>CM037924.1:930000-1530000 GCA_021346845.1 Apeltes quadracus
CTCATATGGACGTGTTAATGACATCAGTACAATACCGACTGTCCTCGCTGAAGGACGGAGACAAACGCACAAGTGTGACCAACACAAAGGTTGTTGTAATTTAGTATATAAATAATGATTTATCTGTAGAGACATAATTGATAATAAATTAAAGCTCAAATAAAATACACGTAATACAAATGATTATAAATAGGAAATAAATGCATTAAACACACTGATAACATGAGTTTGGATAATTGCACCTATGACATATGACATGTAAATGTGTGATTATTAAAGGATTTTTATTACATTGTTAGTCCACCGGTGGCCTGAAGGGGGCAGAGCGGCTCCACTCATTGAGGGGTGATAAACTGTCGCACACACGCACACACAGAGCGTAGATCACAACACACTCCTCTTAGTCATTCGTCACAGAAACTCTGTTTGACGGCTGGCGAGGCGAGAGGCCACGCCCCCTCGGCCTCCGGCTGCGTGTCTGTGTGCATGTGTTTGTGTGTTACTTCCTAACGACTCTATGAAGCATGTGTTTGGTCTCCAGCGGGTTGTTGTGTGGAGGATTGCGGCTTAACGCTAGAATTCCCTTTGAATTCGCTGCTGTTGTGTCTCTTTTTAGTCGTTTCGCATTTCTTTGTAGTTGTTGTGCGTCTCTTTGTAGCTTTTTTGCGTGTCTTTGTACTCGTTTTGCATCTCTTGTTGATTGCTTGAAATCTCGTTTGGCAGGTTTTCTTTCTCTGTTCAGTGTTCAGTCCACAGTGAGAGGAAGAAGGACACACACCTTCTGTGTGTTCTTCTGTTAATCCTGTGTATCACACGTCACTTTATAAACAAATGTTCCGTCGTCGGGGAGGAATTCTGACGAATCATCACCATACATGTGACTGCACCACGCGGAAGTGGCTTCCTTTTGACCGAGAGGTGACGCGGTTGCCATGGTGACAGCGTGCATCATGCGAGGGAGGAGAGGCTCCGATGGCTCGTCACATTCCAGCCTGGACTCTGCGTGTGTCCATCCACAGATCCCGAGCAGAGCAAACGCTCACAGATACTCCAATACAATATATACTTACACTGGTCCCACCAAGTTCTGGCTTTAGAAACATTAGTTCAAACTTGTGCAAAGCATCATGGGGGAATTCTCCTCTGGAGGGGTTTTGTAAAGTCTCAAATGTATTATTATTATCATTAGTCATTTCAAGTCCTCTGTGATTGCATCACTTCTCTCTCCCGTTGGGCGTCCCTGGTCAGTGGCGTCCAGTCACATGACTCTGGATCAATCACCCCCCCCCTCCCCGTCCCCTTCCCCAGACCCATTAAGGAAGATCCCTCCATCACACACTTCCTGCCGGGATGGAGCCTTATTAACCTCTGCGTCACCATCACCCTTCTGTCTCTCTCTCTCTCTCTCTCTCTCTCTCTCTCTCTGTCTCTCTCTGTCTCTGTCTCTCTCTGTCTCTGTCTCTCTCTCTCTGTGTCTCTCTCTGTGTCTCTCTCTCTGTCGTGTCGTTCTGTAGACGCGTCCTTCCCGTCTGAGACGAGCGTTTTCGGGAAGTGGCCGTGACGTGCGTTGCATTCGCCTCCTCATTGTCTCCCGTCTTTAATCGCATGAAAACAAAGAAAGCCGCTGCAGAAGGTCGGAAAGCAGAACACATCCAGGTGTTCATCCGTCAGCACGAGTCCCGCTGCTGAGGAGATTAGCGGTTCGGTAGCAGCATCATGGGGGTGGGGGGGCCGGGGGTGGGAGGGGGGGGGGGGGGGGATGGGTGTAGTTTTTGTGACCCACATGCGAGTCTTCACGCTGCGCTGCGTCAGAAAGGAGCTTCACCTTCAGCAGTTTCACTTTCCCACAGACGCCGCCTCACAACAAGGACGAGTATCATCTGACGCTGATGAATGACGCGTATAGAATGTGCCCCCCCCCCCCCCCCCCCCCTTAAAGCATCCCCTGGTCTGTTTGACTCTGAATCTCATGTGTCAAAGACCCGTTGTGGTTTTAGTACATCGATTTGTTTTGCACAGAATCCAGATACGAGCTTTAATCTTCCAGCAGCAGCTGAATGTCCGGGTGGTTGTTGCGTGTTCAAACCTGGGGGGCGAGGTCCTCTTCCTCGCCCCCTTTTCTCTCACTTAGAAACGGAGGGAACATCAGCTCCTGATTGGACGCTGTGCGTTTTCTGCTGCAACTAAAGACGTTAAGTCTTAAAGGCCTTTTTAAATTTGATTTTGCAGATTTTCTTGCAGGCGTAGTTTCCCTCTCTGCAACGTGGACTGATTCTGATTTCATGCCTTCCTCTGCTTTGTGTCGTCAGGTTGTGCGACCCCTGAGGAGCTGACCACGGAGCGAGCCCACTCCACCGTGGGAGAGATGTTTGAGACCCTGCGAGGTTTGAGCCACACCAGAGAGCACCTGAAGCAGCTTCGCTCCGTCTACACGGCGAGTGACGGAGTTCACCAGGTCTGAGACACACACACACACACACACACACACACACACACACACACAATTACGTCAGGCAGCAGACTCTGGTTCGGAGGAATATCGCGACATCTGAAAAGTGAAATCCAAGCTTCATTTGTCAAAGCTGCATTCTCTGTAGTGACCAGCAGGGGGCGACTCCTCTGCTCCCATAGACGTCTATGAGGAAATGACTCTACTTCTCTGTAGTGACCAGCAGGGGGCGACTCCTCTGCTCCCATAGACGTCTATGAGGAAATGACTCTACTTCTCTGTAGTGACCAGCAGGGGGCGACTCCTCTGCTCCCATAGACGTCTATGAGGAAATGACACTACTTCTCTGTAGTGACCAGCAGGGGGCGACTCCTCTGCTCCCATAGACGTCTATGAGGAAATGACTCTACTTCTCTGTAGTGACCAGCAGGGGGCGACTCCTCTGCGCCCATAGACGTCTATGAGGAAATGACTCTACTTCTCTGTAGTGACCAGCAGGGGGCGACTCCTCTGCGCCCATAGACGTCTATGAGAAAGTGACTCCTTCTCTCTGGATTTGTTCCCTCAGTAAACATTGTAAACATGAGTTTATGGTCTCAGTCTCTAGTTTCAAGTCTTCTTCAAAGCAGCATGATGTTCATTTAGTGAATTATGGTCCATGTGGAGTCAAACAGACCATAAAGCAGGGGATGCATTAGGGCGGGGCCTAACGCTGATTGACAGGTGCCTACCAGAGACGTGTACGCTGTCTCTGCGTCCTCCTCGGCCCAAATATGGTCATTTAAGTTTATTGGTTTGCAAAATCAAGACTTCAAAATACCCGTCCACAGACCGACTGGTCTTATTGTCTACGTTCGTTTCTTACCTTCTTACGTCTACGTCGCATGCACACAACTTGTTGTTCACATGGAGGATCAGGACCATCTTATGGCTCCGCCCCTTTCTTCTCTTTTCAGTCCTCTAATAATCCAACGTGTTCTCAGGGTCTTTAATGCAGATCCTCATAATTCTCACCACGATATCCCTAAAAACATTCCAGTCTGTTCTGTTCCCGCTCGGCCTGTTGTTTTGGAACATCCGCCCCTACACTGTGTGTGTGTGTGTGTGTGTGTGTGTGTGTGTGTGTGTGTGTGTGTGTGTGTGTGTGTGTGTGTGTGTGTGTGTGTGTGTGTGTGTGTGTGTGTGTGTGTGTGTGTGTGTGTGTGTGTGTGTGCGCACTCTGGCATTATCATATAACTAATTATAATATTGTTTTCAACAGATTGATTGCTATCCCCAAAAAAGGTAACAGCAGAGTAAAAATGGCGTGTTTGTGTGAGCGTGGGCTGGATATGTGTGTGTGTGTGTGTGTGTGTGTGTGTGTGTGTGTCATTGACGCGGCGGTGAATCATTGATTTGTTTACTCCGCTCAGCTGACCTGTGCATCACAGCCATGTGGGCAGAAGCACATATCCACTTGTATCTGGACTTGGAAGCACTCGGCCTGCAGATGTTCTAACGTGCGGATGAACACCTGGATGCTTGGCCTGTGTGTGTGTGTGTGTGCGTGTGTGTCGTCCAGATGTTCCGTTCGTGAGGAAGCTTCTGTTCTCTCGTCCTGGCCGGCGGCCCAGATGTGTCACCTGACTCTTGTACTGGACGATAGATGTTTGTTTCTTTCTATTTTAAGACGTTTGCTGCTCGGAGCGCTGCCACGTTTTATCACAGCCGTGTTTTTGTTGTAATTCCTACACCGTTAACCTGATTTGGATGTAAATACCCTCAAATTAAAGCTGAAAGTCTGCACTTGAAGCACATCTTTTGTCATTACAACTCCATCGTTGTGGTGTACAGAGCCAAAACAATGAGAAATGTGTCAATATCCAAATATTTATGGACCTGACTGTATATAGATATAGATCTATATACATATATATATATATGTATATATATATATATATATATATATATATATATATATATATATATGTGATATTTAATTTAATAAAAGCCGCTCTATGCCCCCCCCGGATTGAAGCTCTTAATCTGAAAGGACTCGTGTTGTGTTCACCACTTGTGTTCATACTCAGTTTGTTTACTGTATGACAGACTTTTATGTGGGGGGGCGGAGGGGGGGGGGGCATTTCTGTGGAAGAGTTTTATTTTGCAGCGTCGTTCTGTTTTGCGTCGCAGGCCGCCTACCGTCCCTTCCTGCGGCAGCTCCTGGAGGAGGTGCTCCACCCCGACAGACCCGAGTGCCCCGACATGGAGCACATGTCCGGGGGCCTCAGCGACCTGCTGAAGACCGGAATCAGCATGTTCATGAAGGTGTGTCTCTAAACAGGCCACGCCTCCAGGACTCCACTAGCCAATCGTATCAGTTAGTTATTATTGGGGTGCAGTTTTATAGAAAAACAGGGGTTGATGACAATGACCGGGGGGGTGGGGGGGGGGGGGGGGGGGGTATTTAGTTTGAGCAGGAAAATTAATAGACTGGAAAAAATCAAGAAATCAATCGTCTATGTTTTAGTCAGTGATTATTCCAGGAGCAGAAAACGGTGGAAACCCGTAAAAGTGGGACATAAAACAACCAATCTGGTATTTGAATATCAGAATATTAGATAAATACGTCACGCCCCCCCCACCCCAGGGATGTGAGTGGAAACAACAGAGCGCAAAATAAATATCATTTAAATATCATTTTATTAACTCATTTTCTTAAAAAGGAAATGCTGAGCTGAGCAGCATTTCACATGTTGTCTCAGCGCCCCCCCCCCCCCCCCCCCCAGGACACATGGTTCACTCCATTGATGCATCACCACAGTGTGTGTCTCTGTGTCGCACATTTGCCTTTTGTGGCTTCAACACATGTTGAATCATCCCTCGACATGCTTCACCTCCTCCCGCTACACGTGTTCACCCCCCCCCCCCCCACACACACACACACACACACACGCCGGTGCTCTGAAGCAGCTCCGTCTGCGTGTGGAGGCCCCATGAGCACACGTGTGACCTCCAGGAGGAGGCGCTTTGAGTCACATGTGTGCAGCTGAGCATCGACACACGCGTGTGAGATTTAGTCTGTTTATCTTAAATGTCACGTCTTCTTCCGATCCGACTACATTTACCATTTTTAGGTTCTTCTGCATATGTAAACATTACATTTCATAATGTAGAGCCTGACTTCATCCAATGTTCACTTACAAGTCTAATACAGAAATAATGCTGATATGCAGATGAGGCATTTATGCTAATGAATATTTAAATGTAGCATTTCAGAAGTTTACGGTGAAGAGTTTTCTGGTGATTTCTGTGAGATTTTGTGTCTCCCGTTTTTAACAATCACAGCGTCTCGTCTGCAGGTGAGTCGTCCGCATCCCGGCGACAACCCTCTGCTGCTCCTCTTCCTCGTGGGCGGAGTCACACCTTCAGAGCTCCGCCTCATCAGGGACACGGCCTCCGCGCACAAACCGGGGACGCAGGTGAGTCGATGAGCAACAGGTGCATTTTGACATCGGGTATTTCATGGCATTTCTTTTTTAACGAATCACAGGCTTGTAAATAAACAAACAATTATATTATCCAATAGAGACAAAAATGTGTAAATATATATGATTATATATAAATGGGGAAATATATTATTTTTATCCTTATAATTTCATATATTTAAAGCTTTTTTTTTTTAGTAACGATTTAAACAAAATTACACAATAACTTATTTAAGCATTTAAAAGGACAAACTAAACAACAAAACCCCCATCTTGGTATTTATTATTTTGAAGACGAGCATTGGAGGTTAGCAGAAGTCTGTGTTTGTCTCCGTCCCGACACAATAATGTCTCATAATGAATCCGTTTTCCACGTAATGCGATGATGGCGAGGGGAGAACCTCCTGAGAGCCGACCTACATACGGCGTGATGAACCCGCCCTTAAGTGGTGCTTACATATGCTGAGCACAACGACGTGTGTGTGCGTGTGTGTGTGTGTGTCTGTGTGTGTGCGTGTGTTTGTGTGCGTGTGTGTGTGTGTGTCAGTGTGTGTGCGTGTGCGTGAAGGGGAGGAAGCAGAGGTGTGGTTCTGTCTTAATAAAAGGCTTCTGAGAAACGATCAAAGCCGTCCGTCTGTAATCAGGAGAAACCGAACCGAGCATTAGCTCCACCTCCCTGGTCTCTGAACGTAACACAAGAGTTTAGTTTTGCTCCGGAGCGGTTTAGGTAGAGGTTCACATAGCGGTTCACATAGAGGTTCAGGTAGAGGTTCACGTAGAGGTTCACGTAGAGGTTCACATAGAGGTTCACATAGAGGTTCAGGTAGAGGTTCACATAGAAGTTTAGGTAGAGGTTCACATAGAGGTTCAGGTAGAGGTTCACATAGAAGTTTAGGTAGAGGTTCACATAGAGGTTCAGGTAGAGGTTCACGTAGAAGTTTAGGTAGAGGTTCACATAGAGGTTCACATAGAGGTTCACATAGAGGTTCAGGTAGAGGTTCACGTAGAGGTTCACGTAGAGGTTCACGTAGAGGTTCACATAGAGGTTCAGGTAGAGGTTCACATAGAAGTTTAGGTAGAGGTTCACATAGAGGTTCAGGTAGAGGTTCACGTAGAGGTTCAGGTAGAGGTTCACGTAGAGGTTCACGTAGAGGTTCACGTAGTGGTTCACGTAGAAGTTTAGGTAGAGGTTCAGGTAGAGGTTCACGTAGAGGTTCACATAGAAGTTTAGGTAGAGGTTCAGGTAGAGGTTCACGTAGAGGTTCACATAGAAGTTTAGGTAGAGGTTCATGTAGAGGTTCACGTAGAGGTTCACGTGAGAGGTTCAGGTAGAGGTTCACATAGAAGTTTAGGTAGAGGTTCAGGTTGACGTTTAGGTAGAGGTTCACATAGAAGTTTAGGTAGAGGTTCAGGTAGAGGTTCACGTAGAGGTTCAGGTAGAGGTTCACGTAGAGGTTCAGGTAGAGGTTCACATAGAAGTTTAGGTAGAGGTTCAGGTAGAGGTTCACGTAGAGGTTCAGGTAGAGGTTCACGTAGAGGTTCAGGTAGAGGTTCACATAGAAGTTTAGGTAGAGGTTCAGGTAGACGTTTGCTCCACATCGCAGCAGAGAGGCGCCCTCGCTGCTCCTCGGATGAATACAAAGAAGTGTCTGATTCAGTTTGCTGGATGAAGTTACCTGCTCCTCTTCATCCATGGACGTCTCAACTTCTTGTTCCAGGTGCTGGTTCTGTCCACCAGGCTGCTGCGTCCCACCGACGTCCCCGAGCTGCTCTTTCCCCCAAACGGGAGGCCGCCGCCCCCTGCCGCCATCTAGGAGAGAAAACCCGCCGTCACAAGGACGAGGACACGTGCGCCGCGAAACCTTTCCGACACCTCGCCGGGTCTCGACCTTGTTAATGAGAACCACTGTTGGAGGGAGAGGGGGGAGGGGAGGGGGGGGGTTCCTGTGTATCATTCTGCATGTTCTTTATGTTTAGAAGATATTTATTTTTGTTAAAAGAACGAAAAAATATATTGAACATTGCTGACACTGTGTGTGTGCGTGCGTGTGTGTGTGTCTCTGCTGGTGTCCGTTCACACCTCAGAGCAAAATGATTAACAAGTCCTCTCACACGTCTGCTCAGCGCCTGCAGCTCTTTTCTCCCTTTATTCTTCGTCCCGCCTCCTACACACACACACACACACACACACAAACTGATTTTTCATGAACTACTTTATCTCTTTTCTACAAGCAACAGGTAAATTATCCTGTAAAGGATTAATATTTTATTATCTCAAAGATGATTTAACTATTTTACGTTTCAGGGAAGCAAATATTGATCAAATGATAAAATATGCTGCGCCACACAGTAATACATAATTTCTCCTCCCAGATTTATTCATTCTTATTTTGGTTGTTTTGTATGTAAAAGCTCAGCATGTGAGCCGCTGCACAAACGGAAAACCAGAGAGTTGAATTAACCATTTTATTGTGAACACGGTAAATTTGTACAAATAAATAACAATAATAAAGAAAAAGGCCCTTTGCATCGTTAATGTGCATCAGTGGGAATTAAAGTCCAACAGCTACTGTGCAAAGCCACACACACACACACACACACACAGCTCAAGTTGTTCATTTTAGCCGAGCTGTCTTTTTTTAGTTTAATGAAGCCGTCGTAGAGAGATCTGGATCACACAGTTCGTATTTCCTCCTGCGGCTGCTTTCTGCGTCCTCGGGGGCGTCGCTTCTGCACACGTGACGAGCCTCCCTCGCCCACGGCGTCCCGGCGGGACACGCGCCCGCCGCCCAAGGACGACAAAAACCGTCCCGGTCTTCCTCCGTCAGCCGGACTGATCCGAGGGACTTTGAAGCGGCGAAGCGTCGTATTCTTCAGAAAGGCGTTTTTATTTCTCTGGCCGGTTCCGACCTCTCGGATCCGCCTCCTCACACGGAGGTGACGGTCCGCACTTTGGCCGACAGCGCCTGCCTGAAGCGCCGCTTCAGGTCCTGCATGTTGGGCGACTTGGGCCTGGGGATGAGCGGCGAGCGCCTCTTCTCGGCGGACTGGGCGGGCGGCGGCGGCGGCTGCTGCTTGGCGAGCTGGCAGCACAGCCGGTGGAAGGCCCGGTGCACCTGGCTGTAGTCCTCGCTGGCCGACACCTCGTAGAAGGAGCAGCCCAGCGTGGAAGCCAGCAGCGCCCCCTGCTGGGAGTCCACGCACCGCAGGTGCAGCAGGTCCGACTTGTTGGCCAGCAGGATCACGGGGGGCATGATGGCGCCGGCGGAGCGCTCCACCTGCCGGTGGAGCTGCTCGATCAGGTCGAAGCTGCGGCGGTCGGTGGTCGAGTACACCAGCACCACCGCGTCCGCCCACTGGACGGAGCAGGTCACGTGATCCGGGAGGTTGATGGAGTTATCAGTCATCTGGGAGAGCGAGAAGAAGAGGAAGGCCGATTAAAATCATAGCCTGAGTACAGGAAGTGGGCGCCATTCGTTGGTTAGAGTCACAAAGCCTTGAGTTTGGTAGCTTGGCACTCGCCATCTTGTATTATTGCAACCAGTGAACAGGAAGTGGCATGATCTGGACTTAGCGCCGTCTCTTAGGGCATAGAGACGGCGGTAGGGACCTGTCAATCAGTGTGTAGCCCCGCCTTAAAGCGCCCCATGCTTTATGGTCTGTTTGACTAACCCTAACCCTAAGACTTGAAACTAGAGACTGAGACCATAAACTCATGTTTACAATGTCTACTGAGGGAATAAATCCAGAGAGAAGCAGAGTCATTTCCTCATAGACGTCTATGGGAGCAGAGGAGTCGCCCCCTGCTGGTTACTACACAGAATGCAGCTTTAACACATGAAGTTTTGGCTCCATTCTTTAGAACAGGAAGTTGCCTCCTGATAAAACACTTGAACTGATCTGACTGATGGTGATCTAATGATCTAATGTCTAGTTTCCTCTGAGAGGCTCAGATGAGCCACACAGTGAATGAGATCACATATGATGCTTCAAATAATAATAATAATGTTTTTAGAGGAGAGCGTCTCACCTCCACACCAGGAGTGTCCTGGACCTGGATGGTCACCTGCTCTCCGTCCACCTGGACTTCTCTGGAGTAAAGGTTACCGGCGTTTCTCTCGTAGTCTCCGATGAAGCGCCTCGTGAGGAACCGAACCACCAGAGCTGCGATTAAAAAACAAAAGCACACCGTTAGACAATCGCAACCAACGCGACGTCACACCCCCCCGTACACCTGCGTGCGTGATCGTGTTCCGCTTACCGGTTTTACCGACTCCGCTGCCTCCGATCACCGCCATGCGGATGTTGCGCGGCGGCGCCGCGGACTCCGCGATGCTCGTCATGTTCTGGATGAGGCGCATTTCTCTGTGTCCGCAGAAAGGGTCGTTATTCCCGGTCGGGTGGTCGCGTTGCTGCGGTGGAGGTAAGAGGGTGAATGCTGCGGAGACCGGAGGGGCGCCGGCTTTTATAGAGCTGCCTCCCCCGCTGCCTCCCCCCTCCCTTCACACCTCCCTCCTCGTGCGCCGCCTCCCACACGTGTGTAACGTGAGACACACCGGAGAGGACGCAGACACATACGCAGAGACACGAACACGTGAGCTTATTATCTTATGATTTACAGGCCAATCAGCCTTTGATGCTGTCTAAATATATTTAGATTAATATCAACAAGAGTAGATCAACATGAGACTTCACTTCATCACGGTACGTCACATTAAGAGGAGCATTTGTTTGCGGTATTTAACGGTAACTTTGGCAGAAATACAGAAAAACACCAGTAAAATTTAAAATCTTCCCTTCAGCTGCAGGGGAGCAAAGATGAACATCCTTGCTGTTTTTTACCTGCGTGTGTTTTGCCTCCATCTTAATTCCGTTTTTGGACGATTCACAGATTCTTGCTGTTGTTTGTGTTTACAGGATGCGGACGAATCCTCGGACCTGTTCAGACATGCATCTCCACCCCCACAGGGGGTTAACGGCTGCTGATGTTAATCACCCCCCACCCCTGCCACACACACACACACCTCACAGGACCTCCTGCTGTGGATGGGCGGGGCTTCACAGCAGGAGGTCCTGATGAAGCAGCAACATTTAACATTTCTTATCTAGAAAAGCAACATGAATCTATTTTTAGAGTGCTGCAACACAGTAAAACATTTTCTGCACAGCTGTTAAGCAGCTGGGAGTTACCTGTATCATGCCCCCCCCCCCCCCCCCCCCTCCCCCTCTGAGGTATTTGGCATCTGTCCTCCTGTTGATTACTGTCTGGTATGTATCTTTGATAAGAGTGCTGATGACAGGCGGCCGCGCTGAAATGTGAAATTAGGGATTCATGAGCAGACGTAGTTTCCTCCAACCACATCACAGGTGAAGGCCATTGCCCCCGCCCCCCCGTCCCGTCCCGTCCCGTCCCCCCCATAGACCCCACTCGTCCCCGTGGGGGCAAAGCGTGGACTTTAAACTAATGAACTGCTGCGTTGCTCGTTTATACATTTTACACATTTGACCCTCTCTCTCTCCGGGGGGACCCAAGGCCTTCACTTTCCCCGGGGGGGGGGGGGGGGGGCCTGGAGGTAAATAACAATCCCTTTGAGAGGAGGTGGGCAATTTAACGCTACAACAGATACACAACAGAGTGTCACTCACACACCGGTGACAATGGGGGAGGTAATCTTTCGGCCAATTACCAGGGGGGAATTCGGGGTATTCACAGCAACCCGGAGGAATGTGGAGTTAATTGGGGGTCCGGGGGGGGCGAGGGCAGGTGAAGTCCGGAGGAGGGGGTGCTTTCAGAAGGATGTCCTTTTGACAAAGAGGTGAGTATGATTTCCCGAGGAGGACCCACCTTTTTACAGGGGGGGGGGGGGTCATTATGCAGCTGCCCTGGGGGGTAAACCTGGCGGTCCTGTTGTATCTGTATCCTCACAGATGCTTATCCTCCTCTCTGCCTTCATCACGTTCATCAGCGCCGCGATTATCGGAAGGCAAGTATTTTACACAAAAAAACAGCGCTGATGTTCCACATCTATTTGCACATCTGCTGTGTTTGTACCTGCCGGCCAGCCGCATCCTCATTGGCCGATGGGAATCGTACCGCCCCCCCCCCCCCCCCCCCCCCCCTCCCCCCCTCCCAGCACGAGCAGCACAAAGGAACAGAGGTGTTTTTTTCTAATTGAAATGTAAAAAAGTTGTTACAAGCATTTGCATTCCTCTGAATGTCAACAGCAGTGTGTGTGTGTGTGTGTGTGTGTGTGTGTGTGTGTGTGTGTGTGTGTGTGCGCTCCTGCTCTGAATAACAATAGTCACACACACACACAGACTCAATGAGGCTACATGTGACCACGCTGGTTGGGACGTAGAGGAGCAGTAATAGCCGTCGTGGTGGCGGTCATGTGACCACTGATCTATGTGTGTGTGAGACTTTAAGGATTATCCTGTGTGTGAGGTTTGTCATGAGGAGGTTGTTGTTCTGTTGTTCTGATGGAGAGAATTCAGAACTCTATTTAACACATTTCAATCAGAAAGGTGAAACATTGTTGCTGTCAAATGTATGTTTCCTCCTTCAAAGCAGAAGTTGTTTTGCTTCTCGTAAAATGTTACCGTGGGATAACGGCTCTTTTATTTTATGCTTGTATGGTTGTATCTCTTCGGACGCCGGCTTTCTTAAGAGTTATCAACTTTTTACATCTCCTCATCACTTCCCCATTCATACAGGAGGTTACTGAGCCATTAGCGTTGATAATAGAAACATGGATGGTGAGATCTTAAGATGTAACGCTGCTCGTCAGGCTGCCATGGCAACAAACACACACACACATATTTACACGTAATTTCTACGTGGAAAATAACCAAAGCAGGTTTGTAACCAGATTAAATTATCAACGGACAGATTGTCTCAGGACTTGGGGTTCAGTGGTTGGGATTTATGACGTCTGTGATTCAGACCCCCCGGGGACTTTTTGTCCGTCTCGTCTGCTTTACTGGCCAGACTGAGCGGAGCTGGAGCTCCTGCTGCAGGCCGGCCGAGGTTCAGAGTCCAGCCTCTGATGGTTTAATGCAGACGGACAGCGTCCTCCAGGGCTGATCCTGGATCAGAGGTCTGATCGGTCGATAGTTCTCAGCACCGGACATTCAATTACACAAACAGTTGCTTTGCAGTCGCAGTGTGACGGAATTTTAAGTCTGTGCAAACCTTTGTGAGACATTTCATGCCAGCGATTCACAGCCTAAAGTAGCATTTATATCAGACTCACATGCATATCAGTGCATGTGAGTCCGTCTCATAGGAGTACAAAGAAACTCTCAACGTTAGAGGAAACGTCTCGCTCATTCCTACGAACGTTTCTCCCCCAAAAAAGAAAAGAAAGGTAGCGTAACAATGTATTGTAACAATGTAGCAAAGCAATGTAGCGTCATTATGTAGCGTAACTATGTTTTGTGTGTCTCCCGTGTGAGTCCTTGCACGGTACCTCATAACTTGCTTTGCCCCATGACCTCAGAGGGACCGTGTGTACTGTGCAGAACTGGTTCAGGTGTACAAAGTAACGATTGCTATTTGTGTCCAATTACAATGAGGGAAACAAACCGCGTGCTTCAGATACGATGTGACCATAACTTGTGACATGTCAGATCGTCACCTCACAAGTAAGAAGAACCCAGAAGGGTTCAGGTGTAAGAGGTGTGAACGGGCTCATTGTCCACCCATCATTCTCCTTATCCCGTATGGATTAGCCTCTTCAGGACGAGATGAAGTTTGGTGTGCAGCCTGACCGACGGACTCGGCCCTGCCTGTGAACCCCCTGTAAAGGAACAATCAATGATCCCTCAAAGAATCTCCTCTCCCCAGGTGAACGAGCCAAAGCGGTTTACATGATTCATGAGAATACCTCTATTCCCAACACAAGGACGGATCAATGCCCTGAAGTCCGAATAAACAAATACTAGTCGGAGTGTTGCTCCGCCTCTTCTTCTCATTGGCTGATTCATACAGGAAATAAGGTTTATTTGCTCTGCGTCCAAAGAATTTTCCCAACGCCGGATTAACATCAACATATCACACACGTTTTAAAGTGAAAAGATGTCATTGCTTCAGAATGCCCACGACACTACATCCCATAATATCCACATGGAGTGTGAAGCTGAAATGATCCGTACCCCTTTGGGAATGATGGTGGCTTTTGTGCAAACGTCGTCCTGTTAAAGATTCAGAGCTTCACTCCTTCACCTCCGTCCCTGCCTTCATGGGGGAGGGGTGGGGGGGGAGAACAGAGGGAGAACAGAGGGAGCCGAGGGGCCTCAGCACCTCGGGGAGGGGGATGGGGGGGGGGAGATACGCAACAATGTTCTTGAAGAGAACGCGCTGTACTCACTGTGATAATTGGAACCAAGTACAACGAAAGAAACATGATGTGCGTCAGACATGATAGAGGAGTCGAACCCCTCCCGCCCCCCCAATCCAAACTCCACAGTCCGACCGAGTCACCGGATGCATCCACTGAGGACACTTTACGCGTTTACGGTGACGTCTGACAGGTCGGGGTGATCTAATGTTTCCTCGCTGCGCCGCTGGGCTGAAACATGGCGGCTTGTTCAGAGCAGCAGGCAGAGCCCACTGGTGTGACTCACGAGAGCGATTCAAGGTCATTTGATGTTTCCACTTGCAGCGGATGAAAGAACTGATTTCTGTGCATATATAAAGACGTCAGATGAAGGTACGCTCGACTACGGTGCTGGAGCTTCCTCCTGGCTCCCTGGACAGAAAGTGACTGATAGACGTAGAAACGTTCCTGCACTGAAAGAGAACCTCCGGCTCTGGGCCGAGTAACGATGAGGATCCTGCAGCCTCTCGTGCACCTGGCCAGGGGGGCCGTGTGGGATCGTGGGGGGGGATTAATGCGCTTCACGGGGCTGGAAAGTGGGTCGAGCTCCAGTGCTTCAGGCGTCCGTCCCAGCTCCCCGTAGACTTCAGGTCATACAAACACGTCTATTGTTATTGATGCAAGCGAAGGGCGGCGCGTCAGGAACACGAAGCCGCTGGGGAGGGAAATATGCCGGCGATGTGCACATGAGCTCCAGTGTGTGTGTGTGTGTGTGTTTAATATTCCTGCACTCACACAGGTCTCTGAGGCTCAGTTTAACTCTAACCAGTGTAACATTGGGCCGCTGCTTTATATATCCTGACTGACACCCTCGTCCATGATGATTCACCGAGCGGTTGCATAAACGTCACGTGTGGCCCTGTTACATTTTCAGCTGCACGGCACATTGATTGATGGGAAATCCATAATAGCTCTCAAAATGCACACGAGCAGGGCTGCAGGCATTAACTGTGCTCCCTGCTGCGTGTCATTACAACAATGCGGCTGTTGTCTCGCTGCAGCGCCGAACAGGTGCATCTTGGGTAAGGTGAGGACGGACCGCGCAGGGTTCTCGTGTAGTCTAAGGATTTAGATTTTGGGAAATGTGTAATTTGAAGTTTCTGAATCACAATCAACCAGCAAGGGGCGACTCCTCTGCTCCCATAGACGTCTATGAGGAAATGACTCTACTTCTCTGTAGTGACCAGCAGGGGGCGACTCCTCTGCTCCCATAGACGTCTATGAGGAAATGACTCTACTTCTCTGTAGTGACCAGCAGGGGGCGACTCCTCTGCTCCCATAGACGTCTATGAGGAAATGACTCTACTTCTCTCTGGATTTGTTCCCTCAGTAAACATTGTAAACATGAGTTTATGGTCTCAGTCTGTAGTTTCAAGTCTTCTTCAACGCAGCATGATGTTCATTTAGTGAATTATGGTCCATGTGGAGTCAAACAGACCATAAAGCAGGGGGCGCTTTAAGGCGGGGCCTAACGCTGATTGACAGGTGTCATGGTTTTCTGTGTTCACTCTGATGACATCGCTGTGCGTGTTAACTTGAGCCGTTCAGAACATCGCATTCACTCTCTGTGTGTTCCCTCCAAAGCCTGCAGCACATCAGTACCCAGCATGCACTGCTCCTGGCACCGTACGTGTAAACCAGAGTCAGCTCGGCATGGTGTGTACCAAAGACCCGGAGCGTGCCCAAGCCCGTGTGCGACGAAGAATTTCTCCCCCCTCTTCATCCTCGTGTTCTGCTGACGTTCGTATTGTTGTTCGTCTCCCTTTTTGAGGGGAAAACAGTTTGTTTCCTGAGGATTTAGTGTTCAGGGAGCCGAGGATGCAAACCCCAACAGTGAAGAGTGTCTTCATGCTGAAGGAATGTGGTACTGAAAGGGACATTAAACAGATCAGGTGACCACAGGTATGGGTTCCCCCACAGTGGCATCGTGTTTCTACCACAAGTCTTTTCCAACCGTTGCAAGAAGCCTCATTAAATAACAAGTAAAGACAAGAGCTTCTTTCTGACATTGATACCAGATTCAAAGCCGTTTCCCACTTTATGTCTGTTCTGATATGAGGGCGTCAACATTCTTTCATTTACCATCTAAACGTTGCGACAAAGATCCGAGCTGTGACTCATGGTTGAAGCGATGTTCTTGTCCCTGGAAGCCGAACCAGCTTCTGATGCCGATGAGACGAAATGTTCCCGACCTCATTGTTGCCGAAGCTCGTGCCAAATGTCCCCGTCTGCAGCGTGTCCCGTCTTAGACTGGAGGGTTACTTGGTGCCTCTCGGACAGGAAGTCCCGCCCCCTGCACTGGAAACGGCTCGCGGGCCTGCGAGTCCGTCCGTGTGCCCGGTGCGCCCGCATGAGAACCCACACGTTCCCCTTTCACGCCTGGGATCCGAGTCCTGTCCAACGCTGGATAAAAGAGACGAAATCTCCAAAACAATCGACCACCTGCTCCGTGCATCTGGAGCCTCGCGTCCACACATCTGCCGACCTGCAGAGAAGAAAGAAAAAGATAGTGATCTCATCAACAAAGGCCGACTTTAGCTCCTCGCCGACAACCGGCGTGCAGGAACCGTGCGTCACGAGCGGAATGACAATAAAGGCAGAATTAGTCCGGAGAGAATAAAGGCAGCTGGGAAGAAACACAGAGTCTCGTTTGAATCGACGAGTGTTTTGTTCCCGAGCTGCCAATCAAAAGCCCTCATGAATGAACCCGTGAGAAGGCGTCAATCAACACATCTCCCGGCGCGACCCGCTCGCCGCATTTCAAACGCCCCCCCGCCCCGTTATACTGTTACTTGTTTCTCCTTCAATGCTTTTTTAAATTCCTCTCTCCTTCCCCGTTCCTTTTGAAGCGCGTTAATTATAATTATTTGTTGTTTTCCTTTCTTTTTGTCCGCATGGAAATGCTAAGGAGATAATTGGCGGGAGATTGTTGTGAAAGCACCAACAAAGGGCCGGTGATGAATGAGAGCGTCCTCGGGGCCCTCGGGGGCCCCCTGCAGAGCTCCACGGAGAGGACACTTACCTTTTCGTTATGGTCAGCTAATTGGGGGTTTGCGGAATACCTGCAAATTAAATGATTAGCTCTGTAGTCTGCAAAATGTCAAGAATGAGGACAAGTGCTTGGGGGACAGCAGAGATGTTTGACCTTTGTTTGAGGTTCTTCTTCATGTCAGCAGTGTTTTACTGCAGGAGACAAAGGGATGTTCTCTGTGGACACATTAAAGAACCTCAAAGAATCTGTTTCCAATGAAGGGAGCGATGTATTTGGAATGTTTTCACCTCTTTAGACAGATGTCTAAAGTTTTTATCTTTGTTCTCTACAGACACCAGACTCCATTCACATAATCATAGATTCTACCGCACGGATCACAGGAGCTGATCTAGCGCTTAATCCACCTATTTGCGTGACCTTTGTGTTTTAAGGGGTCGGCTCCGATTCACTAGAGTCCCTTTATACCTTTGGAATTCCTGCGCATAATATATATAATAATGTACATTTAATGTTGCTTCCCTTCTGACAGGAAACTCATTGATTGATTTTCTGGTAATCGTTTGACCTCCTTAACCGGTGGTGGCTTCAACATGTCGGTCATGTGACTAAACGTTTCTTTAAATGAGTTTGTTTTCACTCTGATCCAGAAGTCTCCTTCAGGAGCTTCGTTCCTCTCTGGATTCTGGAGGTTCTACTAAGAAGTTTGTTCATGAATAAGGGACTCATTTATAAAACATATAGTGCAAAGAACATATAGTACAAACACAAATTTATTTGATATCTCTTAGTATTTTCTCATTTATGGAGTAGAACAAAAATATTGTATGCAATAAAAAACATACATTTTTTTATGTTAATCACTTTGCTGTGTTATTGTCACTGAGCAACTGGGGGAGGAGGACATGAGGATTATTTCATCTCTAACCAATCAAAATGAAATATTACTTTGCTATCTTTCACTAAAACATTTAACATAAAGCCTACAAAATCTCTTTAAACGCGCCTCAACTTTTAACTACAAGTCCCACACACCATTGCGCTGAACTCTCGCAGTTGATTGGTTGCCCTTTGCACAGACTTCGCCCCCTGTTTCTGCGAGTGGCTGCTCAATCCTGCCACTCCACCGCGGTAAGGTCCGAACCAATCAGCGGCGGCGTACATCTCCCGATGGGCGGGGCTAGGACGCGCTCCTCTCGGCTTGTTTTTCCTGGATCGTTGCTGCTGACAACCCGCTGCCCCGCGACTCCGGCCGTCATTTCCGCTCCGCCGAGGTGCTCCGAGGATGAGTGTGAGGATGAAGCCGAGGGGGCGACCCTGAGCCCCCCCAACCTCATCGCGGGACGCCTCCAGGTTTAGCTGTCTGGCCCTGCAGCCCCCCCACCCCCTTCCCCACCCCCCCTTAAATCATGTTTTATTTCATAAAGATGGCGGCGAGGGGGACACTGTGAACTAAATGACTGTCAGAAACATCGCCTCCATTTGTAATATGGTGAGTAAATCCTGCTTTGTGTGTGTGTGCGCGCGCGTGTGCGTGCGTGTTGCCATTGATTTGCCGGCAGCCGCTGTGTGCACGTTGAGGTGTGGTGATGTCGGTGAGTGAGTCCCCTCCCTCTCTGACATGTGCAGCGGGCTGCACAGTGTGTTTGGTCACCACTTACACAAGATGCACAGTTTATCTCCCTTCCTCCCCCTTCCTCGCCCCCCGTCGCGTGGCCGCTGTGCACGTTCTGCGTGTAGCCGTCCGGTGACTGACAGGTGGAGCTGTGCTGTGGTTGCGTAATCCGCTGCAGAGAGCCGGTGACATTCATCCGGGTGGCGGAGAGTCAGCGTGTCAAACAATAAAGGCTGAAGGCTTTGCATTAATGGGTTTCTGAATAACCGGGAGTTACCCAGCATGCCACGCGATGCAAGGATGGACAAGTTAAAATATGACAGGACTGCACTTAGGTGGTAGTGTCTCTCTGTTTAGGAGGCACGGATCCGATACCAGCGTTAACCATGCGACAACTTACACTTGTCAAAGCTGCATTCTCTGCAGTGACCAGCAGGGGGCGACTCCTTTGGTCCCATAGACGTCTATGAGTAATGTTCCCGTAACCGCGCTGTTTCCATCGTTGGTTCTTTACCCGTCAACAAACTCCATTAACTCTCAATCTCGCATCATGTCGATTTTATATTAATCGCCGCAGTACTAAAAATTCTTCTTCCCTTTGAATTGTTCCTTGATATCCTTCCCTCACTGTGACTTCAGTCCGTTTTGGACAAAACGAGACCTTTCGAGGACATTTTGTTGAGGATATGAAGACGGATCTATTGAGAAGCATTTGGTCAATAGTTTGCCTCTTTTACTGCACATTTCCATATTGCTTTGAGTGCATGTACGTGGTAACCAAAGTGGGGCTGGTTTCTCTGCGGGGGGGTCGTGGGGGACGATGCCGCTTCATGCTTTCGCGTCTCTGGTCCTTCAGGGCACCAATGCCTCGGCTCTGGAGAAAGACATCGGCCCGGAGCAGTTCCCCATCAATGAGCACTACTTCGGATTGGTCAACGTGAGTATCGGTGGGTGAAACATTCGGCCATTCAGCCAACGGAGCCCTTTACGTCCTCGTGTCCTCCGTCCTCAGTTCGGGAACACGTGTTACTGTAACTCGGTGCTGCAGGCGCTCTACTTCTGCCGGCCTTTCCGGGAGAACGTGCTGTCGTACAAAGCCCAGCAGAAGAAGAAGGAGAACCTGCTCACCTGCCTGGCCGACCTCTTCCACTCCATCGCCACGCAGAAGAAGAAAGTGGGCGTCATCCCGCCCAAGAAGTTCATCTCCCGCCTCCGGAAAGAGAACGGTGAGAACCGGCAGCTTCAGATGTGGATATAAATGGACGGTGTGTCTACGGCTGAAACGCAGGCGCAGTTATGGAGAAAGGTGCAGGCTGGAGAGTAAAAATAAAACTATTTATACGGCACAATGTCGCAAAAAGCTCCTCGGTAAAACAAAATGTTTTATCCGAAAGGTAAAAGATGATTAAATCTTTTCAACGAATTGAGGTTCGGTTGAGATAAAACATTCGGGACTTAAAGGAGGATAGTCCTTGTTGGTTTACCAACTTTTAAAATGATTTTGACGTAAGCGTCCACACGCGCGGAGCCGCCTTAACGAGGCCTGGATACCTGCGGTGAAGGGCAGGTGCGTGCTGGAGGTCGTTCAGAGAGCAGGACCCACAGAGAGGCCACTGTTCCCTGAAGGCCTCATCCAGGAAGCGCTTAATGCGCAAGAACAATGGCCGCTCTGTCTCTCTCTCTGTCTGTCTGTCTCTCTCTCTGTCTGTCTGTCTGTCTGTCTGTCTGTCTGTCTGTCTGTCTCTCGGTTTTCACCTTTCTCGTTGCAGGTCTGTCAGAACAGCAGTGTGTAAAGATGGCGGCGGCGTTGTTGGTCTACAGAAGACTCTTCTCACGACGCTATCAGATCATTAAAGAAGCAAGTTAGCTTAGCTTAGCTTAGCCCAAGGACTAATGGAAAGCTAGAAATATCTGTGTGAAGCGCACACTGTGTGTGAGTTTAAGGAGTTTAAGTTCTGCGATTTGTCCGTCGGCATTTTAATTTTCTTCAGCATTATTTATTATTAAAGGGGCCATATTTTGATTACTTTAACAAGTTAAAACAGGTCTTTGAGTTCCATAAAACATGTTTCTGAAGTTTGTAGCTTGTAGGAATCGCTTGTTACCTCCCTCTGCTCCCCTCTGTTTCAGCCCCTTTCAGAATGTGCTGTTTTCTGCTGCTCATGAGCTGAAGCTCATTAGGCCACGCCCACAGCGTGTAGACTCGGCGGTACCGGTCGGCGGGGGGGTAGCGGCGCCGGCGGGCTGTAATTGGAAAACAGGACTGGAGGGGGGGGGATTATTCAAATATCTCGGTTTGTGAGGTAACAAACCTTGGCGAAGTCAGGATCAATTCAGAAACCTGCATCTCACTAAAATCAGTTTGTATGCGTGTGGAAGCACCAGAGACACACAATAACACCCCAAATCCCAGAAAATGTGATTTTTCCATAATATGGGCCCTTTAAATAATCGTTCCCTTAATTTCTGCCCCTTGCCCCCCCCCCCCGCCCCCCCTTCCCAGACCTCTTTGACAACTACATGCAACAGGACGCCCACGAATTCCTCAACTACCTTCTGAACACGGTGGCCGACATCCTGCAGGAGGAGAAGAAGCAGGAGAAGCAGAACGGCCGCCTGAAGAACAGCGCAGAGAACAAGACGGAGCCCACGTGGGTCCACGACATCTTCCAGGGGACGCTGACCAACGAGACGCGCTGCCTCAACTGCGAGACGGTGTGTGCGCTTTTTAAAAGCTTTTATTCCGTGGTCAATTGACTCGTACAGAAGCGTTGCTCAGTAGGGCAAGTGGACATATGTCTGGCTAGTTAGCAGGCAGGTTAGCCGGCTAGTTAGCCTGCAGGTTAGCCGACTAGTTAGCTAGCTGTCAGGTTGGCCGGCTAGCTGGCTAGCTTGTCGTGCTCCTGAATGACAGCAGCTGTTGTGTTGCGATGACAGGTGAGCAGCAAAGATGAGGATTTCCTGGATCTTTCTGTGGACGTGGAGCAGAACACCTCGATAACGCACTGTCTCAGGTAGGACTGGTTTATTACATAGCCGGGCTTATTCCCTGCAGGTCAGACTGACACTGAATCGCCCCTGCAGGGACTTCAGCAACACGGAGACCTTGTGCAGCGAATACAAGTACTACTGTGAGGCGTGCTGCAGCAAGCAGGAGGCACAGAAGCGGTCAGTAACGCACCGAGCTTCACAGTCCGTGTCGCGTGCACCTCCCTGAGCACGTGCGCTTGCTCCTCCGCAGGATGCGCGTGAAGAAGCTTCCCATGATCCTCGCACTCCACCTCAAGAGGTTCAAGTACATGGAGCAGCTGCACCGCTACACCAAGCTGTCCTACCGGGTGGTGTTCCCCCTGGAGCTGCGCCTGTTTAACACGTCCGTGGATGCGGTCAACCTGGATCGCATGTACGACCTGGTGGCCGTGGTGGTTCACTGCGGCAGGTACAGAACCGCCACACGTGGTGTTAGCGTTAGCTCGCTGGCTCACAGCTGGGCCCAATATCTGCCTCTGTAGTCGTTTCAAAGCTCCGCCTGATGGGATGCTAACGGTGTTTCAGGTATTAGCATCAGGCTTTGCAGGAAAATGTATGTACAGATGACTTCCTGCAGGAGGTCACGGGTGATGCAAGGCATTGTGGGAGTTCTGTGTGTTCTGGTAGACAGTCCCTGTTTGTCTCCGTCCCCGCAGTGGCCCCAACAGAGGTCATTACATCACCATTGTGAAGAGTCACGGCTTCTGGCTGCTGTTTGATGACGACATTGTGGAGGTGCGTCCTTCACTGGTCCATTTTATTTTTTTACATGCGCTATTGTTGTTTTTCTCAGTAAACATCATCTCTTCTTGTGTCTGCACAGAAAATTGACGCCCAGGCCATCGAGGAGTTTTACGGGCTTACCTCAGACATCTCCAAGAACTCTGAGTCAGGATACATCCTCTTCTACCAGTCCAGGGAGTGAGGAGACGCTAGAGAGGACCTTCAGCCTGACAGCCTCCCATCTCCATCTCCATCTCCATCCCAGTCTGACCTCTGATGCTTGTGCCAATCCTCTCTCTCTCTCTCTCGCTCCGTTCTATTCGCTGCTCGCCTTTTAGTCACCTGCATCTGGGCTGCACTGTAGAAAGTAACGACCGAAAGGAGAAGCCGTCAGAGAGGGATCGACCTCCAGGGACGTGAGATGGGAGGAAGGTTCTGTTGTAGATAAAGGAACAGAGTGGATGCCCACAGTTTGGATCACGAATCAGGGCCATAAATCAAACTGTGCTGGGGTCCTTTTGCTGTTTGATTACAGCAGCTGGCTTAAAGGGATCCAGACCAATTCACTAAAGCAGTAAATAAATGTTCTAGTTATTTAGTCGCATGAAAAGAGAAGGTCCCCTTTGTTTAAAAGGCCTTCAGAGTTAGCCGCAGTGTGGCCACATTAGGAGCTGAGCTAACGTGGAGCACTGTTTGAAACGCCCTCGCTCACTTGTCTTCACTACGGAGGCCTTCAGGGAACCGGAGGAGCTCTGTGCACCCGCTGCGTCCCTGCAGGAACGTGGTGGCATCATTTCCACTCGACTCCTCTCGTTCCCGCCGGACCCTGTCACGTCCCTGTCAGAGGAACCTCGTGACTTAAAGTGCCGCTGTTCGCTCTGGGAGTCGGATCGCCGATAGAACCATCAGAATCTTTGTTGTATTTGCCCATATTTATTCCTTAACGTATATTATTGCTGTTATTTATGATTCAGATGGATGATGAAGGGGTTTGTGTGTAACATGGCTCTTTGGTTAGACTAGGGACTCGTTTCAACAAGAGGCAGCACCCAGAAGCTTGGGAACATCGTTCCACAAAGTGCAGGAATCCTTAAAGGAGCAGTTCGCTCACTTCTTGCTGCGCCGCGTTATTTAGTTTTTAAAGCTTTCAAGTACAGAAGAACAGCCTATTTTTTCATTCCCATGTTGAACCACAGCTTTTTATTTGTCTCTGTTTCGTCCCTGACTTTCGTGTGTGTGTGTGTGTGTGTGTGTGTGTGTTTCTCATCATTGGGGAAAAATCGTGTCCCATCAAACATGTTCATTTTTATCTCATTAGAACTTAGCGGTAGGAGTAGAGGGAAGCCCCTCCCACCCCACCATTGTTATCCTCTTTGAATTGTGCCATGAATTTCACACGTTTGCAATCTATAAGTTCATTCTCGTTTCGCTCGTCAAGAAAGTCAAATCTTTGATGCGGCTGCACAACCAGATGTGGTACAAGTAACGTCCTGGATCCTGGATCACTCGGTGCTGCGGCAGCTTAGCTCGCTAGCTAACTTCACTAGCTAACTTCACTAGCTAACTCCACTAGCTCACTGCGCTTACTTTCTACACGGTCCGTTTTCTTCCCCGGTGTTTTTACCAGCGACAGGAAGAGAAGGGCGGCGCTCGTTCGTTTGAAAATCATCTTTTTAGTAACACAAACTTAGTGTGTTGTTGATAAAACCTGTTTGACTGCCGGATGTGTTGATTCTGAAGCAAGGCCCCGTGGGGGGTCCACTAAAAGGGGCGGGGCAGAGTGCAACGCCGCTTTCTGCCGACTCGGGAAGGAAAACGTGCCAAACGCGGCGTCGACTTTGGTGCAAAGATGCAACTGTACATACACGTGATGTGAGACAACAAAACAAAAAAACTCTAGGAAACTATTTTTTTTAAAGTGAAGATCTCAAAGCACTGTGCTGGAGCCGCCGCCATCTTTCATTTGGTTTGGATCTTTTTAATGAGAGGAAACAGTAGCAGGATTATTATGCACTCGGCCCGACGTGTCTCACTGTGACGGCACTTCGGTCGGCGACACGAACCCCAGCCGCCATCTTTGTTGTGAACTGAAAAGTGCACTTTAGAAAGGCTTTGATAAGAAGAACCACAGTTTAACGCACATTTTGAGTTATTTTCTTCTGCTCAATAAAACGACTGTTCAGCTAACTGAGTGGTGTTAATTCCCTGCAACTAAATACATATATATGTTACTTGTGTTATTAATACGCTTTTCAGAGTCTCCGCAGGTGAACAGGGTCAAACTGTTTTTATTCATAGGTTTTGTAAGTGAGGATCTCATCTCGTCTGTAGAACCTTTAGCATCCAGAGAGGAATGAAGCTGTAACTTCTGCTGAGGACACGTTTAGTCACACGCAATATATATATATATATATATATATATATATATATATATATATATATATTACTTCATTTGTTTAGATATTCGAGACACATCTGAAAATCACATCCATTCAACGTCTCAAAGAAAATTATGATAAAAAGTCAAACTTTCTGTTTTTTGGGGTTTTCGCTGATAATCAGACCGAACGGCTCCGTGTCCCCCGCTGAGCCCCCAGGAGGCCCCAGGAAGCCCTAGGAAGCCCCAGGAGCCCCCGCTGCCCTCTGCTGGGATCCAATACACTGTTGTTCGGTTCGCACGAGGTGACCGAGGCCGTTCGATCTTTCCTGGTAATTTGTTGTAAGATTTTTAAAATGGAAACACACGGGGGGCCGCGGACACGACACTGACTTCTCATCCCGTTTTTTCAGAAAGATCCAAGACTCTTCTCAGAAACACTTGGTCTCCTGCAGTGAGCTGCTCAGAAGGAGAAACACACACACACACACACACACACACTGGCAGTGATACAAGCACACACACACACACACTTTGGGAGCCCAGAAACCACCTTTATGATGTAAAACGTGCCATTATTTTTAATTTTTCTTTATTTTCTCATCTTTGAAAAAGCTTGATTGTTTCATGAATCCGTCTCTCGTTTGGCTGCAAACTGACTTTGAATGGATGAATGATCAGATCAGATTCGTCGGCACAGTTTTTCTTATTGGCTTCGCTTCCAGAGAAAACAACAGACTCTGTTTCCGATGTGTCGACCTATAAAACCAAACAGTGCTGTTTTTGCATTTCGCCCTTTCGGGCTTCAGATGTGTCAGAAAAGACCAAAATAAACCATCTTTAACAGAAATAGATGTTAGATGTAAACTCCTTTGCAGAAAGACGTCCAGCCTGAACTGGATGTTTAATTCCTGTTGAATTCAATGGAATCCCCCCTTTGATGATGGTAAACTGCAGTGAATGCGTCTCATACCAGGGAAGTCTGGAGCCTTCGTCCTTCTGAGTCACAGCTTCAGGGAAACAGACGGGCCCCTTTGCAGCAGAGAAAACCAGCATGTGGACGCGACAAAGAAGCCACGATACTCGTCCATGACGTGAAGCAACAGAACAACTAGACAATGTGCATCTTTTGTCTTTTCTATTTTTCTACAAGGTCATTTCTGGGAAACAAAGTAACCAGCGGTTCCTTCAAATCCGTGCGGAGCCTTTCGAGGACACGTTTATATACAACATGGCTCCTTCAAAGAGCTACAGTGCTTCCACATTGAGCTCATTTATGCAACTGTTAATAAAAGACCTTTTTACTTCATGAGAGGGATCAGTTCACTGGACGGGTGAGTGATCGAGGCCACCTGTTGGCCACGTTCCGTCACTGCACACAAGTCAAGCTCCAAACCTTCACGCAGTTCATCGTCCATCATGAGACACAAAGAATCCACATCCAACATATCAGAGGACCTTTTTTTTGTATATTACTATTCACAATCCTGCACTTTTTCTATCGGTGTTGGTATGCTCCCATTTTACACCTGTAATTCATGTTTTTATGTTCTCTTACTCTCATTGCTATTCTATTTCTCCAGTTCCATCTTATCAAATACTTTTGCCACTTTCCTTTAAAAGACCAACCTCAGCAGCCAGCGCTATATGTACTATCAAATAGTTGTGCATGTCAAATAGTCTGTGATGCCCCCCCCGAGCCGAGCTGCTTCCAGGAAGTGGCACCTGCAGCCCGGCTGCGGACATGTGACCAGAGGCCAGATGTGTGAGCGTGTGCATCTGGTGGGATTAACAGACGCACAGCTCCACCCAGCAGCTCGGAGCTCTTTTCCACCTGAAATGTCAAAAGAGCTTTATTCTCATCGCCGAGCGGAGCGAAGCGCTCAGATGCTGCTCGACAAAACGAGAACAAGGAAAGAAAAGGTCACGAGGACTTTCAATGAAATGTAGAAAACAACTGTGAGGAAAATGGTGAACCGAGATCACCTCTCTGAGCTCTGCTTTCGTGTCGCCGTGGTTACCAAATCCGTTCCTTCTTCGCCCCATCTGACCATGTGACCATCAGTCAGCTTCGTCCCACACAAAGACGAGCTGTAAAGAGAAATAGTGATCCAGTCAGTGTCTTATGATTCCAGTTGTTACACACATGTTCATAGTTCATAACACATCAACCTTTTGGTGAGAAACCACTCTGAAGAGAATGAATCAATCGGCCCACAATCCTTCCTGTTGGAGTCCAGATGTGCGGAGCAAGAAGAGGATTCGGTCGTTGGGGGATTCGATTTGGCGGTCGTCATGGAGACGAAGGAAAGGAAGCGTTTCCTCTCAGGAACCGAGAGGGCCGCTCGCGGCGTCCACGCGGCGCACGTTTGGATGTCTACCTCTGCTCTGTCCCTCCGGTCGTAAATCGAGAGGTCCTCCTGAGCCCCGACTGCGTCCTGCCCCCCTCCAGATGTGGTGTAACGGCCTCTCTGGGCCTCAGGCGGCGCCGCCCCTCCGCTCGGCCTTCACTTGACTCCTCGGTCGAGCAGTGACTCCTTCAGGAGAAAGATCCCCGAGCATCGACTCAGCTGCTCCGTCCGTGTGTCGTTTCCTCCTTTTTTTTATATTGTTTTTAGATTTAAGCTCTGCAGCAGCGTCGCCCACGCCGCCGTCATCGTGCTGCGATGTGCATCCCCATCAACGCGGCTGGGGGATCGTGCAGGTACTCGTCACAGAGTCCAGCTTCTGCCGCCAAACTGGAAACATTGGGCGGATTTGAAGATGTTGATTCTGTTCAGCTTGAATCCAGCTACGCCCCACTGGACCGCTCTGGTCACTGAGGGAATGGTGGCCTAATCATTTCTGCTCATCCGGACCCGCAAGATATGCAGCAGGTGATTGGGTGAACTTGCTCATCTCCAACAGGAGCTCTGCCTGTGACCTCTACTGGGGTCACTTGAACATGTCATTGAACATTGTCCACCGTGGCTTTCTCCAGGACCACCGTTGACACCAGCACACCTGAGTAAATACCCCCCATCAGCGCCCCCCCCCCCCCCCCGGGAGCAGCTTCCTGGCCTGAGTCCCGAGAGCCGTGACCTCGATGAAGCGGCGCACGTCGGACAAGAAGCCCATTGTGTGGAGATGTGAGGAGGAGGCAGGCCGGAGGGTTCCACAACACGGCTCCTGCACATTCTGCAAGCCTCAAGGGTTCCCGAGGGATTCGCTTGTCTTTTTGTACACGGATTATGGCCGTCTGCCTCTGGGGAGTCAGTGTGGGCTTCATGCTTACACTGCGGTGGCAGATCACAGGCCATGCAGCACCGGCTCTGAGGAGGGACGCTAATCAAGCTGAGCATGTCTTCTCCTGATTAGTGTCAGCAAGGACATGTGCTGTTCAGATCCACTCAACAGAAGAGTTCATGTTATACTCAACCATCCTAAATCTTAAATGCAAAGACACAACGTGTTGTGTTTCTGTGGGCGGAGCATACCAACACGTTAGCTCCCGCTGGCTAGCAAGTTGTGTTGGCTTGTTTTTTGAAAATGTCTGGAGATCAAACGAGTTTCTTATAATGTGCAATGTGGCGGACCTGAGGGAGGAACCATGTGCTAATAGATTAGCCTCTGCCAGTCGTCGTGTAAAATAGTTTCTCTCAATCCATCCGTTATAGCGGCTTTCATCCTCTTCAAGGTTTGCTTTACATTTGTGATTGCTAACAGGTTTCCACCTCGTTAACGGACCACAGAAGAAGTGCTGAGTGAGTTCTGAGGCCGTGGAGGCGACGCTGGAGCTTCCTTTCTGCTCCGCGGAGCAAACGTCTGCTCTTGGATATTACGGCGTGCGTGTGCGTGCGTGAGATCGGCTGGCTGGCGAACCCCGGTGAGCTAATTAGCTAATTACCGCCGGGCCTCCCTCAAAGGGTTCATCCACACGCAAACGTGCCGCTGCACACGGACGATGCACAAAGACTTTTTAAAGTCAATTTGAGGAAAAAATATTTTTCCAGTCTACAATTAGACCTTTAGACTCATGTTTAATATACATATATATTATATTTATATATGTTTATATATTCATATTAATTTCATTTGGAATATATTTATTTGTATATCTATTTATTCATTATTATTATTAATTCATATATTTATGCATATGCATGGGATGGCAAATGTTTAATAAATAACTCCTCATAAAGTGAATTTTTTCAGCTCTGTGGCTGAATTGGTGATGGAGGAGCAGCGCCACCTGTTGTCCAAACGCGGTCGTAGCAATGAGGTTACTTCATAAAATGTGAGTTATGCATTGAGAAATAATGAAGCACAGTAAATCTTCTTACAGCCCTTAAATACAAGAGAACGTACAATGATTGTTCACAACAAATGTCTTCTGTAAAAATGTCCCTGTATGTGGTCGATAATGTGAATCCATCACTGGAAATACATTTCTTACATTTCTTATCTGAACGAACAAAGAAAGAGCAAACAACTTGGAGTTTCAGAAAAGTAAATGTTTATTCTTATACAAAAGAATAAACTATATTATTATACAAAATAGCACTAATAGGAAAACTATGATTTAAAAAATTGATATTCTAAGCAAATCAGTTATTAATGTCGTAAACATCTCGTCATGTTAAACGTTCCTAAACCTTGTTGTGTCTTTACATTACAGTTTACCCCATGGCTTACACATTTTGCCCCAGGAGCAATTAGGGGTTTGGTGTCTTGCTCAAGGGCACTGTGACCTGGCACATGGGGGCAGCTGGGATTGGAACCACCAACTTTGCGGCTCCCAGCGCATCCTCTCTACTCCATGCACCACCATGTCTTACTTTGTATGAACAAATGTCCACAATATAAAACAACCCCACCAAAAAATATATATTTTAAAAAATACTGCAACTGCTGTAACTAACAAATGAGTGAAAAGTGTTGAAGGAGTAGAAGTTAGCTCGGCTCATAGCAACATGTGTTATGATCAACAACACGCTTGCACATGCACTAATGTTTCTGATATGATGTCATCGTTCTGTTAAAGGATCACTTTGAGTGTCTGTTGAGCACGCGGCCGGGCTACGATGCTAACGCGGGCTACGATGCTAACGCGGGCTACGTAGACGCTGGGTGAAATAGTCAAGGGAAGGATGAAGGTTGTTTCAGTCACAAATGACCTTTTAACTGAAGGCTGGTCACTAAAATGCTTTTTAGCCATCTCAGAGTAAACGTAGTCTGTGACGAGCTCGCTAACATTAGCCACGGTAGCTCAGCAGTGTTAGCGTAGCTCAGAAGCTAACAGGCTCTTCCAGAAGTTGATGGGAGTGACGTTGCAGTGAACGTAAAAGTAGCACGTTTGCATTTAAACGTTGTTTAACAAGTTTTTTAGGTAAACTCTTCCCGGTGTGACCTGCGGTGACCTGCGGTGACCGTGGGCGCCCCAACAATGTGAACTCTGAGCAGCCTCAGGGCACTTCTAAAGGCTTTATTTGGTAAGAAGCTTGCGTTCGCCACATGAAACTTGTGGAGTCGTTTACAGGCAGCTCGCCGTGAGGCGGCTCGACGTGAGGCGTTCGGGGGACAGACTTCTTCTGCTGTTAAATGCCTGAAAGATTTAAAAAATAAGTTAAAAGACAACAAATCCATAGAAGTACAGCCGAGCTTTTGTGCCCTGAAGGCCATGCGTGCATGGCGTTGATTGGAATACTGCGGCACGTTGAGTAGGCCTATTCTAGATCGGCGGACTTACGAGGGTGCGAACGGGGCTGAGGGAGCGAGAGCGGATCGGGCTGAAGCTCCTGCTCGGGCTCCGACTCCACTGCAGGAGAAACGACAACAAACACGTCTCATGCTCTCATGTAACACATTCTCCAGAATAGATGCACCAACGACCACGTTAACACGCACACTCGTATTCCACTAACGCGCCTCTGAATACCAACCGGCCAGCGGTTCGTAAAGATGCAACCTGTAGTCCAGAAGAAGAGGAGGAGCAACACTATTCGTTTTTTTGTACGCATGCGTGTGAACAAGGTCGCTACGTAAGGTCATGGGGTCGTTACCGCGGCGCCCCTTCTGGTCACCGCCTCGCCCTTCACCACCACGGCGTCTCCCTCCACCAGGGCCGGCCACACGTGGTGCTTCACCAGGGGAGCCGTGCGCTCCGAGTCGTAGCTGCGGCGGTACCTGGAGAGCACGTGAAACATCATTGAAAATTTGAGCCGAGGTGAACTCCAGAGAAATAATACACACACACACACTGAGGACTGACTTCCTCTCGTCGTAAAGCTCGCCGTCGGTGGCGGGGGCCAAGTCGAGCGGCGGCTCCAGCGTCTGCATGGCGAAGGCCGCTTTGCACGCCTCCCTGATCAGGCTGCTGATGAGGTTGAAGTCCACCTCTGGCTGGAAGGAGATCCGCGGGTTCACCTCCATGGCGTTGACCACGTCCTGCGCAGAAGAGAAGAGGCGGCGCGTCAGAGCCACGCCTACCGTGGCCCGGGAAGTGCGTTCCATTCCTACGTTGATGGAGGACTGGACGTCGTAGATGTCCATGTTTCGGACCACGTAGTCCACGGCGGCGTCCTCCACACTCTCCGGGCCGAAGTGGGACGCCGAAATGGTCTTCCTCACGCGCGCCTTGAGGTGTCGGTACGCCCGCTTCGCTTGGCTGAAGGACTCCTGAAACAAGAGAGAGAACATCTTGAAGTATCTCGATTCATACGAGGTATATATTACACCACTGGTAAAGACATGTACAACTAACTCGTGATCTTTTCAAATAAATGAATTGATCTCATTAATGAAATAGATACTGTTACCAGCGGTACTTCAAACCCACACAGAGATTTAACCTTCATCACAAGCAGTGAGTCGCTTTGCCTGCATGCACGTCTGATCCGCTCTAAGTGAGTCGTTACCACCACGGCGATGAAGATGATTTTCTGGACCATCTCCAGGTCGGCGTAGTGGCGTCGGAGTGTCGCCTGGGCCTCCAGGCGTTCCGCGCTGTACAGCTCGCAGAAGCGCGACACCAGGCGGGCGTGGCGAGACGGGCCGGTGATCTGAGCCCTGGTCAGCGACTCGCCCCTCAGGGGGCTGGAGGAGCGACCGGGCCTCGGCAGGATGCTCTGAGAACCGCGACTCGCCCAGCTGGACGGGGAGGACAGGGTGAGGTGGGTGTGTGCGTGTGTGTGCATGTGTGCGTGTGTGTGTGCGTAGCGTGTGCGTAGCGTGTGCATGCAGGCGTACCTCTCCTGCAGCATGGCCTTCCCTGCACTCAGGTAGGACACCTCGTCCCTCAGCAGGCGGGTCTGCCGCTGGCACTCGTCCAAGGACTCCAGCTTCTTCTTACTCACCTCCACCTGCTCCAGAGCCGCAAACAGACTGGAGCGCCAGAGGAGCACACGCTTTACCGCCACATTCACACCCATGTATGCTGTACATGCTGATGCGTTTTTTGGTGTTTAACTGAAGGAAGAATAATATCTCTAATAGTTTATTGTATTAGCAGCATTTATCCCCGTGACAGCTAAAGACTTGTGGTGTTTAACAATCACTCACTCTGCTTTCAATTGCGATATCTCGTCCTCGGTGGCGAGCAGCGCGGTGGCTGATTTGCTCTTGGTCTCATCCAGTTCCTTCTGAGTATCATCCAGCCTGTGAGAACAAGGCCAACATACCGTAAGATGACATTACTTCTGTTTATCATGTTGAATCATTGCCCAGCTCTAACAGCACATGCATCATGAACTTATACACGTTGAATACAACAACTTCCATATCCCGCAGTCAGGTTTTTATTGGAGATTTCCGCAAATGCCGCATTCCCATTCATGGTTTGTTTATTCATTTATTGTGACTCACTCTGCCCTCGTCGACTCCAACTGCAGGCGGGTGGAGCACAGCCTCTGCACGTCGCTGTCCCGGGAGGCCGAGAGCTCCCTGATCCTGCGGTCCTTCTCCTGATCAATGGAGACAATTGTTACCATGTAACCATGGCGACAGGGGGCCAGACGGCGTAGGTTTGGTTCTGATGCATTTAATAGTCTGTGTGCTTATGACGCCTCGTGACGGATGAGGTCACCTGCAGGAGCTGCAGACTGGTGTCATTGGAGTCCGAGGTCCTCGCCGTTATGGAACAGCTGCCGAGCCACGGCAGCAGCCGCGTTCTAAGAGCGTCCTCCCCGGCATAGTGGGGGCCTGAGTCGGGGGGAGTAAAGAGGAGAGAGGGAGGGAGTGAAGAGAGAGGGATTAGGAGCGTACCAACTTTATGGGCTGTTTGACTCTAAATGGACCATAATTCACTAAATTAATTGAAACTAGAGACTGAGACCATAAACTCATGTTTACAATGTTTACTGATGGAATAAATCAAGTAGAGTCATTTTCTCATAGACGTCTAAGGGAGCAGAGGAGTCGCCCCCTGCTGGTCACCGCACAGAATGCAGCTTTAACACATGAAGCTGGACAGGGGGGGGGGGGGGGGGTTGTGAAATCCAAATGATTAGCTCACCTTCAGCAGCAGTGAGGCTGAGGAGGGTGAACAGCTGGCCCTGGATCTTTGCCGTCAGCTCAATCAGCTCGCAGCATCTGTTTAGATTCTGGTCACAGGAGATAATCTAAAGGGTGAATGTGAATATAAAGAGGTCAACAAACACTCCTGCGATGTGTTCGTCTAGGACTAACAGCTAACAAGGCTAATTTAACAGGGATACTACAGCTGACAAATCTAACGGCTTGAAGGGCTAATGCAGCCAAGGGAGCAAAGGGAGCAGGAAGAGCTAACAGCGCTGGTGTTAAGATTCATATTTATATTGTTTATTAATTAATCCGTTTATCTGGTTAAGGTACCAGCAAGAAGTGAACAAACACGCAGTCCAGACACACACTTGGTGTAATGTTAGATATTCTACAGTAGTAGTTGTTCTAATTAGCTCCTTTTTCTTGCAACGTTATATATGTATATATATATATATACATATATATAACCCTAACCCTATATATATATATACATATATATGTGTTTATATATGTATGTGTGTGTGTGTGTGTGTGTTTTACTTTGAGTGTTCTATGCATTTTAACACGCAAAAATGTACACCATCGTTCAAACAATTCACTTGGGGTCGCTTTGCAACGGTTGCAGATCTCGGCCGTCGCCCTGGCAACCGGCGTCCATGGCAACCAAACCCAACAGGGAAATCAATGTCATCCAAAAGAGTTCGTTCCTTCACTGTTATGTTTTGAATTGGTTCATCGTGCATCATAATAAACACAACAAGTCTCAATTGAACTATCAATTTGTCAAATTACAAGCGGGAAAAGCTAATAAAACTAAAACGTGAAACACACAAGAGAATGCAAGGGTACAACTTCGATGCAAAATCCCCGCTGTGAGCTTACGTGGTACTCTCTGTGCCAGCTGTCCAGCTTCTCCTGCAGCGCGCTGAAGGAGGACGTGCTGGAGAGTCTCCTCAACGTGTCGGCCATGATCCGTGGAGGTATTCGAAGTATCCCCGGGTGGAGGAGGAGAAGGAGGAGGAGGGGGAGAAGGAGGAGGAGGAAGAGGACAGCCTCTACGATCTTTAAACGCGAGTGCCGTTGATACGGCGTAGATGACGTCAGTCGTAGCAACCAAGCGAGGAACCGAGCACTCATAGAACTTTGACAGTCCATGTCATCATTACACACAGAGCCACCTGTCCATCCAAGTTTAAACAATTCACTTGTGGTCGCTTTGCGGGATATGAACCATCTCAGACCATATAGACTAAAACCATAAAAAAAGTTTATTTATTTTCCAGATCTGATCCGCAGCAGCATCACACTCACTATTTGATATTAATACTTTGCTATTTTTATCTTATCATTGAGAATGTAATGCATGTATTTGTGTTGGAGGTGCTACCAATATAAATGTGACTGTTTATTATTAAAGCGAGCTTGACAGTCCACTGTGGAAAATATGAATGAACACGTTTTTTGCTATTTTGGGCTCCATCGGCTTGTTGAACTTGGAATGTACCATCTTTTGTTCTCCCGTCCCGCTCGACGGCACGTCTCGTTCATAGAAATACACGAAGTTTGCTTTTCGTCTTTCCGTCATGTCTTTATTCATAATTTCGCGTCTTCTCGTCGATATCTCACAGCAAAAGAAAACGCTGTTGTCCCCCGGCACGGTGACAAGTGGTACGCCCCCCCACCCCCGGCACAGTGACAAGTGGTACGTCCCGGGTCGCTGTGGCAGCAGCAGAGGGAGGGTCAAACATGGCGTCTGAGCAGGTCCGTTATCTTCACTATTTGTTGTTATTTGTGCTTCCTACCTCGTTATTCGTTTAGGTATTTTCTAGCATTGTAATGCATAATGTCACCGAGTCAGCTGGATAATAAATATGGACATATTGGGCTTCGGTATCGGCCTTCTGTGCCATAAACACCGTCATGTGGAGGCTGAACTGCTGCCTGTCGTAGCGGACCGGAGGACGTCAAGAAGCTGCGATGCTGGTTTCCATGTTGCTGCTATAATGAGTGCGGTTTATTTTTAGTGTCAGTCGTGGGTCAGAAGTGAGATTGCAGCACAGACCTGGAGGCCTGTACATTCGTTTATTTTGGTCATTCCATACACGTTTTACAGCTAAAAGCACAATTCACTTCATCTGGAGCATTCACGTGGATCTCAGCAAAAATAAAGTATGGTGTTCATAACTATGTTTTAAATTGCAGACAATAAACCGAAACTGTGTTTTTAAAGGAGCCATCGTAAGTGTCTCTCAACAGTAAACTAGAACATGGAACTGTTATTATTTTCATGTGCGGACACTGCATTGCTTGGTCTGACCACTAGATGTCGCTGCCGCTTCTGACAGCTACTTCAGCTGCATTGATGACTAGTCGATAAGAATATTATAACAACTAGAGATTCAGATGCTTGTTTACTGGGGGAATAAATCAACATCAGCATGACAACTGCATGGTTTCACAGAAACCGAGGTCCTTATTGCAAACGAAGAAAGATGTCTATATCGATTGTTTCACTGTCACAGTGCCTTCAGAGATGTTCTTTCCCTGCAGGAGAGTTCCAACGGGCCCGTGAAAAAGTCCATGCGAGAGAAAGCCGTGGAGCGGCGCGGCGTCAACAAGGAGCACAACAGTAACTTCAAAGCGGGCTATGTGCCCATCGAAGAAGAACGGCTCCATAAGACGGGGCTGAGAGGCCGGAAGGGAAACATGGCCGTGTGCATCGTCATCCTCCTCTTCATCCTCGCCCTCATCAACCTCATCGTGAGTTCTGCCAATCGTCCCGTTGCTTACACCGACCCCGAAGTGATGACGCTGTTCACAAAAACAGATTCTGTCTCTTCTGTTAGTTTGTGTTTTTGTGTGACTTCTGCTGCTTCTTCCTAACGGGTTATTAGTTCAGCTGTATAACAACAGCATTTGACATATGAATCTTGGTAATAGCAGTTGTATATTTCTTTATGAAAACCTCATAAAATATGGAATTTATCAAAGTTGTCCCGTCGTATGATGTAAATCTAAATATCCCTCTGGGCTTCTGTCCCTGTGTAATACACTGTTCACTTAATCTGCATAGTTACCGCTTCTCAAATAGGCCAGAGGGGAACTGGACTCCGCTCCGTCTGCCGCAGTGAGGCGCTGCTCCCGCGGAGAAGACGCTCTCAGGAACACTCTCCTCTTTCCATGTGCCTCAGATCACTCTGGTGATTTGGACGGTGATCCGAATCGGTCCCAACGGCTGCGACAGCATGGAGTTCCTCGAGTCCGGACTGCTGCGCTTCAAACAGAAGGCGGACATGGGGATCGTCCACCCGCTGCACAAGAGCACCGTGGGCGGCCGCAAGGACCAGGACCTGGTCCTGGTGGGCAACAACAATCCGGTGAGAGGCGCTGCGAGGGCGCCGGGGGAGGAGCCTCCGCCGCGCGCTCGCTCTGACGACCCGTGTGTCTCTCTCGGGCAGGTGGTGTTCCAGCAGGGAACCAGCAGGCTGAGCGTGGAGAAGGACAAGACCTCGGTGGTCAGCGACGTGGGAATCTCCTTCACGGACCCCCGCACGCAGACCACCTTCTTCAGCACCGACTTTGAAAACCACGAGTTCCATCTGCCCAAAGGAGTGAAGGTCCTCAGCGTGAAGAAGGCCTCCACGGAGAGGGTGTGTGTGTGTGTGTGTTCTCTCAAAGGGCTCATAAACATTCTCAATGTAATAATTCTAAGGAGCTTCTTTTTAGTTTCAGTCCATCTTCAGCCTTCTTCTAACACCTCCGTCTGATTCCAGATCACCAGCAGCGCCTCGTCCGACCTGCACATCAAAGGAGACGGCAAAGCCATCATCCGAGGCAACGAGGGCGTCAACATCGTGGGCCGCACCGTGGAGTTCAAGATGGGGGGGGGCATCGAGCTGCGGGCCGTAAGTCGTCGCGTCCGTCCCGCGCCTTTTTCCAGGTAGAAGCCTCCCCCCGGCTGACGGGTGCTTTGCTCCCTGCAGGAGAACAGCATCGTCCTGAACGGATCCGTCATGTTCAACGCGACGCGCATCCCCAGCTCGGCGAGCGACGTGTACTTCGACGCCGGCACGGAGCGCTACAAGCTGTGCATGTGTGCCGACGGGACGCTGTTCCGCGTGCAGGTCAAGCACCTCAACATGGGCTGCCAGACGTCGGACAACCCGTGTGGACGAGCCGGCTAGAGCTCCGGTCCGTCGGTCTGTCTGCGAGCTGCTGGCTGCGTCGCTCGATGTGAACAAACCGTGTTTGTGTTTTTATTGTTCAAGCTCTCTGCAGTATTCACCGTCCAGTATTACTACTAGTAATACTACCAGTACTGCAAGAGGAGTACAGTCATTTGTTCATAGTTACCGGCAGCTTTGTTTGACCTTTTTATTAACAACACTACATGATTATGCTTTAAAAACTGAAATCTATATTGTAAGCCCTCCGGTGATGTTACAGCAGAGGAAGAGTGTCTTTGTCAGAGCGTCTCTCACGTGCCAATGGACCTACAAGGGTGATAAAAGGATACAATATATATATGTATGTGTGTGTGTGTAATATTCACATTTTTACAGTAGAATAATAGTGTGGTCATAACAGGAGTGTGTGTGCACCAAGTTCGCGTTACGGAATAATTCTCATTAAATGTCAATGAAAGTCAGGAAGCTTTGAAGCTTTTATTGATGGTTTGAATTTTGTGCAATATAGTAAAAAAGATTTGAGTTTAATTTTGCTTCTGTTTGCTTGTGTGTTTTTATTATTGTGCTGATGACCCGACTCTGTGGAAATAACATTGTAAACCTTTAGAGTTTAGGTTGTAAAAGTTACCACGTAAAGTAGCACTTTTATGCAACAAATGTATCACATGGTTGTGTTAAGCTCCGCCTCCTCCTCACAAAGACTCTTTAAACTCCTCTGTGATTCTTCAGAACAAACGTAGTCGAAGAAGAAAAGTTTCTTCCCTTGAAACATACTTCATGAATCCGATTTGTTGTATGGGAACGTGTTGCTTCTCATCATAACATAGTTATTTAAAACCATTGAACACGACTCGGTTATGTGAACGACAGAGATTATTTTCAGCACTCGGACAAATTAGAAACGTCTTTTAAATGGAAAAACGCTCGCTGGGATTCTTGTCGTCTTCAGGAGAATCCCATGAGATGTTTACCTGCTCATTTGAAAGCATAAAGTCCCGTTTTATGGTCTGTAAGAATGTGGCGTCATCGTATCGCCGTCCAGTGAGGCGTTAACCACGGTGAATGATTGAAGGCACCTCCGTCCTTCGGCCACAACTCAGCGACTGCTCCTCAGACTTTGATCTGACGGACCGGGGACGACACCTTTCCTCTGCCAGTGCACACGCATGTGAGTTCTGTGTGTGTCTGTGTGCGTCTGTGTGCGTCTGTGTGCGTCTGTGTGCGTTGGTGTCCTCTGATGACACAAAGAATGAAGTTCCAATGTTTTTTAGTCGTCACAATGGCGAGGACTCCGGCGACCTTCCTGCTGCTGCTCCTCGTCTCCTCCGGACTCCACATCTCCTGCGCCTGTCCGGACTCCTGCACCTGCCGGGACCCCCCTTTGGTGAACTGCTCCTCCGCCGGCCTGACCTCGGCCCCCCGACCCATCCGGGCCTCCGTCGCCCAGCTGGACCTGTCCCACAACCTCCTCCTGGCGCTGGCCTTCGACGGGCCGCGTCCCAACCTCCAGGACGCGTGGCTCGGGCACAACGCCATCGAACGCTTGTCCCTCTGCGTGGGGGGGCGAGCCGGACGGACCCGGAGGGGGCAGGGGTGCGAGTCCTGGGCCCCCGCCCTGCAGCGACTGTCTGTGGAGAGGAACCGGCTTCAGCGGCTCCCCCAGGGTGAGTCTTGAATACAAATATCAACGCATTGTTGTTATGATGACGTAAACGGTCTGTGTGGAGCAGAGAGACGGTGGTACAAAATGTACATTTCTCTCACGAGATGTACAACTATCCCTCACTTCAGGCTGCACAAACACATCCGGTCTCCATGACGACCTGCAGCTCACGCCCAGCAGGGAGGGGGGGGGGGGGGGGGGTTGTGCCACACCTCGGCGAGGTGTGTGCCCAATAAACGTAGGTGTGTAAACAGGAGATAAACCCTTTAAAGGCCAGTTGGTAGGATTCAGGGGCATCATCCTCCACCATGACGGAGTGTGTGTCCTCGCCTGAGACGGAGACTCGCCGCGGGTCTCATGTCTTTACTCGCGTGTGGACAGTCAGGAGACAGTCTGTCTGATTGTGGTCGATGAGTCTGAAAGGTGCTCCGAGGTTTCCTAATTCACCCAGGTGGTAGAAGACGTCCACACGCGTGACCTTTAGCACTTTACTCCGCTTGTCCCTGGCCTCCTGAGATAATGACACCGCACCCGCCACTCACATTCCAGTGACTCAGAAACACTCAGCACAGCTCGTGTGTGTGTGTGTGTGTGTGTTAAGAGTCGACAGCGGAGGACTTGCTTGCCTCTCCTGCTTGGTATTCTTCTCACGGAGCCTCTCTGATGCAGCACAGAGCCCACAGAGTCGGCCCGGAGGACGTGGGGGGGTCGTGGGGGGGTTTGTGTCCTGCTGCTGAAGGAGAGGAAGGAACACGGCCGGAGACGCGAGGCTCTAAAGAGTCTTCACTGTGGAAATCAACCGAGTATCTCTCAGTCATATTTTGGGGGGGGGGGTTCATTTACCCTGACTTTTCACACGATCGACTATGTACCGAGGAGTGGGGGGGGGACTCAAGTACACTTCATCTCCGCATTGAAAACGCACCCATTTTGCACAAAAACCGAATACATTCAGTTTATAGAGGACTAAAGGTGCTGTTCCAACAATGAATGTCCTATTGATTTAAATGATTGTGTAGATTTTACCCATGTACCCTGTGATAGCCTGCTGACAGTACCGTCCCCTCACCGCAGCACCTTTGTTTGATGATTGAGGTCATTGCTTTCCTTGTTTTCTGTCATCCAGGGCTGGAAAGCTGCAGGTCCCTGCAGGTCCTGCAGCTTTCCTTCAACAGGATCTCGGCTCTACGACCCGGAGACCTTCGTCACCTCCGACAGCTGGAAGAACTCCATCTTGACCACAACCTCATCTGGAGTCTCCATCCACAGACCTTCCAGGGTTTGACCCAGCTCCGCGTGAGAATCTTCTTTTAACCTCACTTATTAAAAAAAGCAATCATCATTTGTTCACCTGCCTCAGATAGAAAGTTCATGTTTAATTAGGACATTTGTAACGTAGTGGTTGAAGCGATCACATAACAGGTGTGTCCATATTTTGTTCCCTCAACTAAAAAGGTCCTTGATCTGAGCTTCAACATGTTGAGCAGCCTCCATCCCTCCACCTACTTTTCTCTGCGTAACTTGGCGGCGGACGTCGCGCTGGGCGGGAACAGGTGGCGGTGCGACTGCAGCGCGCGCGGCCTGAGGAGACGAATGGCCTACGACGGCAGCAGAGGCCTGCGGGTCTGGAGCCTGGTCTGCGCCTCCCCCCCCGTCCTCTCAGGCAGGGACCTGCTGCAGCTGGAGGACGACGACCTTGACTGTTCGGGCGCCGACGGCGCAACAGAACTCCACCGAGACGTGACGGTCCGCCGGGGCTCTGAGATACTGCTGACTTGTGCTCGACAAGGTAACGGCCTCACAAAGTGTAAAACAACTTGAAGCATAGCAAACGAGCCACGTTCCCGGGAAAGAAATGTTACAACATGTTGCAAACATGTATACAACATTTGGTCAAAGTAAGTGACGTGGTGTATCATCGCGTCCGTTATTCGGAGTAAAGATACCGTGTGGGCTTTGACTTAAATAAGTCCACCACTCAAGTTGAGTTATCACTCAAGTTATTTCGTTACGCTTTGTTTTTGTCTGATTTCGCTACTTTGTTTAATTTTGGAAATAGTTACATCACTATTCTGAAACAAGGAACGCAGGCAGTTTCAAAACATCAACCATGTGACTGTGTTTCGGCAAGCGTGATACAAGGCATATATAATGGTATTTTTCAATAAAATCCTAAATATTGCCTCTGTTGTAGATTTGTCTTGGTGGACGCCAGGTGGCGAAGCTTCTGTGAGTCAACCTGAGGCCGGTCTGCTCATCAGCGACGTCAAGGAAACAGACACAGGACTGTATGTGTGTGTATCTGAAAAACTAGAAGTTGTGTCTGTGTTTAACCTCCAAATCAGTGAGGTGGGAGGTGCGACGAGAAAAGCACGAAGTTTACCCGGAATCAGCCGACAAATTGTCCCACAAGAGCCTCTGGACAGTTCAGACCGAGAAAGGAATCGGTTAATCAGAGCTACGCAGACCGAGTTGGATCTCGCTGTGTGTTTGTCTGTTTTCATCACGTTTGTGATAGCCTTTATCCTGGGAGTCCTAGCAAGACCTTGTGTTGATGTTCTTCTGAGAAGGTTCACCAAGAACAAAAGCTCTTCTGCAACCACGTCTGTCTCAGCTGTGGACCAAAGGCAATATGACAATGAGGCCTACTGCCACGGCGAGGAGCCAGAATTCATAGGACCTAACCGAGAGAGGAGGGTTACATTCAGCACTATAGAATTCAGAGAAGAAGGACATGTTGAATATTATGACACCGTGAACGCTGGTAATCAGGAACGTGCCAATGATGACGCAGTGATTGAATGTGAACTGGCCGAGAGGGATACGAACACAGCTGGAGGTTCAAGAGGGAGTAGTGCAGAGGACAGCAGGACGGAACTCACAGGCCGCACACATGAAAAAGAGTTTGAACGCATCCCAGATTCTGTTGGGCGAAGGGGAAGCGTGTCCTCACGCTCAGATTCTTCGCAGTCTGACAAAGTAGTCAGCTCAACACCAACGTCTCGTCAGCGAGAAGAAGACTCTGTTCAGCAAAGAGCCGATTCCTCAACAGCCGTCCAAGTGGCCCAAAGTGGATTTCCTGGCTTTCCTACAGAGCCTTTTGCCGAATGGTCCCCACATGCAAAGAACGGCAATCTGTCAGACCCAGGTCTGTGGGAGGAGAACGAGGAACCATTTGAATTCAGCGATTCTGCTCAAAGCACATCCGCGAGGTCCAGCAGCGTGCGCGGCTCTTTCAATGATTCAAAGCTGGTATCAAACTTGAAAAAACAGTCGGTTGATTTGTCCAGCTCGAGCTCAAATGTCTCAGAGGATGAGCATACACGATACACCGCGAACCAGGTGGAGAAGGATTTAGAAAGAAACCTCAGAAAGGATGGTATATTTGAACAGCGGACCCCAGATGACGACGCCATCAGGCCTTCAGTGAAATTTAATCAGGAGGATTACAGATATGAAACACAAAGATCTGCAGTGAGAGCAGAGGAGTCCTTGTCCTCTCTTTTCAGTGAGGGGGAAGGGTTCACGGTCACAAGTCACAATGAGTATCTTAACACCAGCACACCTTCATCACCTGCAGCTCACAGATCATCTTCAAGCAGTGAGAGTGAGGCTGAACACAAACATGACCTGATAAAGCCCATCAAGAGACGTGCACCGCCGCCACCAACTCATTCTTACTCTAGAGTTGAGGGAGAAGATAAGACAACGGAACACATGCAGAAGCAAGGCAAAACGAGCGTGAAGAGGCTTTCAATTGGAGTATCTCCAACAGGACGTCATGATCCAGACTCAAGATGGCCTGTCTTAGATCTTGAGCATCTTCCTCACATCAAAAGGCGTTTGGACATCAAAGGACCATCACCTGACTCATCTTCTAGCAGTTACAATGAGCGAATAAAGAAACAGGCGCAGGGAGAGATGTCCCCTACAAAGCTTCCCAGTAACGTATCTCAAACTGTATGTTATGACCAACAAACCAAGTGGCCTGTCCTAGATCTCGGGGCTACGAGACGCATCAAGAGGCGTCTAGATTTGAAAGGACCATCACTTGACTCATCTTCTAGTAGTGAGAGTGATGATGAAACAACTCGCTACACAGAGAGGCCTGGAAAGATGGAGACCGAAGTACCTCCAGTTCTAGTATCTCAAACAGAAAGTCATAATCAGGAGTCAAGGTGGCCTGTTCTAGATCTTGAGCATATTCCTCACATCAAAAAGCGTTTAGACATAAAGAAAACACCATCTGACTCATCTTCTAGTAGTGACAATGACCAAATAAAGAAACAGGCGCAGGGAGAGATGTCCCCTACAAAGCTTCCCAGTAACGTATCTCAAACTGTAAGTTATGACCAACAAACCAAGTGGCCTGTCCTAGATCTTGGGGCTACGAGACGCATCAAGAGGCGTCTAGATATCAAAGGACCATCACCTGACTCATCTTCTAGTAGCGAGAGTGAGGATGCAACAACCCGCTACACAGAGAGGCCTGGAAAGGTGGAGATTGCAGGACCTACATTTCGGGAATCTTACACAGGCCGTCATTATCCAGAAACAAGCTGGCCTATTCTTGATCTTAGGTGTATTCCTCGCATAAAGAGGCGTTTAGACTTCAAAGGACCATCACCCGACTCATATTCTAGTAAGAGTGAAGATGAAACAACTCGCTACACAGAAAGGCCTGGGAAAGTGGAGCGTGTAGGACCTCCAGTTCTAGTATCTCAAACAGAAGGTCATAATCAAGAGTCAAGGTGGCCTGTTCTAGATCTTGAGCATATTCCTCACATCAAGAAGCGTTTAGACATCCAAAGACCATCATCTGACTCATCTTCTAGTAGTGACAATGACCAAATAAAGAAACAGGCACAGGGAGAGATGTCCCCTACAAAGCTTCCCAGTAACGTATCTCAAACTGTATGTTATGACCAACAAACCAAGTGGCCTGTCCTAGATCTCGGGGCTACGAGACGCATCAAGAGGCGTCTAGATATGAAAGGACCATCACTTGACTCATCTTCTAGTAGTGAGAGTGATGATGAAACAACTCGCTACACAGAAAGGCCTGGGAAAGTGGAGCGTGTAGGACCTCCAGTTCTAGTATCTCAAACAGAAGGTCATAATCAAGAGTCAAGGTGGCCTGTTCTAGATCTTGAGCATATTCCTCACATCAAGAAGCGTTTAGACATCCAAAGACCATCACCTGACTCATTTTCTAGTAGTGACAGTGAGGATGAAACAACTCGCTACACAGAGAGGCCTGGAAAGATGGAGATTGCAGGACCTACATCTGAGGAATCTTACACAGGACGTCATGATCCAGACACAAGCTGGCCTGTTCTTGATCTTGAGGCTTCTCTGCGCATCAAGAGACGTCTAGACATCAAACCCCCATCACCTTCTCCTGATTCATTATCAAGTGGGGGGAGTATGAACCACAAAATAAGTTTGCGACATCCATCAAGCAGCTCAGACGAGCAAGACGGGAATGGAAGATATCCTCAAACAACAGTAGACCCTGATTTAAGATGGCCTGACCTGGAACTCAGCAGTGCCCTATATGTTAAAAGGCGCTTGGATATTAAGGGACGTTCTCCACCACCACCCGAGTCCTCTTCCAGCAGTGATCATGAGAGTGAAGCTTGGTCTACAAATGTGAAGAAGCAGACAACTGACATAGGGATTACAGGTTATCAACCAGGACGAGGGTTGTCTGGCACAAACTCGAGTGTCCCTCGTGTCAAAAAGCGCTTGAATATCATAGGACCATCTCAACCGATGGATTCTGAATCAACCTCCTCCGGGGAGAATGAGCACGCTAAAGGATTGGAACTACCGTCTGTACTAAAAGCCTCCGAAAAGGAGTTCACTAGATCGTCAAAGACCCAAGTAATAAGCATGTCTCACAGCCCAAAGACAGACCACAGTATCCAATTAGAAAAGTATGAAGTCATTACAGAGGAAGTGGGGGACATCAGCGCAACACCGGAGATAAGCCCAGCACTTCAGTCACGTTGGGCGAGCATGAACCTGGGTGTCTCCCGCTTTAGAAAGCGCCTCGAAATCACAGCGAATACACGTGAACCACCAAGTCAGTCCTCGTTAGCCCCACCTGACTCCGCCTTGTCTTCCAGCAGTGGGAGTCGGACTGGGAGTAAAAGCAGCAGAACACAAGGTAATGGAAAGGGATCTGGAGTGCAAGGAATCATATACACAGAATCAACTATAATCCCTGAAAAACCAGGGACGGGTTCTCTTGGTGAGGTCACAGAAAAATCAACAAAAGACTATAGCCGACCAACAACTGAAAGAAAACCAGATACTTTGCTGACTGGTTTTGGTATTCCGCATGTTAAAAGGTACCTGGATATTAAGGTGAATGAAAAGGTTGCACCATTAGAGCATCTTCCTGATTCCTCTTCCAGCAGCAGTGAGAATGAAGATGCATCAACAAAACCTGCAGGTGAAGGATGGAGGAAGGAAGCGTCCCAGAATCATACCTCTTTGTATTTGACCCAAGCTGTCACTGTCGAATCGAGCCAAACAGAGTTGGGGCGTAGGAAGGACGAGGCAGAGCTCGAGAGAAAAACGGACTCGGCGCAACCTCAGTTGAGTCTCGCAAACATCCCCCGTGTCAGGAGGGCTTTAGATATCAGAGCACGGAGGGAATCCCGCTCCAGCGACCACAGCGAAAACGACACAACGGGCCTCAGTGTTCCTGATCTGAGTCTTGGTGTCCCACGCGTCAAGAGGCGTCTGAATGTCAAGGGACCGGAGCCATCTTCTTCTAGCGAGAACGAAAGTGACGCCAACCAAAGCAGACCCAGATCATACGCGTTAGGAATGACAGATAACGACTCTCTAATCGCTTACAAGCGCGTAATAATGAAGACATCATCGCTGCCAGGTTGGTCTTCCTCCCAGAGTGGCGAGCGTGAGACTGATGAGCAAGAAGGTTCATCCTTCGCCCCAAAGAGAGTTCACCGTGTGGGCTTTGATGACGTGGTGGACAGAAGGACTGGGCGGCCTGGAGGCAGTGTGGACATACCAGCCGAGATACGATGGACCGGAATCGGCCACCAGATGCCCGACCCTTCCGCCCCAAGTTCGACGAGACGCCCGTCTCTCGTTGCCCGTGATTTTTCTCTTTCAGCCGTCAGAGGCTTCGAGAAGCCCGACGCACCCACGGCCGGGAAGGAAAGGAGAGGCCTCGGTGCACTGAAGGCCATGTCATCAGACAGACGTAAGTGGGACGCCGCGGAGGAGAATTTCGCCTGGGGTGCATCTCCTCGGTCGGATGACACCAGGTCCAAGAATCACAGCTCTGAGCGGGAGGTCAAGTTCGTCAACTTCAAGAGCAATGGATTTATTGTACGGCGTTCCCCGATACAGGAGTCACGACCTCGGAGGTACCGGGCTGCCACGGGAAGCCCCGCCTCACATCCCCACGACTCCGTACCCACCGTAAGGCTTACGCACAGATCTCCAGAGAGCAGGAAACACAGAGGAAATGCTCCTTTCATCATAAAACCGATATAAGACTATTCTAATCCCTCAAATGAGTGCGTCTTGATTTTTAAAGTCACTGACATCCAAAACACCTTTAAAATAAGCACATGACCAGCATTGATTGATCTTACATCATTGAATAGCCCAAACGCTTAATTACATTCTATTGTTTGAGTACCATCTTGTGACGAAATGAAAAACCCATTGTTAACTTTTGATGGCACTGTTTTATCTTTCTGATTTGCCTCACTTCTGTAAATGAATCATTGGTTACAAAAATGTTTACCCTGTGATTGATGTGTAAAACAAATCCATATCAACTTAATGGTCATGTATTATTAATACGACTTAATAAAACCACATCTCTGTACAACTTTCATCTGTAAAAAAAAAGGACAGGTACTTTGGGAAGAATCTAAAAGCCAGTTAGTTAATAAACCCTTTTATTTATGTATATAGACATTAGGTTATAGTGAAAACAGACATATAGACACTTACATAGTTTACATACATATATACATTTGGGACAAGGGTGTTCGTCCTCCTGCATCGTCATGGGAGAAATACTAAAACATTGCTCTGTGCACAGTATTTGGTAAGCAATCAACCTCCAGATGTGATGCTGAGCATTCAGTCACGACCAAAGAGGCAGTTTCAGCTGCAATGGTTTTCAACGTGTTTCATCTTCACAGCAAATTTCCATGTGTATTTTTATGTAAATAAAAAATAAATAATAAGATATCCCAGCCGCCCAAAGCTTTGCGGGGGGGCGAGGATGTGTGAAGACGGGCCGAATGCAGGAGGGGAACTCGTGCTCCCCCCGTGAGGTCACGGGTCTCAAGACAAACGTTGTTTCATCAGAATTAACATAACATGGTCGTGAATATCCAAATAACTACGCACAAAACACTTCCTGTACAAAACAAAAGACATTAAAAAAACTAAATAAAGAATCTCATCCATTCACAAAAAAGGCTCCGTCGGAGCATGCATGCAAATATTACATCGCGACGATTAGGCATCACACCACGGCCAAACAGACTCAAACTTTATACACGTATTGAGAGAACCAGTCAGTCGCATCCCCTCGGCCCGCTGCGGCCCCCAGGGACCTCGTCCTGAGGGGGGGGCACCGGTCTTCCACTGTAGTTCATAACGCTGTGGGGTACGGAGGGGGGTTGCTACCAGTAAGAAACTATCGGTGGACTATAAGGACCGAACAGATGCCACGAATCGACTCATTACACAACCCCAATCGTCCCGGACCGCCTCAGTGTGCGTGTGCACATACACGTTTGGGGTTGTTGGTATGTGGGGGGGAAAGTGACCATGTTTCGAGGCACAATAACACTCTTACCGACACAACGAAGACGCGCTAATCATCGCTGAACCGTGGAAGAGTGAGTAAGCAGCAATGCTGGTTGGTTTGGTGTTGGTGGGGGGGGGGGGGGGGGGGCGGGGTTAGCAAACTCTTAAAGTAGAAACGGCATAAAGGTACAAACCCCCCACCCCCCAAAAAATGGAGATGAAGAAGAGATAATGAATCACTGGCACAAATGAAAAGTAAACCGCTGAGGATCGGCTGCTATCGACGCAGTGTGCTTCTGAAGAGCTCAATAAGCCACGCCCCCCAAGTGTGATGTCATGTTATCCGAACGCACACACAAACTCACAGTGAGAGAGCAATGCCACTGGGAAGAGGGGGGTATTGGGCGGGGGGGAGGGGGGTGTTCAACCAGGCAACAAACTAAGGACGCCCCCCCCCCCTCCACTAACCAGGAAGCCCCAACAATCACTGCTTTACCATCGTATTGTGTCCTTGTTGGTCGTTGATCCTCAAAGTTGTTTGTTGTCACATTGGTTTCTTCTTCTTCTATGACATCTGTCTCTCTTTGTACCACTCGACAAACTCATCCAACAAAACCGGCCCTGTCGGCAGACCGAGACGGGATTAGTGTGTGTGTGTGTGTGCGTGTGTCTGTGTGTGTGTGTGTCTATGCGCGTGGACTCACAGGCGCCGTCCTCGTCGTAGTTGCTGAGGTCCAGGTTGATTGTCCTGCTGAACTCTAAAACGTTGCACCATTGGTCCTTGTTGATGACTTTATACTTTGATTGCTGTGAACAATTAATTAGGCAAATCAAAATCTAGTTCACAATCCCCTGTTCATTCTTTAATTGACCCTCTTTGCGTCAAGTCCCGCCCCTTGAGCGCCGACTGGCCAACCACAGCTTAGCATCCGCCATAATTCGGTTCTGCTCCGCAGTATTTTGGATTTAGTCCTGAAATGAAAATGTGTCATTTTTTTCTTTCTAGAGCAGTCTGACGCTCTTCTCTGCACCATACCTCTGCAGGGAGGAGGGGGGGGGGGGGTGATGCGCCAGCTGTTTCTTAGCAACCTAAATCTGACGTGGTAAAGTTCATCGATGCCGAGGGTGAAGCAAGTGAAGTATTCCCTGTGACGGACATCTTTATCTACCAGCTCTGATTGGTCGTTACTTGTCACATGGTCATGAGTTGAAAACTCACATTCCCTCTCGTGGATTAAAACAATCTAATTTAACCTAATGTTGCATAAGACATTTGACCCTTACCTCTAGAAACTGATTGAACACCGGAAACAAAGGCCACGTCTTCCCCAGAAGAAGACCCAGCATGCACTTGGCCGTGTTCAAGTCCAAACTCCTCTGATCCTTTTCCTGTCCGGTGAAAACAGCGACATTAAAGCCCCACCATACGTGGCACGTACAGTGACATCATCACCATCGACATGACCCCCAACACACCACTAACATCACCACACATTCATCGAGGGGTGTGTGTGTGTGTGTGTGTGTGTGTGTGTGTGTGTGTGTGTATGCGCAGCACATCAGGAGAAACAGACTGACCCGAGCAAAATCAAAGGCGTATCTGTAGATGAGCTTAAAGCTGGTGCCGTCGTTGAGCACGGACCTCAGGTAGTCCAGTGAGTTCCTCAGCCGCTCAGTGGAGTCGCACCTGGGGGGGTCAGAACAGAGCTTCAGAAGGACGCCGCGCTTCTGCCGCCATCACGGCGCCGTAGAGCCACGTGACTGAGCGCCGCGCGCGTGTGTGTGTGTGTGTGTCGTACTGCAGCGAGCCCATCCCCCTCAGCCACTCCTGCAGCGTGAAGTAGCCCATGCTCTGCGCATCCAGCTTCCAGGCCAGAACCAGCATCACCACCTGGGCACAGGAGGGGGGGGGGTCATACCCTCAGTGAGGGGGGGGGGGGTCATGACCAGTCCTTCACTCGTCATCACAGACGGGTTTATCGTTAGAATTACTAGTTATTAGCCAGTTGTTACTCGTGTAACTAAGTTAACCAAAGTGACCCCGATGAGCAAAGAGAAGCGTCTCACGTTCTCCGGCTCCACCCCGATGTCCTCACAGAACTTCTCCATCCCCTCCGGGCCCACGACGTCATCGCAGCCTGTTCACGCCAAGAAAGCCACTCATCAGCGCCGATAAACGGACAGCACGACCACGTGAGTTCTGAGTGAAGCTGCACCTGCGTATTCGTAGAACCACTCCAGGCATCGTTTGCTGGAAAACGTCTCCTCCTCGCGGATTTGTGGCGTTTCGTGTTTTCTGAAAGCGCTGCAGAGGAAGTAGGGAGGTTTACTGGTTCTGCACCGTTTTTAATGAGCCGCCACATAAAAGGGACAAATGTCCCACCTGTCCTGGCGACTTTTCTTGGCCGACATGTCCTCTCCTGCAGAGGGTCTCCTCTTTTTCCTGGGAGGCATGGCTCTGGAGCAGAACGCTGGCGGAGGAAGTGCAACACACATATACATATACATATATATCTATATACACACACACGTGTCTATGTCGATGAACGGTTGCCGCCGGTTACCTGAGGGATGGCTATCCTGTCCAACGTCTTCGGTCAGGTTCTATGAAAAGCAAGAAAGCACACGCTGGTGAGCAGGACACACGCGCCCACACGCACAGCTCTAGATATTGGAGATATAGATTTGGACATGAAACACACGAGCTGCCAGTGTGTATTTACCAGCCTGTGCAAGGTGTGGTGGATCTTATGGATGCCGGCCAGTGTAGTCAAATGGGAATTCAGCTGTAAATCTATTTCCAACAACAAAGAGACAAGTCAGACTAGAGCACAACTCCAGCTGCTCCCAGGTAAGATGACGTCATCGCATCGCCAACAGCAACAACCCTAGGTCTTATTTTATTCCTCCGTTGTTGCCTCTAATCAATAATCAACTCTTCAACTTGCTCCAGTTTGATTTCTACTTCAAGAAGGTTCCGAAAACCCCCAAAAAGGTGCTTCACACGGGTATGGGAGTGACTCTCATTCCGAGGAAAACGCACGCAAACTCGAGCTACCGTGGTCTCTAAATGTCATACATGCGCCCCCCCGGAACCCAACACTGTCATCAAATCCCGATGCTTTCTGGGAAAACCGCACACAGACAGCACGAGCTGCATACCGAAAATAGCCGTGCAGACGCTGAACTTGCACAGAGTTTACAAAGTATGTGCAGAGATGGGCTTCTGGGTGCTGTAGTCCACTTCCTGTAAACAGAGCCCTGACGCCCCTGCTGCGGGAGGGGGGAGCAGGACTACAACTCCCAGGCGTTCACAAGACAACTATTCCTCTCAGAGCCCTCTGCTCCCCTCTTTGCCCCTCAACTGATTAAATGCATTTCACTTATGAAAAACACTTCGCATGCATGCTTGCGCACAACACGTTGCGCAGACGGCAGCTGGTTTAAAGGCGCCGCAAAGCCCGACAGCACTGCAGCAGCAGCAGGCAACCAAGGATGTTCCGTATAACTGCGTCACAATGTTGGTTCTCTGCAACGGTCCGCAATGACGAGAAAACGGACGCTGCTCGCGGTGTCACGAGAGGAACCGGCCCGGTGCGTCCTCGCGGGGGGGGGGGACCAGAAACACAGACTGCGCGCCGATTACACGCAACGAAAAGAAAAACCCTGGTGGGTTCAGTTCGTCGCGCGGCCCCGCGGACGCTACGCGCACACAAACTAACCCCCCCCCCCACTAACTCCCCCTCCGCGGGTCCGAAACCTCTGCGGTTCCAGCGGCTCTCCTCCCTTTGTTATCGCCCAGGAGAAACACTGGCAGATACAAAGGGGGGGCCACCGAACTGCACGGAATCCATCCGCACGCACACAAGTAGGCGCAGCGACACAACGCGGCCGTTTTGCGCCTCTCCGCCAAAGTCCGCGACGTCCGCGAGGACTCGGTTAGATGCTGAAGGAGCCCCGGTTTGGTTTCTACTTACTTGCCGCATCAGAGTGCATTTTTATGGAACATACAGTGAACATACAGTACTGTGGGAAGTCCAGAGACCGGCCAATAGGCGGGCCATGTCCGCCTAAACCGCGCCCACGCACGACGGTTGGACGCGAGGTCGCTATGTCTCTGCCTCTGGTCTCCGTGTATTGGCTATTAGAGCTGCCGTGTCACGAGGAGGCGAGAAACGGGGAGATGGGCCCCTCCCATGTGCGCATCCGATTGGTCGGTGCTCCCCAAACGGGCAGCGACAGCTCGGTCACCGATTGGCGTAGCGAGTTCCTTTTTTATATTTATGGGCACGTCACACGCCAGAGAGTCCTCGTGCATCCTCGAAACCCAGCCCACGACGGGATCTGATTGGCCGCTTCAGTCAAGCGCTGACCCGCCCCTCGTGAACTCTGTCTGGGTTCTTCAAGTTCGGCCCAGCAGGGCGGAGGTTAGCGGCGGTGCGTTGGGTTTAGTGTGAGTTACGTCTCAATTCTCGACCGTTGTGCGAGTGACGTCACCCCACCAAACGCCAGTGAAGCTCCTGGGAGGTTTTCCGTCGGTCGTGTCTCAAATAAAGCTTTACGGTTTTGCCCCCGTCAACTCTTCCTTGTCAGGTGACCAGAATCCCAACATGTGAGCAAATCGAACGTACTATTTCAGCTGCAGCTACGCTATTTTAATATCAGCGACATTGAGATGAGTTATGACTTTTCAACAGGATCACTTGTTAGCTGGTATGAGGAATCTAAGTAACATTAAACTGGTGGTACCTTGAAGGTAATTTCGGATTAAGTATTTAAGTATTCCACATAAATACCTCTACTACTTCCTGGTTTCCTCTATTAATCAACATTTCTTTCTTTTCTGACTTCCTTAACCATATATTTCGACTTAAAATATTTAATCTTGTTTTTCCAAATATTTGCCTACGTAATAGTTCCCCCGTTTTTTTCCAAACATTTTCGACCCAATATTTTGGGAATTTTTTTTTACCATTAAATTTTTTTAAATAACATATTTAGACTTTTCTTGCCTCAATCTTTTTTAAACTTTTTAAAACTAATATTAGGACTTTCCGATCTAATTTCCCCCCTTTTTTACCATGACATTTTTTGACAATTTTATATTTGATCTTGTTTTTTAAATATTTTCCTACGTAATATTTTTTACAGTTTTTTCGACCTAATATTTTTTCCACTTTTCTTTATTTTTCATCCTAACATATATTCCCAAACTTTTTTTATACATAATCTTTTTCACTCTTTTCCATGACATTTTCCAGCCTGAAACATATTTGACTTTTTCAATACGTTTTTTTACCATATTTCCCATGTACCTTTCCCGCAATGAATCTTCTGGAATGCGTTTCATTGTAGGTGTAAATCCTCCAAATATTAGGCAGCTTGTTTTAGCCCTAAAGTATGACACAACTAGATATTCCTTCAGATGTTCTTGGTTCAGCTAACAATCAGGAAAATCGAATGATATGTTTAAACAATTTATGGAAAATAAGTCAACAATGTATAACATTTTTTTCATGATTTCTTTTGATATATAATATAATATGTCTCAATTTTTATTGGTTTCCTTATCCATTCATCCCTTTATTATTTCAAATAAATAAATACAGTAGATTGTTTTTACTATCCTACGTCGTGTACTTTCTTTTGTTGATTAAAGTTTATTTCAATAGAACTCCTAATTTCAACCATGCTATTCTGTTACGGTGTCCTTAGCTCCTCCGAGTACCCGCCCCCCTTGTACAAGTTTCGCTCTACGCTGGTCTATATAAAAAGGCGAACTCCTAGTATACGTCACCCTCGAATACGTCATCCAATCAACAGGTCGTTTCCCTCCTGATCGCCACGTATTTGGTCCAATAGAAAGCTGTGTTTTACGTGGGCGTACACCTCTAGAGCCAACCCCAAAAAAGAAGGCGGGAGGAACGGGCCGCTCGTCCGCTCCGAGTGGAAGCTCCCCCGACACCGAAGCACTGTGAGAGAGAAAAAAAGAAAATCTCACCACTACGCAAAATCTTTCCAATGGACGAGGGCCAGGACGTTCGAGCTTATTTGGCCAAATGAGAAGAACGTCTACAAGCTAGCCACCTAGCTCAAGTTTTAAAAAGGGAAAGGAGAGGAAACAAGAAAAGTTGTGAGTAACGTCGGCTTTACCGCAGGCATTGCGCACACGGCGGTTGACGTTGGCTCTTGTCAAGTTCCGTAATTAACTTTGCCGTTGGGGTTAACGTTAGCTCCTCCAACTCAATTGGGAACCACAGCGATGCTAAGTGGTGATGGCTGAGAAGCGATGCTACGTGAAGGGAGTTGGGTCTCTCTGTGCTTAACGGCAGCAAATCGCCCAGCTACCGGACAAGTTAGCCCACAGGCTGTTGTCAGTCGCAGAGCTAGCCGCTCTGTTAGCATTCGCTTTCGTTCTCGCATGTTGGAAGTGTGTAACGGTTGCTTGACAACTGGCTGCTCGGCTAAATCAGGTTGTTAAATCAAGTCGCTGCCTAGCTAGCAATCAGCTTATATTGTCAATACCAGGCTAGCTGCTAGCTGAAAGCTAACATGATGGACGTTATCTTCATATGTTAGCCACTTTTAATTCGGCTAGTTCTCTTTTTTTGTTGTTGTTGCTGTGTGTGACTTGTTAATAACGACTAGTCCAGTTAAACAATAGAGGCAATGGAATACTGTGGTGTTGTGTTGCCACACACGTGAAACTTCGTGAGTCATTTATGTGCAGGGACTAATATTGTTTTATGTAATACGGTGTTCGTAGCCATGACCTTTTAAACATGTTTTTCTCTCTCTCAATGCATTACAACAACAGTGAGAGAACTGTCAAGCTTCGCTTCCAGCTAACATTCCTTCCGAGGACTTCATTCCCCTTGTTTAGAGTACATCTCACCTACAATGGAGCGTTTGTCCGTTTACTGTGGAGACACATTGCAGTGGCCTTTGGAGACAGCCAGAGAGACAGACAGACGGACAGAGAGACAGACGGGAAGGAATCTGGCCAGTCTGCATGTGGCGGCTCGAGGTTGGGATGACCAGAGCTATTTCAGACGAAGCCAGTGGCTTTTTTCTGTGTTCCCCCTCCGGCCCACGAGCAGAGACAAAACCCGGTTTGCACATTGTGCCGTATAGATCTATCTGATCCTCCTTCGTTGTCCCGGGATAAGCCTCTGACGGCGGTACAGATGCGTAATGTATTATCTGACTTGTGCACCAACAAGGGGGAATCCCCCACATGGCACATGGCTATCTATTTGAGATTAACTGGGGCATAATTCCATTGAATTGGTGTGTTCGGTTTAATCTAGTAAAACATCAACGGGACCGAGGAGCATGGGGGAGGAAAAGCCACGCCGGGTATAACAGCCCCACAGTAGCCCTGCACTAAGCCCCCCCCTCCCCTCTGCAAGGATTAACTGCTAACTCAGTGGTCAATGGTCACTGCAAAAAACGACTCTGTTGGTTGATTTGTGTTTCTCGTCCCACATCTAACTTTATTCTTATTCATAAGTGTAAACTCTTATTAAACATTAATTAAAGAACTGTTTATATGCTTGCAGTTTTGGTCCAACATATTTTCTTCCCCTTTTCTAAGCATTGGTTCTACGTTGTCCTTTGGAGACGTGTCCTCCTCTAAAGGGGCTTTAAATGTGCAGAAATATCCACACCTGCTCCGACGCCCTTTGACCCCGCAGCAGTCAGCCGAGTTCCACTTAGAAAAGCTCCAATAGGAAATTCTTGTTGGCCTTTCCCAAAACGTGGAGGTCTGCTTGTCACGTGATGTGAGCTTTCCCTTATTTGTAGATGACTTCTCATCTGCACTGACCAGTTGGGTCCAGGCGTGTCTTTGGATTTGCAAACAACTGATTTATTAACGGGACAACTAAACAAACAAATTTAGCCGAAAAAAAAACATCAGCACTAATCTCAATGGAGACGCACACTGGAGAAGTACGTTTAAACAGCATTGCTGTGCATGATGACTTTCCCCCAAAAACAGATAAAGTTGGTAAATGATTGAAAGCAGAAAGTCGTTCCAAACTGTTGTTGTGTTTGTGGTCTAGAAGGATGCTTGTGTAGCTCATCACCCTTCCTCCCATTGCGGTGTAAATGAAGGCAATAAAGAGTTTCACAGGTGAGGCTTTGTCTTTCATTGATTCAGTTGAGAGACTCGGGCGTAACGTAGCTCACGATACGGACCGAGTCCACCCCAAAATAACTTCTAATTGAGCCCTGCTGAGGAAGATTACCGTTGGCTTTGGGAGAGAGGTTTTGGGTTCGCCTTCGCCAAAGAAACCACCCCGTCTTTGCCCTCAAAGCGGCCTCAGCTGACTCTCTCTCGCGCTCTCTTTGCAGCATCCTCGCCGTTTCATATTAGATGGCGTCGAGTTAACCATTGATGAGGTCGGTTCTGCCCCAGCAACCTTTAACCCTTCTCCTCTCCGGCTCAACTCGCACCAAAACCGGACAGTATTTGGACTCGGCTTTACGGCACCACAGTCCCAACTTGTGTGATATTATATAAGGTCGAGTTAACCGTTGAGCTCTGATCCTGCTGCCGTTTGCCTTTTTCTCTTGTGGCACTCGCAACAAAAAGTGCACAATGTTTAGACTCGACCTGAAATAAATGTGTCGATTTGTACGGAGAATTGGCAAAAGCTACCTTGAGATTTGCCAGCCTAAATTTAGAGCGTGAGCTTCTAATGTGGCTGTATTCGCTGCAGCAGTCCGGATGTGCACGGGGTTGGGCTTACCCTTTTGCTGTGGTCACAGGTTTTTTAAAAATGTTTTTTGTAGCAGGAAGCCAGATGTATAATTCTCCCGTGTGTCGGCGTGAGAATCGAGTGTTTGTGGTGGATGGAGGCGCATGCGGCGCTGGGCTACGGCGCAGTGACGTGACTCTGAGGCCGTGCAGGGTTTGTTCTGTTTCGTTTTGACCTTTTCTCACCACTCTGCACGTCGTCTGGCTGCTGGGGCTCTGCAGCTCCTTCTTCCTTCCTTTGTTTCACTGCAGTTTGATAACGCTTCAACCGTTTTTTTATGGCAGTCCAATGCTGGCACTGGGTCATATTTATGTTGTACAACCTGCAAGGAGCTTCTCACATACCTTTTTTGTCCTTCCTGGCACCCATTGTGAGCACCGGGCCTTAAACCACACTTCTTGAAGGCACCGTTACTTGGCTGTTATTATTTGGTACTCGTCTGCACATGCATAACGGTGCTGATGAGTGATACACCTGATCTGCATGGGCTCCCGTCCTTGTGCATCGTATTTTAGGCTGTATTGGATTAAAGCAGCGAGGCAAACCCTCCTTAGTTAACGTCTTGAAACAAAAGGTTTTATTAATCTGATTTATTCTGCTGCGAGGAGGCCGGATAGCAGATTACCTGACTATAAAGGAGCCTCTTTCCATTCTGTGATGATTAACTAGAGCGAAAGTACACTTTTGGAAGCTCCGCTCGCTTATGTAAGTGCCACTTGGACGTCGCGGGTAATCTTCAGATTATTACTCTGCTCAGGATGTGCTTTTAATCCGATCACGGTGCAGAGGCCAAGCGGCGGTAACCTGGCAGTATGAGTGAATGAAGGGATGAATGCTCCCAGCGGCTCAGTGTCCTGTCAAAGGTCAAAAAGCATTGACTCTCGGATAGATAACGGCGCTGTTCTCTGTGCTCTGTTTCAGGTCCTCGTGCTGTGAACTCTTTCCAGTCCCAGCGCCCGCTCCATGGCCTTAAGGTACGTCACGTGGGGCCGAGGGGGTGAAGTGTGCCGCCTTGAGCAGTGTGGGAATGAACAGGGCGCTGGATTAATCTTTGTTTTTCTTTTGCTGCCTGCTGGAAATAGAAACATTCATGGTCCTTCCTCACACCGCTTCCCTTTTCATTCCTCAATAAATGTCGTCATACGTTGACGAACGCTGCGTTGGAAGTCTGCGGTCACGCCGTCTCATGTCCTGTTTGAAGGGACATCGCGTGCCCCAAATCCCACAGTTGATTTTTAAATTTCTTATTATTTAATTATCAATATTAATATCAGAATAAATGAGTTTCTTTATTTACTGTTGCCCATCTTTATCTCCACCTGTGTGGCTTCAAACTGCGTAAATGTGAAATAAAAGCGGCTTTAGAGTGTTTAAATAATTTCAGTTACTACTTGTGTGTTTCATGTTTATTTCTAGGACCTCCAGTAGACGGTCTAGTTTTGACTAAATCAAACACAACCAGTTTTTTGCACAACCCTTTTTAGAAGTTTACCATTTAATAATCTCTATTCTTCCTCCACTTTTGGGCGACATTTAAAAAAAAAAAATGTCTGAAAGAGAACTGTGGTTGCGTCTTGTCGCTTGAGCAAGGAGGTTCTGAAGTGGAGTTTTTGCTCGTTTCCTTGGCATCTGGTTGCCGAGGGTAACCGGTCAGGACGGGAAGAACCCCACACAGGAGACTGATGTGATGGAGGTTCTTGTCGGGTCCCATTCCTCGGCGAGAGCGGCTCTCCTCTGCTCGTTGATTGGCTGCAGGCGGGACGTGGAGGTTCCCCATGTGCAGGTGAACCGAGTAGAAGCAGGCGAGCAGGGGCTTGGAAAAGGCCCAATGTCTAGCGAGAGCAGGAACCGAAAGCAATCACGCGCCCACATGCGCGTGTCTTAATGGAGTTCTATGGCTTCATCATTTGAAGGTGCGGTTGCTGTTTGCACCAGCAGAGGGCGGTGCAAGATTGTTTTTATATACAGCTCAGGGACCTGAAAGTGTTTACTGACATCATGTGGTGGTAACCCCCCCCCCCCCCCCTTCCCCCCCTCCTTCATCATCAGCTGAGTGCAGAACAGACTGTGACTTCTGGGCCCACCACTTTTCCTGTTTTCTGCTGCATGAGAGGGAAGAGGGGGGCAGCGCTGCGCTGCACATTGTTCCTGGAGCTTCCCCTACCACATTCCTGGGCCGATTGGGATCGGGGGAGGGGGGGGGGGGCAGAGGGGCTTCTGAGCAGGGGCATTGTTTCAATGGGAGCTGGCCCCCAACCAAACCACAGCTGCCTCCACTGGGCATTGTGGAGCTCGAGGCGGGTGATGCTATCTTCATCAGTTCTGTCTCTGCATCACAGCCTCAGTCACAACCAACCTTTCTGTGCATCATTTTATTCAATTCAGTTACACAACTATGACACTAAAGCTATGAGCCTACTTTCCTGATTACAACACACCTGCTGCAATATTTGTATCCCGGTGTATTTGCTTTCTTCTGCGTTCACACAAAATGCTGCAAGCGATCAACAGTGGATGCTTTGAGTCTAGTTTTACTGCTATATTATTGTATTAATAAAGCCTGTTAGGACTGTAGCCAATAGTTTGACATATGCTTTTGCATCAGGACCCTAAAAGCTGCTCTGTTTAGTACCTTGTGTGTAGATTGTAAACACTAACGGTAGATTAATCAGATTTAATGACGCTCTAACAAGCGTTTCTGGCCTTGAATCCACTGTTTCTCAGTGGATTCAAAGCTGAAGTGCAGCCGCTGTGCTTTCTGCCCGCTGGCCTGCAGGGGGCGGACTTCACCGAGTCTGGTGCTGGATAAGAGTAATGCATCTAGAACACACATGGTTGAAATGAGGAGAAACTGTTATAAGAGAAGAGAAGTATAAGAGAAGTAATAAGAGAAGTGACATATGAAGGGAGGGCATCATCTCACGGATGTGTTTATAATGTGCGTTGTTGTTGTTGTGGTGATGGTTGTGTATCCGCGCGATGCTGCTCTGTGGACGGGCATCAGAAGTACATCATGTAATGAACAAACTAGACCTGATGAAGAGGAACACTAGGTAATGAGTGAATGAATTATAAATGAGTCTTTTTTGTGTGTTGCGTCGGTAGTGGTGACTCTTTAGTGGTGGTGTTTGGGGCCGTTGTGTTGCTGCAATGATGAAGTTTCTGCTCTTTCATTTTTTTCACGTGTCAGCAAAGCGCAGTCCAGTCCGGGATACTTGGAAGGGTTTGAGTTTGCTGCAGGTAGAAGAAGCAGAGCGCAGCAGTCCGTCATCCCCCCCCCGCCGTCCTGCCTCACTCTGCTTATTCTGCTATGAGGGGGGGGGTTATATTTGTGGTAATGCTGTGTAACGACACTCTGACGACGATAAGGACTATCAGTAAATGCAGCAGCCCCCCCCCCCCCCCCTCGCACGCTTCCCTTCTACTGTCTGTCAGTCCCCCCCCCCCCCCTCGCACGCTTCCCTTCTACTGTCTGTCAATCCCCCCCACCCCCCCCCCCTCCCCTCGCCCCCAGCAGGGTGTGGCCCCGCGTCGTCTCTGTTGTGATTGGCCGCCATCCCAGACTTGCTTTATCTCCTGTGGAACATGTTTCTAGCCCCACCCCAAGATATAGTGCCTGGCACTGAGTAAAAAAATGCGTAGCCCCGCCCACTCTCGATGACATCACATCGTGTGTTTTTTAATTTTCTGCTTCCCGGGTGAGCAGACAGGTAAAAGTTCTAAACAAACTAGTCGAGGAAGGGAGCTGTTTGTTAATCATCCACTTAGGAGGTGGCGTCCGGTCTCGGGGGGGCGCTCATGACCACGGTGCAGCTGGAGACCGGGTAAAGGAGGAGGGGGGGGGGGGGGGGGCAGTAACAGGGCAGGTTGTTTCGCTTTTGGAGAATGCCCGAGTGACGGCGTGTCGCAGATCATGGAGTTTCTGAAGAGCCTGGTCCCGGGTGCCATGTCGGGAGAGGGGCCTGCTGAGCACAGGGGGGGCTTGCCCCGGGACACGGGCCCACGCCTCCTGCGCATGAAGCGCCTGAGCCTGCTGGCCATGGGACAGACCATCGAGGAGGGCCGATGGAACCCAACCGGCGTCCAAGGTACGGCGGCCCGGCCCACTTCAGTTCGTTGAGCTCTCGTATCTTTGATGTTAACGTGCACAATATATTCTATTCATTGTGGTTTTAATCATCCGGCCAACATGATGATCACAATCATTCATTGAGTTTAAGGATATTGAACTATTCCCATTTGTCGTCGATCGTGTTCAGTTAGTTGTGTTGACGCCAAACTCTCAATCACGATAAATATTGGATTAATTGTGCAGCCATAACTTCACCCGAAGGCCCGGACTAAAATCCGTTGGATCCAAATGATGCAAAATCTGATTCATCAATGAACACGTGAGCCCAAAGCCGAGGACCTCGTTGAATTAAAGCGTTTTAATATTAAACACAAAATGGATCATCCGGCTCTACAGACGTTTCAGCTCAACGGACTTAACGCGTCTCGCTTGGCGCCAAATGGCTGAACTGGCAGATTGCTTTCTGATGGACAGAGGTCAGGCCCACATAAGTGCTGACGTTGCACTTTGCCTGCTGCGTGTTCACACTGGAGATGCAAATGTTTGCCCCTTTTAACATGTTACCTTGCACCGAGCAGGTCCTCCTGGCGGCGGGACCGGCCCGCTCTGGGGCTCGCAGACAAGGATCACTGTGTGTGCTAAAGGAATGATGTGTGCGTGCAGCCGGCCGATGGGTGTACCTGCGGCTGTGCCTGTCGGAGCACGCTCGCTCGCTGCTGACGGCGGGTCGGAGCATCGCTGTGAAAACGCTCAGGAAGGCCAACGGGTATTTGGTTCATTGCGGTAACCTTTCTTTCTTTCTTTCTTTCTTTCCAACTTTGAAACGTCCGTCATAACAGAAACCTTTTCCCTTTCTCCACCATGCTGGTGGCGGCGGGGGTCGCCATGGTGATTTTTGTGTAAGAAAAGCAGTGAGTTTGCATTGTGAGCCACTGGCACCTCGCCATGTTGAGATGTCTTGAGTGACCTCACCCGTCCTCGACGTGGGTTGCGATCGGGAGGATATTTGGTTAATGGGTGCAGCAGGGCTTTCCTGTTTGTGATCTGGGAGTGTTCGGAGCATGTGACCAAACATGAGTCCTGAGGGTGTGTTTGCAGACGGCCCGGACACACGCATTCATGGAGGCTCCTCCGCGGCGAGGCTATGAGTAATGAGCTGACCTTTCTGCACCTGCATTAAGATGTTTAATTCACGCCGCTGTGCTTCTGACCCCAGGGTGACTCCCATCTGGAACGCAGCTTCTCTTCATTTCACTCTGGAGTCTGATAAATGAGTTTGCTGCTTCTCGGCGTGAGTTAGTCACGGCCTTCTGCTGATGGGCGTTGCGTTGTACCTCGCCAGCTGGCTGAGTGAAATCCGCCCAGTAACCAGGTGACTAAATGACTCAAGTCTCAATGCGATGACCTCGCATGTCCTGCATCGGCACCGCCGCGTTCACCATCACCATCAGCAGCCCGGGCCTGACTGAGGAGGCGTGTCCTCTGCAGGCGCCGGCTCCTCCTCTGGGGAGGTCAGGGATCGAATTACAGCTCCCATCGATTATTGTTCCCGCCGCTGCCCTTCAGAGAGAGCAGGGCAGGAAGTGCTTCCTCCCGTGTCAGCGGGGATGGCGAGCTGGACCACCGTGCGCTCAGTCGGGATCCTTCAGTGAGCGAGCTCTTCGTTCCAGGAAGTCGTGGGTCGGTCGGTGGTCCCACAGAGATGATGATGTCGGTTATTCTTCTGCATTCCTCAAACAATAAAGCTGGTTTACAGAGAACGGCGCCGGCGAAGGTCTGTGCGGGTTGACTGATAAGGGCGACAATAAGAACTCTAATTCTGTTTTTAAACGCCATGTGTACACAATGTCGCTGCAAGTTCCCCCCACTGCTCCCATGGAGCCTGATGGGGAAGATATGACATGTTAGAAAAGGGAAGATGAATTTCCTTTTTGATGTTGAAGCAGGAGGTTTAAAAAGAGACCTGAAGTGATTTGGATGAAGCATCACTTCCTTTGCCTTTTCTACATGCAAACGTTTAGAAAACATTGGCGATGTCACCAGGCGGATGTAAGCGGCGAGTTGTTGCTGCAGTGCGAGCCTCACAAAGCGTCTGCTTGTGTTTGTTTGCAGGCAGCTCGGCCTCGTTTCAGCTTAACTTGTGTAGTGGGACAGAAAACAAAGCGCATTTGTCCAGTGCGTTTCCCCTCCAGTGTTTAGTAAACAGACTTCATCCCGTGCCTGACTACAAGTCACGTGTCATGTGGATCCGCAGTTATGTCACCCTTTTTGTTTTTCAGTACCACAATGCTCTTTATAAGCTCTATTACATGGCTGACAATAATGTCATATACCTGTGACCCCCCCCAGTGGTTAGTAGCCACCCAGGATTACGGCCGTCGCCAGATCAGGTCGCTACCACTGATTTTAAACGCGTCTGGTAGAGACCTGTCAATCAGCGTGTTGCCCCGCCCTAAAGCTGCTCCTGATTTATGGTCTGTCTGACTTTAAATGGACCATAATTCACTAAATGAAGACTTGAAACTAGAGACCGAGACCATAAACTCATGTTTACAATGTTTACTGAGGGAATAAATCAAGAGAGAAGTACTTCCACATAGACGCCTATGGGAGCAGAGGAGTCGCCCCCTGCTGGTCAGGAGAGAGAATGCATTACATCATAATGTGAACATGTTCAAACGTGTGTGTGTGTGTGTGTGTGTGTGTGTGTGTGTGTGTGTGTGTGTGTGTGTGTGTGTGTGTGTGTATGTGTGTGTAACAAAGAGTGCCGCCCCTTTGGAGGATGGAGGTAAATGTGACGTACTTTGGGGGTATAATACTGCTTTCTTTATTTCTGGGGCAGAGCGCTGAACAGCCCGATTGTTCTCCTCCCTCTCGCCTCCTTTCTCCCACCCTCCCTTGCGTCTCCTTCGCCTCCTGCTGCAGTCGGGATGACGCATCAGTTTTGCCGTGCAGCCTACAGGAAGTGTCGTTTTCCACAGACCGGCCCGGAGGGGCAGCGGCACGGTAGCTGCTCAGACATGCGCGCGCATTGCTGATCCACAGCCAGGCAGCACTCGCAGCCTTTTGATGACATCATCACACCCCCCCCCGCTCGCCCGGTTTGCTGTTGAAACGCGCTCGCTCTCTTGCCAGAGAAAGAGAGGAGCAGGGACAAAAGGAGGGGCAGCGTGTGAGCGAATGGGGAGGCAGAGAGCGTTTTGGGGGGGTGGCGGTGGCTGACAGCGCTCTATTGGGCTGACACACACTCGACACACACACACACACACACTCGACACACACACATACACACTCACACACACTCCACAGGAAGAGCGGAGCAGAGGGAATATTGCTCTGCATTGTTGGGACTTGTTCTGTGCTGCTTTTCTGAAGTTCTCGCCTGTCTGGATTGTTTTGCTGCTCTGAGATCTTGGATGGGGGGCAGCCGGGGTGGAATACTTGTCTAGCTGGCCAGCGGCAGTCCTCCGACTGCCGCTCTCTCTCGGCAGTCGGAGGAAACAACTCTTCTCTGGGGAGACGATGCTGCCTTTGAGCGGCACCTGTGGAGGCTAGCGTTCAGCTCCATCCTTTCGGGGGGGGTCGGTGTTTTCTTTGGTGGAATGAAAGTGACGGGAGCTGCGTAGACTTTCTGGTGGGGAGCCTAACTTTTTATTTTTGGGGGGAGGGAGAGGGGGTGGGAGAGAGGGAGGGAGGCACCATGCTGAGCCTGCAGGACTCGGTCTTCTTTGAGATCAGCATCAAGTCTCTTCTCAAGTCGTGGAGCAGCAGCTGTGAGTACCGAGACCAGCTTGCACACATGTTTACATACCACACTCGGCCTGTCGGACCTTGCGCCCCCCTTGCCTCCCCCTCCTCACCCCCTCCTCACCCCAAGCAGCAGCAGCGATGCTGAACTCGTTTGTGTGCGGCTTCTTATCTCCTCCCTCTGACACGGCGGTTATTAATGGCGCTGTCAGGATGAAGGATTGTGTTTGGTCCAGGTTTCGTCTGTGTATGCAGGTGGCAGCGAATAACACCCCCCCGCCCCCTCCTTTATCCTGGTCCTCCTGCTCCTGGTTGTAGATAAGGCTTCTATTGAGGAGCACCTTCGCTCTCCATTAGCAGCTCCACGGTCTTCCTCCCCCCTCCTTTTAAAACCTTCCCTCTGGGGCCGCTAATGTTTCCCTCTTATTGATCCGTCTTCTGGTTCCCTCCTATTATTAGCTTCCCAATCGTATTACATCAGAAAGGGAAAAGGCGCTGCCGCCTCGCTCTCTGAAGTGCACCGATGGACAAAAGTGGACGCCGGTTTGAATTGTCCTATTGGGTTTTGCACTTGGACATTGTTTCTTGTGCAAAAAAATACATATTTAAAAAATATTGTCTTGCTAGTCTGCAAATGGAACGTATTGTTTTCCTTCCTTTCAAAGGAATCCGCTGTGACTCAATTATTCTTATTGCCAGTTAACTTCCTTTTATTGTGACCAAAGGAAACCAAATGATGAATATTGTAATACAGTAAATCTGCTGCGTTTGTGTTGCTTATTTAACACCCGATAGATAAATCCCAGTGTCGTTCCAACAGCCCGAGGCGCTGGGGTTTGGGCCTTTATTGTCGCCGTCGGGAAGGACACTGGAAGTGTTGGTCTCTCCCACTGTCCATTGCTGCTCTGATGTCCTCTGTCCAACATGTTGAGACACAATGGCAGCGCTGGCACTGCCACGCCACATCAGCACTGGCAGCGATGCCTTTGTCTCGCGCTCTCTCTTCATAGAAGACAAACGGACACACTGAGGGAGAGGAGGGGGAGACGGGGGGGACGGGGGCGTCCTGACAGTGAGCCGCCTTCAGGACAGGATCCTCTTAAACTGACAAGGTGGAGTCTTCCTGCAGGCCCACTGCTTAGCACCATGGGGGGGGCATAACAACACTCACTCAGTCGGGGTTCGTTGGGGCTCCGTCCTACTGAGTCTTTGTTCCTCCTCTAGGAGACTGACTTACATGTGATGAGCCACAAAGGGGTCGCCTCCTTCAAGACGACCCAAACATATCCACACCTTATGAATGTTCTGCATTAGAAAAAATAGTTTTAAAGTTTCTCAAATGATCATTTGCGTGAAATTTGAATTCCCAAATCTGGTGTTTGCCCACAAGTCGTCGGCAGCTAGAGATCCGGTTCCACAGAGACGCTCTGATTGGCTGTGAGGAGCTGGATGTGTGACATCATCTTGTGGGTGGGGGGAGAGGGGGGTGGAGGGGGTTGTTGTTGGTGCAGCTCAGTAAACAAAGAGGGAAATGCATGAAAGGCGCTCTGTGCTGCTGGATAACATGACCAACGCGCCCAACGCGGCCAACGCGCCGCACACAAGTCACTTCTATTAATATGAAATGTTGATTTGATTACTAATGCTGAATCCTGTTGAATAAAAGTAATTACTGTGATGTGCAGAGCAATTGTGTTATAAATGTATTGAAAAAATAGTAATTTATAATAGTTTTTAAATTTTTAAAGGTAAATTCTAATAGCTGATTCTGCAAAAGCAGAGCTTTGAGCAGTTTGTGTATATTCTTGCGAGGTGTAAATGCTTTTCCCAACGTATTCTTTCCTTCACGTCTGCTCCTCGCTGGTTGCCGGACTGTTAGGAATGCGCGAGGGTTTCTATGACAACCCGGAAGAAACGGAACACGGCCTCCTTTCCTGGGAGGGAACGAGGTTAAGGGTCGCTCTGCGAATGGTCGTCCATTGTGCACCAAACCGGTCGGATTATTATTATAATGCAATTTTCATCCTTTTATTTTCTTGGTAAAACAGCAGGTCCGTAAGTGCTTGATAAGATCATTGATATTTTGTGTTTGTACATTCACCCAAATCCTCCCAGAATATTAACTACAGACTATTCAGCTGTTTGACTGCTTTCTGCATGTTCATGTACGTCATGACTCGCACTTTACTCTTTTCATCGTAAACCTCATTGTTGAGGGGAGTTACTCGATGAGCAGAGATGTAAATCCTAAATGCTGCCCTGATATTTTACTCCTCGTTGATTTGCTTAAACTATTTGATTAAGAACCAAATGATCTGCGCTGAATGCAAACCTGCAGAGTTCATTTGTGTGTTTTATCAAACTCCTGAAACGGCTGTGAAGACTCTGCCTTCCCCTTTAGCTTAACACTCTTTATTTCATTATCTCTTTTTAACGTACTTCTTTATACATGTTCCATTCCTGCTTTTCTTTATTTGTTTTACTGAGAGGCACTAATGTTTGATAAATCCCAGAAATGGCTTTATTTCTCACTTTTACGGAATCTTCTCTCCGACATCAGCAAACAACCAGGAAGCGTGAACACGGCGGCACTGAGCAGCTGTTTCAAGCACAATAACAATAAAGAAGTTTGTTTGCTTCGGGGCGATTTGAGCCTTTTATGATGCAGTGAGGGTTCAGACAAGTGAGTGTGTGTTTCTCTCTCTTCAGCTTCTGCACCGGTCAGCAGCGTGAGTAGACGCCGCGCCCCCTCCTCGGCGACCCCCCCCTCGTGGGAAAAACACAGCGCCGCCGCCATGTCGAGCATCACCATCGACCCGGAGCTGAAGCCCGGGGAGTTCGTCATCAAGAGCCTGTTCGCCGAGTTCGCCGTGCTGGCCGAGAAGAAGATCGAGATGGTGATGGCCGAACCGCTGGTGAGCCCGAACGCACAGGAGGTGTCATGTGTCATGTGACGCAGCTCGAGACGTCCCCAACCGGCTGACTCATCGACTCTCTCTCTCTCTCTCTCTCTCACCCCCTCCCCCTCCCCAGGAGAAACCTTTGTCCCGATCCCTGCAGAGAGGAGAAGATGCACAATTTGACCAGGTCAGTTCCTTCCCTGTCTGCCCCTCATCTGTACCCCCCCCCCCAGAACGCTCTGCGACAAAAAGCCCACGAGGACGCCAGTGCTGTGGATCCAGCAGTCCTCATTGTGGGGGAGGGGGGGAGGGGAGCGAGGAATCGCTGCGTCATCCCCCGCAGTAAATCAGCATCAGGTGCTGGAGCGCATAGGCAGGGCGCTGTGAGGGGGGGGGGCCGAGGGTTGCATAACTCCTCCTGCCCCGGCATCCTTCCTCACGCTGCACTGGCCCTTAAACACAAACGCATGCTGGATGCACGGATCGTTAGCCGTTAGCCGTTAGCTCCCCTCAGAGCCGCGACCTCTTTAACAAACTGAAAGCACATTTATTATTTAGCATTTAGTCGTCTGTCAGGTGATGTCATCATCTGTAACACATCCGACTTCACGTGTGATTATGACCAACTGTGTAATGTTTGCCCCCCCCCCCTCTCAGTTAATAAGCTCTATGAGCTCCATAGCAGAACACTGTTTGCCCTCCCTGCTGCGCACGCTGTTCGACTGGTACCGCCGGCAGAGCGGCACCGAAGACGAGTCGTACGAGTACCGGCCTCGCTCCAGCACCAAGTCCAAAGGGTGAGTCCCCCCCCGCGACCCCCCTCCCTCGCTGACGGATCGTTAGTCAGTGGTTTGTTTTCTCTCCGCTCTGCAGGGACGAGCAGCACCGGGATAAAGATTACCTCCTGGAGCGCAGGGACTTATCCATAGATTTCATTTTTTGTTTGGTTTCGGTGGAGGTTCTGAAGCAGGTGAGCCGTCCGACCCGATGTTTACGACCCACTTCCTGTTAAACTCCTGCACCACTGCTCACACGTGGAAAGTCTGAATTATTTTAAACTTTGGTGAAACAGACGTTCTTTTCAGATGGACGGATGTAGTTTATATATTTAGGATGTTTAACCAACCCAACCTGTGGTTCAGTCTTACTTCTGAGATAAACGGGGCAGTGTTTAGGATTTGGGACATCAAGCCGCTGATGTGGAATTATTTATTTTTATTGCCAGCAGTTAGTCGAATGAGCAGATATTCTTATCTGCCAGTTTAGGAATCGCAGTAAAGAGAAAGTCACTGTGTTGTGTGTCACAGATTCCTCTTCATCCAGTGCCAGATGTTCTAGTACACGAAGTCCTCAACCTGGCTTTCAAGCACTTTAAACACAAAGAGGGGTAAGTCCTCTATTTCTACATTAATGTTTCAATAGGTCACTGTCACTATAAACTGTCATTATTGACACTTTTTAAGGTCCTGAGTTTTCTCCAGCCGGGACTGTCCGCAAATGTTTTTCTTACCTGTAAAGTCAGGAGAACAGGAGAAAAATAAATATTTTCAAGAATCACTTTTCAAAGTTAACTTTTCTTTCTGTGAAAACATGTTGGAATGTGTTTTTTGTCCGCATCATGTGATCACATGTTTGTTGTTGTAATACTCAATTTAGCCACCAGAGGCTGAAGTGCACCACTTCCTCATGTTCTAAATGGGACAAAAAATATTTGGGATTCTTCCAGTTGAAGTTTATTTACACAACTTTGCAACACCGAACACTCTCATTTCTTTCTTCCATCTTCACAGATGGAAAAACAAAGTTGTTGTTCTTAAGTTTTGCCCCTCCGGGCTTCCGTTCCATGTCCTCGAAATAAAGCGTCCATTTGTTTGAGACACAATGACGAGTGCTTTGATTGACAGGTACTGCGGCCCAAACACTGGCAACGTGCACATCATCGCAGACCTGTACGCCGAAGTCATCGGGGTCCTCACACACTCAAAGTGAGCCAACTCCCATCAGGCTTTCCCCAGCGTGTGCATGTGCGTGTGCGTGTGCGTGCGCGCTTATATATCTTGTGTGCTCAGGTTTCAGGCAGTGAGGAAGAAGTTCATCACGGAGCTGAAGGAGCTGCGGCTGAAGGAGCAGAGTCCCTACGTGGTCCAGAGCGTCATCAGCCTCATCATGGGCATGAAGTTCTTCCGGGTCAAAATGTACCCGGTGGAGGACTTTGAGGCTTCTTTTCAGTTCATGCAGGTGAAATATGGTCTTTTTTGATGTTGCTACGGTTACCGTGGCTGATAGGAATGTTTGTTCCTGATGTTGTTGATGTAATGTTCAAAGGTGGGGGTGTGGGTGGTGTATTTTTCATTAACCTCTTTCCAATAGTGATGCATATTCATTCAGTTCAGCTAAAGGATACATACTAACCCTTCCTGTCACCGGTAGTTTGTACATGTATGCATGCATGTATGTTTCTGAGCGCGTTGGAATGCGCAGGACTCTTGTCATAAACATCGTTTAGAACCATCAAGGTTTTTCAAATTGTATCCATATCTTAACATTTTAAGATTTCCTTTGTTGCATTAAGATTTCATTCATTATAATGAGTTTTTCCAAAATTCTGCATGCTGAAATCGATCGATCAAAGTTGACGTTTACATTTTTCCACCCGTGTTATTAATGCGTGTCTGCGTCTCCTCATGTGCTTCTCCAGGAGTGCGCCCAGTACTTCCTGGAAGTCAAGGACAAGGACATAAAGCACGCTCTGGCCGGCCTCTTCGTGGAGATCCTCATCCCCGTCGCCGCCGTGAGTAAACGCCACGTCCCCGCAGGCTCCCCGCGTGGACGTGTCTGACGAGTCCTTCTGTCCCCAGGCGGTGAAGAACGAAGTCAACGTGCCGTGCCTGAAGAACTTCGTGGAGATGTTGTACCAGACGACCTTTGAACTTAGCTCCAGAAAGAAGCACTCCTTGGTAAGAACATCCCAATTTAGTCTCACTTTTCTGTATTTACCTATGGTTTTTATCTCTGTGGTTTCTCCTTTTGTCAACTTTTCTGTTGCATCAGAAAATTAGATAAATGAATACCTCGCTATTTCCCATCTGGATTTGATAGTCAGCAGAGATGCACAGATTCTGATTGTGATTTTCTACGTTCCAGTCATGAAACTGGAATGTTGATATTAAAACATTGACATTAAAGTTTGAATGAGATGTGATGATTTGTGTCACGGCTCGGTGCCCCCCCCCCCCCCCCCCCCTCTCACCCCTTCTGTCCCCCCAGGCTCTGTATCCTCTGGTGACCTGCCTGCTGTGTGTCAGTCAGAAGCAGTTCTTCCTCAACAACTGGCACATCTTCCTGCAGAACTGCCTCTCGCACCTGAAGGTACCCACACAATCCATTTCCCCGAGTTCGGTTTACGGCACATCGCTCGTCCTTGACGACCTCAGAGGTCTTGTGACTCGTGTTGTGTGACGATCGAATAAGAACATTTAGGCGCCGCGGTGTCTCTGGACACCAACTGAAGTGCTCTGTGGTTCTGCCTCATAATGACGTACTTGAACCTAATCTATCAACAGCCAACTGGGATATGAATAGCACTTGATTTTAATACGTAATAGTGTTTATTTTCAAAAATGAAGCTCTAATTCATGCTCATGAAAGACTATTTGGTCTCACTTACTGTCCCGAGTGCAACCGCAGCAGGTTTCACAGAATAAAATCAAAGCGTAGCATCATTGAAGTTCAATCACCTCAAGTGCCGTTTTATCTCCGGTCTGTTAATGACTCCCTGCAAACCAATTACCAACCGATCAAACCCACTTTCCTCGTGTGCCTGCCCCTCGCCAGCCGCCGCGTGATTGTGATTCTGTGATCTCTTTGTGATGGTGGTCTCCTCTCAGTATTCTCTCCGCTGTCGTGATTACCAGAAGCTTCCTTCGTTGTTGCTAACGGCGTCGTGGTGGTTCTCACTGATTGAGATCCCTCTCCAGATTGTGTGTGGCTGGCTCCGGTGCAGCGATGATTCTCACTGATTGTCCAGTGATTTTGACCGTGAACGGGCAGGAGTGATGTGTGTTTGTACGCGGGTCTCTTCTTCAGTGTCAGTGTGTCACTACAGTAGATCTGCTCTGGACTACTTCAGACACTAAAAGAATCTGTATCAATGCAAACAAAGACACCAGACTCCATTCATGTCTGAGTTGCTGCTGCATCTGTTAGCTTGTGTTATCGTGCCGCTTCCCCAGTCACACAACAACAACAAACCAACGGATGAATTCAGTGTTCTGAGAGGTTACATCTCTGGTTTGTGAATGGAGTCTGGTGTCTTTGTAGCTTCAGGTATATTCTAAATCGAGCGAGCACCTGGACCGATCCAGGTTCTGCTTGATGGCGCCTCACGCTGTAGTAACACACGGACGACTTCTCACAGCTTCTTCACTTCCATCCACCTGATGCAGAAAGTAGTGCATGTGTTCTCAGATCCATTCAGCTTTTAATTTGGTATTTTACAATCTAGTGAGGGCATATCTGGACTGCCCTGCTTCAAAGCGGATTAAAGCACAGCTTTGTGGGCCGACTGCTGATTTGGGTGTCGCTGCTTGTGGCTCCTCCCACTTCCCATTCACCCTTCTTACATGTTCTTTTCCTCATGCTTTGGTTTTCCCTTCCATCCACTCCTCCCTTAATTTGTCTGTCTGTCAAACTGTCTTTTTACAGGCCACAGTACGTCTTTGCTTTATCACTTTAAAGTTTTAAATAAGATATATATATATATATATATAATCATAGTAGTTATATACTGTTACCCTTTCTCAATGGCATGCCACTAATAAATCCACCAGCTTGTGTTTTACAGGACAACAGTGTCAGATTACTTTTTCATATTTGTTTAGTTTTTGCCTTTAACTCGCATGTGCCCCCCCACGTCTCCCCCACCCCCCCCCCCCCCCCCCCCCACCTTCTCCTCAAACCCTTCATTCTTTGTCTATCATGTGACCTTTCTTTCTCACGTGACTCGCTCCAGATGCCGTCTAACAACAGCATCCGCAAGCAGATTGAGACGCTGCAGGTGAGTTTCAGCAGCGAGCTGCACGCTGTGCCCCCCCCTCTCCCCCCACGCCCCCCTCCTGGACAGGAAGCTGGATTATTAATCCTACGATGGCCAACAGTCAGGACTTGAATCGTTGTCTTCGTTAGCTGGACTCGGTGAAGCATGAGCAGTGAAGGTCTCCGTTAGCTTCTTTTATTCTGTTGCCGTGGTAACGTCTTTGGAAGCTGATCCCAGTCATGTTCAGACATGTACGTCTACGTGACGGTTTGTGGTGCATTTAAAAAGAACTTTGGTTTAATGTGCAGACGTTCATCTGATGGGGCAGATGTTCTCAGGTTCTTCTGCTTCAGCTGGATTTGCGACCAGGAAGTAGATCGCAGCGGCGCTCCCGATTGGCTGCTGTGGTCGGCGAGGTGCTCTCTGTAGTGACATTGACTCAAAGACTTCCTGTGTGGTCATGTGACCTGTCGTGCGCTGTTTTTAGTCGTTGGTGATGACTGTCTGACGTTTAGTTGCATATTGTGATTTGATTCATAGGGATGCACAATGTATTTGACTTGTGTTTGGATTATTTAACCAAAATAATTTGAAATATATATAAATACATATTGGTTCTGGGTTAAGTTACTGGGACATTTAAAATAGCTGAAACTGTCCGTCCCTTTACCAGCTGCAACTACTACTACTCATACTTTATTAGTCAAAAGCGGCTGACAGTAGCTGCCAATTTGATATCACTGAATACATGTCAGATTAGTGCCTCCTTAGTTTATTTAGTACAGAAATGCATTTCCCCCCCATTTGGAGAAGACCTGCTTCCGACTGGTGTGTATTTCCACTAAAGTGCTTAAATGTAACAAAGCAATTTCATTTACACTCAAATACTTTTAGTCCCACGGCGACATTTGCAGTGTGAGAGCAGCAAAAGAGACAGAAACATCCGGCGACCCGCTCAAATACATAAAGCGTGTTCGAGCCTGCATCATCGCACTTAAATATTGATGTTGCACAGAATCATGTATAAATATTAGATGGAGAAGTAATAAGAGCAGACGCTGGTCCAATAAGGTGAAGCACTCAGACCTTCCCTCGTCAAACAAGCAAATTATTATTCTAATGATCACTTGTAACGTGACTGAATTGCTTCTAGCTAATGCGACGAGTTGGATCAATAAGCGTAATGACGTCGGGCTGCTTCTCGCGTTTCATCAGCAGGTTAATCCGGTTTGCATCCCCTTTGACTCTGACAGCTTGTGCTCCTGTGGCAACAATATGTTCTTTTATAACCGCTAACTTGGCCGATCGGTCTGAAGGCTGGAGACACTTAACTGTTGAGTCCAAAAATCACACGTCTCCTTTATCTGCAGAACAAAGACCCCAAGATGTCTCGTGTGGCTCTGGAGTCTCTGTACAGGCTGCTGTGGGTCTACATCATCCGGATCAAGTGTGAGAGCAACACTGTCACACAGAGGTCAGTGCGCGGGCACACACACACACACACACACACACACACACTGTGGGTCGATGCCAGCCATCAAACATTAGCCCTTGTTGTTCATCAGTAAGATGAGCTTAAAATGCCCCCCCCCCCCCCCCCTGCCTCCCTCCCTCTAGTCGACTACTAGGCATCGTTTCAGCACTTTTCCCCAAAGGCTCGCGCAGCGTGGTGCCCAGGGACACGCCGCTCAACATCTTCGTCAAGATCATCCAGTTCATCGCTCAGGTAACGGCCGAGCTCATCCAAAGTCTACAAGCACAAAGATGCTGAATAAGATATGACCCATATTTGTTTCCATGTGACTTTGCATTGGCCTACAGGAGAGACTAGACTTTGCAATGAAGGAGATCATCTACGACCTTCTGTGTGTGGGCAAGTCTCACAAGACCTTCGCCATCAACCCGGAGGTAAAGTAGGCTTGAGGCTTTGAGGTGGTTGTTTCGTGGCTTCCTCCCGTCACCACCTCGCGTCCTGCCAACAGAGGATGAACATCGGCCTGCGAGCCTTCCTGGTGATCGCTGACAGCCTCCAGCAGAAAGACGGGGAGCCTCCGATGCCCACGACCGGGATCATCATGCCCTCAGGCAACACGCTGCGCGTCAAGAAGATCTTCCTCAACACCACGCTCACCGACGAAGAGGCCAAGGGCATCGGTGGGCTGGCGTTCCACACCTCCACGCGTTCTCTGCAGAAGGCTTTTTCAGTTGAGATAACTGGGCGTTTGTTCCGGGTGTTTTCCAGGCATGTCGCTGTACTACCCTCAAGTGAGAAAGGCCTTAGATAACATCCTGCGCCACCTGGACAAGGAGGTGGGACGCTCCATGAGCATGACCAACGTGCAGATGTCCAACAAGGAGCCCGAGGACATGATCACGTACGTCGCGCGCCGCCTTCTTTTTGTGTTTCCTCCCACCTGAAGTTCTCACGAGCCGCGTTTCGGTCCACAGGGGAGAGCGGAAGCCCAAGATCGACCTGTTCCGCACGTGCGTGGCCGCCATCCCCAGGCTGATCCCGGACGGCATGAGCAGACAAGACCTGATAGAGCTCCTGGCCAAGTAACCCCCTCCCGCCCCCCCACCTCCTCCTTCCTTCAACATCAGTCCGCTCTCCACCACGGCTCTCTAACCCCCCCCGCCCCTCCTGCAGGCTCACCATCCACATGGACGAGGAGCTGCGCAGCCTCGCCTTTACGACGCTTCAGGCCCTGATGGTGGATTTCCCGGAGTGGCGTGAGGACGTCCTCTCGGGCTTCGCGTACTTCATCGTGCGGGAGGTGACGGACGTCCACCCCACGCTGTTGGACAACGCCGTCAAGATGCTGCTGCAGCTGCTCAGCCAATGGAGGCAGGCGGTGCAGAGCAGCAACAAGGGCCACGAGGCCAAGGTTGGTGACGTAGGCCCCGAGTGGCTAATGATACGCTCGGATGAAACACAAGGGGATGAAGGCCTGAATTCGTACTGTGCTGTTTGGAGCATGAAGTCGTGGAGCGCAGTATCAGTATGACAAGAGCCAACACTTGATTAAAGAGGATTCTGCCGACCGATCAAATCATTCACACGGCAAAGAAAACCGCTTAAATGCGTAAATCTGTTGATGTTCTCTCCGCAGGGCTCCAGCGGCGGCCGCTCTCTGTCCCTGGAGCGCTCCCCCCTGCTGGGGGTGCTGCACGTGGTGGAGGGTCTGGCGCTGGTGGTGCTCTGTAGCTGCCGCCCCGCCACACGCCGCCTGGCCGTCAACGTCCTCAAGGAGGTCCGTGCGCTGCACACAGCACTGGGCATCTGCAAGGTGACTGCTCCACCCACAAGTAGCAGTGAAAGGCTCCAAGACGTCCTGTGTGCTCATGTGACCTGGTTTGTGTTTTTGGTTGTCTGGCATTTAGTTTCCTAAATCTAATCTAATCTTTTTTCGTTCCATCCACTTCAACCTTGCAGGGGGAGGAGGAATTGGCCATCGACGTAATGGACAGATTAAGCGCGTCGGTGCTGGAGAGTTTTATTCATCTCACGGGAGCCGACCAGGTATTGATCCCTTCTCCCACCGGCAGCATCGGAAACCCTGGAACAACTCCTGCGGGGCTGAGTGAGTCTTTTCTCCGCAGACCAACCTGCTGTACTGTCCCAGCGGCATCGATCTGCAGACGCTGGCGGAGTGGAGCTCGTCTCCCATCAGCCACCAGTTCGACGTGGTGAGCCCCTCGCACATCTGGGTGATTGCCCACGTGACCCAGGGCCAGGACCCCTGGGTCATCAGCTTCTCCAGCTACCTGCGGCTGGAGAACCTGCCCAAACATTGCCCCACCGCCCTCAACTACGCCTGGATGTTTGCCTACACGCGCCTGCAGCTTCTGTCTCCGCAAGTCGACATCAAGTAGGTGTTCCCCGGGCAACGCGGTTAAGTTGTTCGTCCCACGTGTACCGAGTGTCCTCTGACCTCTCGTTGCCCTCGTCCCTCTTCAGCAGCCCCATCAACGCTAAGAAACTGAACAGTCTGAACAGCAGTGACTCCTACGTGGGCCTCTGGAGGAACTACCTGATTCTGTGCTGCAGCTCCGCCTCCTCCTCCCCCTCCATGTCCTCGTCGTCCTCCACCTCCGGCTCCGTCCGCTGCTCCCCGCCTGAGACGCTGGCGTCCACACCGGACAGCGGCTACTGTTACGACTCAAAGGTCAGCGGCGTAGCCATAAGCGCCATCGTCGAGAGCCCCTTCTTTCCTACGCTCACTGAACACATCGTCATCATTTTCTTCTGCTCTCATTTAAAACCTATTGTGTGTCTCTGTAGATTGTTGGTACTCCGTCCCCCTCCTCCCTCTTCAAACACATCGTGCCGATGATGCGCTCTGAGAGCATGGACATCACAGAGTCCCTGGTGTTGGGGCTTGGCAGGACCAACCCTGTGGCCTTCAGGTACACGCGCACACACAGTAAAAGAAGACCGCAGCCCTTCACAGTCAGACTGGATCTGAGGAATGAAGGACTGAATGGAGTTCACGTTAGATTCAGGAAATGAACTGTGCAAGTCTTTCATATGCTCTGTTGCACCCTGAAATACTTTTAACTGTCAATGCTTCTGTCCTTCAGAGAGCTGATAGAGGAGCTCAACCCCATTATAAAAGAAGCTCTAGAGAGAAGACCTGAAGTAAGTGCAGCGCTGTGCCGCGCTTCTCTGTTCTGCAAAAAACTATTCTGAGTTCCCGATTTTTCGCCGTGTTTCCTCCTCAGAACATGAAGCGGCGCAGGCGCCGGGACATCCTCAGGGTCCAGCTGGTCCGGATATTTGAGCTGCTGGCCGACGCTGGCGTCATCAGTCAGATGTACGTAGTCCACCGCTTGAGTGTGCGCTTCTAAAGCTGCCGCGTGGTGACCTCTCCTCCTTGTGCGTTCCTGACTGTGCAGAACCAGCGGCGGGCTGGACGGGGAGAGCCACTCTCTGAACGGAACGCTGCTGGAGTACGTGGATCTGACCAGGCAGCTGCTGGAGGCCGAGAACGACAAGGACTCGGACACGCTGAAGGACATCCGCTGCCACTTCAGCGCGCTGGTGGCCAACATCATTCAGAACGTCCCAGGTAGCGTCTGCCGGGTCGGATGCCGTGTTTTCACGGCGGCGCTCTGACGCGACCCGTGTGCTGACTTTCGTTGGCGTTTGTGTCCAGTGAACCAGAGGAGGACCATCTTCCCCCAGCAGTCGCTGAGACACAGCCTCTTCATGCTGTTCAGTCACTGGGCCGGCCCCTTCAGCATCATGTTCACCCCCCTGGATCGCTACAGCGACCGTAACATGCAGATCAACCGCCACCAGTACTGTGCCCTGAAGGTACGCACGCGGGGACGCGGAGGACGCGGAGGACGCGGAGGACTCCACAGCCGCTGAGAACTAACGGCTCCTTTCACCCTGCAGGCCATGTCGGCGGTGCTGTGCTGCGGCCCCGTGGCCGACAACGTGGGCCTCTCCTCCGACGGATACCTCTACAAGTGGTTGGACAACATCCTGGACTCCCAGGACAAGAAGGTGAGGGGACGCTCCCGGGCCTGTGGACCCAGAGGGAACAGAGGATGTTACAGATGTGAGGGAATCTTTTAAGGATGGAAAGCATGGAAATGCTCAGTAAAACATGATAAACGAGCAAACTGATACAGAGTATGAAAAGACAAGGTGACACGTGTGTATTCAAAGAACAGAGTTGTGTAAATAAACGGTCGGTTTCCTTATTTGGGAAGTGAAACAGAACATTTATCTTTACTTGCACTAGATGGATGAATCTTAATGGAGAGTTTCTGATTGTGTGTAATGAGACTCCCTGAGGTCGTTGTTGTGTAACACGGGTTCACATGGCGCCGCCCAGTGGTGTTTGTCAGTTCTGCACAAAGCCAGAGCGTTCCACTAGGATCCTGAGTAACATCCCTTTTAATCCAGTCGTACACACAGTGTTTTGCAGCCAAATTCTTTTATATTCTTTTAATATATTTTACTTTGTAGTTTTTTCGGAAACGGAATGCAGGACACATGTTCCTTGTTGCACACATCTTTGCATCGTAGTTGGATATCGACGGTTAGAGGAAGTGAATCCCTGCTTTCTCACAGTGCCCGTGTGGTCCTCTCCTCCTCCTCCAGGTCCACCAGCTGGGCTGCGAGGCTGTGATGCTGCTTCTGGAGCTCAACCCGGACCAGAGCAACCTCATGTTCTGGGCCGTGGACCGCTGCTACACGGGCTCTCGCCGCGTGGCGGCCGGCTGCTTCAGGGCCATCGCCAACGTCTTCCACAACAGGTGCCGCACATTTCCCCTGTTGTTTGTGTGTTTGTTGCCCCGATTGGAGGTGGAGGACTGACACTAACACGCTGCCTTTGTTGTCCCACTTTCCTCAGGGATTACCAGTTCGACACTGTGGTGCTGCTGAACCTGATTCTGTTCAAGGCGGCGGATTCTTCCAGGGAAATCTACGAGGTGGCCATGCAGCTGCTGCAGGTCAGAGGAGCTCTTTGTCCTCCACCAAGTGCGCTGAGGGCCATTGCATTAAAGCTGGTTCCGTGTGTAACTCGTAGATCCTGGAGCCCAAGCTGTTCCGTTACGCCCACAAGTTGGAGATCCAGCGGACGGACGGCATCTTGACTCCTCCCTCGCCGCTGCCTCACCTCTACTCGGTGTCTTACTACCAGCTGTCCGAAGAGCTGGCCAGGACTTACCCGGAGCTCACTCTGCCCATCTTCTCAGGTCTGTAACCTGGGTTACCACAGCCCGGGAGGTGGCTAAACGCTGGACCAACTGATCCCATCAGATACAGATACAGGATGCTCTTATGACTTTCACCGCCTCCCCTGCAGAGGTGAGCCAGCGGATCCAGACGGCGCATCCCGGCGGGCGGCAGGTCATGCTGCACTACCTCCTGCCGTGGATGAACAACATGGAGCTGGTCGATTTGAAACCAGCCGCGCGGCGACCGGATGGCGGCGGAGACGAGGACGAGGAGGAGGAAGAAACGGCGGTGCGCGAGAGGGAGGCCGCGATGGTCAACAGCCGGCGCTGGCTCCGCGGGGAGGGGTGGGGCTCCCCCCGCGCCACAACCATGGTGCTCAACAACCTCATGTTCATGACTGCCAAGGTGAGGCGCGCGCCACGATGCGGTTCGCTCATTCAGGCGCCGTGTTGCTTCATCCGCTGCTCTGTTGATCCGTCAGTACGGAGACGAGTTCGCCTGGTCGGAGATGGAGAACGTTTGGACCACGTTAGCAGACAGCTGGCCTAAGAACCTCAAAATCATCCTGCACTTCCTCATCGGCATGTCAGGCGTCAGCAGCGACCCCAGCCTCCTGCCCTACGTGAGTCCCGGGAGGCCTCCGCCATGCCGCCGCCCCTCGCTCCTCGCGTCTCTGACCGCGTGCGTGTGTGTGCGTGTCTCAGGTGAAACGAGTGGTGGTCTACCTGGGCAGAGATAAGACCATGCAGCTGCTGGAGGAGCTGATGTGCGAGCTCGAGTTGACGGACCCCGTCTGCTCGGCCGTCACTCACATGGACAACCCCCCCTACTACCGCATCACCTCCAGCCACAAGGTGCCCTCCGTCACCTCAGGTACGCCATCCGCCGCTCCGCGCCGGCCGCTCCGCGCCGGCCGCTCCGCGCCGCGTCCGATGCCAGGTGGTGAAACGTTTTCCTTCTCTCTCAGGAACAACCTCCAGCACCAACACCATGGTGGCAGGAAACGATGGTCACCACGACGGCAAGATCAAGGACTCCAACATGGAGGACAGGTAAGAGCGGGTCAACGGCCCCCAGTAAGAACCAGCTAAAAACAAAAGGATGGGTTTTTAGTTTAGGCTGTACATTTGATTACGTTTAATAGATCAAGTAGAAGTTATTGAGACTAGTAGAGTTGATGCGTTTCTGCTCTGCAGCTACACCCACCTGGACATCTACAGCGGCCTGAACAGCAACCTCAACCGCCAGCACCACCGCCTGGAGTCCCGGTACAGCAGCAGCTCCGGAGGCTCCTACGAGGAGGAGAAGAGTAAGAACCTCCCTTCCCCTCAAACGCCACTCAGAAGCCCCTCCCACCGACATGCCGCTTCTTTCCCCTCCTCCCAGGTGACTCCATGCCTCTTTACGCCAACTGGCGCCTGAAAGTGATGGATCACAACCGGCCGGAGCCGCTGCCCTTCCCCCCCACGGGGGGCTGCTGGTCCCCCCTCGTGGACTACCTGCCGGAGACCAACTCCCCCGGCGTCCCGCTCCACCGGTACGCCGCCCGCCGCCTACGCCAGCTCCCGGCTCCGCTCCACCGCGTTCTTGACCTCACTCCTCCCGTTTCTCCGTTTCAGATGTAACATCGCCGTCATCCTCCTCACCGACCTGATTGTGGACCACGGGGTCAAAGTGGAGTGGAGCGCCTACCTGCACCTGCTGCTACACGCCATCTTCATCGGTAACCGCCGCGCGCACACGCCCGGCTTTCTGCTTTGAAAATCTTTTAATGACATTTCATAAACAAAGAAGAAATGTTCCCTTGCAAGAACGCAGTGTAGGCGGGGCCTCTACCTGTTATGGGCCAGCGATCTGATCTCTGCTCTCCCTCCAGGGTTCGACCACCAGCACCCGGAGGTGTACGAGCACTGCAAGCGCCTGCTGCTCCACCTGCTGGTGGTGCAGGGAGCCAACAGCAGCGTTCAGTCCGTGGCCATGGTGCTGCTACGCAACCGCGACTACAACGAGCCGAGGGTCCTGACCGTGAAGCCGGCGGCTCCGGAGATCAACCTCACAGGTCAGAGAGCAAGGACAGCTGCAGGAGGAGAGCGGAGGGGAAGAAGATGCCGCTCAGAGATTCAAGACGACTCGAATATATCTGTGGCCAGCACTGACTGTTTTCGGTTTGAATGGTTCTCTACGATGATGCATAGAAGAGTTTAATCTCAGGATTAAACGACACCTTCAGCGTCGCGTCCTGTTTGTTAGGAGAACGTTTTAACATTGCTCCGTTTCCCCACAGGAGTGCAGCAGCTGCTGTCTGACTGTCAGGCCTCCCCGATGACCGACTCCGGCCTCAGCTCCTGCTCCACCTCCTCCAGCATGAGTCTGGGTGCGGGCGCAGCCGGCCTCCCCCACCTCTCGCCGACGCTCCTCAGCGAGGTGGAGGCCCCCCCCGAGCAGGACGGGAAGGTCAAATGTCTCATCGAGTTCATCACCTCGAGGTGAGCGGCCCCGTTTGGTATTAATGTTGAATGTGTCCACACACTCGCACAACGCTGCTCAATCATGTTCAATCATTTGCTTTCATGCCTCCAGCAGTGTGCGTCCGAAGGAACCGGGTATTATTTGCTTTTAATTTGCATGTTTTTTTATTTTCCCGCTTGGTGTCCTGTTGAGAACATCAGCTGGTGTTTGAGGTGTGGTGTGAATTCATAACTTTAAAGGTTGGAGGTTCGGAACTGTGTGTTTTTGTTTGAACTTCTCCAAAGTATCAGTGTCACTACAGTAGAGAGGAGAACGATGTATCTGGAATGTGAAACGTTAGGTTTTCATATTTGAGGCTTTATTGAACAAAGCAGACTGCTAAAGCCGACAGGTGATGTTTTCAGACTGAAGATGGAGTGTGTTGACATCAGTTCATCTCAGCCTCGACCTTTTTAATACGCCTTTATACCGTTTCCATATTGAGATTCTCATGAGGAGTAAAGACGTAACTGCTGTGCACACGTGCGCTCTGCTCCGGCAGGAAGCGCGGCCCGCTGTGGAACCACGAGGACGTGTCGCCCAAGAACCCGAACATCAAGAGCGCCGAGCAGCTGAGCGTCTTCGTCCGCCACGTGGTGACCGTCTTCAAACACTCGCCCTCAGGTCCGTACGACTCACAGCGTCCCGCGGATTCAGGCGCGGCTCGGACATCGTGTTCACGTGCGCCTCTACCCCCCCATCCCCCCTGCAGGTTTCCAGCTGGAGTCGCTGCTGAGCGAAGCGGCCCTCCAGACGGCGCTGTCCTGCTCCTCTCGCCACTACGCCGGCCGCTCCTTCCAGATCTTCCGAGCCCTGAAGCAGCCGCTGAGCCTGGCCACGCTGTCGGACGTCCTCTCTCGGCTGGTGGAGACGGTGGGCGACCCGGGCGAGGAGGCGCAGGTAGGAGGCGCCGCTAAAGGGAGAGGCTCCATGTTACTTTTACTGGTTTCAAGGATCCACCTGTTAAACCGCTCTGAAGGCGAAACACTCCAGAAATTCGATATCATATACCGCTTTATAATAACGTATGTTTTTGTTCTTAGGTTATTAAAACACACTTTTCAATACATAAGGAAATAAGATTTTTATTGAATCTCGTCATAATTTCTGTTTACATGTGAACACATCACAATAACAATTTAATTGATAACAATTTCACTAAGTATTATTCATTGTAGTAGCTCCTTAAAAAATATCTGCCAGGTGACAATATATTGTCCTTTAGAAATGAAGGCAATTCAGAAATATCCAATTCAGCATTTACATCAGTTTCCACTTTCTTCTAAAATGATACATTTGTTGTTTCGGTAAATGTGGAAATGGCAGGAAGTGCATTGCCCCACAGACGGGTGGGTATTTACCTCGTGTTCGTGTCCTCTCAGGGTTTCGTGATTGAACTCCTCTTGACTCTGGAGTCGGGCATCGACACGCTAGCCGACACGGTGAAGAGCTACGACCTGCTGACCGCCATGGCGCAGTAAGTCCTCGATCTCGCAGCCGCTCGCCTCCACTGCGCCCGGCGTAAGTCACCGACGAGTCTCTGCGCCCACAGGACCTCCGCCCGCGATCACCTGCTGGGGCCGAAGTTCGCGGCCAACAGGAAAAGCACCGGCCAGCTGAACGTGAGCGGCGGCGGCCTCTTCCACAACGCTCACGCCCGCAGCAACTCCCTGCGCGCCAGCCTGGTGGGCGAGCGCAAGGCCGACCGCCGCCGCAGCAACACGCTGGACGTGGCCGACCGGCTGGGCGGCAGCCACGGCAACCTGGCGCGCACGCGCAGCTTATCGTCGCTCGGCGGCGGCGGGGGTCCAGGAGGGGAAGCCATCCCCCCCGTGGACCCGTCCAACCTGATGGCCACCGTGTTCTGGATCGCCGCCTCGCTGCTGGAGTCGGACTACGAGTTCGAGTACCTGCTGGCGCTGCGGCTGCTCAACAAGCTGCTGGGCCAGCTGCCGCTGGAGCGCGCCGACAGCCGGGAGCGGCTGGAGAACGTCCAGGCCAAGCTGAAGTGGTACAGCTTCCCCGGGCTGCTGCAGCTCTTCCTGAAGGGCTTCACCTCCGCCTCCACCCAGGAGCTCACCATCCACCTGCTGAGCAAGCTCATCAGCGTCTCCAGGCAGACGCTGGTGGACCCGTCGCAGGTGGCAGGTGGGTGTGCAGCACTGAGAGTATCCATGTAATATACATGTATCAGAAATGAGCTCAGTGCTCAGTCAAACAATAACCTTCATGCCGGCTGTCGGTAGCTTCCTCCGATGATCACGTGTCTCCTGGTGCCTCCTCAGGGTTCCCCCTGAACATCCTGTGCCTGCTGCCGCATCTCATCCAGCACTTCGACAGCCCGACGGCGTTCTGCAAGGACACTGCTGACAAGATCGCTAAGCTGTGCGCCGAGGAGAAGTCGGCCACGCTGTCCAACCTGGCGCACATGATGAGCCTGTACAGCACGCACAGCTACTCCCGCGACTGCACCAACTGGATCAACGTGGTGTGCCGCTACCTCCACGACGCCTTCGCCGAGATCACCCTGAACCTGGTCACGTACCTGGCCGAGGTACGTCGCCGCGGAGACCGGACACGACGACGTTGGCGAGATCAGGCCTGGTGACGTTGTCTCTCTGTCCGTCTCTCTCTTAGCTGCTGGAGAAGGGCCTTCCCAGCATGCAGCAGTCACTGCTGCAGATCATCTTCAGCCTGCTGAGCCACGTCGACTTGTCGGCGGCCCCCGTCAAACAGTTCAACCTGGAGATCATGAAGATCATTGGCAAATATGTCCAGGTGAGCTTCTCATCACGCATATCTGCAGTGACTCAGTAGCAAAATAATATGAATCATTAATGGCAGCACCGGGTGTCGAACCCTGCGTCTGCAGAGGTGGACAAGGACTCGGGTCCCCCCCCCCCCCCCCCCTCACGGGGCTTCTTTTCCAGCTGGTGGCAGCGTTCATTCACAGGGACCCACCTCTACCAACGTTCCCAACTAATCGATCACTTCTTGCAGCAGAGACAGAATTCCCTTCTTAACTTATATTTTAAGTCTATAAGTCTGTTTGTGGAGAGTCTGATCTATAAATATCAGATAAAAAAATAAAAGATCATAAGATCATTGTCTGCATCGAGGGTTTGTGACCCAGGGGACAATAAGCCTCTCATTCAGGGCCGGCGAAATGTTGGGGAATGCCGGCGGCCTCAGAGATGCGGCGGCGGGTCGGGGGTGTGGTTTCGGCCTCCTGAGGGGAAAATGCCCGCATTGCATGACATGTCATAACACGTCACAGCGGCCTCATTGTGCATCTCCCTGTTTCTCGCACAGAGCGCCAACTGGAAGGAGGCTCAGAACATTCTGAAGCTGGTGGTGTCCCGCTCGGCCAGCCTCGTCGTCCCCGACGACGCGCAGCGCTCCTACAGCACCGAGTCCTGCGGCTCCCCGGAAATCGCCTTCACGCGCATCTTCAACAACTCCTCCAAGGAGCTGCCCGGCAAAACGCTGGACTTCCACTTTGACATCTCGGAGGTGGGTGTCCCGCGGCGCCGCTGAGGATGCGCTACGTGCCGCAGTGACGCTAACTCGCCCGGTTTGACTCCACAGACGCCGATCATAGGGCACAAGTACGGCGACCAGCGCACCGCCGCCGGGCACAACGGGAAGCCGCAGGTCATCGCCGTCACCAGGAGCACCTCCTCCACCTCCTCCGGCTCCAACTCCAACGGCCTGGTGCCGGTGAGCTGGAAGAGGCCTCAGCTCTCCCAGGTATCAGGCTGTGTGCAAGAAGGGAACGTAGTCATTGATGTTAAACAGGAAGTGACCTCGTTTGGCCTGAGGAGGATGTGGAGACGCCGTACGCGTCTCGATGAGCTCGGGCTGCAGTCCTTGTGTGATTGTGTGTTTTTGTTACAGAGGAGAACCAGAGAGAGGCTGATGAATGTCCTTTCTCTGTGCGGGCCGGAGTCCGGCGTTGCCAAAAACCCATCTGTAAGACTCCTCTCCTACTCTAAAGCCTCTGACAAGGTCTCTGTGAAGTCGCTGCCCAGGACACCGCCATCGCCGCGCCGCCCCCTTTACCGCCTGACAACCCGGCATCTGAACTCCCTGTGCGTGCAGGTGGTGTTCTCCTCCAACGAGGACCTGGACTCGGCGGACCAGCAGACCAGTCTCATTCCCACCGTGGAGGAGGTGGTCCGAGAGGAGGAGCTGCAGGGAGAAGACGCGGGCAGCGAGCAGCAGTTCGGTGTCTTCAAGGACTTTGACTTCTTAGATGTGGAGTTGGAGGATGCTGAGGTAAGGGGGGGGATTCACATCGTGGTTGCAGAAACACTCGAGCTGCGGCCTGACGAATGGTTTGAAGTGTGTGTGTGAGGTTCTTCTCAACAGCATCAGTGTGTCGCCACAGGTTCTGTCTGGCATCAAAGTAACAGATGGTTTTAGCTTCTTAAGTCGGTCCAGAACAAGCTGATACTGAGGAAGCTCACACACACACACACACACACACACACACTGCTGTAATGTCTTGTTGGTCCACCTCTGTGTTGTGTAACTGAAGTCCACTAACACACGTGTTCCTTCTCTTCTTTTGCCACAAGGAGTTCCAGGTGAGTCTGTGGGCCAGAAAGCTTGTTTTCTTAGAGACGGCGTTGTCCTCCGTGTCTCCGTGTTGTCTCCACATGAAGTGCTTTGGTCCTCTTGAGTTGAGGCTGTTCCCCGTGTGGTGAACCCTTTCCTTCGATAGTCGTAGAACGTTGCATCACCTCCCGTCCCGCTCGCTCCACACAGCCCGATCATCAGTGTTTCGTAGTGCCGCCCCCAAACTCTGCTTCCGTCTCACTGTCGCTTCCTCGTCGTCCTTCTCCCCCCCTCCCTCCCTCTGCAGGGCGAGAGCATGGACAACTTCAACTGGGGGGTGCGGCGGCGCTCGCTGGAGAGCATGGACAAAGGGGACACGCCCACTCTGCAGGAGTGCCAGTTCGCCGGCAGCACGCCGAGCCTCAACCTCACCAACCACGAGGACACGGACGAGTCGTCCGAGGAGGAGGTACTGAGCGCTAGCCAGGTTCTCACCCGCTCCGGCCTTGTAAGTCTCACTCTGGTTAGGGTCACCCCCCCCCCCCGCCTCCCTCGCACCCCCGCCATGCTCCTCGCAACCTGTGCAGGCATCGGCCCGGTGTGCGTGTGTGTGTGCGTGTGCGTGCGTGCGTATGTGTGTGCGTGCGTGCGTGCGTGCGTATGTGTGTGCGTGCGTGCGTGCGTGCGTGCGTATGTGCGTGCGTGCGTGCGTATGTATGTGTGTGCGTGCGTGCGTGCGTGCGTGCGTATGTGCGTGCGTGCGTGCGTATGTATGTGTGTGCGTATGTATGTGTGTGCGTGCGTGCGTGCGTGCGTGCGTGCGTGCGTGCGTGCGTGCGTGCGTGCGTGCGTGCGTGCGTGCGGGTGGACGGCGGCTAGATGCTTGCTTCGCAGCTGGTGGTGGTCGACCCTCCTCCCCCCCTTTCAAGCTCCGCCCCCGACTGCTAGAGTAATGCTTTAGGCTCGTAGTTGCTTTGAAATGGCGACGGGTAAGTGCAGCCGAGGAAAGCTCCGCTGTTGTGAGCTCACGTTAGACATATTTAGACACCAGCATGTTTCCGCCTCCTCCAACTTCTTCTTTGCTTTGCAAGTCGAAGACGATAACGGCATTAATATAAACGCTTGCCTCCCTTTCTGATCTCGCTGCACGGTGAGAGAATGAGCTTCCTCCCAACGAAGTGTTGCTTCGTGCCGCCAGCGCGACCAGCATGCAGCGTTCGTCTGTTCAATGAGTATAGTTTACTCTGTAATTGCTTTTATTTGCCACAACCTCAGAATCAACTGAACACAACAATGAGTAAATGCTGCCAACAAAAATACTTTGTGAAGATGAGTTCAGGATTGAAGTAATGTTAAAAGACTAAAATCTATTAACATCAGAAGTGTGAGCTGAGCTGAGCTCATGTAGCGCGTTAGCAACGTGCGCTAGTGCACAAAGCGACCAAAGGAACTTCCAGCCCTGCTGCACGAATACGGGCTCTTTAAATGTCGATGTTCTGACGTCGTAACCCTAAAATCTCCCATCTCTTGTTGTTTATTGTGCTCCTTGTTTCTTTCTGCGCATTAAGCCACATTTTTTGTTTGAAAAATGAATTTGAAACCATATTTGGCTCATAAATACAGTATAATTCTGTGCGTCACGTCTCGCTTCCCTCCTGCAGCTCAACAGCGACTCGGCCACCGACGACACGGCCTCCAACCACGTGGACTCCTCCGCCCTGCCCTCCCCCCCCTCCCTCACGCGCCTGGATAGCCCCCTTTTGGAGATGGCCCACTCAGACAGCACCGGCAGCCAGCTGCCTGAGGTGCGATCAATCGGGGGGGGGCAATGAACCCGCTTGCTTGCTTCTTTATTTATTCTACTTCTTTCCACTCGAACCCTTTTCAGCTGCTTCTCGCGACGCTTCTCGGCTCGTCTCTCGTTGGCGCAGACCATCAGCGGCCTCTGGGGGGCGGGGGTCTTTCGGTGGGGGTGTTCGGCGGGTGGGGGGAGGCGGGGGGAGCTCGGCTTGGCGTGGTGCTTTTGACTTCCGCTGCTCGCTTGGTTGCTTGGCTCTGGGTGTCGGGGCTGAAGGCCGCTCTTGCTCCTCTTTTCTTCGTGGTGTACGTGGTTTCGTAGTCGTGCGCTGGGGGTGGGGGTGTCGGGGGCTTTGCTTGCTTGATGTAATTTTGGGGGGGGGATGAAACCAAAGCTCACCTCAGGTTAGCTGTCACTGCTCGCCCTTTTTAAATAACACCGCACCTGTTCCACTAAACCTCTTGAAACGGACGCGGCTCCTTTCCCTCCAGCAGAAGCTCGTGTGAGTATGAGTCGCTCCCTCCAGGTGTTACACTGCATCCATTAACCCCTGTGTCGCCGTGGCAACGCCGCGCCACCCACTGCTACTGACGTGCATCACGCGCACTAACAACGGTGAGGCTGTTCGGGGGCGGGGGGGGGCAACGAGAGAGGAGCCGACACATTATCATTGTTTTCATTCCTTTTTAACAGATTAACTTTAACAAGAACGTACAAATGATATTATACGAACATGTTTCCCAGAACAGGTTTATATTAAGATCCCACTGAGTCGGCAAATTATTCTCATTTGTGCTCATCATGGGGGGGTCGCAGTTTGGAATTACTGGACCTTTTCAGTCCCAATAGTTGAGGACATATTTGTTGTAATCGGGTGCTCCATCCTTCCTCCCAAGGACGCCCCTCCCCCCCTCCCCCATCAGGGCTCTTAGTGTAATGAGCCCCAGATGAACATCGATGCTGGCTGCCTCCCTGCAGGACTTTAAAAGCTTTCTGTAATAAAGCTGTGACGTTCTGGCCTTTTACATGGAGATAAATTAGATAAAGAAAAACAAGCTCTTAACTGGAAGCGCTTCTCCATCAACGCGCTGCGTGTTCACGTCGACGCGCTCGCCATGTGATCGCTGCCATTCATCCGTCTCTCCGCCGCGCGCTGCAGAGCTGAACGCCGTCTCAGTGATGTATTGATACCGGCGTCGGTTCCTGGATCCTTTTCCCGTTCTGTAATTCCTCATAAGGGGCGTCGGCGTCGAGGAAAGTCGTAGCTTATGGAGGCCATTCTGTTTCCAATAACGACCCTTATAGATATGCAGTTACAATACGTGATCAATAAGTGACTCAATAGATTAAGAAAAAATCCTGGTAAGAAAAAAAAAGCAATTTGCAGAGTAAATGAACACGTATATTTGATGTATATTTATTCAATTTCATTTATTTACTGAACGATTTATTCATAGTCATTTCTCGCACAAGCCTCGTGCTCATAATATAGTAATACCTAACGTAACCCCCCCTCCCCCCTCCCCCCCTCGGCCGGTCTTACAGGACAACGTCGGCGGGACGGCGGTGGACGAGCTGAGCAGCAGCGTGAGCGAGGACACGGGGTTTTGCAGCGCCCCCCCTTTGCCCTCTGACCCCTCGGAGCTGTGTGACCCCCCCGACTCTCAGGACCCCCCAGAAAACCTGGACCCGGCCCCCCCTCCCCCGCCGGCCACAGACACTCCGCCGGGGTCCGAGGAGGAGTCCCAGGCGGCGCCGCCCCCCCCCTCGCTGCCAGAGACTAAGCCGGACCTGGACCCCCCCTGCGTCTCTGGGTGGGAGGAGGACGTGACGCAGGCCCTCAGGGAGCTGGACGAGCGCTGCGAGGAAGAGGAGGCCGACTTCTCCAGCATGTCCAGGTGAGACGCCATCAACGGACATGTGATCGCAGTTCAGGGTCACATGTCATTCAGGGTCACATGTCATTCAGGCTCACAGATAAAAGAGAAAAACTAAACAAAGGAGCGCGTTTAGCTTCAGTTTTAAGTTACTTTGTGAAACAGTTCAAACGTCAGGAAGCATTTTTAATGTTCCCAATAGATCAATCAATGACATTCAGCTCGATCAAGCGATTGATTGATCGATTGATTGTGTTTTCAGTTATTAGAGCCATCAAATGGTTGTTTTACATTAAAATGCAGGAAGGGTTCATATTGCACCTTTTAAGAACGCCATGTCAACACTCCCACAATGCACCGCGGCTGGCGTTGTGGTTGTATTGTGATCGAAGGTCGTCTGTCTTGGTTGTGGCTGCTTTATGGGTACTTGTGATTAATAGACATGTGTGGAGGGGGGGCACTCTGTGTGATTGTCTGAGAGCAGCGTGGCACAAACCACTTTGTGTGTGTGTGTGTGTGCGTGCGTGTGTGCGTGTGCGTGCGTGTGTGCGTGTGCGTGTGTGTGTGCGTGTGCGTGTGTGTGTGCGCGCCTTAGAGCCCGCCAGCGTTCAACCTCCTCGGGTCTATTTTTCTCTCCTTTTTTTTGTGTCTTGAAAAAGTGCGTACGAGTTGATGCTCCCTGTGTGGGACCGTTGTGCAGCGCGCGAGTGCTGCTAACAGAGTCGGGGGAGGGGGGAGGGGTCTGTGGGGGGGAGCCGTAGTTGTGGGTGAGGATGAGGACGGAAACAGTGTCTGCTGCAGCGCTCGGCAGCGCCGGCTTCAGATACTTGTATTCTGTCTGCTTCTTCAGGCTGTTTGGTCCTACAGGCCTGTGAGTATGTGTGTGTGTGTGTGTGTGTGTGTGTGTGTGTGTGTGGCAGAGGCTGACGTTTGTGTGATGCTAAATGCTAATAGCTCGCATGTTGTTGTGCTGGAGCACTGCAGTAGATTAGAGCTCTCAGAATACTGCAGCGAGGAAGGAAGAGATGTGAGCTTGTTTACGTGTGTGTGTGTGTGTGTGTTGGATTGTTGCTCATTGGCCCATCGTGTGTGTGTTTCAGTCAGGATGAAGGCGACGCAGACTGCTTCCCTGAGATCCAGACCTCTCCCCCCCCCTCGCCCTTCCTCTCTGCCATCCTGGCAGCGTTCCAGCCTGTCGCCTATGACGACGAGGAGGACGCCTGGCGTTGCCACGTCAACCAGATGTTGTCGGACACGGACGGCTCCTCGGCCGTCTACACCTTCCACGTGTTCTCCAGACTCTTTCAGGTGAGCGAGCGCCCGCTGCGCCCCCGTTGCCCCGTCGCCCTGAACTCCACCCAGCGTCTTTTAATCTGCCATCTCGTCTCTTACTTCGAACAGAGCATCCAGAAGAAGTTCGGCTCCATCACGCACGCCTCCGTCCGCTTCCTGGGCGAGCGGCTGCAGCGGATGGGCAACCAGTTCCTCAGCTCGCTGGAGGTCATGACGTCCCGCTCGCAGTGTCCCACCGTGCTGCTGGACGCCGAGACGGTGAGCTCCTGCACACGCACAACGCGTGATCAACAGGCGGCGTGTTGTGCCTGCTGGATGACGTGTGTCGTGTCTCGCTGCAGCTTGTCTCTTGTGGACTGTTGGAGACGCTGAAGTTCAGCGTGCTGGAGCTGCAGGAACACCTGGACACCTACAACGCCAAGAGGGAGGCAGCAGAAGCCGTAAGTCGCCCCCCTCCTCCACCGCGGCCCCCCATGAATTATTGAGATTATTGCGATGGCCTCGGCTGAATGTGAGGCCTCTGAAGAGGACTTAGGAGACATGGCTGATGCTGTAGGAGACGAGTCCTGTCTGTCTTATCAGCAGAGCACAGGGAGCCGCAGTCGTTAGTTTGCAACGCTAGTCCCCCCCCCCGAACTCCCCCTCCCTTCAGCTCCCCCCGCTCAAGGGATAAAAATAACCCTCGCTGCTCATCAATCAGTTTATGGAAGCTGTGAGAGGAGGAGGAGGAGGAGGAGGAAGAGGATGAGATTGCAGAGGGTTCTGGGATGCAGGGAGGCTAATCGAATGAGACGGGCAGCGGGGGGGCCCCTGGGGGGCCGGATAGCATTGCGTGCTTGTGCAACAGGCCTTCTTTAATTCGCTAAGTGCAGCACTCTCATTAGATCTCCTGCCTGAGCCGGCCTTTGCTTCACCATCACACATGTGGACACAAAGCAGCAGCCCTGATGTCTCGCTCTTGTCTCTTTGACCTCTCGACCCCCCAGTGGCTGGAGAACTGCAGGAAAACCTTTGGGGACAAAGACGGCGGCCGAGGACCCGACACTCACGCACAGGTTTGAGGAAACCTGCTTTTAATACTTCTGCCTCTTGTTTTCCTGCCGGAGCTTTTTTAGATGATTAAAAAGCAAAGACGAAGGAATGTGTTCAGTGTGACTTTACAGGATAACATTTGATCTCCTCTACTTGGCTGCATCATGTCACTGAGTCAGCTGGGAAGCATCATGTAAGACTTTGAGTTTGAGAGAATACTTCTTGTGTTCTAAAAGCAGTTTCTTTTACTTCAGCAGTAAACGGATTCATGAGTGCGTTGTATGTAATTGAGCTTCTTAAGACTCTTCTTAATCCATTCGGATGTGCATGCTGAGGCCTTCAGGCAGGAGTTAACGTGCATGTTGAGCAGCAGATATGCGCCAGGTGAGAGCGACTACGTGGCTCCTTCTGATGCAGAGCTGCATCTTTGTGTGTGAAGCTGCAGATATTTTATTGGTTCTTTCAGTGGATTTGAGTTTCTCCGTAAAGAGTCTTTATGTCATTTAGTTTTTTTATTTTCCACACAGGTTTGTCTTGTTGTTACACGATGAACGTGTGTTACAGACAGGCAGCAACCTTTGTGTTAAAGCTGCATTCTGTGCGGTGACCAGCAGGGGGCGACTCCTCTGCTCCCATAGACGTCTATGAGGAAATGACTCTGACTTCTCTCTGGATTTGTTCCCTCAGTAAACATTGTAAACATGAGTTTATGGTCTCAGTCTCTAGTTTCAAGTCTTCTTCAATCAGCATGATGCTCATTTAGTGAATTATGGTCCATGTGGAGTCAAACAGACCATAAAGCAGGGGACGCTTTAGGGCGGGGCCTAACGCTGATTGACAGGTAGCAGAGATGTATACAGCGCCCATATATGGTCACTTCCTGTTCATCAGTCCGCAAAGAGAAGGAGGTCACCATGAAGGCCTTTATTTCCAAAAGCAACACATCCAGATCTATTTTACTCCTATTATTTACTCCTATTTTACCCCCACTCCCCCCCCCCTCCTATATCTCTCACACACACACACAAACCGTTATTCCGTCCTTCAAAAAAAAGGTGTTCTTTCACCACATTGAGCTCACTGGCGCTTCCCTCACCTGTCGGGGTGAAGGCCATCGAAGCTCCGCCCCCTTCCTGTCAGGTCACTGCGTGTCTCAGCTGTCTTGTCAAAGCTCACTAATTCTTGATCTTTCTCTCCTGTTTTGTGTGTGTGTGTGTTTGTGTGTCCTTCTTGCTTAGCAAATGGAAAATCTAGCAGTAAGTGGTTCTCATATTATAGACTCTTAGTGATGACGTTTGGACAAAACGCTGACCATCCCATTGCTCTGCACTGTTGGCAACCCCCTCCCCCCTGTCCCCCGTCCCCCGTCTTCCTCCTCTGCATCTCTGCCGTGATCGGCCATGTAACCAAGCTCAACCCCCCCATAGTGACCGGTCGGCTGCTGCTGGTAGTCAGTGATGTTCTGCAGACGTGATCTCAGGGTTCTGGAGGGATCTTTAGTGACTACGTTTATGACGGCGGTGTCATGTGACCGGCATATTCCTAATGCACAGTATAGATCTGAACCGGTCCTCCAACAGATCAATACTTCTTTTAAATCTAGTAGTGTGGACGGGAATCGGCAGCCTGTGGACGTGGTCACCTGTCAGGAACAAGTCCCTCGTCATTCCGCATGTTCGGTTCCATCCCCATCTGTTCAAATCACCATTCATTAATAACGTTTCCTGGATCAGCGTGTGACCTCTGACCTCACAGGGATGACTAATTCTGCTAGTGGTATACTCAACCCCCGCCTCCCCCCCCAACCACATTTTAACCCTCATCTCCTCCCACGCGTCTAACGCAGGACCGTCATCCCGACTCACTGGAGCCTGAAGTCCTTCCCTCAGCCTGACCCCCCGTCCCCCCTGTGTTTCTGTCTGCAGGAGCTGGAGCTGTGCCGCCGGCTCTACAAGCTGCACTTCCAGCTGCTGCTGCTCTTCCAGGCCTACTGCAAGCTCCTCAGCAGGGTGGACACCATGAAGACGGAGGCCGAGGTGCAGAAATCCTTCCGTTCTCGTCCTCTCGTCTTTCCCGTCGTCCTCGTGAGACAATCGCGAGCAGGCGGATGGTGCTTTTATTGCATCACGTCAGATCAAATCAGTCAGTGGAATAATGAAACGTAACAAACTGACAGACATTCAAATAGTTTCCTGCTGCTCCGCCAGAACGTCAGGGCTCGTTTGAGAAGTGACTCGGACGTACTGTCCCTTTAAGACGCTCGCTGCCTGCTGCGTCTGCCGGGAGCTTTAATCTGATTGGTTGCTAATTGAGTTTGAATTTAAGCGATGAGGTCGGCGCTCGCAGTTAATATTCGGTGCGTGTTTACTTTGTCGTAACGGCGTCTCGTTGCGTTCAGGTGACCAACATGTCCGAGGAGCTGACCATCCTCGAGAGCTGTCTGAAGGACGCGGAGACAGGAAGTGACTGCCAGGAGGACGTGTGCATGACGGAGTCGCCTCAGACCAACACCGAGGCGGCCATCCAGTCCCTCGTCGAGACCCTGAGAGCCCGAGACTTTGGCTCCGCCCTCTCGCAGGTCAAAGCCTTCAGGTAGGAAGAACAGCAACACGTCGGCCCGGTGATCATCTGCTGCACAATGAAGCGTTCCGCTGACCCCCCCCCCCTCTCGCAGGTCCCTGTGGCCCAGCGACATCTTCGGCAGCGAGGCGGACGACGCCGTGCAAACCCTCCTGCACATCTACTTCCGCCACCAGACGCTGGGCCAGACGGGCTGCCTCGCCGTGGTCGGGCCGAGTCGGGACCTGAGCCCGGCCAGCGCCCGCCTCACCGAGCTCAACCTGCAGATCCGCGAGGCGCTGGGCCGGGCGCAGTGAACCCCCCCCCCCTCCCCTGGAGAGACTCCACCTATAAAGGGCTAACGGATGAGCGGGAATCACTGACTCTATTTATAGATCCACTATGAAGACTTCCAGCTGACGCCGACCTGCAGAATTCAGTTTGCAATAAAGTCGTGGTATCTCTGGAAGGAGGCGCTGACTTTTATTTAGCTTCAGGGTTTCTCCGCCGGATGGAACCTGACGGCGCCTCCTCGGTGGGGGGGGGCTTGTGTGAAGACACGCCGGCAAGATTCATGCGCAGAACACCGAATAAAACGCCTTGTTTAAAACGTTTTCAAACGCATGCTTGAAAGAGGAAGAAAAAAAGCACTGCGAGAATATTTTTTTGAGAAATGTATTTTTTATTAGAGCTAACATCCTAGGTTGTAAAATGTTAGATTTAACATTGTAGCCCTGTGGGAGAAGTTTTGCCTTTCAGGGAGTGTAAAAAGAGAAATATATATATATCGGTTTATTGATCTACTTTGAGAGGACCGGTCTCTTTAACCAAATAAGTAGCTTTTAGAGACCTTATGGAAACATAACTTATTTTACTCTGTATATATTTTCAAGTGTAAAAGCAGTATTTTTCTCCTTGTGTTGATCTGGCAGGGAGTGACGAGTCTTCATTTGGGGGGGGGCTGATGGCACCCCCCCCCCCCCCCCCTGCTCTGATCCAAACTAGTCATATGCATTCCTTCTCCTCCACTGTGATTGGTCCGCTGAGACCCTCAGACTTTTTTCCCCGGAGTTGGAAAACAGTGAAGCTGCGCTTTGCTGGGAGACCTGAACGTCACTGAACTCATTCCTCTGCTTGTCTGGTACATTTAAATGCTTATTATTTACCTGCAAGGTGCATTAAGCTTTCCCATTACTCACATACCAGCCTTCTCTCTGGATAAATAAACTAATCATACAGCTCTGGATTGAATGTTCTTGTCAAGGTTAAAACATTTTCACTGCAGCAGTTACAATTAAAAGGAGATCTGGAGCCTTTCAGTGCAAGGTAGCCATTTATTATATTGCAAATGTGCTGGTGCTTAAATCCAATCAACACAAAACGGGCATCAAATAAAGTCTGGAAACGAAAGTTGAGATTTGAACGAAATAAAACGGGTGTTGGCTTGGTGAGGAGGCTCCTAGATGATGTACTTGAAGCTGAAGGTGCTTTCGCAGGAGAGCCGCTTGCCTCTGCAGCGGCCGCACAGGTCCTGTCGGTGCGGCCGCTTGGGGTCCACGTGGCGCTGCGTCACGGCGCAGCAGCAGCGCGCTTTGTTGCACGTCTGGAGGGGAAGAGGAGACTGGTTAGACTTGGCACGCGAGGCCTCCTGCAGAGACGAGCGCGCGCTTACGTGGCACGTGATGTCCTCCACGCGGTACGGGTTGAAGTCCTTTTGGCATTTCCTGCAGAACTGTTTGAAATAAACCTGCAACAAACCAGAGTCATTAGTGACAAAGTCCTTGTTAATGTCAACGAACATGGAAATAACGGGGCCGCGCTCACCTTACTGGTTCCCTGAACGCACCACACGTACGCGCTCTCCCACCGCAGGTTGCACGCTCTGCAGTGGTAATATCCGTACTTCTGCTCCAGGAACTGAGGGCGGGTGAGTTTAACTTGTTAGTCAACGGTTGGTTCCGGTGTGACGTCATCCGATATCAGTAAAAGCTCCTGAACAAACTTCATATTTCTCACCCGGTTGATGTTCAGAAATAATTGCAATAATGCAGAATTAAAAAAAAAAGGATCGTGAGTTTAAACATTAAACCTTTCAAAAACATGATCCCTTAATAGCTTTATTATTCAATTGTACACGTGTGTGCATTTAAACTCCTTGTTCCTCTCGAGCACGTTGATGGAAGTAAATACCCTGGATCACGTGACCACGCTCACCTGGAATCGCACCCGCGCATTGCCCCTCGGCCCCTCCGCGGTGAGCGGCGGCTCTTCGCCCCCCTGCTGGGTCTCGTTCTCGGTCTCGTCGCGGTTCTCCGGCGCCTCGGCGGCCTCGCTCCTCTTCCCGCCGCGCCGCCCTCCGGTGTCCGGCGGGTCAACGGGCGGCTTTCCGCTCGGCGCGTCCCCGCACGAGCTCTCCGTGACGTCGTCGTCGTCGTTGTTGTTGTTGTCTTCATCAACCAGGAAGGAGGTGACGCTCCTGTAGGCGATGGGGGAGTAAACCGCGAGGGTGCGCGGGTACCGCACACCGCCACCCGCCGCGGGGCCGCCGCCGAGTCCGGGCGCCTTGTCGGGCTCCTGCGGCCTGCGGCTCCGGGAGTCCCGCTTCCAGGCCACGAGGGTCCGCGGGCCGAGGGAGCACTGCACCGAGGCGTCCCTCCTCGGGTTGACCTGCACCGCCACATCCTTGGTGTTGGCCTTCCGGAGCCTCGGGGTCAGTTTGGGGTTGATCTGGGATAAGATGAACTTGAGCTGAGCGCGCTGGTGGTTGTTGAAGGCGTCCGAAGTGTCCCCGTAGTGGGACAGGTAGGTCTTGTACTTCCACCCCGCGTCTTTAGCCCGCGGGTATCTGGCCGCGTACCCGCCGTAGGATGAATAGCAATAACTGTCTCCTGACTCGTCACCATACGTTGCCATTGTGGCTCATCCAACCGGAGGTGCTGGCGCAGCCATTTAAGTAGATTTAGCCCCCGCCCCCCGCGCTTCTATTGGGCCTAATGAGGTTCAGGTGTGGGACCGGAAACAATCAGAAGAACATCCGGCTGAGAAAGGCAACGTGCTGGAGGACAAACTGCTCATGAGCACAAAAAGAACTCGGCGGGAATGAAAAGGTGCACAAAGCAAATAAAAGGGTGCAAAATGACTTTATTGTGAAGCATTAAGTATTAATGTTTCTCTCTCCGTCGTCATGATGCAGGACGGTTTCTGTCTAAAGTTTTTATAATAGTAATTATGAATTAAGAATGACTTTGTTTTCCACTCCAGGTGATTTGGTAAAACGCTTCAGGAAGAAGAAGAAGAACCAGTGGAGACGCGTCGCGGTGCAGGTTTTCTTCTACGTTTTTATTTGGTTGTTACATTTGTTATTAATATCCACATATTGCACACGTTGTTCTACGGAGCTGCTTTTCACAGCTCGTCCGTTTTGCTTTCATGACGTGATTCGATGATTCATTTTTTCACAGGTTGAAGTTGATCACAGAACACATTCATGAACAAGCTTTAACGGATCCGTCTGTTAACGTAACGGTGTCCTGAGCCGGACACAGTCACAGCTAAACGTAGTCCGACTCTCAGGCGGCGATGATGTAAGGGCTTTTATTTTATTTTGAAACGGGATATCTTATTGTGAAAACCGCCCGGGTCAGGACACGTTTATTCGATTAGTCTCAGCGAGTGTTGTTTGACTCAGCGCGATGACGTCGTCTCGTGTCCTGAGACGATCGTCCTCCTGCATCCCGTCACACGGGGGTGGGGTCGGGGGGGCAGGGCTCCAACATGATGGTGTTCGGGTCGCTCACCGTCACGGCGCCATAAGACGAGTCCACGTCCTCGTCGTCCTGAAAGCGCTGGTAGGAGACGTCCTCGCCGTCCCCCAGGGGGTCGGCCTTGTGCAGCACCTTGTCCCGGTACGTCCTGTAGACCAGGATGAAGACGCCGGCCTCGGCCGCTTGGAACAGCGCGTAGAGCAGCGGGAACATGTACATGCCTCCCATCAGCTGGGGGGGGAACGCCAGCTTCAGGATGGCGGTGCACAGCTGCACGTTCTGGCACCCCGTTTCCAGGGAGACGGAGCGGCGGCTGCTGGGCGGCAGGTCGAAGAGCGTCGCCAGGCCGTAGCCCGCGGCGTAGCCGCACAGCGGCATCAGCACGGCCACGGCGTAGACGGAGGGCGGGACGGTGGACAGCAGCTCGGGGCCCAACATGGCGCCCGTCAGGATGAAGAGCATCAGCAGGGTGACGAGCAGGGACCACAAGGACACCTGGAGGGAGACGCACACTGGTCATCTGGAGGGACACGCACGCACGCACACACACACCTCTGTCCTCCTGGAGGGACACACACACACACCTCTGTCCTCCTGGAGACACACACACACACACACCTCTGTCCTCCTGGAGGGAGACACACACACACACACACACCTCTGTCCTCCTGGAGGGACACACACACACACACCTCTGTCCTCCTGGAGACACACACACACACACACACACACACACATTCCCGTCACTCTGAACATCGTTGCTCAACAGATCAAATCGGTTTTGTGGAACATTTCTGTGAACGTTTACAGCTTTGTTTCTATTTGGTTTGATTACTTTGATATTTGAGAGGTTCAGTAAATATTTGGCTCCTTGGTGTTTTTACACACGACTCTACGACGATTATTGAATTAAGCGGAAAGATAATTCCTGGCTGCTTGAGGCTGCTGACGTCACTGGAAAGGATGGTCTGCATGAAAGCATCACTGCTGCCTGTTGACCCCCCCCCCCCCCTCATGTGGGGGAGGAGCTCTGCTGGCCACAGAGCCTCTGATGTCACTGTTCCTGCAGCTACTTATTACAGGGAAATTACGCACTGCGCTTTTGGGGAAATGTTCCTCCTCAACTGAAAGTTAAAGTTCTAAATGAACTGGAACACAATTATTCAACTAATTCAGCGTTTTGATTAAATGAATTACCTTTAAAACGATGTCTGCGGCGCGCGTGTAGCGGTACCTCAGCATCACCCCTAAGCCAATGGGGATGAGCGTGCTGCACAGGGTCAGGATGATGGCCCCGAAGGGCATGAGGTCCACCACGGGAGTGTTGATCCAGGCCCGGCTGTAGATCCACAGGCACAGCGGCATCAGCACGAGGGCCAGCAGGGTGGACGAGATGGTCATGATGATGCTGGGGAGAAGGAGGGCAGAGACATCGTGATGTTTGATATGAAGCCTCCCATCGTGCGTAAAGTTGTGCCAAAGTCCCGGTGACTCCATCTGCTGAGTGCGGATCAACCTCGTGAAATGGTTTACTTGGGCGTTTCATGACTGTAGATGATGCAGAATATCTACCTCAGATTCATCTCCCCGTTGGCCAGCAGAGACATGATGTTGGACAGGTTTCCCCCCGGGCAGCAGCCGCACAGGAGAACGGCCATCGCCGCCACATCGTCCAGAGAGAAGGCGAGAGCCAGCAGGAAGGCCACTAGGGGCATGATGACGAACTGGCACACCAGCGCCAGCAGCACCCCGATGGGTCTGCGGATGTGCTCCCCGAGCTGGCTGATGTCCACCGTGCAGCCCAGCCCCAGCATGGTGAAGCACAGCACGAGTCCCACGAACACGTTGATGCCGTGGCTGAGCGGGGAATCCCAGAAGGCGGGCACCAGGAGGGGGGGTCCCGTCGGCGGAGCTGCCATAAAGTCCGCTGCGGCGGCGGCGGCCCGGAGCGCGCTGCCTTCCCGGAAGACGGCCACTAATCCCGCCACGGCAGCGTCCTCCGGGGGGCCCGACACGAAGCGTATCAAGCCAGCGCTCTGTGCGTCGCCGCCCAGCCGGCTGGAGTTCCCCATGGCGCAACAGGAGAGGCGAGGCTCGTGCGTAAAGCGGTTCTCCTAGTGGCGCACCGGCGCTGATGAGAAGCGGCGCTCCGTGGTCTGCGGACGGGATGGAACCACGACACGGACGCGCTTAAAGCGCCTCTCGGAGGCAGGCCGGGGCCACGGATTGGCTCCCAGTGAGACGCACACAGGTGGAGGGGTCTGCACACGGGCTCGCGCACAGGGCGAACGGATGGACCAATCAACGAGGCGCTCTGTCCTGAGGAGGAATGCGATGCTCTCATTAAGACAGGCCTTCCATTGGAGGAAGATTCTGTTCGCCTGTAGAATTAAAACGATCAGAATGTCAGTGACGGCGGAAGAAGAAGCTGCGCAGCTGAACTTCTGTGTTTTGGCTGCCGTTGGATTCGTGGAGCACTGCGCGCTTTTTACGCACGAAACTTTATGGTTCTAAAGTTGGTTCTAATAGTGATACTCGCAGGTCGCTCGGTGTGGGGGGGAAATCAATGACTGACGTCGCGTCTTCCCGGAGACACGGAGACCCCCCCGTAGATTTAATGGCGCAATGCAAACGATGTGTCACCTTCATCTCAGAAGCTGCTCTACGACGCATGAAGTCATTGACGTGACGTCACTTCTACCGGTCTGGTGTTCTGGTTGATATTGATAATAATGGATATCGACCACCAGTTTAAGTTCAAATGTTCTTTTGTGTGTTTTAAGCGACTTGATGGCCAAACGTCCTGCTTTGCATTTATGGTGCAATGAAGCCGCTTTGAGAGACATTTGTGCACATTCATTGAACTTTTATATAGTTCGTGACGTTTTATATAAATTGTTTTCATATTCATATGCATTATACAAACATATAATGTAATAACATTTTCTATTAATCTGCATTCGTCATATCTGCATTTTAGTACGTAATAATGAATCCTGTTAATAATTAAACATTTTTCTTTTAAGGATTGAAATAAAAACGGATGGACGAGAGTAAATTTCAGCTTTTATTTTGAAATGTGACTTTACACTGGCGGAACTGAATGTCATGGCTGTGGATATAAAAAAAAGGTTTCAATAACAAAAGAATTCACACAAAAGGTGTGTTTAGTCTTTTTGCAACGTTCGCTGAATATGAGCTGACAGGCACCTCTTTAATAAATACTTTCATTTACACAAGGACTCATTTGATATATAAATATGAAGGCAGATTCCTTAAAGCAATAACAAATTCAATTAAAAGAACAAAAACAACTGAGCAAACAAAAGAGGCAAATGAATCGAGCAGAAGGCAAAACGATAATTGGCACAAAAGTGATAAACGAACAAACGGGTGAAACTTTAAATTATAGGCACTAGTTTCATTCAAGGTATTTGGTTCCAGGCATCAGATCAGTTTGGGGGGGTGAAGAGTGTCGAGCTGCTCGTAAGCCGACAAACAAGTGGAAAAAGTTCATCTTGACACAAACAGACACTTTTCTCTCTTCTTTACTATTTCATCTGAAACACTGAGGATGTTTGTTCGATAAATCATTTCAATAAATAATTATTTTTACCCAAAAAACTTTGTGCAGAAATTCCGGCTGATTCCACAAGAGGAAAAGATTGAAACGTGGACGTGGGGGGAGGACAACCCCCTCCTTCCAACAAGGGGACAATTTCACCTTCATCATGATCATCACCATGTGGAGCACAGAGCACAGGAGGTGAAAGGGGGGTCCGGGGGCTTCGGGGGGGTGAATGACGTGATGCGGGACAGAGGCAGCAGACGTGTCCTCTGATTGGCGGCCCAGCTGGTTTCTTTGGCATTTGTCTGGGCGGCCTGCTCACATGCCAGACCCCTCCAGAGCCACCTGGGGGTTTCTCTGAGGGGGGGGGGGGCGCCATGCGTTTCATTCGGACTGGATATATATTTATTCATTGGTGGGACAAAGTCTCTCTGGTAGATAAAGTGCCATCATGTTGTAACCCCCCCCGTCAGTAACAACCTTCCCTCCAGTTGTCTCCTGCGGTGCCGTAGGACCGAGGAGCCGGTAGAGATCTGGGGAGACGAGGAGAACCACAGTTTGGTTTTGGTTACATTCCACTAACATCGACTATGAAAACTATAAATGCTAAATCCTTTACAAGAACAACAGCTGACGTCATTGATTGACAGTGATTATTGGCTATTGAACGCGTCCGTCTGCGGGTCACATACCTGCGCACCGGCTGGGCCAGCTTGCTGCGCGGCAGAGGGATCCCCCCCCCCACAGACGCACTGGGACGGGGCAGGCCGCTGCGCGGGGGGGCCAGCGAGCGGGTGGGGGTGGAGGGGGCGGAGCCGGGGTTGGACGTGGCTTTCAGCGGCTGCCTCAGGGCCAGCGGCGACGGCGTGGCCGGAGTGCGCAGCTTACTGGGCGACGGGACTGGGGAGGGACGGATGGAGGGGGGGGGGGGGGGGGGGGGGCAGAGATGACGTCATGTCAGTTTCAGCACGACACAAACAAACAGAACTGAACACAGAAACAAAACCTCAACCATCACAGATGACATCATACATCAGGCAACATACACATCTACATCTATGCACATACACACCTATAGTGATACACATACTCATCTATATCTATGCACATACACACCTATAGTGATACACATACTCATCTATATCTATGCACATACACACCTATAGTGATACACATACTCATCTATATCTATGCACATACACACCTATAGTGATACACATACTCATCTACATCTATGCACATACACACCTATAGTGATACACATACACATCTACATCTATGCACATACACACCTATAGTGATACACATACTCATCTATATCTATGCACATATATTTCTACATCATGTATTCACAATCACGATACTCAGAAGAGGAGGAAACCACTCACTGAAATCACCTTCTTCTCCAAAGCAACAGGAGAGTGGGACTAGACGAAGACAACAGAGAGAGGCCTTAAGTCAGAGGGCGGGGGCTCTCTGGCCCCCCCTGCTGTCCTGAGGCCACATGGCCATAACAATAATAAAAAAGAAAAATACCGGGAGGACTCAAATTATCTAATAAGGTGACCATGATTTCAAAATTAAAGAAGTTAAAATGTGTTTCTTAAATTTGAATGAAAGGAAAAATAAATACTTTATTATGTTGGACATTAGCATCAGATTAGCATATGAACTATTGAGTTACGGACTAAATGAACATGGTTGTGATTCCAGCCTTTCTGAGGCATCGCTTTCGACCTTTGACCTTTGACACGTCTGAGCTTCCCCAGAAAACAGCAGCTGACTAAATCCTTAAACGTCAGAAGAGGATCCAGTTTGTTTCAGATGAGCTGTTTGTACCATCTTTAAGTTTGAACCCGTTCTTATTCAGCACGTTCTAAGGACGAAGAAGGAACTCTGCCCCCCCTCAGGTTGGGAACCAGTGATCTCCACCCTCCCTGTGCACCGTCAGGGTGCAGCACGTTGAGCATGTGACCCTCCAGCTGGTGGAGGGTTGGGCCGTTACCTCGCAGGGCGGTCGGCCTCTGGAGCAGCTGTTTGGGTGTCGGGGAGGAGCGCGGGGGGGTCGAGTATCTCGGGGGCTGAGCTGCTGCAGCCGCTGGGGACACAGGGACATTTCATCACTGGGGGGGCCGACTTCCTTCCCCCAAGATCAACAGCGTTACTGGAGGAAGAAGGAAGGGCTGCACGTGCAGTATGTGCCCACAAGGGGGCGCCAGAGCAGGACATCCAGAGCGACGGGCAGAGCGACGGGCAGAGCGACGGGCAGAGCGACGGGCAGAGAGACGGGCAGAGAGACGGGCAGAGCGACGGGCAGAGCGACGGGCAGAGAGACGGGCAGAGCGACGGGCAGAGAGACGGGCAGAGCGACGGGCAGAGAGACGGGCGCTCCGCTTCGTCCCAAGGAGGCCGAGGCTTGAGGCCAAAGCTCGAGACAGAAACAGGACGTTAGAAGCGTGGAAGAGAAACAGGAAGCGTGGCTCGAGAAACAGGACGTTAGAAGTGTGGAAGAGATGAACAGAGGGTTTGCAGATTCCTCCGTTGAGGATCCGGCGACATGAGGGCGAGATAAAGACCCACGCTGCGTGTTTCAGCAGCTGAAACCTGACCTCTGACCTCTGTGTGGATGGATTACGGTTTCCAGATCGAGCACAACACCATTAACTTTACCCCCCTCCTGCAGGATGACAGGTTAGTCTGAACTGCGGCTGTCGATGAATAGTCTAAATCTGAATATATATTCGAATCGTTGTTTGAAACAAAATATTGAATGTGAAAATTAAAAACAGCAGCGCGACTGTCTGCTTTGCAGGTGAGTTGCTTCTGTACTGAGAGAGAGAGACGTCGTGGCCTTTAGTTCAATTACTTACTGTTATTTAAACTTCAATGAATCAATAATTGTCCCGTATTCATTTGTCCTGTTATTGACGTGTTTTTTTAAAGGGAATATTCCGACGTCATTTTGTCGACATCCGACCCTTGAAGCTAAACGGCGAGCAGAAGGATCAGAGAACCGAAAGCGATCGAAGACAAAGAGGCTCCTCAGAAAGGCCGCAGGATGTCAGCTGACCGAACACTCACTGCTGGACTGGCTCTGGTGTCGAGGGGAGGAGCCTCCGTTCTGCACCTGCAGGTTGGACTCGCAGCTGCGACTGTTCTTCACGGGTTCTGAGTTCTGGGCCGCCGCCGCCGCCGAGGCTCGCGTGAGGTTGGGAAGACTGCGACGCAGCTTTTCTGCAACAACAACAATAACAGAGATTGAGCGGAAGGAGCAGGAGCGGTGAGCGGCGGCGGCGCGTCTCGCTCACCTTCGTTCTTCACGGCGTTGGCCTGGTGCTCGTGGGCGTGTCCCTGCAGCGAGTGGCGCGGCTGCTGCAGGCGGCTGATGACGGGCTGCGGCGAGCCGCGGCCGTGGCCGTAGTCGATGGAGCGGGCCGGGGAGCGGGAGCGGGGCGAGTTCCTCGGGGAGGCGCGGGGGGAGTGGCGGGGGGAGGGGCTGAAGCGGCTGGAGGGCAGGTGGAAGGCCGGGTGCACCGCCTCCTCCTCGTCCTCCAGGCTGTGCGCGTCCAGCTCCTGGTCGCTGAAGGTGCTGCGTCGCAGCGAGTGACACGACGAGCCGGAGCTGCGGCGGGACGCCGTGGCCGCGTAGTCCTGTCTCAGACCTGAGGGACACAGACACAATGTGATCAATAGGTAGGAGAGGAAACCTCCTTATGAGGTAACCATGGTGATTAGAGGAGGAGTAAACGAGGTACGCACTCTCCTCCTGCATGCGGGCCAGGATCTGCACATCGGTGACGTCGTTGAGTTTGTAGGTGTTGGACGAGCCCACCGAGTCCTCGTCCATCTCCGACGTGCTCAGCTCGCTGTCCACCGACGACTGCGGGCTCACGGCCGGGGGGGGGTTCCTCTCTGCCGCCGCGTTGCGCTGGTGAGCTGGGGGCCGGACTGCGTTAGTGACGCCACGCAGGGGAACCATGGAGAGACAAAGACACACGGAGACAGAGAGACGTACCTGCGTTGCTGCCCATCAGCTGCTGCCTGACGACGGGCCCCCTGCTGGGGGTGGAGGAGGGCGAGTTGAAGCCGCTGCTGTAGGGGCTGTTGGCTGCGTTGGTGCTGTAGGGGCTCCCGTAGCTCTGCTGGGCGTAGCTCTGCTGGGCGTAGCTCTGCTGGGCGTAGGGGCTTCCATACAGACTCCTGCGCTTGTTGCCTGCAGGGTCACAAACCGGAGGCACCGGTCCACGTTAGCGCTTCTAAATACAATTCTAGTAAAATAGATTATACATGAAACATGTATTACCATAATATGTTGGACATACGAGGAATTTGACTTGACAGAATGTTTTTTTAACGACTTGAAGCACTTTGAGTGTTTGACAAAGCTGTTTTTATAGGAAAAGAAATCGACATCAGTTTCCCCATTATAACAAAAAACAGGGAAACAATTTGTTGTTGTTGTTGTTGTTTTTCCACGAATGGCAGTTCCACACTGACTTTAATAAGCCTGTGTAGCCCCCCCCCCCCCCCCCCCCCCCGTTGGGCCCGGCAGACGTAAGATCGTCTGAAGCAGACTGATCATTGGCTTAAAGGACTAAAGGCCGGGGAGTTAACACACTGTCCCCCATTGAGGACACTGTGAGGCCAGATGTCTTGTTCCCAGCTGCATGAAAGCCCCCCAGTGTGCTCGGGCCTGGGGGAGTCCTTCCCCCGTATGCTGAGCGGGGGCCTCATGGAGACCAACAACACGAGCATTCAGCGGCGCCGCACAAGGAGCCTCAGTTGTGGGACGCGTCTCGGTTGGACGTGGCAGTGCAGCTGCCTCCTCTGCGTCTGTCCTGCTGCGTTATTTGGGGACACTCTGCTGAGGGGCGTCGACGTGTCGGTCCGTGAGGCGGAGCTACACGCCGGCGTGAAGACGGCTGACAGACAGGAAATAACGTGAGACTCTTCCAGGGTTTTTATATGCTAGATCCCCCACGGTCACATGACCTCTCGTCTCCTCCTGGGAGCTGAAGGAGGACTCGGGTCCTCGCGAGGACATTTGGTCGTCTGATTTAGATTCACCCAAGGGGCGTTCAAAGAGCCGTTTTAAATCAGAGAACTAAAGACCTCATTTGAGAAAACACCGGAGGCGACAGGAAGTATGCCGACTTGTTTCCTGACATCACACGACACGTGGTCGTCATATTCCATCTGCAGGACGTCCTCGTCCTCCTGAGGGACGAGCTCCTGATCTGACACTGCCTCCTTTCAGCCATTATTATTGGATGGCAGTAGTTTCTATTAACATGAATGAACTGATGATTATTATCATATATAACATCAGGTGCCGTCTTAAGTGTGATGCAATACTGAATGAAAACTGGACCACGGCTGTGAGACCACCAGTGTCTCTAAAAGGAGGCGCAGAGCCTCCTGAAGGGACAAATAGAGCGTCCTCAAACAAGAAGGCAGGCGGAGACAGAAGAGAAGGCTGGAAATCCACGGCGACATCAAACGCACCACGAGGATTTTCCGTTGCTGCTTTTCATCTGTGGAAAGTTCACAGTAGTTTCACAAAAACCTAAACTGACACGATGAAGGAAAAGAGCGCAGAGGACTTTTATCAACGAGAGGGAGAAGCTCAGCTCAGCGAGTGTGAACAGGACCCCCCCCCCCCCCCCTTCTCCCCCCTTTCTCCCCCCCGTATCAACAGCTGCCAGGGCAACGCATGGAAAAAAGAAATGAAGACAAAAGGCAAACGACACCTGTTGTTGACACGTGTCTCTGACTGAGTGTCCAGCAGCGGGTCGCTGTCTCATGATCACGAGGACGCTGTCGTCCTCACATACAAACAATGATGACATCATCACCACCAGTAACCAATGGAGGTTATCAGAAGCGATCACAATCAATTATAATCAATAATAAACCACTGAGCCTCCAGAGCCACCCGACACTTTCCTTAATAGAATAAAGAACAATCAATGTGCAGGTTCATTTATCTTTATACATGTTATTTCTTGTATTTTAAAGATTTTTATGTATTGATTGATCATATTTGTATTGATTCATTATATATATATATATATATATATATATATATATATATATATATAAAATCAATTGACTGTTACAATGTGGCGGCCCTAATACTGTTCATACTTTGCAAACTGCTTTGATGAGCTCTTCATTAAATGTGTAAAAGTGTTTCTCATTGAAAACGAGCCTCACAGTTTGTGCGTCCAGCTGCATTTAGCTCAACACAACCCGACGGTCACGTGGACACGCCACCGGCAGCATGAAGTGACCCCCCCTCTCTGTGTAGCTGCGAGCATTTGAGGCCCCCCCTGCCCCCCCGGGGGGCCGACTATAATTAGGGTCGGTTCAGACACACTTCAGGGTTCCGTCAGTTCTGCTCAGATTCACAAGTACGAGAAGAATCACTGATAAAAGACGCACATGTCTCTTTAGTATTTGTGTTACTGGCGTCTCTGTGTGACATGAAACACTTTACCATGTTAAATATTTGTGTGTAGTAACGTGTAAGTAACAAGGCAACATCCTCCTTCCCCCGCTGAGACGAGGAAGAAGAGGAGGAGGAAGACTGAGTGTGTAGCTTTAAAGGTCTCACCATCACAGAAGAGTGGGGACTCCCAACACACACACACACACACACACACACACACACACACACACACACACACACACACACTCTGCTGTCAGATACTAAATACAACCTCAACCGGCATTTAATCCCCCATCAAGCATCTGCCAGGTGATCAGACGGACCAAACAGGTTCCATGTTGTTTGTGCGTTTGAAGAATTAAATGTGTAGTTTTAGTCTTTTATCTTGTCAGAGTAAATATGAACAAAAGTAAATACAGAGGCTGATTTGAAGCAACAAAAAGAATCATCACAACGTTCATTGGCTTCACTTTGTGCTCGTCGGCATAACAGATCCACATTCATGGCTTTTATTGTCGTCATGGTGACCTACAACTGATTTTAGGATCCAGATTCAACACTTGTTTTCACAAGGTTAGAAAAACGGCTCGACGTGCAAACTGGCGACACACAGCCGACAACACGACAACCGATCACCTGCGACAGGTGGAAGGACGCTGCAAAGACGACCAGCGTGTCGACTTTGAAAAGTTAAAGCTGAGCTGCCAAATGCTCAAATGATTCCAACCTGGTTTTCTGTGTAATTGATTTATGACTGGACTTTCTGTACGGAGCTTCTATACGGCAAAAAGCTGGTTCATGATTAAGACACGTAATAGTTTAAAGTTTTTACACTTCATTGACCAAAGCAAAGGCTTTCAACTATCGACAGTGAAACACACACACGCACACACACACACACACAGACCTGACATGGTGAGGTCCAGTCTGTGCAGGAGGGAGCGCTTGGCAGACTCCATCTCGGGACTTGGGTTGTCCAGAGCTTGGCGGCACCACACGATGGGACTCAAGGCTTTCTGCATGGGACTGTCCAGCTTCGCCTCGTATAGCCTGTGTGGGACGGAGACACACACACACACACACACACACACACACACACACACACACACACACACACACACACACACAGTCAGCACATTATACTGCACACACTTAAACGCATCATCATGTAAACGTAAAACGCGTGACAGGTCGAGAGGTCGGTGGCGCTTGTGGTGCTCATTTCTGTTGGACTCGTCAGTATGAAGCTGCAGCTGATAATCAGCATACATCAGCTCCTGCAGCAGACTGAGGGTGAGCCAGCATCACTGGGGGGGGGACAATGAGTTAAGTGCATAGTTGGCCGTATTGATCAGGGACATCAACCCCTCTTGATACTGATGGACGCGCATAAAAGGGTTCTTCCTGTTGGCCGGTGTCTGTCGTCCACCATGGAGGAGCAGAGAAATCGGAGCTTTCACAACGAGACAGGGGACACTGAGGAGGAAGGAGGCTCTTGATGGCCAAGAGCAGGCGGCGCTTTCGAAGCCAGTCTGATGCTTATTTCGTGGATTACAGGAGTCCATGACAGGAGCAGCGAGAGCCGGACTGCCGCCGGCTAATCCCACATGGCAATCTGATCCGAGCAGAGAGGACAGCAGAACGAGGTCCAACGATGGGGACCATGTGGATTACAAAGAAGGCTTTTACTTCAGGGAAACATGCCCACTAATGAGCATTGGTTCTCCTTTGTTGATACAATTTCATTATTTTAGACAGATATCAACACACCTTCAGCTTGGACTCAGGCCTGAAGTGCTGCCTGCCAGAACTCCGTCACTGCTGTCAGCTGGCTTTCAACCAAATGGGACCCACCTTTGGAATAGCTTCAGTAACCGCCCTTATGCTACGCCCTTTTGATGCTCATCATAATAGAAGAGGTCAATCAAACACGCCGAGGACCGCCCGTCATTAGTCATGTCCAGCCAGTAGATGATGCCGTAAAAATAAAAACTGCATTTCTATCTCAGAGGGCCCCGCTAGGAAAACCAGGCGAAACACTGAAAGCGTCACGTCCTAAAGCTGCATTCTGTGTAGTGACCAGCAGGGGGCGAGTCCTCCGTTCCCATAGACGTCTATGAGAAAATCCCCTCAGTGAACATTGTAAACATTATAGAGTTTATCGTCTCAATCTCTAGTTTCAAGTCGTCAATACAGTCTACCTACACAGACACACACACGACGTCTACATGTCAGCCGTGTGCCCAATGGGTCCCTAAGGGCTCACCTGGTTGTCCCTAAGGGCTCACCTGGTTGTCCCTGGCAACACGAAACACAAAGAGGGAGACGCGGACGTTTCGGGAGGAAAAGTGCCCCATGTTCATTATTAAAATAGACAGTGTGACATGAAGTCCCGGTAAGGTGGACTAAAGGCGGACAGATGAACCAAAACAATCCGGATTGACATGTCGCTCTACGTGTAAGAGGACAGATTGTGCGATCGTGATTTTGGACTGATTTTGGACTGATTTGTAAGCAGACTTAATCAAAACACAGAGGAGGAAACAGTTGATTACCGACACACTAAAAGGAGAGCAGAGGATCAACGGAGGAAGGAGCATGATAACAGAAGAACGACACCGTGAGTCCACAAGCCCCACTCACTGGTATCACAAGCCGTCAGCTGATCGCCATGACACAGCAGTTATTCTTTATGGCGTAACCATGGAGACCTCTGGTACACACACACACACACAGATCAAGAACTCATACACAAACACACAAATCGCCCCACAGAGGATGGGAGGGCTCTGGAGGTCCAGGCCCCTGAGGGCATGAGGTCATGAGTGTAGCATGACGTCATGACTGTACGACAAAGCGAAGCATATTAGGACGATCCAGAGAGCGGGGCTGGGCAACATCCACGTGACTCGCCAACGCCGCCCTCCGGAGCGAGCGACGCGGGCTGGACATGGAACATGGAGGAGGCCGTTTGTGATGTTTAGAGCAGCTGTTACCCGGACAATGAAGGCTGTCACACACACACACACACCCCCCCCCCCCCTCCCCGAAAGACGTGTCACCTACCAGCTGTCCTCGTCCTCGTTTAGACAATCCATGTCCTCGAGATCTAAGATGTCCACTTCGTCCAGGATCGACGTCTCTGCCTCGTCCGTAAAAACCCCGACGCCATCCGAGAAAAGTGAGTTCCCGCTCGGTCCGGAGGCGCGGGCGGCCGTGGCCCCCCCGTCGCCGTCGTTGTACCCGTACGCCCTCCTGTAGCTGACGCCGTCGTAGGAGAGCCGAGGGCTCCGGCTGCGGCTGTTCTCCAGCAGCCCGCCGTAGCCGACGAACCCCGCCCCGGGGAAGCCGGCCAGACCGGCCGATATCCCCGCCGCGGCCAGGGACGACGGGTCGTAGCCGTCGCTGAGGGGTCTGTGCGGGGTCCCGGCGGAGGACAGCATCGTGGACCGGCTCCGGAGCTGCTCGTTCTGCTGCTCGAGCTTCTTCACCAAATCCTGGAGCTTCCGCACCTCCAGGTCCGCGTTGATGTTCGAGTTGATGTCCTCCATAGCGGCTCCCTGGAGCCAGCCAGCCAGCGCCGCGGGAAGGAGGGGGGGTAATAATAAAACGCGGTGGTTTGTGGGTCTTTTTCTTCTTCTTCTCGTCTCTTTGGAGAAGTCCTCTTTGTTCCGGGTAACTTTGCGGTGAATCTACGTGTCTAAAGACGACGCTTCGGCGGTCAACTGACTTGGAAATCTCCACACCGTCATCTTCTCCGGTTAGTCGAGGCCATTTTCGCAACAACCGTCAACAACCGACAGCGAAAGACCAACAGGCGGCGGTTGACACGCGTCACTTGCGTACGGCGGCGGGAGCGCGCACGTAACCAACACCTTATACCTCGGGCGCGCGGAAAAACTGAAAAAAAGGAAAGTCACCGCAGCTTCGCCTGAACGGAACAATATAAACGAGCTGAAATAAACGTAATATTGTATTATTACTATGCTACCGAGAGGTCACATTTGGTTAATAAACAACTTTCCATTTTATCCATAAACTGAAGACTCATTTAATTCCAGGATTTTATTATTATTTTATTTTTTTTACTTCTACAGCACTTGAACCCAAAGCGGTTTATTTTCAATACTTTACATTTATTTATGGATGTTGTAAAAAAAAAGAAAAAGGAAAAAGTTATGTAGCTTGTTATTGTAAGAGCATTAAAGCGCTTCCTCCGACTCCAGCTGCTCCTCGGTCTTCCTGAACGCGTCACTTCCTCTCTCTCCGCCGGCCTTGGCCTCCACGCCCTCCTCCGATTGGCCCTCGCTGGTCATCGTCGCGTCCAGCCCGTCCTGGTCGGCGCTTGCGTTCTGAGACTCAGTGCCCTCGTCGTCCTCGTCCTCTACGTCCATCTCGAACACTCTGATGTGCCTGAGGTTGGCACTTAGCTGCCAGGAAAGTGAAACAAATTAAGAGCCCTCATTCACTCACAGGAATTCGATGGGTCACGAGACCTGCGGCCCGAAGGTCCATTTCCAAAATTACATTATACACAACTTTAAGGAGCCAGTTGCACGGTAAAAATCCTTGACTGTAAATGAGAAGCAGTAGTTATTTTCTCATTAACATTAAGTATAGGACCAGAGGAGCCGCCCCTGGTGGTCAGTAGTGAGAATGCAGCTTTAAAACATTAAGCGTCGACTTTGCTCAGAGGAAGCGGGTCGGAAATCCTTTAAATGTATTTGACTCACCACACAGGCCACTTTGCGGATCCCATTGACAGCCACAAACTGAGCCTTCATGTTCTCCAGCTCACGCCACTGATTCCCTGAAACCAGGCCTTGACACGGGATGGCGCCGCTCTGCTGCTCCAACCTGAACGACACGGGCGACACGATGCAGCGTCGACCCGAAACAAACAGCAGAGCGGGGTTCAAGCGAACGCTCCCTCACCTCCGGTCAGGCTCCCAGGTGAACTCGCTCTCACAGCTCAGCGCCGACGCCAGAGGAAGCTGAGCCAGCACGCGCCTCCTGTTCTCTTCCTGTGATCCTTGCAGGACCACAGTCAGCATTTCGTCGTCATAGAAACGGGCATCCAGGCAGCTGTAAAGGTAGTTGCGCCTGAAAGAGACCAAAAAAAGAAGAAATCAACTCCAGGCTTCTCGTTGACTGAAGCGGTCGGAGCGACGCAACGGCCACTGACTGGGCGGCGGCATCTTCGTCCTCTGCGTTGTCCAGGTAATGGCTGAGATCCACGGACACGACACTGTTGGGGACGTGTCTGTGCAGGCAAAACAAAACAGAGTTAAAACACATATTGAACACACAAAGAAACTCCCACAATCCCGTGGGGCACCTGTTGGGGTCGGTCCCTTTCCGCAGCAGGTAGAGCTTGGAGGGGGAGACGTCCGCCATGCAGAACACCACGTGATGCATCTTGGCTTTCTTGTCATTCCACCTGTAGAAGTCACAGCGAGACTCGTTACTCACGAGAAGAGACGGCTCACTGCTGGAGAACATCTGGATGTTTGTGTTTCTACGTACAAAGACGGGAGTTCAAAAAGGCGTGGCGTGTTTTCAGAGCTGCAAAGATAAAAAGTAAACGACTTAAGTCACATTAACGCGGCTGCAGATGATGAGTGGAGACTCGCGATCGTACCTCTCTGCTATGGAGTACAGGGGCAGGAACACGGCCTGTTTGACAGACTTCCCAATCACTTCCTGCAAGGAACCATTAAAACACAAAACAACATAAACCTAAATAATCAGCACGTAAAACAAAAGTGGAACAAATCTCATCCAACACATTTGACCTTTATTTTGAAAGGCCGTTCAGGGTCAGGTTGCCACCCGTTTCCGTGTTCCGGCTGCAGTACGTTCAGTTCAGTCTATTGATCAACTCACCGCAGGTTTCTGGAGACACTGCTCGATCACGGCCTCCATCATCCTCTTCACGAAGTGCAAAGACTTTTGGGGAAATGAGGGGAACAGCAAACTGCTCTCTGGATCAACCAGAGCAAAACATTTTAGTCCTTGAGTTAATCATTCAATTAATACTTTAACCTCAGAACGACCGTCCAGCTTTTAGATAACAACCCGGTGTTGACTTGTTAAAGATAACGTTATTATCTGAGAAGACACCTGGAGCTCTTTCCCAATTAATTTTGCTTGAATTCACCAATCTTCTGTTTTTTTGATCAAGATCATTTGTTGCATCAAATATTGAGCGAGTGGCGGATAGGAGGCCGCCTCACCCTTCAGGTGCGTGCTCTCCTGCAGGAACTTCAGCCACTGGTTTCCTTTGGTGTTGGGCGGAGACACCAGGTCCTCGTCCTCGTCCTTCAGGTACTGCGGAGGAGATGGAACCCAAGTCACCCAGAGGCACCTGAAGGCACCTGAAGGCCCCCGGCCCTGCCCCTCACCTGTCCGACGCGCTCCACGTTGAAGTACTTCCCTTTGCGGTCGAAGAGCTCCTCGTTCTGTCGAAGCAGAGAGACTTAACACCTTCATGTAACAAAGGAGGAGCAGTTGGAGCTACGCCGATCTCACCTCGCTGAAGTGCTCCGACAGGAAGTCAGCCACGAAGGCGATGTCCTTCTGGGTCATCTGAGGGGGCAAGCGACATGTTAACACCCCCCCACCTGTGAGCCGTTTACCAACCAGGGGTCCTGAAGAGTCACCTTGTTGAGCTCCGGTGGAACGTGCTCCTCACACATGCGCAGCATGGCTGTAAAACACAACGAAGGCAACACGTCAGCAACACGTCGCCATTCCAACACACGTGTACGGCGCGTGTCCTTACCGACGTACAGCCAGCGGAAAAAGGCTTTGAAGTTCTTCATGCTCTTGTCGATCACCCTGAAAGATAAAATAAGAAGCGGCGATTCTGTGAAGGAAACGGTAGCTGAAACAGGGGATGAATCATTTGACCAGATTTGAACTGACTGCAGGAGCTCGTTGGCCTTCAGGGAGAAGGAGCCCACGGCGGTGATGGCGCCTGAGAACAAAGAACACCCGTCACGCGGCGTCCGATGGTTAGAAACGGTTAGAAAAGAAAGAAAGGGCGTCGAACCTTCTAAAGCCGCCGAGTCCAGGCCGAGGGGCTCGAACTTCTGCTTCCACAGCGACATGCCCTTCACCTCGCTCAGGTGGTACAGCAGCGCCTCGGAGCCGCTGGCGGAGAACGAGAGGGGGCGGGGCTTTAACAGGGGATCTGTGGTAGCGGTCGAGGAGACATGAAAAGCATAAAGGACGCACCTCTGCAGGTGGCTGATCACCAGCTTCTGGATGCTGGAGTAAGACGACTCGATGGACTGGCCCAGCTTCTTCAGGCCCTGCGATGGAAACGCAACACGCAGACAGTCACATCTGGACCGACTGTCACACACACGCACACACCCCCCAAACCCCCCCCCCGCTGCCTTACCTTGACGGTCAGCTGGTTCATGAGGAGAGCCTGAAGTTCAGGGCTGCATGGGAGCACAGAGGTGAGGAACATTAGGATCATCCCTACACTCCAAGCAGCACGACACTGAAGTCCCGCCTCACCTTGATTGTCCCCACAGCAGGAGCTCCAGGAACTCATCTTGTACCTGAGTGCTTGTGTTCTTTTCCTTAAAACAGGAGGAAATACAACATGCAACACCTTATTTTAACCGATGCAGACAACACAGGATTCAGATTCAGTCTTTGCACCACAGCATCCTTTCCCGTCTTGCATCGGCTGGAGAAGGTTTTAAAAAAGGTGAAGGTATCACATGAAGCTGGGCGGCCTGAAGCAGCCGTTCTAAGGTATTGGCATTTCTAAAGCCATTTCCTTGTCGACTCGCAGAGAGAACAGAACACAACTCCAGACTCATTTCACTCCTCCAGCGGTGATAAACCAGCCTTTCTACACACAGTGAAAGCACCTGGATGAAAACCACCTGTCGTCCTCCGGATGGCGCTATGAACCTAGACAGGACGGTGGTTAGATACACACAGGGATACACACAGGAAACTGATCATCTCCTCCATTGTTGATGGCAGAAACAAACGGCTTCCATGGAAGAACAGCATCGCAACCACCGACCTGAACAAACTTCGTGAGCCGCAGATCCATCTGCATAAGGATGTCCTCCCAGGCCTCACACATGCACGTGAGCGAGAGGTGCAGGTACTGCAACAGCGTGGAGATGTGCGTGAACTTGCGCGCCATCCTGGTCACCTCGGGCAGACAGTCCGACAACAAGCCCGTGTCCAGCTGGAAACGAGAGAACCCGCAGGTTGGAGCAGCGATGGCGAGGCCGCGGAGACGGCAGGTTCAGGAAGGAGGCAGGAAGCCTCACCTGGATGAAGCAGATCTGCGGGTTGCCGTCAGCTGAGCGGACCTCGGTGATGACGCACAGAGACTTGAGGTCGCTGGACAGACTCAGGCTGCGACAGGTTCCAGAAACCTGGAAGAAAGAGTCACAAGCTGTCATCGAATCATTACATTTGATTAATGATGAGAAAACATGAATGACCGTCCAGATCTCACGTGGTCTTTATCCATGTAAATCGGAACGTATTCTATGTACATTTTCTTAAATTGATTTATATTTATACTCAATGCCATAACTTCACCCCGGTTGAACAGCATCTGCTCACCCTGGTCGTACAAAACAAACTTTATTTCTTTACCCCTGACAGAGTGGCGATCTTGTACATCCCGTAGGCATAAAGCTCCACAAAGCCAGAGTCTCCTCCGAGGACCAGGACGTTCAGTCTGCGCAGAGAAACATTCCCCCGTGAAAATGCAAAAATAATTCCACAGTTTGTGAGTTTGTGTGTCGCTGAGACGGCGGGCCGTGACTTCACCGGACTTCTCCCATGAGATTCATGATCTCGTCAGACTTTTCCTCGCTGGAACACAGAGATAAAAAACATGTGGCTGCTGTCACAAGAAAAACATCAGACGAATGTGCATTTAATACGAAAGCCCCACCTGAAGATCTTTGAAGTGGTGCTGTAGCTGAGGCAAAGACAGAAGCACAGATGTTACTCAGTCAAGTATTCCTTTCTAGCAACGTGCGCTTTGTGACGGCCTCACCTCTTGGGGAGTGTTGGCAACTTGGGAAGAAAGAGTTTGGATTCATCCTCAGAGTTGTAGAAGGAGCTGAGGGCGCTGAAACCCAAAAAATGACCAGACGTTCACATCAAATCAAGGAAACCCACTCGTCCGTAGCGTCGCCGGTTGGATTCCAGAGCTTGGCGCACACACCTGCTCTCCTCCGTCACCTCCATCCAGTGCATGCACGTCACCGAGCTCTGCATCGGGAACACGTGGAGGATCTCCGCCTTCTCCACACCGCACAGCACCACCTGCTTCGTGTCCCCGAGGCCGAAGGCCAAGACTGGAGATTAAAAGGAGAGACGGGACAGTTTAACGTCTCCGCGTTTATCCAATGATTTGATGACTGTCAATCAATACTTGATGTAATGTTACATGAAGTATTGATTGATGCTTATCGATGCTTCCCAAACAAGTACACACACGCAGTCACTCCTTACTTTTTCCATCGGGTCTCCAGGCCAGTGCAGTGATCTCCTTCCCGGTGTACTCACTGGGCGGTAAGCTCCAAACCCGCTGGAAGCTGGCCAAGCGATGCAGCAGCAACTGCAGGGAAAAACAAGAACCATGAAACTACAAAACCACGAAAGGATATATAAAAACACAAGAAAAGAGGCTTTTACAAAAGGCCACCTCTCCGGTTGTGTTGGCCAGAGCGATGAGATCCCTCTTGGGAGACCAGGCCATGCACAGCACCGGGTGGGGGAGCTGCTTCTCTCCCACCTGCCGGAAGGCCGGCATGTTGGCTGCCAGGAGACATGAAACAGAGGAAACAGACTTTAAGGTGACAGCTAACTAGGTAAGCTAGGTAAACAACTTTATTTATGTGGCACTGTTTCAAAAAGGAGGTACAGCTACAAAGGGATTCACAAGCAAAGCAGGTGCAATTAACCAAAAGAGGAGAAGAAAAAAAAAGTAAACAAGAACAAACTAAAAAGAAAATATGAGTCTTGAGGGATGATTTTTAAAAGCCAGCGTTTCTAATCAACGTTCTCCATTTGACGTTATATTACAATACGTTGGAGCTATAACGGCCAAAGCTCCATCACACATGGTCCTCAGTCATGAACGGACCATTTAACCCCGAATGTGTCATAATAAGAAGTAAAGCTCGATGATAACGGTTTAATTATCAGTGTCCTCACCGGTCAGCGCTGACAGTTCCTCTATACCAACGTTAGCTACGGAGCTAGCTCTAATGCTAGCAGGCTTGTAAGCTGACGTTGGCTAACAAAGCTACTGTGGGGAACGCGTCTTATTTCAACGCGCGGGGCGGACAAACTAATTAGAAATACAACATATTGCTGTTGTAGCTGTCAAACTCTTCTCCTCCACGTTAGACACTCGAGTTAGGCTTCATGATGTTTTTTTAACTACGCGGACGGCGCCATTTTTCTCTGCAGTGACCAATCAGCGAATAGCAACGGGAAGCGAGAGAGGTCAAAACATGCTCGGATGGTAAAACGCGATTGGTTAATGGCCTGGAGCGCTTGTTTTTGGTTACAGTGATAGAATGAATAATGGGTTATAACAATAATGTTAAACAGTGATGTCATAGTTCATTGTTGTTCATTGTTTGAAATCATTTGTTAGTAATAGCGAGCTCTGCTGATGACATGGTAACATTGCAGACAGTCAACGTGTTTTCAAAATGTCTCTGTAAAAATAATCTCTGGTCATCCAGTGATATGCAGATGAATCCTGCTGGGAGGCCACATGTAGTTGTAAATAGTGCTGAGAGGAATTATCCAGTGTTATTCTGACACAGTCTGTATGTTACTCAAGTCACCACTAAACAATGTAGTTATTTTTAAATATAAATAGGGATGGTGTGACAAACAGGCCGAGTATTTAGAGGATCACTCATTGTGTGTGTGTGTGTGTGTGTGTGTGTGTGTGTGTGTGTTTGTCGATAAATTCCAACAAACCTTATCACCGGCACTTAGCTGCAATCAGTAGATTGATGAAGAGCCAGAATAGCTTTCTGACAGCACTCAGTGTGAAAGTGGACTACAAATAGACCGAGTGAGGCTGTGTCTTATCCTTCTGACTCCTTTAACATTTTTTAAAGTTTAAAATGTTTAAAATGCTACAGAACATCATGCTGTTTTGAAGAAGACTTGAAACTACAGACTGAGACCATGAACTCATGTTTACAATGTTTACTGAGGGAATAAATCCAGAGAGAAGTAGAGTCATTTTCTCATAGACCTTTAAAATAGCTTGGTAATTGAATAGAAATAGAAGTGTCATCGGTGACATCCGTCATAATTCAATATCTCCGGAGCAGTTTATCCTGCTCCTTCATGTTTATTAATACTTTATTATAGGAAAAACATGTCTGGATTGTAAACAAAGTAGCTTGTCTTTATCAGAGGAATAACATGTCATCTTGTCGGCCTCATTCAGCAGGATGCTTTGCATGTGGCTATTAACTGGGGGGGACAAATGCACATTGAGAGCATCCAAATGCTGCTTAAAACCCAACTGTTCAAATGTGCCGTTATTGCGTTGGAATAACCTGTTACAAAGGGACTTGCACCAGAACGCCCCCCCTCCCCCGCCCCCCCAACCCTTCACACTCTCTCCTCTCGCCAATATTCTGGCTGTGAAACCTGAGCCGCGGGCCAAATATAGCCCGTCACAGGGAGCAGTTAGGGACCGGGACAGATGGGAGGAGGACAGGCCACAGCACAGGCAACCGGACCCGTGAGCGCAGAGATCCCGACCGACCCGCAGAAAGGCCGCTCTTCTGAAGAGAGAGACGCTTCTTTTCTAATTCAATCAACGAGCCGAACCTGGAAGCACGAGGCCGCAGGAGGAGAGGACCATCAGCCCGCTTTAAGGTACGATGCTGTTGCTTCTGCTGAAGAGTGTCAAGTGTTTAACGAAGCAGTGGAGCTGTTTTACGTGTAGTGTCGGGCATATGCACTTTCCTCTCTCATGTAGCTTCTTTCTAAATTCATTTGTACTGAATATAACAAGCGCTATGAAAATACACTGAACTGAAGATACAATGAACAATTAAGTTGATCCAATAGGCTGGTGAAATCCTGATAAGAGTCAGTGTTCCTCATGAATGTCCTCAGAGGTGTTTGAATGCTTTTACTGTTCGTCCCGTGTTACCTGTGTGAGACGTTCCTCTCCTCTAAGCACCGGATGGGCGGGGTTAGCTGCTGCTGAAACGCAGACCCGGGGAACCAAAATAAGAACAGCTGGTCCCCGGGACGAGTGTCCTTCTGCGTCATACATGTGTCTCCACAGCACACATACGACACATGCATCGCTCAAAGAACGTAGTTCACATCCGAAAGTCAGACCAGTACATTATGTCCAGCTGATGAGGTCAACATTCATGTTTTCATTTTGATTAAAGACATCACTTCATACGAAATGGAGCGATTCTAGTTTGGATAAATGTTGGATAAAAAAATAAAAAAAATTCAAACAAAGAACGGACAAAACACACATGTGATATCTGCGGAAAACAACGCTGTCAATTTAACACCGTTAAATTCTGTTCTTTTATGGAAAATGAATTGAGTTTGGAGGCAGAGAGAGATTTGTTAGCTATAACAACGACCTGTTACGCTCCAAACCCTGTAGTCATCTGTGTTTTACACAAACACTGAACATGTTCTCACTGCTTGATGTGCATTGTTTAAAGCAGATGGCAGTTTTATGCAGCACTATTCCCCTTTAACATGGTCTCTTAATAAGTAAAACATTACTCAAATTCAAACCCACCTTTTATTCCATAATTACATTATTGCATTATTGTCATTGTGGCGTCAAACACATGTTAACAAATGGGACCAACTGAACTTCGTCCTTTCACTGGTCTCACGGCGAGTTAAGTGACGACCGCTCTGTGTTCCAGGATGCAGGACGGGAGGAACCAGCCGCTCCCCATCTCTCGGCTGTCGAAGGACCCGGCGGGAGGCGGGGCTTTGGGCGGCGACGGGGGGGTGTTTTCCGAGGTGTCCTCCGAAGGGGAGCTCTGCCTCGACTCGGCGACAGAGCTGGATTCCGGAGACGGGGACTTTGCGGATCTCACCGCCTTCCTAAGTGCAGAGGAGATCCACCGCAGCCTGGACCTGGCCCTGGAGGCCTTTGGTGCCACGTCGGAGTCCGAAGATCCGGGCCCCGCCTGCAACGCCACATCCCAGGAGCGGGTCCTCCAACCTGTCCACTCCCCACCTGCTGAAAACCTCCACACACGGCCAGACGTGCAGCACCAGACCAAAGCCCCCCCCTCCCTGAACCAACGCCTACATGCGACCACCGAGGCTGCGGCCTCCGTCGGGAAAGCTGCCCGTCCCAAACCCAAACAGCCGGTGTACAAGCAGGACAAACCGCGGCTAGTTCACGAGGGCCTGGCGCTGAGCGACCGGGCCGCCTCCGCCACCGAGTTCTGCAGCCGAGCCGCCACCTTCATCGAGGAGCTGTCGTCCATCTTCAAAGGTTCCGCTCGGTCGGAGCAGCAGCAGGCGGAGGAGGAGGACTCCTCCTCGCCTGACAGCGGATATCTGACCCCGAGGGGTCAGCGCCCGGCCCCCCAGGGCTCGGCCTCCGCCCCGGGCGCCTGCGAGCCGGCGGGGACGCCGGCGGCCGGCCCGGAGCAGCGGCCCGGCGGGTCTCAGGACCCCGGAGCGCCGCTGGCCCCCCCCTGCTTCCTCCACAAGCTGAAGAGTCAGGAGGTGGCCGAGGGCAGCGCCGTTCGTCTGGAGTGCAGAGTCACGGGAAACCCGCCGCCGCTCGTCAGGTAAGGTGTCACGCCGTCCGTGAGCTTCTGGAGCTTTCAGCGGCGGCGCGGCCCGCTGTGATGGGACACCGTGGTGGTGTTGACGGTTTGACCTGTTGATGCTTCATGGTGGTGGGAAAAGCTCTGTGACTCCATACGGACAGCACAGCACCCCCGCCCCGGTGATTTGTTCATCAGCAAACTAAAAATACCCTCCTCTCTTGTTTCTAGATCACAGAGCTCAGTCAACACGCATCCTGTTTACTTCGTACCTGTGCGAATCGCTGGCCTGGTTCATGTAGATGAGTCTTTATTTACGGGGGTTGCATGGAGCCGTCTTGGTGGGTGATCCCTCCCTTCAAGCCACCACCTTGAAAATAAACGAAAATAATGTTGTTTTCACATTTCAGTGGTTCTTATCTCAGAGTTTTAGTCGACCAACAGGTTAGTTGCCTAAAAGTCATTATATTTCAGTGAACTTTTGATCTCATCTGAAGTCACTCAGGGAGTGACGCTCTCAACGAGGCGACTGCGTGGCGCGCTCGTTAAAATAACTTCACACTCCACCTCCTCGAGGCCTCGGCGACACACCTGGCGAGTGTGAAGTCGACCGGACGGAGTCAAACACCAAACCCTCCAGAGGGCCCGACGCAGCAGAAGCGCGTCACTTGTAGGAGGTTCTGAGCAGGCGGCGGGTTCTCTGGGTGTTTGTGTGAGCAGCAGCGTGGCGGCGGAGGCCCAGGACGTGTGTCCCCCCCCCCCCACCCCAGCAGCTACGAGGGGCCTCCTGTATAAATAGTCTTCAGGCCAACAGGAAAAAGAAATATGGAATGCAGGACCGTGTGATGACTCAGCGTTTTTCCCTTTGGCAGGGTGCAGGGTGCACGCCGCCCCCCGCCCCCACCCCCGTACAGGCGTTGTGTTATTGCTGCTTATGAATCATTTATATATGATCTTCCTGCAGAGCGGAAGGTTCTGAAACGCTCTCGTTGTTGTTTGTGCAACTGCTGAAAGAAAAGAGAAAGTCTCCCTCGCCGGCTGCGCTGGCGTTTGATTGTGGACACTAGATGGCAGCAGAACATTCAAAACAAAGCCTCCGTTTGCAAAACAACGTGTACTGCAACTTCTTACCATCTCTGCTCACCATCTCACATCTCACCTCACTATCTCACCTTACCACCTCACCTCACCCTCTCACCTCACTATCTCACCGTACCATCTTGTCTCACCCTCTCACCTCACCCTCTCACCTCACCATCTCATCTCACCCTTTCACCTCACCCTCTTCCCTCACCATCTCATCTCACCCTCTCACCTCACCATCTCATCTCACCCTCTCACCTCACCAGCTTACCTCACCATCTCATCTCACCCTCTCACCTTACCCTCTTCCCTCACCCTCTCACCTCACCATCTCACCTCACCATCTCACCTAACCCTCTCACCTCACCATCTCACCTCAACCTCTCACCATACCATTACACCCTCTTACCTCACCATCTCACCTCCTCATTAAAGGCGGGCTAACCAGTGTGGTGCCGAGCTGATGGCGCTGTGAGGTCACGTCCCCGGCGGTAGTCAGGCGCCGTCTTTCGTGGTCGACTGGAATTCGTCTCGACCGGCGCGAGTCTCCGCGTTCTTCAGCGTCTCCTCACGCTACTGGAGGCATCGCTCCGTTTGTAGCGACGGATGCGTGTGAGTTTTATTATTCGCTTGCTGCGTTTTCCTGGCCTCAGCTCGTTTGGACCTTTCTTTACATCTCCAAGGAGCTCGTTTGGGGTTGGAAGTAGCGGCTGGCATGAAGAACGGGGGACGTATGCGTACGACCCGTGTGTGTGTGTGTGTTTGTGTGTGTGTTGTCAAAGGGAGCGTTTCTAAACAAAATTGATGGTGTGAGGTCTGGTTGTCTGATGACTGTTGCAATGCATCGCACAGCACGCAGAGAAAAAAAATACATCTCCAATTGTGGCGCTCGGCACGCTATTTTTGGCATTTTGTCTGATGCACTTCCATGTCATTACCCTACGTGCCTGCTATGCACACAAAGCATTTCATGTGCAGTTTTACGTTAGAGAGCAGCTCCGGCTTACTGGTTTTCAAACAAATACACAAAAAAACACAGCGGAGACGACGCTCCGGTGGAATTTGTTGGCAAATTAGCAAACATGAAGAGGTTTGCAGATGACACTGCCTTCATCGGCAGGGTTACAGACAAGTTCATATGGATAGGAACCGTAGGCGAGGACGAACACCCCTAGTCACCATTAAGGGAGCTGAGATGGACACACAAAAGCCAGACGTGGTCCTCACACATCTCCACCCAGGTGACGAACAGCCCATAAACGGCTGTGTTCCTGAAGGAAACATTAAAGCAGCGTGTGATGTTCAGAGGTTGAGAGCGATAGGAACCAGCGACTGTCAGGACCGTTTCTATCTACCTAACATCCAGTATGTCGGCGACAAGAGGTGCATGCGAAGGGACGAAAGGAAATCCCACCTACTCTCATAGACTTCCATACAACCAGAGGAGTCGCCCCCTGCTGGACATTCGATGCAATGCAGCTTCAAGACACTTTATCACTGGTTTCATTCAGCAGAACCTCATGTAGCTTGAGTCAACTTTCAGGATTTACTTCTTCATACCACTTACTGTTTTACACCATGTTCTAATTTTGGCAGACAGACGCACATTAAGGGCTGCGAAGAATCACTTCAATAATCCATGCTGATCTTTTTTTCTGGTCCAAATACCAGAACTATCACGTCATGGTATCCTTTTTGTTTAAGTGGTTATAAACTGGCAATAATGCATTCAAATTAAACCCATGTGAAGTGTAAAAAAAAAACAGTACAAGGAAAATGAAAAACGAGAAGGATTATTTCTACTTCTTTTCTTTTTCTTTTTTTTTTACACAAGTTGATCTCTGACCCTTTCACACATAAATAAGGCCCAGATGTAAGTGTTGGACACACAGTTTGCCAGTTACTCCCCGGCTTTTAGTTCCAGTAGCCCTTCCTCCTACATTGTGTGAAACAGACGTGGAATGAGGTCATAGCAGGTGACCCAGTTCTGACTCATGACGCAGCCCGACTGCAATGCCGACTGTTCGGCCCGTTTCAGGAAGCCCGTCATTTTAACTTCTCCCTGCACAGGACGACGCCAAAAACAAAGCGCTGGTATGTTCATACCTGCTCTTTTTTAAGCCAATTTTGCGAGCATGATGTCATTTCATATTTAGCTCCAAGTAATGAGGGAGCCTGGCGTGATTGGAGGGGGGGGGGGGGGGGGGGTCAGGGGGGGCTGCACTCATTGACTTCATAGGAATGTATTCGGGGACTCTTTGACAGAAATGTGGAAACATTCACACAAGCTCGTCACTACGGAGACGGCGCAGAGCTGGCAGGGGGTTTGACGTGTTCTTCGCTTCTCACCGAGCTGAAAACTGCGTCTCGGGTCGGAGACAAAAGGCCCTTTCACGTACTGCGCGTCCCCAGGACACCGTCTCCGCCCAAACCAAACGCACGTCTCTGCGACGAACGCAGGGACGATGTGAGGTTTCCCTCCAGCGAGGTGAGACTTCGTTGAGGTGAGACGAGGCTCCTGCCGGTGACCTCTCGTCACACGCGGCGGCGAAACTCACACGAAGCCACTGATCCGATTTGTGAAAGCAAAGTATTTTGCACGCGCTCGTCTCCAGCGAGGACATTCATCACACCAGACAGCGGTCGGTTACAGGCGTGGTAGACTGATGTAGCAGATGGACACCACCCAATCACTTGCATCACTCGTAGTAGAGGCCGTATTAGGAGGGACGGGGGGGGCACGCTTCACCGACCCGCTGAAATAATCTCTATCGCTGCGTCGTTCACGTTGAACAAGACGGCTCCGTCTTGTTCCTACCGTCGCCGGTCTGCGTGTATTCACACACATACTCTCTTTGTAGGACAATGAGGTAAGATGGTGGAGCTCCAGGACATTTAGCCTTGTAAGCAGAGTCGGGACCTCAGTGTGAAAGCGTAATATATGCAGCTTTTAAACTTCTAACAAGGAATAAGCTTCGGGCACAGGCCGAAGGGTTATGGGTTCGCTGACAGCAGCGTGTGGGAATCCCATGCAGTGCTCAGTGGGCGAGTCCTGTGGACCATGAGGAAGGATTGGCCACCGTCCTTTATGTGCCAAAAGACGGAGTTGTCTCAATGAAGTGGAGAACGTGGTGTCTGTTCCACCTGGGTCAACCACTGAGAAAGAGAGCGGCGAGTTGAGGAGGAAAGGGAAGAGAAGATTTGTAGACAGTTGACAGAATAAACGGAACAGTGACAGTTGAGGAAGTGGACCCGCATGCACTTCAGCAAGGCCTTACACGGGCCTCGCAAAACCAGCACGGGACCGAGAGCTGCTGGTTTTACGGTCAGAGTCGGGTCACAGCGCAGACGCTCCAGTGCCCGTTGTGCCTGGCCTCGACCGACCGCCGATACCGATACCGTTAGGACAAAAAACAAAACACCTCCACGAAGAACCGGAGCGGTTGAAGCGTCACGCTAAGAAGCCGCTTGTGTTTATTCTCCAGTGAGACGGAGAAGCAGCCAAAGCGACTGAAGAACGACGTGGAAATGAAACGCGCTCCGGCTCCTTTGAACGCGCATTCCTCTTTTCACATGTCGAATGACTCCCGGCCGTCAGATCCAGCTTATCCTTATTCATCCTAATCAACTATTTCAGGGCCGTCATTCTTTTCCCGGATTCGTCGGATTCCGGAGTCCAAAAGCGTTTGATGTCGAGCCCAATTTAATTACGTGTGTGTGTGTGTGTGTGTGTGAGGAAACAGCAGCAGGCTCTCTAATAAGAGTTGTGCACATAGAGTCGGGGGGGTCAGGGGTTCTTGTTTTACGAGCGGCCCAACGGGTCTCGTAAAAACGCAGCTCGAGTCTTCCGTGAGAGGAGAACAGCTGTGCGAACGTTAAGCTGTCTTACGCGGGAACTCGAGACGTGCATCTTTGTTCCTGGTGGTTCGTCACTGGAATAAACCCCCCGTCCCTGATCTCCCGTCGATAGGTGGTTGGAGTGGGGGGGTCTGCAGGTGGGCGGGGGGAGAGGGGGCTTGTCTGGCTCATGTGTGTCGGATCACAGCTCAGAAACTCCGAGGGGGGAGGGGAGGTCGCAGGGTTCAACCCCCCTCCACAGGACTGCGGCGACCTTCGGCCCGTGGCCTCGGCGGTGGTTCGTCTTCCAGCAGGACGGCAGCGCGTCGTTCACGAGGAGCACGTCGCCTCTCATCTGGCTCCAGAGCTAAAAGCACCTGGAGGCCGTCATGGAAGCACACACCTGTGTGTGCAGGCGTGTGGGAGGGGCTCGGGGGGCTGCTGGATCATGCACATATGTATTTTTGGCGGTTATTGATAGGACGTGCTTTTACAGATGTCTCTGCCACCGACACCGTGATGATCTGACTTGTTGTTTTCATTGTGGCAGCCGGTCAACAAAGTTTTGTACCAGACAAAATATTTCAACTACAATCAGAAAGGTTCTGATAATGATACTTGTACCAGGTTATAGTTTCCCTTTGCCCCCAAAACTCAAACAACTACTATTATTTAATCATCATGTATTTTAGCTTGCCTGGGCCACGCCCCCTCTGGTTGACCCGGCCACGCCCCTGTGGTTGCAGGCCCCTGCAGCGTAACCGTACGTGCGCCCACAGGTCGGCTCCGCCGTGCGGTTCTTCTGCAGCTGGAATCACTCAGCGGCGGGAGGAGAAATGGTCGCAGGAGGAACCAGAAATTAGTCCGTGGATGAAATCTAAACTACAAACGGCTGTGAACGCGCTCGTTTGGTGTTTGTAGAAACGTAACCCGTATTTGTACAGCAGCTGATTTATTTCAAATCTTTCACAAAATGCCAGCGTGACCTCACTGTTGATGGCGCTTCCTGTCGGGGGGGCTGATGTGTTTGATTCTCAGGTTTCTTGTTGGTCTCTCATGTCGGATGCTTTTGGAACATGTTGGTCTCCTTAAAAAGACACCCCCCCCCCCCCCACCCCCCCCCACCAAGTTTGCTGTGATGTCAACTTACCCCTGAGAGATAGTGTGTGTGTGTGTGTGTGTGTGTGTGTGTGTGTGTGTGTGCGTGTTTAATAAACCCAGGATGTTGCTCGGGGGGAAAACTCACTTAAGTCTCGTTGAGTCATATTTTGGAGCAGCGCCCCGTCTGTGCACACTGCTGATTTATGGGAGTCCTAATGGACTCTCCCTCTCGTGTCTCCGGCAGGAGAGACGAAGGAGTCAATCATTTAGTAATTAATGGGAACACAGACACCGAGAAGCCTCCCTCTTATTACCCTGCATGGCCACATGGGGAGGGACGCCGCGTCTCCTGTTGCTCTCGCTGCAAACTCTCCGGGACAGGACGCCGCCGTGTGTGTGTGTGTGCACAAAGCGTGACCAGTGACAGTAGCCACGGCCATTTGTCTTGTGCGTGCCAGGTGCTCCCGACTCAGAGTGTCTATTTGTGTTGGGGTTATTTGTGCTCAGTAAGTGGGGGTCGGCCTATTTGGGGCTGCTCGGTGGAGCGCTGTCATATTTCATAGTCATAATTCCCCTCGTCCTGCAGCCCCGGATCAGAGCCGGAGGTTTCCATGGTGACGTGACGTTGGGCCGGTTCGCTGCAGGCCTTTGATGGTCAGGAGACTGCGGCCTGGACTTGAATAAAAGCAAAAGAAGTGAGTGAGTTTTGTTCTTCGGGAGAGACGAGACTCCCACAAAAAGAAAACAGCCGGAAAAAAAATCCCCGACTTTGTTACCAAAAGTTTAGTTTGTTACCAAATGTTTAGTTTGTGTCGAGGGATGTTTACCTGCGAGGGGCCCGGAGCAGAAGTGATTTATCCTCGCTGTAACCATGGAGACCGCTGCGCAACCCTCCCCCCCGCCCCCGATCATATGAATGAACTCACTGTGGGCTTTGTTCCTCTTTTAATTGCGTCTTAAATGTAGTTTTTTTTCTGGCCCTTCTGTCACGTGTGGAACTTGGCAGCCCACGGGACGCCCCCCTACGCCCCCCTACGCCCCCCATCCCACCCATAACCCCCCCGTGTGACTCAGCGAGGCCGTCCCGGTGTGAGGGCGTCAGCGGCTCAGTGTGAGCTGCTCTGTCAGGAGGAGAAGCTCCGTGTGAGGCTCTAGGCCATCGGGGCCTTTTGGTTTAACCGACTGGGAGCAGCTGATCGCTCAGGTAACCGTCTCATCCGTCTCACCTGGGCGTGTGGGTGGAGCTTAACGTTTACTGGGGTCTACTGCCTTAAACATGCAGGCACTGCATTAAGAGAGATTCGAACGCTCGCCCTGAATGAGTCGTGTAGATGTCACGTCGTTGAATTAATGTTTGAGGGGAATATTTCTGACTTTTATCTTTTATTTTGAAAATAAATCTGACGTAAAGAATGAATGAAGAAAGAATGAGGTGTTATTTACTGGGAAGAAAAATACAAAGAAGGCCGTTGTAGCACCACCATCCGACAAGACAGACTTAAATCAAACCGAATATTTGTGTATGTGTGTGTGGTTCCGTGTGTGTCTGTGTGTGTGCATCCCTATGAGTTGCGAGGTGTGCGTCTTTGTTGCTCAGCTGCTGCACGTGTCCGTCAATATTTCCGCTTTTGTCTCGCTCGCACACACACAGTATATATATATATATACTTTATAATATATGTATATCTATATATATATATATAGATATACATATATTGTAGAGTAGCTGTCATATTCTGTGATGACTCAGTGGGAACCGTTTCTCTGGCACATCGACACTGAGGTCGATGAATCACTGGACGACATGAATAAACCCCTCCCCCTTTTGGTTTAAATATCTCTGCGGAAAAGTCTTCCTCCGACTGTCGTGCGCAGCTGTCTGCTGTCCGGAACATTCCAGCGAACTCCGACCCCTGGCCCTGTGCCCCCGCTGAGGGAGCTCCATCATCGTCCACCATCGTCCTCTCTGTAGCGTGGCTTCATCCAGGTCATAAACATCCATCATTTACTATTATGGCAGAAACAAGTAGATGGATGACAGGAGTCTATTATTGTTCATCACACAGCACTTTGCAGGTTGATTATATACTATCTATGGCTGGATCAAAGGCCAACGGGGTCGCACATGGCGGCCATCTTGGTACAGGCAGCTCGCTCACCCATCACATTGTGTTTTTAAACGGTTTCGTTGGTCGTAAGCTTCGGATATGTGGTGATGACACATATTTATGACGTTCTAGCCTTTATACGTATCTATGGATGCAGCTACGCCTTGACCTCCATGGCGTGGCCACATTTTTCATATTCCACTTTTTAAAGAGAAATCCTGCGTTTGAGTTGCATGCAGTCGTTCCTGGTTTTAATGAAGGGAACATCTCGTTGGACACGATGCATTCAGGTACACGATGCATTCAGAAGCAGGTAAATGAGGCCAGCTGTGGTGGGAGTAAATATTTAGCAGCTTTATTTTCTGAGGTTGCCCTGGAACTCGTACACCTCTATCCACCGCTGGTCTGAGTCACCGGAGGAAAGCAGAAGCCTTTTCCTTCTGGCGTTGGCGCGGATCAGGAGGATGATAGTTTCAGCCGACCTCGCTCGTAGTTTGTAATTAGCGATAAAGACAGCCTTCATGCCGCTCTTCTTGTCCAGCTGCACTTTGGTTGACTTCTGTGGTCCAGAACGTTAAAAACTGAGTGAAACTAACTGAACTCAGGAGGAATCCGGTCCGACCCGCCGTCACAGCTCACATTGATTTTGTTTGTAGAGCTATTTGCTCTTTGTGTGTGACTGAACCTCCTTCCATCCGCTCGGCGCTCTGGCCTTCGCTCGTTTGGGTTTTGTGGGGAAACTCAACCGGGCTTCATAAAAGTTTCCATCAACAGCAGCAAATAACAACAGGGTCCGATGGCTCGGCACGCAGCGAGCAGGCCCGTGGAAACGCTCTTCTTCTTCTTCTTCTTCTTCTTCTTGAAAACCAAGCTCATCCTTCGCTGTGACCTCGGCCGTCTGGCATCGATCGTCTGTGTGCGTCGCCGGCGTGTTTAGTCACCACCTCGGTCCCTGGAGCCCGTTTGGCACGCGTGTTCCCACTGGCTGTGTTGCGTGTCGGCATTGTGTTGAGAGGAAGTGGGAGGTGTGAGCCGCCGCCTGCCAAGAAGAGTGTGCTGCTATTCCAACACGCCCTGCTTCCCCTGCCAGCGGGGCGGCGGGCCGTCGGGTTCCTCGACGGCAAACTGGTCCCGGGACTCCCAGAGGGCACGAATCCCCCCGGCCAACGCCGCCCATCACGACCGCTCTGCTAAAGCACTCTGTAAGCTCGCGGTGCAGCGACGACTATCGGGGATCAGATAGAAACGTTGCTTTCGTGCGACTAGGCTCGCTTCACTCACAGTGAATCGATTCATGTTTTCTTCCGTTTAGTCTCCCTGTCATTGTTGCCGGTTCGTGTTGTCTGTACGTCGACGGCGTTGCAGTCGGTTCCTCTCGTGCGCAGAGGAGCTTCTCTGAAGCATGAGAGCTGGATCAGGTTTTCTATGAAACAGCGTTTTAAGGATTACGATGGATCCTCGTTCTTGTGTTGTGGGCAAAATAAAAATGGGGGTTGTGAAAACTGAAAAAAGTTATTCTGGTACAAAAGTGCTCTACGTGACTCAACAAAGCCCCCCCCCCCTCCTCCATGTCGAGCACAGAAAAGAGGGGATTTAATAAACATTACCGTCTGTCTCTAAATGACTCTGCAGTAATTCTACATAATGAAGATTAATAAGGAGCTTCAGTCTCTTTTCAGCAGACGGCTTCACGCTGCAGCAACGTTTGATTACAAAACAAACTCTTATACGCTCAACGTTTGTACACACATGTTGCTGCACAGAACTGAACCGAAGCAAAGCTTGAAGAGCCGGATGACAGCGTAGCACAGACCTCCACCCAGGACCTCCACCCATGTCAAAACCAGTCAATGGTGACACCTTTGAGCCACTCACGTATCCAGAAGACTCATTCTTATCTAAAAAAAACCTCACCAACAACTTGGTGGTAAGAACTTCTTCAGCTTGAAGCTGTGAATTTGTTTTTTGAGTTTAAAAAGACGCTCTGAATGTAACTCAAGTAGGACACACACACACACACACACACACACACAGCAAACACCTTCAGTGCCTCCAACACCGACCCGCCACCCAAACAACGAGTGTCTGATGGGTCCATCAAAGACCTCCCTGTGTTCTGAGCCCACGTTGTGATTCATGCAGCGAGGTTCCGCCCGCACGAAAAGAGAAACCCCACTTTCCCCTCTGCGTCTGACTCGTGCACATTCACCTCCCGTTCCTGTACTTTCCATTCATCCCCCCCCCCCCTCTCTCGGGTGTGAGTTTGTGTTGATGATGGATTGCTGCTGTCTGGATTCCTGCCCCCCCCCTGTCAGTGCTGAGGTCGCGTGGTGGACAGGACGTAGACATTCATGCGCCTGTAATAAGGTGCAGAGGAGGTGCAGCCAGGTACAAACGCAGCTCATGGATGAATTTAAGACGTTTGCACTGTTGGTCTGAGATGCGCCTGCATGTTAGCATGTCACCATGCGCGGGGGCCATCAGCACGGGGAAAAGTCCTGTGTGTGGATCAGACGCGTGTGAGAGGAGACACACGCGTCTGGATCACGAGTGACGACACCGTTTGGTTCCAAGGAAACATAAACGGCGGCACAGAGCAGCTTTTATGAGCTAATGTGTCATAAAGGGTTCACGACAAACCCAACCACGAATCCACCAATGTGTTTGGTCATGTGACCCCTCCTCCCCCCCAAACCCTCTTTTCTTAGATCTTTTCTGCTTTAATCACAACTCTATGAAGAGAGATGAGACAGATGAAGACTCTCTGATCCCACCCGGGGAACAAAGTACCCCCCCCCCCCCTCCTCCTCACACACGCACACACACACACACACACGTCTCCCCCAGGGAGGGGGCGCCTGCCCAGACACACAGGCCTCAGATCGGAAGGAGGGAAAAGGGTGTCTGCTTCCCGGAGCAGCGTCTCGCCGCCGCCTCAGGGTGGCTGGCGTTTGGCAGATAGGGAACCGTGTGTGTGTGCGTGTGTGTGTGCGTGTGTGTGTGCGTGTGCATGTGCGTGTGCGTGTGCGTGTGTGTGTGTGTGTGTGTGTGTGTGCGTGTGTGTGCGTAAATGACTAGTTATTGATGTTAGATTGGCAGCCCTCCATCGGTTAGCGAAGGTGTATTTAAGTCCAAGTGCTTGTCAAGAAGAGTAATGGCCCTCGCTTGCTACGGTTTGTTCTTATTTCAGTAATTATTCCTGCTGCTCGGTGACGAAGAAATGAATCCTTTGTAGTATAATTATTTTTTAAGTTGGCTCAAAGCGCAGTGCATCCATTTTAAGTCACAAGCAAGTGGTGAAATGTAACAACTCATATTCAAAACCGCATTCCCTCTTCAAATATACGTTAAAAACATCTTGTAATATCTGGTAGGAAGAGATCGGAAACGAGTCCAAGTTGGTCACAATGAACTAACTGCACAGCAGTTTAAAGTGTTTGTATGGGATGTTAGTGCTACGGTGTTAGCATGTAGCACCAGGCGTCTGATCGGTAGACTGACCTCCGCTGTGACCCACCTCGTCCACCAGGTGGTTCTGCGAAGGCCTGCGAGCTGCACAACTCGCCCGACATACAGGTCTGGAGGGACGGCGACCTGCACACGCTGGTGATCTCCGAGGCGTTCGAGGACGACACGGGACGCTACACCTGCGTGGCCTCCAACAGCATCGGAGCGGACAACACCTCCGCTGAGATCTACATCGAAGGTCGGCTCTGCTCGCAGAGCAGTCAGATGTTTGCTGTCAAACTGTGTGCTTTATCTTTGTACTTATTCTGACCCTTTGCAGGAGCTTCGTCGTCAGACTCCGAGGGAGAAGGAGCTGCGTCGAAGTCCAGATCAGGAGCCATGCCTCAGTATGTACAAAATAATCACGATATTTGCATCTGCCAATTTAGATACTTATTCATATACGCAGCTGACAGCGATATTCAGCATTGCAACAACGTAGCAGTGTTCAGATCTGTAAAGTGCCACGTCAGCGCCAGAACGTCTGGTGGCTTTTGAAAAGTGGGTCCCACATCGACTGGAGACGATGATGAGAAAAGAATCGCTCATGATCTCCCAGTGGAGGCCGTGGTCTCAGGACCGGCTGCCAGGCTCCTGAAGTGCGGTTCAGCGTGACCTCTGGTGACCTCTGGTGACCTCTGGTGACCGCTCGTCGACCTGGCGAACCCCGAGCAGGTTAACTGGGCCTTGCTGAGCGGTTAGTCAGCTCTGCTGCCCTTAACTAGACGCCTTAAGAGGCCTCTAACGAGCCGTAGCCCTGAGCCGGCACACAGGCCGCAATCTAAATAATGAGGGAGGCGGAAGGTTAACGTGGTGAAACACGTTGTCTCCAAACATTAACCCTTCCAACCCCCTTCCCTTCCCTTCCTCTCAGAACTCCTGTGTATACATATTCCATTATAAGTCTTCTCATATGGATCCAGATGAGGATGCAGAAACTAAATAAATGCCATAAACAGTGTTGCTTTAGCAACAAGATGCGCTCAGCTGAACAAAAGCTAGTTGTGTTTATTCCCATTTAGATTCAGCTCAAGATGCATCTTTTCCATTTTGTTTTCCATTTGGTGGAATGTGCACTCTATCCGCTCAGAGTGCTCTACTCTCCTCTATTAAAGTATACAACACGACTATCCATCCTCCATCTGGACTCCTTCCTGATTCCCTCTCCGTTTACACGCCGAAGCCAACATGGCTGATATCATCTTAATGGCCGGGGAGATCGTCCTCTTTGATCCCAGCGTCCCATTTTAACCAAAACATGTCGAGTTGAGAAACGCTTTGTTTCTTCTCGTTTCAGAGTTCAGAAGAAGACGACTTCGATGTCGCTGACGATCCGCTCTTCGTCCCCCAGAGCCTCGGAGGGCGTCGCTCACCGCTCCACCCTGGTGCAGTGCCTCTCTCAGCCGGTACCGCCGACCCGCCCAGCGTTCTCCTCCATGACGCACGCCAGCGCCTTCTGTGGAACAATGTTCTTCTCTTCTTCCAGATGCACAGCCCCGTGTCGGCACTGTGCGGCGGCGAGGTGTCCGGACCTCCTGTGTTCTCCAAGGTACGTCCGCCTGAGCAGTGCTTCGGTCACTGATGATCCATGGCTCCATCTAAACCACCTGTAGTGTGGTTCTGAGCACAGTAATCCCACCCTGTCCAAGGACATCCGCGCCAGCGACAGCAGGAAGTCAACCAACGGGCGCAGGTCCACATGAACGCAGACTTTTAGGAAGTTGGGCTCTGGTGTTTGGGGACGACACCGATTCCCTGTCGGCGTTTCAGTTCATCCAAAAGGCTTTTTAGGGGGACGAGGTCGCTCTGAGCAGCACGCACGCATACACACACACACGCACAAACACACACACGCACGCACACACGCACAAACACACGCACAAACGCACGCACAGACACGCACATGCACTCGCTCTCCGTGCCTTCGCTTAGTAACAGTGTGCAGCGCCGTGGCTTTCAGCAGTGGGGGTCAGATAAAACACAACGCTCAAATAAGCCCCCGTCCCCTTTTCCAGCTCTTCAACAGCGTCACAGAGGAGGCGGAGCTTCTAACGGCCAGAACCCACGTGGGTCATGTTCCCCTCCGTCACACCACAAGACTTTTGTTTTTCTTCGGCCTCCTTCCTCGCTGAGAGGACGTCGGGCTCGAGTGAAGAGTCAGACGCACATATACAGTGTCAGACCCGTGACGGACCCCCCCCCCATCGGTTCCCCCCCGCGCTGCGCCCGGCGCTGAATGAGAGGAAGAGGCGCGGCCTCTGGTTGACGGCTCGGGCCGGAACATGGCGCCGACGTCTCTCTTTGTCTCTTTGTCTCTTTGCCGCTCGATTGAATGGACACAGCAGTTAGATGAGCGGGTGGTGGGACGCCGGTCGCCTGGAGGGGCGTTGAAATGTGAGCGGCACCATGAACCCGTTTGCAGGAGCCGAACCATAACACGGAGGGCCGACTTGGGCTTCTGCTTACGAATAAAACCCGAGGTCCACTTATCTGAACTCCTCCGTAATAAAACAGAGACTCCAAATCAATCCCACTCAGAATTTCTGAGTAATATTAATAGTAGTAGTAGTATTAATTGTTCTCATTTCCTCGCTTCTTTTTCTCATGACCCCCCCCCCTCGTGCAGCTGCTGCAGGACACCCAGGCCTCCGAGGGCCAGGTGGTGGTTCTGGAGTGCCGGATCCGAGGAAGCCCTCCTCTGCAGGTCCGATGGTACCGCCAGGGGGAGGAGATCCTGGACTCCCCCGATTTCCGGATTCTCCAGAAAAGTGAGACCTCCCTCTTAGTAATAGTACATTTCCATGTGGGCTGTTAGTGCTACTTTGTTCCCATTTATTTAAGACGCACATCTGACGATCCTTAAACACATTTGCATGAATCGTATCAGTGATGCCGTAGTTTCATAGTCAAACCCTCTAATCCGCCTCCTCTTCCCTCCTCTACAACCAGAGCCTCGATCTGCTGCCGAGTCAGGTACGCCTCCCTCGACCCGCTCGCCTCCCCACCGGCGTGTGACTAACAGATTAATGCGTCTGCCTCACACGGGACTCACAACCCACACCTCAGTCCGTCAACACAAACTCCACGTCGCACACACACAATGACGCTTTCCCCTCAGGTGTGACTTTCAGACTGTGAGTCACTCAGACGTCCCTGAACATCTGTGCTGCTGTTCTTCTTGGTCGCATCCATGTTTGACTACACACACGCACACGCACACACGCACACACTCACTCACTGACTCACCCGTCTGGGCCTGTCCGTCTCTGTTGCCTCTCACCCGTCGAGTGTCAACATGTGTCGCGATAGTGAGCGGCCGTGTCTGTTTGTGTGTTTGTGCGTTGTTGTCGTCGTTTTCTCAGAGGAGATCTGCACCCTGGTGATAGCAGAGGCCTTTCCGGAGGACGGCGGCCTGTTCTGCTGCACGGCGTCCAACGCGTGCGGCTCCGCCAACAGCGCGGCGCGACTCGCCGTCGCTGCAGGTGCGTCCAGCGCGGAGGGGGGCGGGGCTACCGGGGGCCAACGGACGAGTGACGTCACATGAGAGAGAGATCCACTTCTATTGTGTTCTATAAACAGTAGCATTAAAAGATGAGGCTGAAATTCCATCCCCGCCCTTTTTAAGCCGCCTGCATTTAGTCGACAATGCGGCTTCTCACAGTGGACGACTCAACAAGTCCGTCTTTTGTGGTGTTTATTATCGAGTGGGACGGGATGAACGGCGTCAGCTGATGAGCTGCTCTGTAAATATTTCTGTGTGTGTGTGTGTGTGTGTGTGTGTGTGTGTGTGTGTGTTATCACAGACGGGCCTGTGTATGTGCTGTATGGAACTCACTGTGCGGCTGAAGGAAAAGGCTGAATAAACAGGAATAACATCGGCCTGACTGGACGCAGCTGCTGCTTTAGATCAGATCAGCTGTGTGTGTGTGTGTGTGTGTGCGTGCGTGCGTGTGCGTGTGTGTGTGTGCGTGCGTGTCTGTGTGTGTGTGTGTGCGTGTGTGTGTGTGTTAGGACAGGAGAAGAACAACTGAACATTAAAGTACAACGTTTTCCCTTTTTCTGTTTTGTCCCCCCCCCTCGCCCCCCCAGCAGCCGAGGACTCCTCCAGTAACGGCGTGTCTGCTTTGAGCTCGGGGTTTGAGGATCTGGCTGCCTTCCCCCCCCCACCTCCTTGCCCCCTCCCACCCACAGAGATCAGCCTCCTGGAGCTGCCACGCCAAAGTGCCGCCTCATCCCGGCGCTTTGCTCCTGCGGGAGGTGGAGTTGTGGCCCGGGGAGGAGAGGGGCTCAGGAGTGGAGGAGCAGGCGAACGGCCGACCCCCCAATCCAGCATCGCCACCGCCGAGCCCGCCTAAAGCAGCCACGCCCCCACCGCCCCCGCCCCCGCGAAAGCCTGACCCTGGGCCGGACGCTCCTGCGCTGCCAACGAAGCCGAAGCTGTGAGTACCTGGCGTTTGCCCGTGCGTCCCCGCCCCCCGGGGGCAGGTCAGCGACCATGGGGGGGGGGGCAGGCAGGCAGGGGCGTTGACATGGTGGGGCGTAATCGAGCTGATCTTCACGCCGGCGTCTGCGACACGCTGCATTTGGAGTCGGCTCTGGTTACGTTGCAGTGCAGCTTGGTTCTATTTCCACTGCATGCACGCTGCACTGCTGCTCGTTGCAGATCTGCATGTCTGTGGACACAAAGGTTGTGACTTCTTGAGACCGACCCCTCCCCAAAACGAACAAACCTGAACCCCCGAGCTCGTCGGCCATCTGCTCGTTTCCTGTGTTCCCGTCGCGGTTGCTTTACTTGCGTTTCACAGGAGTTCTGTTTAATATGCACCACAGCTTTCTAAGGAACCACTTTGTTGACGGCCATAAATCTGACAGACAAAGTGGAACTATGAGCCTTGTGTTGTGTATTTTTAGAAGACGGCAATACCGTGGATCAGTTTGCAGGAGACGTTCATTGTCTGATCGAGCAGCTGTGTGTAATTTGTTCCAGGAGGGTTCTGGATATCCGCACATTCCCGGTCATTAGTTTAACGTTAACCATCACAACAGGAGGAGCGACAGTAGCGTTAGCCGCTAACGCTATGTGCTAACTAGCTAACCAGCGGAAGACCAGTTACATTACGTTATGATGCATTCAGCCTCTGTTTAGTGGAAGTGAGTAAATTCAATCTCATTAAAGTTTAGCGTTTGTGAGCTAATTCAATAAATCCAGTTAGAAGATGTTTTCACGTTAATATAAAATAAATATTAGAGCTGTTAAACTTCGTAGCACTGACTCAAAGGAGATCATTAGAACTATAAGATTGGTTTTTCATCAATGAAAACATCATCTTTTATTTGTACAAAAGTCAAAGTATAACAGTTCAATGATGTTTGGATAATAAAAACCTAAATAGTTAAACTTGAGCACAATTTAAACAGCAAGTCTTACATTTAGTTATTATTTTATACCATTATTATTCATAAAAAAGGGACGTCCGCCTTAAACACATTGCAGAGAATGTTTCGAGTTTGCCAACGTGGAACAAAAGGTTCCTAATCACAGGGAAAACAAAGGGGGGGGCGTGACGGATGGTCTTCACCTCAATAAACAGCGAGGTGACGATACCCAGGAAGTCGTTGTGTGACTTGGCAGGAAGCGCCGGCCGCAGGAGACCCGAGCCAACGGAGCGCCGGGGGTCGGCGGGGACGCAGGTTTGACGCCCGGCGTTCACTTCAGACGTCGGGATAAGAATCAAAGGGGAAGGGGGGGAATCGCCGTCTGGCAGCACCGTCTCGTCTCGCTCTGCTGGAATGAAACATTCTTTTTTCCCTTTCTTGAAAAGCGATCCAAGGCGGAGACGCTCGCCTGCTTGAGTTGGCGAGATCGACGGACGGGGTTATTTCCAGACGACTGTAAGCGGGGTTCAAATTACAACAAGTGACACCGTGTGACGTCTGTTACCCCGTTTCCACCCACAAGAACTAGGTGCCGGTTCAGAGTCGGTTCCACTGAGGAGCCTCCAAAGAACCGGTTGCTTTTCCACAGGCTAAAGAGCGCAGAGCCAGGTCCTACGTCACTGTACGCGGGGGGGCGAGAGTAGTTTTTATTTCCTGGTGGTACGGGCCGGGCTGACCGGGCATATACGCGCCGTTAGCAGTTAAATAGCAGTTGAGAACGTACAGTTTTCTTTCCGTACGCCGTACCGGACAGTACCGGCTTACTTTCACCGCTGCTGTTACGTCTCATCTTTCCCTGCGACGTTAGCGCGGCGGCGCCAAACACAAACACATCATCAACAACGGCAGACGTTGCTTTGCTATTGATGTTCGTGGCTTTGCGGATCTACATCGGCATCCAAACACGGCGGATCCAACGTGTTTGCGCGGCGCGTCTTTATTCGTAGACAGAGATTTTTAAAAATGGCGGTCACAAGTTTCTCTCGTCTCACGGTAACCCCGCCCCCAGCCGCTGACGTAAGCGGTTCTTACTTCTAGCCCAGCAATGATATGGTGCTACTTAAGAACCACAAAGCTGGTGCTTTGCCGGTGGAAAACCAAAGAACCGATTTGGAACTAGGCTCTGGCTCCGAACCAGCACCAGCTCTGCTTTGGTGGAAAAGGGGTATCTGTTTACGTCGCCCTTCCGTACGCCACTTGGGGGTTAAAAACACAAAACACACAGCGCTCAGGTTGCGACCGCTTTAAGCCAATCTGTTATCCGCGTCAGCCAAGGCCTCTCGGGGTGGAAGCGCCTGTTTGAGCGTCTCTGGCCCTCAAACAAGCGCCGGGCCTCCGTAAAAAGATCCGGCGGGATTCAGGACTACAGTAGCGCCGGGGATCGCCTAATCCACGCTTCTGACAGATGGAACTTGAACGCATCGTGGGATTTAGTCCACAACTAAAGCTCATTTTTAAAATAATCCACTGAAAACGTCCGTGTGGGACTGCTTATCAGAAAGGTTCCTCCCGATTGCACACCTGTGCGCTCCTCAGGGTTCAGCTCCTTGTGTCGTCGAGACGCGGCTAACACCTGGAGCTGGTGAATGTGAATGTGTGTGTGTGTGTGTGTGCGTGTGCGTTTTGATGGATGAGGTGTCGGTGCTGCTGGTGTCCAGTGTCGGCTTCCCTGCACTGACGAAGGCGCATGTTTTGCCAAAGTGCGACATTTCGCACGGATCTCGCGTTGCCTGCGTCCACTCGGCGGTGTCGTGACACGTCCTCGCGGCGCAGGAAGGCGCACGTGTGCGTTGTGCGCTTTCACTTCACATCCAGGTATTCGGCTTGTGTTGGTTTAAGTTGCTCTAAAAGCTCTGGGTTGTAATTAAAGTGTACGTGAAGACCTCGGCACAAAGGAGGAGACGGTAGGTGTGACCCCCCCGGTGATATCGAGCGTGATAATAGGGGCGAAGCGTTGCATTACAGGGTGGGGTAACGTCTGGGTGGGCGTCTCAAACGCACAATTATCCTCCAATCATCCCAAAGCTTAATCTCTCTTTCGTAAAACCGGGAATCAACTTTGTCAGTCTAAATTGTTCTCTTGCACGGACTTCATGCCACGGAGGGCTTTTTTTTTTTTTAACGGGTCTTACCAGCAACATTCCTTTGGATTTGTTTGCTTATGCAACTTCAACATGAAATAATTACAATACGTGGAACTAAACTGGTTTGTACCTAATTACACCACTTTTTGATTACATCTCAACTTCTTAAACCTTTTCCCCACTATTTCACTGAAGGACTAAAGTCAAATTCACAAAGCGGCGAAATCCTCCACTTCCTGTTGAGAAATGGCCGAGGAGAAAGTCGATAGAAAACAAGAGTCCGAACTGCAGAAAAAGAAACGGCAGGCAGAAGGACTCGCTGGGGAACCACGTGACACACCTGGTTTGGATTCACGAGGACGTGCAGGTGATTGGACGCAGGAGGATTCAATCGAGGGCGGGGCCAACGATCACACAGGCGGGAAAACATACGTGGGCAGGAAGTGAAGTGAACGCGGGACACAAGGAGCAGAGAAATACAAAATAAAACCAGAAACCTACTAAACCAAAAACAATCAACACGGTGACACGACGTGTCTTCCTGCTTTCCCGCTCGCCCTGCGGTGACCTTGAGGTCAGGGCGACCTTGAACCTGGCAACGAGCTGCTTAGCGGGATATCTTATTGTGAAAGGTCAGCTAAGGGCTGGAACAAGGCACACGCCGTATATATGTCATATTCTTTTTAATGCCTCATTTATCTTAATCTCTCAGTTCAACGTTTTATCGTCTAATAAACTAAATGACTTTGTTTTCTCCGGGCTAAACCACAAACCGGAGAACCACTAAAAGAGTTTTGAATTCCTACTTTAATGCTGCTTTCCATTTGTCTCGTAAGTCCGCCTCCCGAGTTGGAAAGTGACGTCATTGCCGGTTTCGTACCACTTACAGCGTTCCAGATGCGTCTTGTGACTTACGAGTTGGAAAGAACATGGACGCCAAAAATGCAGCAGCTGCCATGCTAATGCAGGACGTTTTCGACAAAATACTATAGTAATCTTATAGGCATCTTATAGAAATACTATCGTATATTGGGACATTATAGAAGTACTATAAAACTACTATAGAAATCCTATAGCGACTTTAGGATAATGTAGCGTTATTACAGAAACACTGACATTTTATTTATTATTATTATTATTATTGCAAGTCTTACATTTCAGTAATATTTTGCCATTTTCGCCTATTTCGTTTTATAAGAAGTGCAGTCGCGTTTTTCTCGAGCCACCAGGGGGCAGTGGCAGGCTAGTTGTTGTTATTGTTAGCAACGTAGCCTTTTAGCGAACCAGGTCGAAAACAAAACGTTACATTGTATTTCACGCACAGCAAAACCGTGCAATGCAAACATTGGTGACCGGACTGAAGCAGCAATGTAAATAGGTGTGTAAGAACATTTAAAACCGACATTAAAACGACCAACGTAGAACAAATACAAATTCAATTCATATAAACTTCCATGTAATGTGGGCGCAGACATCTTTGTTTTGCGAGTCGTATGTCGTATACTCGGGGTACTCTCAGAATGCCGAGTCGGACGCCCGATTTAGCGACCAAAAGGGGGCGTGTCTTCCCAAAATGCCGCAAGAAAGCTGGGTAATTTACACTTTCCGACTCGGGCGGCGGATTTACAAGAAAAATGGAAAGCGGCATTCGTGCAGCTGTAGTGAAGTAGTTCAATCTAATGTGCAAAGCAGGAACTCTGCGGTCAGCTGTTTTATGCTATAGATGGAATGGTCACTGTCTGGAGTTAATCTTGTGATGCTTATTATGAATAAATACGCATCGTGTAACACATGAGGATCCGCCTCCCTGTCACGCGTCATCACATGATGATCAGCGTTTTGATGCAGCTCGCAGGAGACTCTGCAGTGATGAAGACGAGGAAGAGGAGGAACGGTCTGATCCGCTCCAACGTGGCCTCGCGACCGCAGAGAGATGGAATGATTTCTGCCTCCCCGACCCCCCCGCTGAGGCTGTTGTCAGGGGCAACGGCACACAAACCCGGGACAACAAGCAGCCTTCTGCCAAACAGCCTGTCTGTCTGTCCGGTGCAGCGCGGGTCCGTGTGTCCGTGTGTGTGCTGCGCCGTGACTCAGTGCGCGCTTGTGTTTGTGTTTACCAGCTGCACGAAGGACTCACTATCACGTGCTTGTCGAGGTGTTGCTTGCGTGTTTTATTTACTTTTATTTTTATGGAGAGCAGGAAACGTGCGTGTTGACCAACCACATACGCTGCTGGACGCACACCAAGATCTTCATCTTCATCATCACACGTCTAATTAACGGAGGTTAAACGCAGCAGAAGGAAAAGGGCAGCAAACAGGAAGCAGTTTGTCGTTGAGGAAAGAAGAAGCTGAAAGTGAAGTCGGAGAGAGACACGGGGGGGGGGACAGATCGTCTCCCGTCGGCCTCCTCAGATGGGCAGGCCTTAAAAGGACATGTGAGCCTCGGGATTGGCCGAGAGGACCGACCCGCCGCCGGATTGGCCGGTTCGGCTACAGCGACCCGCGAGGAATGGAGAAACTTTCCAAATAAGGAAGAGAGTTGTCAGAGCTGACCTTCATAACAGGGGGAGGGGGGGTTAAAGAGAAGAGTGAGAGACCCGTGTGTGTCTGTGTGGGTCTGCGTCTGTGATTGTGTGCGTTTGTGAGTTGACAGCATGGAAACTAACAGGCCTCAATGATCCCTTCATAGAAAGCACGCTGTGTGTTTCCCAGGAAAGAACACCCTGGTATGTTAAACACACTACACACAACCGCACGCGTGCACACACACTCTCACACACGCACACACACACACGCACACACACTCTCACACACGCACACACACACACACGCACACACACTCTCGCACACGCACACACAGAGGATCACATTGTTTCTGGGTGAGGTCGATCAACCTCTGATTTAATGCTGACCCCGGCTGACGCTGGTGTGTGTGTGTGTGTGTGTGTGTGTGTGTGTGTGTGTGTGTGTGTGTGGAAACGACTCAATCCCTCTTTAGAGGCAGTGAGACCAACTCCCCACTGCCACTAATTAGTGGGGGTAACGACACGCACGCACACACACACACGCACACACACACACACACACACACACACACACACTCCGCTGTCACCGAGAGGAGATTCACTCCGAATGGCCTCTGCATCGGGGAATGACTCCCACCTTGGGGGGCGGACCCTCTATAAGGGGCCTGCGACCTCTGACCTCTCACCGGTGGACCAATGGGACCACGTCACGGTGGCGCTTGGTTACACTGCACGTAAGAACGTGAAGAAACACAACCAATGTAAAGTCATCAACAACAAAAAAAACATTTTGTTAAAGATAACAAACAAATTAATAAAGAGACAGAAATTGTCATGAGAATTAAAATAAGTGATGCCGATAATCAATAACATGAATTACACCAAAACCAGCTGGAATCAATTTAACAAAGAAGATGCATACTTAGAGGGACATCCATCTATGTTGCATCATAGAATGGACAGATTTTTTTTAAAGCCCCCCCGGCCTCCCACCAACACGCTGTGACTCATCTGCAGGTCGACAAGAAACACACAGCGACTCTAAAAATAGAGCCGTGTGGAAATAACGGTGCATTTGATGAGTTTCATCCCACAGAAACGAGCAGAGTTTAACTTGTGAACCCGCGTGTGAGGGAGGGAATTATGTTCCTCGCAGGGCGTCGTTTCAAATGCTACTTCACAATGGACGGATTTCACTCGTGTCACCTGGAGCCGGGTGGATTGTTTGAATGATTCACGTCCTTAAGCTGTCTCCTCAATCACCTCTAATGTTCAGCCGCTCAGGAAACAATATGAACACAAAAGCACACAGACCAAGTCCTTTCTTCGCTTTATCTGTGAGTCAAGAGAGCTGTTCGCTCCTTCTGCATTCCTGACTCCAGTTCTGACGGGCTCTTATTGTGAAAAGGGGACGGTTCTGAGGCAGGCTGTGGGGCTTTTATTGTGGAGAGGAGGAGCTCGCAGGCAGCCTGACTCACGCAGACACCGAGGGAGGCTCTATATATGCTCCTCACACCTGGCCGGCAGCACTGCGACCTGCTTTTACTCTCCTGCTGGGAAATACCAGAGCTGCTGCCGCCGCTGAAGGTAAAGCACGGACACCTCGTCCTGGGGAGGGCATGTGGGGGGGGGGTGTGGGACATTTAAAGAAAAGTCCTTTCTTTAAATGTAGAAGCCAAACACTTTTTCTGTGAATGTGAACCAGGCAGCACAGAGGCAGGCGGGCGAGGGAAATGATTGATGAGCAGCTGGGTTAATGTTTAAATCACATGTTCTCAGAGTGGGGGGGCGCGTGACACCCCCTCATTTGGGAGGAGGTGCAGGGAGTTCATGCTGCTGGACACAACGAGGAATGGCTCCTTCTGTTTGCACAGCTCCTCGCTGGAGTCGGACGGATTAGTGAGCACAAAAGAGTCTGAGAGAGCTTCTTAGTCATCCAACTCTCTCACTTCTCCTCCACCTCCTCCTCCTCTCCTCCACCTCCTCCTCACCTCTCCTCCACCTCCTCCTGCTAATCCCATTTGATGGCATGTCTTTCCAATCCAGGGAAGAATGTCCGCAGCATTCCTGCTGAGAAAAAAAACAGCGTATGACTCGGACGGAAAGAGCGAGAGGTGAAGAGGTGAAGGGGGGAGGGGGGAGGGGGGGAGGAGGGAGGAGGAGGGGTGAGGAGGGGTGGGGGGTGTTTTGAGGAAAGGGTTGCTGATTGTGGATGTAAAATATGAGCCTATAGGGGAACATAATAGCAGAGGAAAGAAGGAGAGAAAGTGGGTGAGTTGAGTTGTTGGTGTGGCTGCAATAAGAGAAAAGCTCTACGTTGAGTTGGGGGGAGGGGGGGGGGGCAGATGGGGGAGGGCTGTGGGGGTGAAGGAAAACAGTCTGGTTCTGTTTTATGTGGTGTGTGTGCAATTAGAGCTCCACAGAATGAGGAGGAGGAGGAGGGGGTTGAAGCTAAGTTGGCTGGGGGGGTAAGAATGAAAAGGATTTGATGCCGTTATGTGGAAATGTTCTCTGGAATTGTGTGTGTGTGTGTGTGTGTGTGTGTGTGTGTGTGTGTGTTTCCTTTTGAATCACGTCCTCTGGTTCTGAAATGTGATGAAACTGTGACACACGTCCAGTCAGCCTCAGACAGGTTGTTGTTGTCGCACCGAAGCGATGACGCAGGGGGGGGGCGTGAACCAGGTGTGTGTGTGTGTGTGTGTGTGTGCGTGTGTGTGCATGTGTGTGCGTGTGTGTGTGTGTGTGTGTGTGTGTGTGTGTGGCAGCGGGGAAAGAAAACAAGGAACGCACACGCTTGCTTTGCGTCCGTCTCGATGTCGTCGCCTGCTGGCTGTTTGTGTTGTGGGCGCGATGCCGGAGCTCCGTTCCACTATCGGGACTTCATATTATTGACAAATGGCAAGGTCGACCTGTTGCTATGCCAACACACACACACACACACACACACACACACACACACACACACGTTCCACTTACACGTAATCTCACGTGTCCTCAGCTCCCCTGTTGTTGTTGTTTACAGAAGCAAACCCCTCATTACTGGCTAAGTACACTCAACTACTCAACTCAACTACTTCCTCCCCCCCCCCCCCCCCCCCCCGCTTCCTGTCATCAGCCGGCACCGAGCTCTAATAAAGCGGGTATCCCAGTGCGTCCCGTTGAGCCCCCCCGTGGAAGGAGTCCTCACGGAGGCTCCGCGGCCGCAGCAGCTAAACACGGTGCTGTTGTCACGGCAACGGAGAAAAACATCCCCTCCGACTGGGGACGAGGAGACGAGAGATCCAAGGCGGCACTTATGTGGGGCTGTGGCGGCCTCGCCGTGTGGTCAAAGGGGGGGGGGACCTTCTCTTGATGTAAATCCTTACGTGGCCCATAAAGTTATTCATGCAGCTGCAAATTATACAAGCTGCTCCCTCAAAGAGCAACGTTAAATGTTAACAAGCTAACAAGACTATTTATCAAGAAAAAGTTTAACAAGGGCAATAAAAGTAAGTTTGTAAAAGGAAATTAATGTGTTCATTTGTCCACAATGATAAGAAACTCATTGCTGCCCAAAAAGTAAATAGTAGCAGTTTTCACTGCGTTGAAAGATGATGTGAATAAAACCGTCTGTTCATCTAAATGTTCATTCTGAGCCTCAAACCACGTCAACACAAAGCAGCTGATGAAGGCGCTTGTTTCTGCACGTAGAAAGTAAAGAAAACCTTTTGAGACAAAGATGGAGAGATGTAACCCCCTCCTCCCCTTCCCTCCCCTCCTCCCCTTCCCCCCCCCTCCTCCCCCCTTCCCTCCCCATTCCTCCACGTCCACGCTGAATGTCAAACACTGAAAAGGCCAGAAAGAAATGCAGCAAAGGCCTTTGGAGGAGGCGTGTGTGTGTGTGTGTGTCTGTGTGTGTCTGTGTGTGCGCGTGTGTGCGTGTGTGTGCGCGTGTGTGCGTGTGTGTGCGTGTGTGTGCGCGTGTGTGCGTGTGTGTGTGTGTGTGCGCCCGTTTCCTCCGCTGCAGCAGAAACACGGCCCAAAAAAGGAATTGAAGCGGCCGCGGAGCCGAAGAGCTGCCAAACTATTCCTGTAAAAGCCGTCCTCTGGTGGACGGGGGGGATGTAAAGAAACATGGGGGGGGGATCGATCATTGAGTAAAGTTAAACTGCAACTGAATGCATGTTTGGATGGGCTACGCTGTGCGGGGGGGAAGGAGGGGGGGGTGTCTGCATTCTCACAGATGAAAAATAGTTGAGAGACCTTTAACATTCGTCATGTGTCGACAGGCTGGTTTTTGACTTTTTAAGACTTTATGAGACGTCCGAGGCTGATAAGCTATCAGTCCGTCCTGCAGCGGTTTCCTTCTCACACACACACACACACGCACACACACACACACACACACACCACTGTTTTGCCTAAAACCCTTTGACCAGAAAAGCCGCGTGCTGATGTCATCCTGAGTCTTTCTATAACGGAGCGCTGGAGGAATGAGTCCTAAAAACCCGACATGAGTCGGCACCTTTTCCCACTTCCGGTTTCCTCGTCACAAAGCTGTTTTTTGGGGGATGCGTGTCTGTGTTTAACACTAGCTGAAGGTATGTCAACGCCTGGTTCTCTGATTAAAAACGGGTCAGTGAACGCCCCCCAGGTGAATCTAACTAGTCTGAGTGGACTAAGCGTCCTCACTAGGACACGAGGGCTGGGTTGGAATTGTCCCTTTTTCTCAGGAAGGTTCCTCAGTGAAGTAGTGGACGTGGCCCCTTGATGACAGCTGTTCTATTCTTAAAAGCTAAGGAAAGGAACCTCAATGCTTCCTTACTTGGCTCCTTTAGCATAGGAACCACCAGACCGTTCACGAAACAAAAGGAGATAATTCTGTCCCATAATTCCACGCGGCGGCAATATTTAAAAAGTGATGTGTCATCGATCCGTTCAGGCGAAATAACGATCACGACCTGAGAAACACAAATCACGTGAGTAACCGTTAACTCATTTAAGCTGCGGCCTCGTTAATAAAGTTATACTTTGAACCTGGTTGTTTGTGTCGTCTGCAGACTCGGCACTGTTATAGCCTAACGTGAGGTCACGTGACCGTGGTGGAGTTCCTGATAGAAGTCTAAAAGCAAGAGGCGAACGTTAGCCAGAGATCATAAAAGTGGAGTTCATTAGTGAAGATTATCTAAACTAAACCTCTCGTTTAGTGCCGCTTCGTGCTGCATTTCCAAATCCGAAGGAAGGATCCCTGCTGGAACAAGCAAGATGCTAACTTCCTGTTTGGAAACGACCCCCCCCCCGGCGGCGCTCTTAGACAGGTTCACGGCTCCGCTCGTTTCTTCCTGACTCGGCTCTTGTAACACTCTGACTGCTCTGCCAGCCGTGCGACCAGCTGATGGTTTCACGCTCAAACCAGCATCAGCTGCAGGAACCACGTTAGCAAGTGTTTCACTTTGCTACAGTTACACTTACAGTTACAGTTACAGTCCACGAGAGAAGAAACGGCTGATTTTGTGACCACGTTTCTGCTCGCCAGGAACGCCGTCCAGCTGAAGCTGCTGCAGGACCAGGTTCTACTGGAGCAACAGGAAGTGGCCAACTGGCAGCAGCAGGACCAGCGCCACACGGAAGTCCCGCCTCCTCCGCCTCCTCTGCCTCAGCAGCCGGCCCAGGAAGCGCCTCCGCCGTCTCCGCCTCTCCCGCCGCCCCCCTCCTTCCAGGAGCTGGAGAGCAGCGCCGCCGCCATGCAGGCCAGCACCTTCAACTACGCCCGGCCCAAGCAGTTCATCGCCGCCCAGGGCCCCGGCAGGGCGGGCTACGTCACCCAGTCCTCCGGCTCCTCCGGGTCCGGCGTGTCCTGCCCGCTGTCCCCCCCCACCTCCCACAAGCCCTTCGGCAGGGTCACCGTGCCCCCCTTGGCCTCCGCCGGCAGCGTGGAGTCTCCCACCTCCCCTTCCTTCCCGCCTCCGCCTCCGCCCTTCTTCGGCTGCAGTAACCTGTCCTCCCCGTCGGGCCCCGCCCAGGACTTCCCTCCGCCTCCGCCGCCGCCGCCTCCGCCCGCCCCCATGTCTCCGGCCCCCTCAGATGCGTCCTCGTCCTTCTCCTCCGTCCCTCCGTCCCCGGCCTCCAGCTTCCTGTCCTCCATGTTGCCCTCCACGCCGTCCTCGCCCGGCAGTCCCACGGTCAACGCGCTGGGCCTCCCGAGGGGCAACGGGACCATGTGAGTACCTGCGCTCCGTCACCTGGGCCTCCGCCAGGTGGAGAAAGAGAATCTCCCTCGCATGTCCTACGTGAGCGAAATGCCAATTTACTTTTCAAGGACATTGGACGTTGAACTCTGTGCCAGTCCCCCACCCCCAGGCATTCCTGTGGGGGATACGAGGACCCGCTGTGGAATGCCAACAGCAGGATAAGCGCATGTGCGATACGCTGACGGATGTTTTCTCCTCGCAGCAAAGCGTTCCCCAGGAAGTCCTCCGTCACCCGGACGCCGCGCGCCGCCTCCGACTCCGACATCCAAGGCTCCAAGGACGCCGTCATCCAGGACCTGGAGAGGAAGCTGCGCTTCAAGGAGGAGCGCATGAGTAACGGCCAACAGGTGTGTGTGTGTGTGTGTGTGTGTGTGTGTGTGTGTGTGTGTGTTTTCTTTGACTGACACACTAACCCCCCCCTCCCCCCCGCTGACTCCATTAATCCCTGCTTCCAGAAGTTAACCTATGAGGAGAAGATGGCACGCAGACTGCTGGGTGCCGACAACGCCGCCACAGTCCTAAACACTCAGGAGCCGGAGGAGGAGCCGATCACTCAGGTAGGGCGGCTGCCCCCCAGGAACAACACACCTGGAGGAGGAAGTGGAGGAAGGGGGGGTTGAGGGGGGGCGGGCGGAGGCGGTAGAACCACAGACCGTTACGTTGCATGTACGCAATGCGAATAAATCTCCGATACTTTGCTTTAACGGCTTTACTTGGTCTCATGTACTGTGGCTTTCCTTTATCGCCCCCCAGCCTGAAGGCTCCTTCTGTCTAAACCCCACACACACACACAAACCCCCCCACCCCCCCACCCAGTGTGGACTCCAGTTCCTCCACTCTTTCACAGACTTGTGATTTATTAAAGAAAGCGTTTGTTGACCGAGCGGCGGCACAACAAACTTGTTTTTCTCTCAACAGGAAGACAAGTCGCCTGCTTCCGTCCTTCAAAAGGTGTTTGAGCCCTCTGTTTTCTCTCCGTCACCCTCGGGGGGTGGGGGTGGGGGGGGTGGGGGGGCTTTCCATTCACCGTGTGTGTAAACGTGCACCTGAAAGCCCCCACTGATCCACAACAGGGTCCAGCCTGAGAAATAAGGGAACAAATGCCACACAAACAGAATGGAGCTGAATGTTTTTATTTTACGGTGTGGGGGGGCGTTTGAATTGATTCCGATGCTGCAGCATGTTCACACTCAAATGCAGCGTTTGTCAGCACGTTTCTTTCCGTGCACGCTTTGCTCTGTGCACGCTGCCCCCCCCCCCCCCCCCCTGCACCTCCCTCCCCTGTGCTGCCCGTCATGCAACGTTGAATCTGCAACTTGCAAATCAAGCAGCAATTGCGGTTGGATGCCTAGAAATGGAAGCACGGTAGTTGAGTTTGTTCAGGTGAGGGAAGGGGGGTCGGAGGGGGGGGCTCGTGGGGGTCGAGGATAAATGGCGGGTTCATGCAACCTGTCATTAATGCGACTGCTCGCTGCTCTCAGATGATCCCTTTAGGACGAGCCGATGGGAGAGGGAGGGGCTCTGGTGGGAGAGGGAGGGGCTCTGGTGGGAGAGGGAGGGGCTCTGGTGGGAGAGGGAGGGGCTCTGGTGGGAGAGACCAGGTACCTGGTTGCATTACATCATAATAATAATGTTGGCTCTCCAATTAAAACTACACTTAAGACATTTTAAGACTTGAAGAAATCTGTACTGTGGTTCTTGGGGTATTTAGTCGCTTGCAATCTGCTGCTCCGCCACTAGATGTCCCTGAATGTAGCGTCCTGCCGGTGGTCCGTCTCTGAATCTCCTCCTCCTTTGCAGGAGTACAAAGTGTCGAGCTTCGAGCAGCGTCTGATCAGCGAGATCGAGTTCCGCCTGGAGCGCTCCCCGGTGGAGGAGTCCGACGACGACGTGACGCACGACGACGACTCCGGGGGGCGCGGCACGCCGCCGTCCTTCGACCAGAAGCTCAAGCACTACAAGGTCTTCGAGGGCATGCCGGTCACCTTCTCCTGCAAAGTGCACGGGGACCCCAAACCGAAGGTGAGAGAGTCTCTCTTTGCCAAACGAGGTGTAGCCAACGGGAAGTTTGGGCTCATTAGGGGGAAACCTGCAGACTCAAATTAGCAGAGCAAAGTAGTAAAAATAAATGTTTTTCTCGTGTTTCAATCCAAACAAGGAAAAGCAAAAGAAACCAATAACGTTTTTTGGAAGTAGCGCTTTAGAGATGAAACGTTGCGGTTTTCTTTTTTTGGTCGTTGCTGCTCGTCCTCTCAGGTCTACTGGTTCAAAGACGGCAAGCAGATCTCCAAGCGGAGCGAGCACTACCGGATCAGCCGCGAGGCCTGACGGGACCTGCTCCCTGCACACGGCCGCCGCCTCGCTGGACGACGACGGCAACTACACCATCATGGCGGGAAACCCCGAGGTGAGACGCCGCGCGAGCACGCACAAGGAACCACGGCGTCCTCGCGCTTCATCCCTCCTGTCAGAGCGTCGGTTCCTCATCCTCCCTCCCTTCCTCCCCCCACAGGGCAGGGTGAGCTGCACCGGCAGGATGATGGTCCAGGCCGTGAACCAGCGAGGCCGGAGCCCCCGCTCCGCCCCCGGACACATGCGCAGGTGAGGCGCCGCTGGCCCTCGCTGGCGATGTCATTGTTCACACCAATGCCTCTTGCCGCTTCTTCTAAAAACTGGCATTGGTCTTTTTTTACGCATCTGTTAAAATGCAGTTGTAAAAGTCATCAGATACCTTGTTGATTCCAAACCCCCCCCATCCGACCCCCCCCACAGGCCCCGGTCCAGGTCCAGGGACAGCGGCGACGAGAACGACAACATCCAAGAGCGCCACTTCCGCCCCCACTTCCTGCAGGCGCCCGGTGACCTCATCGTACAGGAGGGCCGGCTGTGCCGGATGGACTGCAAGGTAAACGCAAGCCACGCCCCCACGCCGCCACATGGCCCCGCGGCAACACATCCGAACCCTCGTCATGTGTTTACTGACGAGGAGGATGAGACATCCCCCCCCCCCCTTCATGGTCTGTTTGACTCTTCATGGACCATAATTTACTAAATGAATAAATCAAGAGTGAAGTAGAGTCGTTTTCTCATCGATGTCTATGGAAGCAGAGGCGTCGCCCCCTGCTGGCTAGGAGAGAGTATGCAGCTTTAACACATGAAGCATCCTGCAGTTTCCTGCAGCACTCAGTATTTTACATAAAAATGTCAAGATGAATGAATGACCTGAATGAATTAACAACACCACTAAACACACACAAGCATTAGTTTTGGGTTCAAGTCCCACTTTAATCCGCCCGCGAGCTGAGAACTGGAAACGCTTGAATATGGTGAATAAATAGAGCCCATTCCACGTCTGCGCTGCCAAACAAACATTTCCTTTCTCTGCCTTTCTGTTGGGGAATGGAAAAATAAATAAAGGAACTGGCGGAGATGTTGCATCACTTCCTGCCTCAGAACAGGTGTCGTCTTTAAGGGATTAAGTGGGATCAGGTTCTCTTTCTTCTCCTTTTATCTCCATCACATCCGGCAGCTCTTATGAAGTATAAAGAACATGCGATTAACTCGTCTAAACACGCTCTCCTCCTCGCAGGTGAGCGGCCTTCCCACCCCGGACCTCGTCTGGCAGCTCAACGGGCAGACCATCCGCCCCGACTCCGCCCACAAGATGCTGGTGAGGGAAAACGGCGTGCACTCGCTGGTCATCGAGCCCGTGACCAGCCGCGACGCCGGCATTTACACCTGCATCGCCAGCAACCGGGCCGGCCAGAACTCCTTCAACCTGGAGCTCATCGTCGCAGGTAACACCACGCCACGGCCGCAGGGGGGGATTCCGGGTAAAGGAAAGGTGTCACTAACTCCGCCCCCCTCGCAGCCAAAGAGATGCACAAGGCCCCGTCATTCGTGGAGAAGCTGCAGAACACGAGCGTGGCCGACGGCCATCCGGTGCGACTGGAGTGCCGCGTCGCCGGCGCCCCCTACCCGCAGATCTTCTGGAAGAGGGAGAACGAGTCGTTCACTCACAACACGGACAGAGTCAGGTGGGGAGGAGCGCCGTCTGCGCCGCCGCCTCTAGGCGCCGCCATGATCCTCCTTTTAAAAAAAAAACATGTGTGCATTTCCTTTTCTCCCAGCATGCACCAGGACAACTGCGGCTACCTGTGTATGATCATCCAGCCGGCCACGAAGGAAGACGCCGGCTGGTACACGGTGTCGGCCAAGAACGACGCCGGCATCGTGTCCAGCACCGCGCGCCTCGACGTGCACGGTACGCCGCCTCAAAGGGACGCGCGCGCTTTGTGTCAACGGTTCCTCTTCTACACGTCATTAACTCCGCCCCCACCCCCCCCACCCCCTTCCATCCACAGCTCAGTGGCAGCAGCCCAACCTCCCCAAACCCAAGAAGGTGCGTCCGTCCACCAGCCGCTACGCCGCGCTGACGGAGCGAGGGCTGGACGTGAAGGCGGCGTTCTTCCCCGACAGCAGCCCGCTGCCGCCTGGCGGCCTGGTGGAGAGCGACGACCTGTAGGGACCACGGGGGGAGGAGGGGGGGGTCCATCCATCCATCCCTTAATAACCCCCCCCGCGCAGAGCGGCCCTGCTTCTCAGCACTCGTGAGAAACAAATACTTTAAGGGGCGGAGCTACAACCGGGACACTAAACTGGAGGTTTCTTGGTGGGCGGAGTCCAGCTGTGTTTCTTCATGTTGGTTTTTTTTATTGTACGACACGTTATTTTATCACCGAATTCATCCGCCGGGCTTCATTTCATCAACTGGACCTGAAAGAATGATCAAAGTGTTTGATCGCTCGTATTTAAGGATGAAGCGTCACGTTTACTTTGCATGTTAAAGTCGCGCTTAGTGTTTAAAGGATGATTCTGCAGCTGTGAGACTTTGATTGTGAAACGTTTCCACAGAAAAGGAACTGATGCTTAAGGAAGGTTCGATTTTTAAAGACACGAGAGCAGCGACGAGAGTGAAAAGCTTTAAGTTAACAAGGGAAGTGTGAGGACTAAAGTTGCCATAATAATAAATAAATTGATAAATGTCTGAATAATTCCATTCAAAGGTCTGAGTTCATTTCAATATAAAATAAATTTGTAATAGAAACAAACAAGTAATTCAATATAAAACAAAAATATATTTTTTCTTTACAAATGCACTTATTTTTCTATTTAGCAGCACATCTATTTAATAGTTGAGGCTTGTATACGCTCTTCATTATTTTATTTATTAAGTAATTTATGTATTTTCTTTTATTTACTATCATAATTGATTCCGTTGTATAAAGGCAGCTTTAGTCCTCCGAAGCTGGAGGGACGCAGCGATGTGACCTGATGGAACAAAGACGTGATGAGGGATGTTTTTAGTGGTTTATTTTTCTTGGTTTATTCTAAAGGGGGGGGGATCTGTTTGAAGATTGTTCATTTTATTTTTGTATGGAGAAAAAGAATGACAAACGTGTACGTAACTGAACCTTTAGCTCGCTATGAAGTTTCTGAAATGTATTTACTGCTTTAAATCACTTTTAGGCTTAAACACAAACTCTGCATGATGATTTTAGACACTTGTACAGTAACACCCCCCCGTCCCCCCCGGTACTGAGGGACAGAACACTACGCTGGCAGAAAGTGAAAAACAAGGTGTATTTATATCCACTATATCACCTTTTACTACAGTGGACTCTTCTTCTTCTTCTTCAATCGATGCCTGTATGCGGATTGTTCTCCTGATATTATTTTAGGTTAGAAAACATAATAAAAAAGACGAAATGAAAACCAGAGACGGATTTCTTCTTCTCAAGAACTTTTAGGAAGAGGATTCTTTCACCTCGTGTCTGAGCTTCTCCGTGACCTCTGACCCCGTCCGTCCACGCCGCCGCTCCCCAGACACCCGAAACCTTCCCAGAGCTAAAAATACTGGGGGGGGGGGGGGAGGAGGAGTCTCCCCCGGGGGACGGGCCAGACTCGCTGGAGTCAGCGGCGTCATTAGGCCACGCCCACTGCGGCTGCACAGGGTGACTCAGCAGAAAGACGGCGATCAACAACAAGTCACGATGAATCCTGAATGTCCGCACGAGTCCTCCTTCAGCCAATAGGAGGGAACGTAAAGTCATGTGACCGTGGTGGAGTCCCTTTAGAGCGTACGGCTGCATCCACACCAGAGACGAGTCGCTTCCTCGTGTGACGCGGAAACGGATCCCACTGAGATGCTCAGCTGGGAGATACATTTATTGTTTCATGGTCCAAGTACGCCAGAAGTAGAGCAAGAATTCTGCAGAAACAAACTCAAAATGCTTTCTGACCCACAATCCTCCGGTGCATCTGCTGCACTAGCAGGAGGGTCAAAGGTCACGGAGCTCTTCTTGAGACCGCTTCCTACATGGCGAGCTGAAGGCCTCCGTCCACCACCAGCACCTGGCCCGTGACGTAGGGGGACTCCAGCAGGAAGAGGGCGGCCCGGGCCGCCTCCTCCGGCTCGCCGAACCGCCCCAGCGGGACCGAACGGGCCGCCGCCGCCTCGTTCAGCCCGGAGGTCATGTCGGTGCGGATGAAACCTTGGAGGGCGAGAGAGGGCGGAGCTTTTAGGAAGACAAAAGAAAAAAGAACAAACAGAAGAAGACTTGTCAGAGACAAGTTGGTACCCGGAGCCAGCAGGTTGACTCGGACGCCGCGTGACGCCACTTCCTTCGCCAACGAGAGCGTGAAGCCCTGCAGGCCGGCTTTGCTGGCGCTGTAGACGCACTGGCCGGCGTTCCCTCTGAGGCCCACGACGGAGCCTGTAAACAACAAACACATGGCAGAAATAAGTGGAGCACTAAAACCTTTACACACAAAACAATTACACACAACGACCCTCTTTATCGTCATCTGTCCAACGGTCCCTGAACACATCACAGCATCAAATAAAGCAAACAAAAATTAAGCTGAAAGTTGTGATATTTCATTAATAAATCATTATTTATTCTACACGTGTCATTCTGTTTTTTCCCAAATAAACTTTCACCGGATTCACAGTCATGTGACGAAACCACGTGAGAAACTTCAGGTGAGATCTGTAGGAATGTTGGTCGCTTAATATTCACAACATCCATCATGTATGCGCCTCCATTTCCCCCCAAACGATCGGAACACTGATCAGTAGATTCCAAGACTTTCTTTCTTATGTTGTCGTGGCTGCGTTAGGACGCCACCCGGGGACGGACGCGCCGTCGGTTGGCGGTACCTATGTTGACGATGGCGGCGCCCGGGGTCCGCAGCAGGCTGCGCAGCGCCGCCCTGCAGGTCAGCATGCTGCCCAGCAGGTTGGTGTGCAGCACGGACATCATGTCCTCCGGTTTGGTCCTCAGCAACAGAGCGTCCCTGCAGACACGACAGCGACCACAGAAACGCGTTACTGAGACGTGACGCTGCGCGTGTCCCCGAGAGGAAGGGGGCCGCTCACCTGTTGACGCCGGCGGCGTTCACCAGGTAAGACACGTCCCCGCACGTCTTCTGGATGGTCTCGAAGCTCCTCTGCACCTCGTGCTCTTTGGAGACGTCACAGCCGAGCGCCACGTGGTCGGCTGCAGGGACGCACAGAGACGCTGTAAGTGTCTGTCTCCCGTGGACACGAGGCCTCTGGTCCTCGTGTAGATTTGTATTTACGTGCACGTGAATCGTGTGGCTCTTTTGCACTTGTTCTGCACATGTTTCTTGTGTGAATAAAGTTGCATTGACGAAGAAACGAGGCCAGCCGACGGCGTCCGAGCAGCATCTCCGTACCTCCGGGCAGAGACGCGGCGGCGGCGCGTGCGGCCTCCTCGCCCCTGGAGACCACGGCCACCCTGCACCCCCTGAGGGCCAGCAGGCGGGCCACGGCCCCCCCGATGCCCCGGGAGCCGCCACACACCACCGCCAGCCTGGACATGACGCGGCAGCGCGACGGGAGGCCTCGATGGGAAAAGGAAGCGGGATGAGAGAACGACGGACATTTGTTAGTTGGAGAGTAAGAAGGTTCCAACATTCAAAAGAAGAACACAGCGTGTGTTGTTTGAACTCAAATCATTTACTCGTTTTAACACAGTGAGACCAGGAGACTTCTGGCAGAAGGTCCTGAAGGGAAGCTTCATGCGTGCGACCCGGCCCAGCAGATAAACCCCTCAGTAACACAGTGGTACTTCCTCTTATAAATAGAACAGCTTCCTGACTGCAGGTAGTAACGATCTTTGTGACATTTTACATTTGCAATGGCTGCTGAACCACAGAGACAGAAGTCCAGAAAGGTTAGGATCCATAAATCACATTATTGGAATATTACCTTTCTCATTGTATATTCTTTATTTCCTCAACACGACCCACCTTATGCATGTCGCCTGAAACACATTCTTGCACATTCCTGCTATTTTAATATTATATTTATTCTATTTTTAAGTTGATCGTCTCTACAACAAAAAGCAAATCAAACATGTACACTGAACCACCTAAATACGCGCAGAGAAGCTTTAACGAGCCGTGAAGAAATGACTCGAGTGAAGTGACGGACTCATGACACATTTCAGGGTCATTAAGACTTGCGTGACGTCAGCGGCGTTCAGCTCGCAAGCCTTGACGAGCTGATGACGTCTGTATCGTTAACGGCGGCTCACCTTGTTTTCGGCCGCTGCTTCGCGTGGAATAAACCGCGTTTCTCTCCGGTAGAAGACGTTTAACGTTTCAGCAGCGCGCCGCCATCTTTGTTTCCGCGGCCCGGGCTGCGCTGCTCGCCGTTCACCGGCAGGTGGCGCCGTCGACTCAAAAAAGCGCCGCAACCGGAGAGCACGTAGCGGCTACTGCCCGTAAAACAGAGAAAATGCGGAGGCTTTCGGCTCGTTCCGTCAAATCGGTGACGTTGCGTGTTGTAACTTTTCAAAATAAAAGTACGTATTTTTTAACCTTTACAATTGTGTCAAGTAACACTATTGTTTAATTATTAAAACCATTAAATCAATACGAGGAGATTGTAATTATTATAATACAGCTTAAATAAGTAACACTGATTTCATCACACAGAAAAAGCAAATATATGAAATGTAGCCATATCGCGTTGATGCTAATACACAAGAGCAGTTAGCATTTAGCTTAAGGGGTTTACTTAAATCCAATTTGCGTAGTAAGAGACAAATTAGGTTACAGGGTTGGTTTATACTATTAAAATGCATTAGAATATAATGAGATACCGTTGGGCCTCAGGAGACCCAAATGGCCTTATTGTACTTCAGCACTAAAGGGTCCGGTTACAAACTGACTTTGGAGAACGATTATTCCTCGACATTCTGTAGAGGTCAGGTCATAAATGAACACATGAGAATATGTGCAGCTTCCCCTCCTTTTCAATGACCAAGCAACTCCTCCATTCTCCTTTATTTTGGTAGAATCAGCCAATAATGAGTCAATTAGAAAGTGAGGTGAAAACCTTTAAATGTGTAAAAAACAAGCACATAGATGCAACATTAAGAACCAATTTCATATTCTATAAAATCCAGACTATATTCATTCATTTCACTTCAACAGAATTCGGTTCATGAACATATTTTTATGTTTCTCTGCAATGAGTGTGTGTGTGTGTCAGAGAAATGGAGCCGGATTAGTATTCATTTATTCCCAACTTTTACACCTTGCTGATCCATTTCATGAGCGCACACACACGTATGCACCCACAGACACACACTAGAGGCTCGAGCACACAACATGAAGCTCTGTAACTCTGCATCAGCATGTGACACGCACACACACAAAAAAGGTTCTTCCTGTCTAAAAACCTGCAGGTTTTCTTGGGCATCTTTGGGAGGTCGTGTGCTGCCCATTTCAGACGTATATCAATATTATACAGACATTTCCACATACATACATAAACCAGCTACACAAAGGATGAATCCAGTCATTTGTGCTGTCCGTGTCCTTTGAGGCTCCTTCATCGGGGCGACGTGTTGCCATGGTAACCTGTCCTCCTGCAGCACGCTGACCTCTGGCTGGTTGTCACTTCCTGTCAGTGTTTCCCACGCCGAGCCCACGCACCTCTGTGCTCTGCACCCCTCGAGTCATCGACCACGAAGGCACCGGGACTCGGTTACTCAGAGACTCCTCGGCCAGGAAGGAGACGTCGGCAGAAACATTTGTTTTTACTTTTGGTCTTTTTATCTTCCATAACTCGTCTTCTTTTAGATTCGTGGAAATAAAAGATGACGTTGTAGAAATATAATTATCCTAAATGAACCAAAAGTTACAGGAGGATAATGTGAGTCATCTTAATGTTGTGAGTAATGAACTGGTGAAGTTTCATGTTGACATCTATTAGTTGTAACTGTCGCCACTTTTGTCCTCTTTCTTCCATCTGTTCCCTTTATAACCTTCAGAGATGAAACGGACTCAAACAGCAAAATACTGGAAACCATTCACTTTTATTGTTAGATTTTTACCAAAAATGTGCTATTCCCTCAAACACCATAGAATGTTTTTCACACATAATATTTGTCCCAAATTACAGTTTCACCGTTTTCAGACATACGAACTAACTACAGACAAAAGCCCCCAAAAGATCCAGTAAGTCACCTTGGCATGAGGAGAGTCCGTTAAGCTGAATCCTGTTCCAGTAAATCGAAATATACTTTATTGACTGTTAAGAAATGCTTCATGTTTTGAAAACTGTGCAGCCGGGAGGAGAAAGTCCGTAAGTGAAGATCCGTCTCCGTGTGGAATCTAAAAGGCTTCCCAGTGAAATGAAACAGACGCCCGGAGGAACGGCTGCGCTCGGAGCCCGAGGTCGCCGTGACGATTGATTCAGAAAGACAAAATAAAACAAAAGGCCCAAACAGTGATTCGTACCATCCTTTTCCTCAAACTCTCCAAAATAATTTCAAACAAACAACATATTCCAGCAGTCAGTTACACAGTGGTTTCCCGCATTTAACTAAGGAAATAAAAAATATCCAATTCAGCCGGTAAATGTATTTGCAAAGACAAATTTGGCACGATTTAGTGATCAATTTGAAATGTTTAAGTACCTCGCAGCACTAAGTGGAGCTGAGGCAGGAAGCTACGATGGTAACACCTAATGCTTTTATTTTGAAGGATTCATGATACGTTGAGATATTTGATCCGATGAAAGGAAAACCTTAAATTCTACAAACTGCTCATTTCGTTTTGTTTAACGTTTCAACGAGCACCCGAAAACCCCCTCAAATTAACAAAGACATCTTACAATAATTCAAGTGGATACAAAACTCAACTTTAAGAACTTTTTCAAAGTATCGTACAAACAAGGATTTCGAACAGACGCTCGTCTCTTCCCGTAGGAGTCGTGCGGTGATGCCGTACTTCCGGCCAACGTTCTGTTCTTTAGCTAGCTGGGTTTCTGTGGCCACAAGTCACATCAGGAATGAGTTTTAGCGTACAAAAAAAACAACTTAAATATACACGAGGTGTCTGAGAGGAGCTACTCTGGTCCGCAGATACAAAAGAAGGAACAAAGTAAGCCAACATGTCGACTGCAACGGCCGCCTTGGAGTGTTTCACGAAAACAAACAAAGTGGATTCAACAAAAGGTCAACTACTTTGTCTCACGCAAATATCTGATGTGCAATCCGGCGGAGCCTCCAGGGAACGGACAAAAAAAACAGTTTTCCTTTTCCATACAAGCTCATCCGACTCTCCCCCCCCCCCCCCCCCCCCCTCACCGGGAGGAGAGAGCTCTTAATGTGTTGCACCGCAAAGAGGCTGATCTATGAAATAAGTTAAAATGTGTAACATAACAGCTCATACTGGTTGTTTTTAGGACTAATCATCTCTGCGTCCTTTATGTACAATAAAGTGAGCGACAGTACAAGGCACACATTTAAACAGTTGAATTGTTACAAAGATATAAATAACCAAAAAAAAAAAAAGAAAAAGATGTGTAGTTTTCTTCTTTGACTACGGAAGCCCTGAAAAGTCAAGATTCAAATTTGATTTTCTTAGTTATTATCTATGTGTGTGTGTGTGTGTGTACCTGTTTGTACTGTGTGTGTACGTGTGTGTATTGTGTGTACGTGTGTGTATTGTGTGTGTGTGTGTGTGTGTGTACCTGTTTGTACTGTGTGTGTACCTGTTTGTACTGTGTGTGTACGTGTGTGTATTGTGTGTGTGTGTGTGTGTGTGTGTGTGTGTACCTGTGTGTACTGTGTGTGTTAGATGTTGTCTACGAAGCTGCCGGGGAACAAGCCGGTTCTGCCGTTCCTCTGCAGCGTTCCCTTGAACCAGCCGTCCTCCCGCTTCCTGTGAACAAACACAACGTCGCCCTCCTTGAGCTCCAGCTCCGCCTCGCTCTGGGGGGGGTACGACACCACCACTCTGTACCTGAGAGTCGGAAGTGGGGGGGCAAAAGTCAACAACGCCATATTCAAAAACGGTAAGAATACGTAGAGGCCAAATAAAGTGTGACCAGTGTTTTCTTTACTCATTACTGTTGGTCACACCTGCAGCCTGTCAGCGTATCTTTACAGGAGCGCCGGCGTACCTCTCGCAGACGATGGGCCGCGCGTCGTGCTGCTGAGACGAGAGGGAGGAGCACGGCTGACGGGGAGGCGGAGCGATGGGGGCGCATCCGTCGAGGGCGGCGATCTTCCTGTGGGAGGAGTCCGCAGCGGAGGAGGAGGAGAAGGCGGCGGGTTTGGGCTCCCCGGAGAAAAGGGCGGCGTCGGCGGCGTGCAGCGCCTCTGCGGCCGCGGCTTGCTCCGCCTCCAAGGTCGGAGACGAAGGCGGAGAGAGACGCGACTTCTTCTTGTTTGAAGACAACAGCTTCAGGAGACTTTTCTTCTCTCTCTGCAGCAACAAGACGTCGTGTTAAAGGACCATTGAGGTGTGAATGTGACGCTGATGATAATTATTGATCTTTTTGTCGAGTGTCGAATCAGTACTAAAAATACTTTTCTCCTCCCTCCGCTCATCAGATCCAGAGGTTTTCTGAGAAATGTTGCGACGCACCTTCACGTCCTTGTCCAGTCGGCATGCGAGCGCGGCGCTGCTGGACGCCGGATCGATGCCAGAAGCGGGCCGCAGAGCGTCGCCGTCCAGGGACGCGGCGCTGACGTTGGGTGGAGTCAGGGAGGCGGCGGCGCAGCCCATCGCCGCGCTGGGCCGCGAGCAGCACAGGTTTGGGCCGGAGGAAGGCGACGCCAGGTGAGGCAGGTAAGCCAGAGGCGTGGCGGCCGGCTGGGCCGGCGTACCGACGGGAGCCGGTCGGTCGTGATTGTGACAGGCGGCTGTACGATGAACGGTACACATTTAAAACCAGACGCTAATCTACCGACCAAGATGAAAATAAATAAGATATACGATGTAATGTTCCTCCCCCTAAAGCGCCCCCTGCTTCATGGTCTATTAGAGAGCTGTCAATCAACGTGTAGCCCCGCCCTAAAGCGCCCCCTGCTCCATGGTCCGTTTGACTCTCAGCGGACCATCATTCACTAAATGAACATCATGCTGTGTTGAAGAGGACTTGAAACTAGAGACTGAGACGATAAACATTTACAATGTTGAGTCATTTTCGGTAAACGCACCTGTCCTGACGGCGTTGCGAGCCTGATTCACCGTCATCTGGGAGCCGGCGTGCAGAGGGACTTTGGGCTGCTGACCCGTGGCCGTCTGAGCTGCTGCGGCGGCGGGCTGCAGGCTCGGGGCAGCGGCGCTGGAGCACACGGCGAGGGGCTTGTTGATGTCGGCACCCGGTACGATGGCCGCGGGGGAGGGACTGACGACGGTGACCCCTCGGCCGGCCTGGGTGCAAAGGCTCATGGGCACTTTGGGCTGAGAGCTGCCCGACGCCGTCCTGCAGGGAGAAAGCATGAAGACGGTCAGCGAAGAAGCTTTTCATTTACAAACCTGCGAGGAAATCAACGTGTAGATCAGAAGAGTTTGTAATTCTTTATAAGCGTTGTGAACATTTCACAGCACCGACCTGCTGACCGGGCTCATGTAGTTCCCGGGGAACACCCCGATCTTGCCCGTGTGCATGGAGGTGCCCTTGAACCAGCCGTCCTGACAGCGCTCCAGCACCAGGAACATCTCGCCCTTCCTCAGCTCCAGCTCGTCGTCCTTACGCGGCGTGTAGGGGAACATGGCCACGTAGCTGCACCCAGGAAGGGGGGGGGGGGGGGGGGGGGGGAGCAACGGGTTAAACGTCATAGAGTGGAAACGCTTATTAATGTTCCCAACAGGCACCTGTTGTCGTCGGCCAGAGTGGGTCTGGTGCCTTAGTAACCGTAGCAACAGCTGCGGAGGTTCCGTCATGAGGGAACAAAAAGAGCATCGGACCAAAACAAGTTATAATGTCATTATGACGCGTCAAAAGGGCCGTTTCAACACACACACACACACCCCCCTCCGTGTGTGTGTGTGTGTGTGTGTGTGTGTGTCATAAGTCAGAGGGGGGATTTGCCGTTGACACCCAGGAGACAGTGTCCCCCCCCCTCCCCAGGTATCGTCCCCGCTGTTTCTTGTGCTCATATTCTGCAGTCTAACCCCTCCCCCCTCCCTCCATTAAGGCCTTGGGCCCACGCAAGCCACTTCTGACATTTAACAGCACATTTTTCGGGGGGTGGGGGGGTGTGTTTTTATAGCTCACACTGTGGGTCTTTGTCTCCCACTTTGATCGCTGATGCTGGGGGAGGGTCTCTGTCCGGCAGCCAATGAGTACGCCGCTCCGTCGACGGAGGACTGCGGGGGAGGAGGGGGGGGCGGCGGGAGAGCATCCTGTTGGAGAACAGAAATAATAATAATACTTTGTTGAGACATCGGTTGGTTTATGCGGAACAAAGGAAAGCTAGATCCTCCGTCGTGTCACTCGTTGGAAGGGGGAGGGTTTTTTGGGGGGAGGTTGGGGGGGAGGGTGGGGGGGGGTCTGGTTTGGCAGACTCGTCCCCGACTTTCCCCTCACTGCGGAGAATTCTCCTGGTCTGGCTTGTTTGTTTGTTGCTAGGAGACCACATGGCTTGATGGCAGCGTTTCAATCGGGAGCAATAAAATGAAATTAAAAAAAGAATATAAAAGAAACCACAAACAAAAACAAAACACTTGAGAGGGAACCTGAAGAGAGAGACTCCGTCATGATGCCGGACAAAAGATTCAAAATAAAACCTAAAGTGAAACATGAAGCGTAAAGTGAAAATATCGATATAATATATAATATTTCTTTGAAAGGGGTCAAACGAGCGTGCAGAATGACGCCGAGTGAGCGCTTCCATGACACGCCGGCGGAGCAGACAGGCAGCCCGCGGTGTGCGTGTGCGTGGTGCGTGTGCGAGCGAATGTCGACTGTGCATTTCGGTTGGCTGCTGACGCTCGGGCTGAGATAATTAGGCTGCTGCGGGCGAGAGAAATCATCTGTACAAAAACATCATGTAGGCTTCCCAAGTGAAGCGGAGAGCTCGAGCTTTTGTGTTGCACATTCCTGCTCATTCAGAAACTCCACATGCCAGCGCGTACGGAGACAGACAGGAAGTGTGCGTGCTGCTTTTATGTGGGCTGAAGGGATTTTCTTTGACATTCTGTCGTTTTTTTTTTCTTCTTTTCCCCTACAGCAGGAACACGGTTGGAAGTTTGTTTCTGCTTAAAAGTTTCCCGTACACGTTTCCATCTTTTGTGGAGTTTGTAGAGATTAAAACCAGTGTATCTAATCCAGATTAACAGTTTCAGCATGCTGGGAGTTTGTGGGCGGAAGCTTTGCTACGTTTCATACATATTCAACCTTTATTTCAGAGTCAAAAGCAGAGCATTAAACGGATGCACGTGCAGCGTTGAGCACAAACGCGCCTTGACATTGTGTTATAAATATTAATGAAATATGAATGATCCATACATGTATATTTAATCTGTTTAGCGCGACAGAAACAGACACGTGGAGCCTTCGCCACGAGACCCATGAGACCTGCGAGGATTCCACCTACCGCGGACATGGACGGGTAGCTCGTCTCCGAGGGGAACGTGAAGACCGTTGCCGTGGTAACAGGACTACTAGGGGGCGGGGTCACGATGAGTCCAGTCGTGCAAATGTGTACCTGTCAACCAGAGAGTGATGCGCACCATTAGATCCAAAGTATAGGACGACAAGCCTCAGCAACAATAAGCAGCACGATGTGGATGACTGGATCGCCAAGATTAAAGTTATATTTGAAACCATTTCGTTCAATTGCTTAAAACGGATTATTTTAATCTGTTTATACTACGTCCACATCAGAACATCACTTTGCTCCATCTCCTGCAGTGAAACACAAACTAAACATCACCACAAGCTCGTAATCAGTCTCATTGCGATTCAGCAGATTCCAGGATGGAACAAAAGGACGCGAGAAGACGGCCTCCTCAACGCGCCACACTGTCCGCAAACGACGACACAATAGGCCGAAAGGAACCAGGTGACCACCCAGCAGGACTTTTAATTGGACAAAAAGAGAGGCGGCTTCTCCGAGCTGTCACCCGCGCGAGTCGCGGCGCTGTCCTGGTAACAAGGCCATACTGTTGTGGAGTTTGACACAATATCTCCCTGCAGGCGCCCCCCTCCCCCCCCCCCTCCCCTCTCAATGCATGAGTGCTCCGCTCTTAAGGTGAGCCTTTCAGAAAGCAGCCCAACCTCCTCGGATTCAATCTTCAACCGCCTTCTTATCTATTGTGCTCCGGGCGCTGGAGGGAAAACCAGAGGAGACCCTGTTGGAGAAACGTCACACACTCACACACACACACACACACACACACACACACACACACACACACACACACACACACACACACACACACACACACACACACACACACACACACACACACACACACACACACACACACACACACACACACACACACACACACACACACACACACACACACACACACACACACACACACACACACACACACACACACACACACACACACACACCTGCAGGTGTGCTGTGCCAATTTAAATAAATACATTTCAAGCCTATCGAAGTGCCAGACAAGACGTTTCTCCTTTGTTGTGTTTTACGTCTGGGTTTTGGGAGGAGAGAAGAGGAGTGGAGGTGAAGGGGTAAGAGGCTGCGGGTCCAATACGGGTTTCTATTTAAAAGTATTGTTAGCGTCACAGGGGAGATCCGATCACAGGCACACGTTTCATTTATTTCATTCTAAAAGTATCCTGGTGATGATGAGGGGGGAAATAGTCAATAAAAACCTGATTACACCTTCCGCATGGATACAGAAGCCTTTGATGATTCATGAATCAGTCCAACATGACATATCTGTTTTTTCTTTAAAAGAAAAGGAAGAAGAAAAAAAAAAAAAAGATCCTCAGGATGCACTTTGAGGGAGACGAGCACACTCCCCGTCTCGCTCGCACAAAGACGCATAAACACTCTGCAGATGAAAGATTAACTGAGCTTAACAAGGAGTTCGGGAAACGATTCAGACGACACAAACTGAGATTGTAGAGGAAACAAACCGACAGACGGGCTGAAGATGAGGTGGGAACAACCATGTGAAAACCTTCTAGGAATATTTTTCTACATTTCCCTTTTTATATTTTCTTCTATTAACCGTTATTTAACTATTCCGACCCGATTAGACTTTATCTGAAACTTCTCAGAGACTCTTATTATTAATATTCAATATTATATTCCACATGCACAGCGTAACCCGCTGGGTCGCCGGTCTTATTATTCGCTCCACATTCAGGTCAGAGACTGAGGGAAATCAGCTGGACGCTTGTGAACCTGCGTGTCAGTGGTTTGTTGTCGCTCCGACAGCTCGACAAAGACTCCCAGCTCGCCTTGGCGGCCGACGGAGCAGCTGTGACTTCCTGTTGCATCGGGATCGTTGCAGAGACCTCGAGGGGGGGGGGGGAGTGGAGTCACGCATCCGTGATTTTCACCACTTGGATGGAGCAGCGCCCCGTTCGGTGTGTGTGTGTGTGTGTGTGTGTGACGGGGGAGGCTAATTGCTGACAGAGGGAGACGGAACCTCGGCACAGTAACAAACATCTTGTGCACCCGGGCTTCCATTATTGTGCTCCTCTTTGTCTTCACCCGGTTTGAGATCAAACACCAATGGAGGATATTGAGGAACTCAGTAGAGTAATTTCATCCAGCGCCTCAGATTAAATAAGGCCAAAAACCAGCCAATGCTAGCGACCAGTAGCTCCTCTGATTGGTCCGGATCGACCCTGAAGCCGATGACAACGCGTATGCATTCTGTACAGTCAAAGCTCAACGTCATACTACTTCTTTTCAGTCGATGCATATAAACCCTTCGTACCTGCGAGGGCGCGCTGCAGGAAAGCCCCCCGCTGATCTCCCCGATCCGCGCGGCCGCCGTCGGGTTGCTGGAGCTGATGAGGACGGGCCCGCTGATCTCCATGGAGTGGCGCTGGGGCGGCGGAGCCAGCATGGGCTTGTGGGACATGGTGAGAGAGGTGAAGGAATGTCGTTTCTTGGTGTTCTTCTTCTCTCCTGCGCGCTGGGCGCCGTTGCTCTGGGGCCCCGAGGAGGCCCCCTCGCCGGAATCCCCGCTGGAGTCCGACGGCTTGTCCAACTCCATCAGCTGCCGAGCTGCCGAGTTGAACTGTGAGGAGGGGGGGGGTAGAACGCAGCCGGGAGTTTTAGAGTGATCATGGAAACTGTCTCTCTATAGTAAACGTGTCACGGAAGCTCTCAGCAGCAGAATGAGGGACACAATTTACAGTTCAAACCAACTGGTAACGGTCACAAGACGAATAGTCAACACTCGCTTCCACGCAGCGCTGCTCTTTCGCGTATCCACTTGTAGATGAACCTCTTGTCTTATTAATATATGGTTTGCTTTCAATTCATCCCCAGAATACCGTCTCATGCCAAGTGTTTATAGGCCTTATTGTTGAAGATAGAAACAAAGATATCACAAATCATCTATTTACAAATTACAACATTAATTCATTAAAATATCGCCACCCTTCTTCCACAGTTGTGTCTTCTGCCAACGAGTGGTGACATCAGAACATTTAATGATCGTGTTCATTTTCTTACCTCAACATATGAGATGGGGAAAATTCCAATTTTATCTCCCAGCATTCCCTCGGCCCAGTTCTCGTCCACTCTGCGGATCACGGTCAGGATGTCGTCCTGGAATTGAAACAGCGGTGCATGAAGGCGGAGGGGTGCGTGACTAAGAGCGTTTCTCCTCCGCGAGGAACAGAACGATCGTTAGAAGTGAAACTGCTGCGTCAGCTTGTTTTTGTGACAAACAAACAGAAAACCAGCTAATTACTGCTAATTCCTCCGTGCGAGCATCCAGCTTCATCAGCGCGTCCGGCTCACGCACAGAAGCGCTTCGGAGCGTCGCCGCGGCGACAGCGTCTCACCTTTGAGAAGGGCAGGCAGTCCTTGTCGGCCTCCTTGTCCTTGAGCTCAAAGTCGTACAGCGCCTTGCACTGCGGCGGCGGCTGCGGCAGCGGCTTGATGACCTGGACGAAGTTGGTGGGGAAGAAGCCGTGGACTCCGCCCATCTCGCCGTGGTACCAGTTCTCGTCCACCTGCCGGCGCAGGACGATGACGTCGCCCTTGACGAACTTGAGGTCGCCGGGTTCCTTGCCGTCGTAGTTGTAGAGCGCCTTGGCGCAGGGGAGCTGGGCCGCGCCCTGCGAACGGAGGAGAGCGATGAGAAAAGAGCCACGCCGAGAATAACAAAGTCAAGAATGCTTCATTAAAACTACTAATGTCCCGATCGAAACCATCTGCCAACATGGACCATCAATAAAATAAGTACAAACTGTGTGTTTGTGGACACCAAAAAGGAGACGCATCGATGTGAGTGTATGTTCCCCCGATAACAGAATGTTGTGTGTTCACAGTGTGACGAGCTTGGCTGGTTGCGACTCGCTGACTGACGCCTCCAGAGGGCCGGGGGCTCCGGCCCTTTATCCTGCAGGGGAAGGTTTTGTATCGGCTCGGCCCGGAGGCCTGAAAGGCCCATTCAGGGAATGACAATCCGGGGCAAAAGAGGGACAGCGAGTACGGGAGAGGAGGAGGGAGGGGGGGGGGGGCTACGGTAGCAGGACAGAGCAACATCAATGTTCTCCATTCAGGGTGGGTCTCCATAAGGAAGGCTCCAGTCCAACCCCCCCCCCCATCACCACCATTCCCCCCTCTGCTGCTAAGTGTTTGTGATTCTGATCACTGCAAAAGAACTCGCTAGATCGCAACTCTGGAAACCAACGACGTGACGGACGCTGATAAGAGAACTCGCACGGCCACGAGGAGGCGGGGGAGAGGGAGAGAGAGAGCGGGGGGGGGGTTAAAGCAGAGTTTCACACGGAGCCGACTCTGCAGTCTTGTTAAAGGCTAATGAACCGTTTAGAAGTACAGAATGAGCCGTGATGGTGAGCCAGGGTGACATTACCCGCTGCAGAGAATCACACAGCCTGAAGCACAGAGCCAATCCGTCTCCGGCTCTGCAGGTCCAGTCTGTGGGGTGTGAGGGGGGGGGGGGGGGGCACTGCAGCACTGCACTGGGCCCCCTTTCAGGGGGGCGGGAGGGGCCGGACTTCAGAGCCCACCCAGGCCTGGCCGGGAGTTTGTGATGAAAATGCAAAAGTGGAACAAAAACGTTCCACTTTTGCCATTTTTTTATTAAATGTAAACGTGAAACGCTCGTAAGCTCATTTGTATATAAATATATAATAAAAACCATCAGTGGCAGTACAGCGTCCAAAGTCAACATTGTTACACAAGTTCTTATCACAAGATAAAAGTGATTGCGCTCATGAAAATAGAGGTAAATAAATTCTTGTACGTACAAGTTGGCAAAGTAGCCGGGTGAAAAACAAATGTTTCGGGGGGGTCGGGCACTAACACGTTCTAGTCACGGATCCGTCACACAGGAGGGGAAAGTTGACCTTAATATTAAAAAAAGCTCAACGTAGCTCTCCTCTTACCATCTGTTAGCAGCACCGTCCTGCTCAGCTAACCGATGAAGCTAACGTTTATAATGCAAATCGACCCATTTGTATTATATCGCAGTCAATTCCCTCCGTGCCACCGAGGGTCCACAGTCCTGCTGAGCTCACTTGGTTCCATTAACCATTTTGGGTGAGACAATAAAACTTGTACAAACATTAGGTATGTAGATATTTTTGTACCCATTGGTGGGGACAGACAATCGCAGCACGGCATCGCACAAAACGAGCTGTTTAAGCAACACAACCTCGCAGCTCCTCACCAACAACCTCAGCGCCTGATTTGGAGGGAACTCGTCATAATGCCAGACTTTCACGAGTGAGATCAGAGACGCCTTCTCCTCCCACATTTGAGAAAATCTCAGTGAATGTCATTTGTGTCTCTGTGAACAAGCAGTCGAAAGAGCTGGGTTTTCCTTTGGGGGGGGGGGAAATAAGACCAGCAGATAAACAGGAGAGAGAGATCAGGGACAACCTGCAGAGAGAGAGAGCATCAGCTGGTCTGTGCGTTTACTCTGGTCTGCACATAATGCAATTAGTCCAGTGTGTTAAAGGGATTTGGCTGCTGTAGTGTTATTTTGCACAGCACTGGATTATAAGTGAATTACCCAAAGTGTTCTGCTTCACCACACAACGCATGCACGTCTGTCTACGGAGGACAGACCGGGTCAAGTGGGGATGATTCACACACAGGCGTTTGTGAGAAACGTCATAAAAAAGGCACAAAGAGACGGAAGGTCTGTTACAGAGTCAACACACCGCTGAGTTGTGATAGTCACCACCGAACGCTCCACAACCCTTTTGTTGCGTTGGATTACACACAAAGTCAATGCACAGACACATGCATATGCACGTGTGCAGCGTCCGCCTGTGAGCCTAACTAACCCGAGTGACCCCTCACAACAGACTCACTTGAGTAACTCTGGGTGAACCTCTGCTCGGCGTCGCGCTGTAAATAAATAATAAAATAATAAATCCCAGCCCATTAAGAAGCTGCTCCTGCCAATGAGTCAAGGTCACCGGGAGCGTTCGCTCGCTCAGCATTTAAAGGGCCGTGTGTAACCACAGCAGACATAAACCCGAACCCCCTCTGTGCGAGTGCCAGACGTCGCTGCACCTCCAGGGACGCCCCGGAGGGAGGAGGGAGAACGAGGGGAGTGGGGGGAGGGGCCTTCCACCAAACATTCCCGGGACCAAGACACGCCAAACGGGCATCTGCCGCGCTCACTGGGCGCTCGCGGGACATTTGTCGTTCATTAGCACGCGCCCGTTAGCCGAGTATCTCTCCACCACATGACGGCAGCACGGAGCGGCTTGAATCCATTAGAGCCGCATTAGTTTAATTTGATTCCTAATGGGTTTTTTTTTTTTCATGGCCGCTGTAGAGCCAGATTCTGTCACCGTTTGCTCCACATTGTTGAGAAAACAGAGGGTAAAAACAGGAGATGAAATGAACCAAAGCCAATTCAACCAGGTGAAAGATGAAGCTCACAAAAAAAAAAAAAAAGACCAGAAGCTGAAATATAAGTTGTATTTTTGACACGTTCCTTTTAACAAATGGTTTCTTTAGAGGAATTAGTGGCTAAACAATGAACTGAGCATCTGCTTTCGTCTTGGGTCTCCGATTTTGAAAGCGTCCCGTCGGAGCCGAACGCAGCCGGCAGAATCATGTAAACTAATGAAACGGGAAAATGCCTCCACAGCAGAACCTGATGACACGGCTTCCTCTGCTGGAGCCGCCGTCTCTCTCTGCGTCTAAGACAAAAGAAAGTACTCCCATTCCCTGGTTTCTATGGAAACTCCACACAGAAGTTCTCCCCCCCCGCCGTATGTTTTATGGGTCTCTTGGCTGTTATGAAAAGGAGGTTCTGAGGGTCTAGCTGGTGTCCCGTTCCATGATGGCGGCCTGGGCAGTGACGCAGTAGTTAGACATTCTGGGTAGTAGACTTTTATCTAATAAGAGAAGGTCTGTTGAACATTACAAAACATTTAATATTTTAACCCTTAGCCAGAATATTTTTACTTCATTAACGTTTATTTTGGTCGATTAAAAGCATTCTCAACGATCATCTGGTTGCATTCAAGACGTAGTGGGAATTATTATAAATTAATTATTGGATTTGTGTGAGGTTTTGACTTTGCTGGCAGAAAAGTTCTACCCGGCAACCTTCCTTGTCCTTTTATTTATTGGAGCACATTTCACACACATTCCACAGGCAGCAAAAAATCTGAATCAATAAAATCAAAAGAGCCCCTCACGTCGCGGGAATCATTCATCTACTCGACTTCACTTGTGGGGCGCGAACAAGGCAATAAAACATTCAGACCTTCGCCCCGTTTAGCCGACAAACCCGCTGTGCTTGTTGGTTTCTCTCACTGCCGAGCAAATGAGGTCCCACACATTATTCCACAGGCACAAAAACACCCAGAGCCGTCTGGAGCCCAGATGGGAGCCTGGATCACATGTGAGAAGAACAGGAAGTCATCAAGAGCCCTCCAAGGAACCCCCCAACACATTATCCTTCCACGTTGGTGGAATCTTCTCAGTTATTAATCTAGTACCAACACTTGGTCCAGAAGAACACGTTGCAGTTATTAGCCCTGCTGACTTATTAGAAACAAACCTAAAAAGTGCCGAGTCAGATTGAAGGGCAGCGTGTTGATTGCATCATCAAATCAGATGGTAGAAAACGCGCAGCAACAACGTGGGATTTCTGCCACCCTTTTTAACAGAGAGGAAGCTGCTTTCCTGCACGGCCTTAAATCCAGACCCCGCCGATGACTTCCTCGGCCGATTTCCCAATCAGCAGATGGATTTATTGGTAGTTTATAAGTATAACGATTGCGTGTGTTGGTATTAAACTCATCCTTTCAGTTTTACCCGGAAAGTTTAATCAAGCGGAACACGATTTAGTGTCAAACTGAGGGAGAATTACAGACAGAGAAATGCTTTACATTGCCAATGCAGACATGTTTTGGTTAATTAATTATTAACAGTATAAATATCAGTGCCTGAGCAGTTAAAGTGAGAATTATGGCAAATGAACAACTACTGAATGTTAATCATTCACCACAAGTGTATTTTTTGGTTTTGAAGTGTGTGCACCGTCACGCCCCTCGTTTCTGATCAACAACTGCTCCGCCGAGGGCTCATGGGTAATCTGGCTGCTCGACATCAACGCCGTGCTTCGTGCAGTCGGGGTACAAAAAAGCCGCCATGAGCGAAAACCAGGAACTACGCCGAGAGATTCCTGACTTCCGGTGGCGGTCTATAAAAACATCCACCACATGGCCATACAATCAAGACATTTCTGAGCAGAGTGCACTTACTGAGCTCGAGATCCGCCATCAGAGAATAAAGCATTTCAGTGGGGGGGCGGGGGGGTTATGGGAGCACACTGTGGTTTTCATGAAGCTCTGCTGCGTTCCAGCGTGTGTGCGCGCAGACTCGGCTGTTAAAAACCACTGGCAACTCTCCTTGTGCAGCCCCGTGCCTGTTCTTTTTACCTGGCTATGTGGGAGGGGTGGGGTGGGGGGGGAGGGGGGGGGGTTCTGGGTGGCCCTCAGATCACCCAGCCTGCGTGTCTGACTAAAAAGGTTCTTTTAACTCAGTGCCAGATCATACACTGGGCTTAACAACTGTTTTCACAGGAACCTGCTCACATTTCAAGAGGGAGAAGCTGGATGCAAAGTAGGGGAGGAGAGCAGGGAGGAAAACAGCGAGAGACCCAAAAGAACCGGGGGGGGGGGAGGACTCGAGGCCTCGCCGCGCTGCACCGATACGGATCCAACGCCGGGTCGGCGGCCCTGATGACGATCAGACAGTAAACATACCAAATCGTTTATGGATCTAGAGTCTAGAATTTATAATCAAGAAGAATCCTTTCAGAGGCCACCTGATTAGCTTCCTCACACCAGCCTGAAGTAGCTAAGATTTAATCAAATGGATGACAGTAAAGATCAATGTAACATTTTATTTTGTGGTCATTGTTCCAGCTACCAAAGAAAATGGAGGAGCATTTTCTTTGGTAACTGGATTTGTGAGTTCCATAGCGACCCGGCGTAGCACCGCGGCAGGAGCTGCACATAGGAAGTGCTCTTGTTTCCAAGCTACAGATGGATTAGTTCACACACGTCACAGTATCGGTGTATTGAGCAGCAGTCAATACGAGCTGAATACTAAGCGTTTCCTCACATCACGCTGCGCTGCGCCGGTGAAAGCGAGCCGTGTCTGTGGCCTTTTTGTTCCTCTCAAGTCATTCAGGCCGAGCCACCTGCTCCGCTCCGGACCGACTCCGACAACCGAATCCCAAATAATCCCAAATAAACCCAGACATCTCGCCGCCGCCCGGCGTCCAACGCGTCGGCCTGCAGCACGGCCGCGCAAAGAGGTGTCTGCTTGCAGTTTGCACGACTCCGCGACGGACAAACAAAGCGGGGATGTTGACACGGCGTTGGCAAAGGGCCGAGGCACAAACACTGCGTCTGTTCTCGGCTCCAGAGGCAGCGCAGCTCACTCGCTGGGTTTTTTTCCACTTCCTTAAGAAAGCGCGTTTGTCCATTCCGCTCTCAGGAGTAACGCGAGCTTTGCTTCAGACGCGTGGTCCATCGCTGAGACGTTGGGGAACGTTTCTCGATGGGAGTGAAATGTTAACGTGAGCGGTTCATGTGAGGCATCACGTTTTGGAGTGTTACAACATCCGCAGCACTGTTTTTTTTTTTAAAACAAAACCATCTTTTTTTCAGAAACTGTTTCAAACTTTCCGCTTATCCAGTTTTATTTTTCAAGCTGCTAAAAACACTGCCGGACTTGCAGCCCAAGTTCACTTTATTATGGGTCAACTAGTTCCCTCTGTCTCGTAGTCTCTGTTGTACTACAGTTCTTTCAGGAACATCAAAAATGCTGAATACAGGGAAAATAAGAATCAGATAAAATTGGGGGGCTTGTTTCCATTGCCTGCTTCAAATCTGAAAATTGTGGCTTCAAACTTCAGCTGTGTAGAACTGATTACGGGGTTTGACAAGCAAATTGCCCCAAAAACTGTAATAATCCATCCACGTTGAATTAACCTCGCCACCGACGTAGATGTTCTTCCAGAAAATAGTGTCATGACCCCCGAGACCCAAACAGGGAGCCAACGCGGCGTCCAGGTCATCGTTTTATCCATCAGCACGGAGATCACACCTTTCTACAATGCAGAGCAGAGAGACGGGCTGACTGTGAAACTCACAGGTCTATTTGTATACCGACGACACACCCGTGTTTTTGTGGGTGTGCGAACACACACACACACACACACACACACACACACCGTAAATGGGTTTAAAATGGGCCTATGACTCATTAGAACAAACATTGACTCGGCTCCGTTGGGCCGAACTCGCAGGAGGCTCCTGGTTGCATAAAAGAGTCAAAGAGGCTCAAAGTGCATTCAACCTCTAATCGGGGAAAAGGTACGCCGGATACGTGCGTGAGAGTCATTCTCTAGTGCTCGCGGTGGTCTTTGTGTGCGCCGACGGTACGTTATGGATGAGAACCCCCAAAGGCTTTGTCAAGCCGCTCTATTCAATTCCTCTTCAATAATTAATCACGCACCGTCAGCGAGCGCAGAGAGAGACGACGGGCAGGCAAGATTTATGCCGATACTGATATAACGATATCGGAAAAGAAATCTCAAAAAGATGTATCAAAAAAACTAAATAAATTGTCTATTTCGATGAGTAAATAAGGATTTATTTTCAAACAAATTTGTAGAATAGACAATTGCAAAATACTTTTCTGACATTTATTTACAACATTGAGACCAGAGATCTTGTTTTTTCTTCAAACTTAAAGAATCCCGCATTTCAGTCAGGTAAATTCCAATTAGTTTACTTGAGAAAAACGACCACAAATAACCTCTGGACATCACTATCTGTTTGAATCAAGCGTGTCCCATTGCCTTCGCACAGCTGGGACGAAGACGTCACTCGGGGGGCAAACGCAGATTATCGGCACCTCTGGGCCTCCAAGGAAAAACAGGAAACCGTTTCACACTCGTGGATTACAGAAGAAAGGCCACAGAGCTGCGAATAAACTTTAAATATTTGGGAGAGTCATTCTCAGGCCCACACACCTCCTACCGCTGCTCCATGAGGTTTTATCAAGAGTCAGTAATAGCCCTTGGGGTCAGAGGTCAAACTGAAAACAAAACTCCAAGCGAAAACCGTGACTGAGCCTTAAGGGATGGGAACCGAACACTTAACGTGCCGGCAGTCAAACGGCCCGTGGATGACCACCACCGGCCCACCAATCACAACACGGGGTCAGAGGTCAAACTTCTCCGTTACACCCAGGCAGGTATGAGGGGCAACTTGGGAATATAAAAGGAGGAGGGACACATGGCGTCAAACAGCTGACTAAACAATCAGCAGACATTCCACTCAGAGCAGTCGTAAAACAATTCGTTTCCACACACCTGACAGGACACCGGTCGACATTAAAAAGGAGGGCAATTACGGATGTAAATGTGGTTATTATGCAACAGCCAGTGGACGAGAGCAGGAACGAGTGGTGAAAAAGAGAAGAGGCTCCCGGTGTGACAGGACGGTGGTGTAAAAAGTCAGGGCTGCTTCCCTCGCTTTGTCATACTGACAGACTTGGCAGGAGGTGAGATATGGACGGAAGAAGCAAAAGGTGGTGTTATGGGGGGGGGGGGGGGGGGGGGGGGGGGTCAGTGACATTTTGGGGTTTGGTGGACCACCCACAGTTTGACACACACCTTTGTTAACAAAATCCTTCGATGAAATAATCACATTCTGTAGAGATATTCTTAAAGATTCCAGATTAAAATTTACTTGGAAACGTCAAGTATTATTCCGATTCTCTCATTAGTTTGTAAAGCTGAAAAAGAAAAATGTCCAGAAGAAGAGAAGGTGAAACTCTCTTCGTCTTAAACATCTTGAAAGGACTTTGACATCAACACGTTTGCCCGACGTGAGCAAACATCTCAAAAAGGCGTTTGAAGGAACGAAAGAGGGAGGCTGAGTTCACACGGTCCAAGTCCTCCAGCGCTGGAAGAACATGGCGGCACGTGAACAGGAATATAAGTGGAATATCCATTTTCAGTAAAGAAAACAGCAGAAATACAGGATCTTTATCCTACATGTCAATATGGTTGTTGAGGAGATTTTGGGTTGTACGTCAAGTCAATCAGGGTTAGCGCTGCCGCATTAAAGATCATTAATGAAATATTTAGGGACCAAAAAGCTGATTACTTTAAGCATTTGAAACATGGTCGATGGAACTTCGGATGAGTCAGGAAAGACATCTTACAACAGCTGCTCCAGGTGAGTCGGCCGTGGGGCTTTCAGGTGCAGAGGAGCGTCACTGCGTGAAGCGACCATCAACGGGACGTCGCACACACAAATACGTGTTGACACTTTGAAAAAGGTTTATTTTAAGAGGGCGAACGTGAGCTGGCAGGTGGGACGAGACCAGACAAGACCGATGTTTGAAGGAGAAACAATGACCCACAACCACATTCCTCAGGAGACACACACAAAAAACATCCTCCCCAGTCTGTGGGAGAGGTGGAAAGGAGACCGAGCAAAACAAGTCAATTCTTTCCTTTATGTATCTGAAAAAAGACGGGCACACACCCTTCGTCTGGGAGGAGAAGGAGGAGGAGGAGGGAGGGGGGGGGCGGGGGGGGGGCAGTGTTACCCTACAATGAGGAGGCCAAGGCTGCACCTTAATCACATGATTGGGCCTTTTGAACTTCTCCTCGGGTATTATGTAAACCAGCAGGAGGAGAACAGTTGTTGCCCGCTCCTCCCCTCTACGTTTCCCAAAACATGGTCACAACAGTAAAGGAATGCAGCCATGTTCTCCTTCCTCTTGCCCTCGGGGGGGGGGGGGGGTTAACGTCGATGGCCGACCATCGACGAGTGTCAAAAAAGAAGGACCAAGCACAGATGGCAGCTCGCTTGTCTAGGCTCCCGTTTGCGGGAGGACGAATTTACGAGAAATAAATATTAAAAGTAAAATGTTGGCAGTCAAATCAGTTTACGGGACTTTTGTTTTTTATTACTTGTACCAGGGTGATAAAGCACATGAACATAAGACAACTTTCATTCTTTCAACACTTTTTTAAATAGCTGACTTATTTCCTTACTGCTTTGTAAAAAGGCAATAAAGTCGCCTATTAACATGAGATTATTAGTAATTACGATCCGTTCCCGTTGTTGTCGAGGTCAGTTTATGGCTCTTTGCCGGTAACGCCTACAAGCCTTTTACGCCCTCTGGATTTGGAGAATAAAGCAGCGAGAAGCACAGAAAGCAGAAGCGCCTCCGTACGTCCTCGGAGGAGGCTCGTGTTACGGCGTGCGGGTGAACGCGGCTTTAGTCTGGAGCCCCGCAGTCTGAAACCCCTCACTGGAAAAGTATTATTGATAATCCCCCGCTGGAAAACAAGACACAACAAAGTGCGTTATGTTACATCACACACACACACACAGGTAAACTTGCAAAATAAGTGTTGTATCCTCAGAACGAGGCTCAGCTGCGAGAGAACAGGGAGCCAACACGCTGTCCAATAAACTCTAATCTCATTAAGACCCACACAGGCTCCAGGCAGGATTTAGACAGTAAGGAGGCAGGAGGTACACGGCAGAAATACGAGGGGAATCCTTGTGTCTCATGAGGGCAAAATTACAGATGCCTCCACAATCCCTGACGCGCAGCTGTCCGGAAGCCGGTCACGGTACTTGTGGACCTCCGTGGGAAACGGAGGAGGAAGGTGACGCATGTTGGGAGAGCAATGAAAAAGAGAAAAAAAAAAAAAACTCCCCAGTTGCCAGCGGGGAAGTATGCGTCTGCCAGAGCGCGGGGAGCGTGCAAGGGTGTAATGACGGGGTTCTGTCCCGCAGGCCGAGAGGTCAGCCGTTCAAGAGGGGGAAAAAAAGGGCTTGAACAACATGATGTCATCAAAGAGGGCCAGCGTGACTCATCAACCTCAGACGCAGGGAGGTACACAGGAATTTTAATGCCATACCTCCACATGAGGAACCCATAAACAACATTCTCTTTCCTCCGAGGAAATAAATCATCTACAGAGAGGCGGGACAAAAGGAACGTACCACAACGTTCTCGTGAAAAGAATTCTTGCAATGTCTCGTGGGTAGCAACGGACAATCCAGCTGCATTAAATACAATTTAAAAAGCTGCGTTTTTGCTTCCTTGTTAAGAAAAAAACTAAATAGATAAATGAAAAATAACAGCAGGTAGAAGAGGGCATTAGACTTTAAGAGGCTCTTAAAAGCTCTTCCTGGTATAAAGGTTGCATTAACAAACACAAGCCAATGACTAAATGACATCAAGAGAAAGAATACGGTCTCATTTAATAAACACACAAAAGTCAGACAAGGACAAACTCACACACTAGTCGAGTAGTTGGCTCGTGATTAAGACCTAACAAACCTAATTATTGAATACATCACGGCTATAAATGCTCGTAAAAAGAAAGCTGCATTTTGGGGAAGAGTTCTGGTTCAACTGGTAACTGAAGATATCCGGAGAAAGCTTTCTCTAATTATTCTTCCCTGTCGGCTCTGACCTCTGACTGCCGTGACTCCTGCACCCTGACCCTTGACCTTTGACACAGCTTCGGGGGCCTCTACTCAACAACAGGCAAAAAAAAAAATCTGTTTTCAATCTGTGTGGACAAAATACTGTGTTATACGAGCCGACGAGGGCAAGAGAAGAAAGACAAAACATCCGTGTAAGCGGAGCGCGGCGGAGGTGAGTCATCGGCCGGCCTCTGAGGCGGAGTGAAGAACAGCTGCTGCGACCGCAGAGACGCAAAAGAGGGACTAAACATCTGACCCTTTTGGTGCCGACGCTTCAACTTCACCCTCATCAGCTTACTGGCCTGAGATGCACCTGAAACAGCAGGTTACCATAGCGATGAGAGTGATCGGAATAACAGGTGGATCGATGATAATAGTAATAAAAAGGGTTTCAATAAAAGGAAACAAACAAACAGTATCTATAACAGCACTAGTATCGATAAAGTCCTGACACCACCCACCTGCAGCAAGAACCACTAATCAGAGGGGAACCCGGAACAAAAAACGTTGTTGTGCGTCTGTCTACACGACCCCCCCACCTCCACCCAGCCGCTCTCTAGCCACGTGAGAACTAGAGGTGGAGCTCGGCCTGAATAAGAGGAGATTTTGGGGGAGATGGGGGGGGATTGAGCGGCTTCAAGCTTTTAGATTCACCCTCTGAAAACGAACAATAAAAGAAGTGGGTCTGAGAGTGTGACCCTCAGGGTGGGGCGGGGGGGGCGCAGTGAAGCACTCAGTCCCCAAGGAGCGCTGGTCTGAGATCAGATCAGGGCAATCAGCGAGGGCTTTGATCTCAGCCTTTCATGTTCTAATAAAAGCGTTACACCTGCGCCGCCGCGTCTCCTCTTGTTCCCCGTCGGCGGCAAAGACACGACGCGACGCTTCACCGTTCCTGCGTCTCAGAGCGGTTTCGGCTCATCTCATGAGGGTAGTTGACATAGTAAGTCACCGATGCTAGTACTAGTATCCTAGTACGCAGTTATTTTTTAAATTACATTGAAAGGAAGCATTGCTCGTGTGTACTAGTCGTTCGCGACCGACGTAGCATCGCAGTCCAAATGTCTCTGATTATGTTTAATTAACCATCCATGTTGTTGCGATTAAACTGCCCATCATCACGAACGCTAGCCGGTGCGCCACAAACTGCAGAAAACGGAGCATCTGTGGAGAATGATGTTCGGTTTGTTGGTCTCTTGTTGTGATGAACTGCTGCCGTCACCGAGGACGTTTTTTTTTCAAAAGTCTCACTCTTAAGTACTAGCAGAGCTTTGGAACTGAATCAATGCAACTTGCTTTCTAATTATTCCCATATAGAAAGCAGGTAAAACCAGGGCATCGCTGGGTTAACACAAGCTGAAGAAAGGCCGACGTCGAGTCGTCCGATGTATAAAACAGGACAGGGAACGCTGGTGAATCTCACAGGCTAAATGAGACGATTAGACGTCCTCCCGAGTACACTGGTCCTCCTTTAGCTTTGTGGAGGAGACGTGTGTGTGTGTGTGTGTGTGTGTGTGTGTGTGTGTGTGTGTGTGAGGGAGGATCGTATGCCTATACACTGAGGAATTATAATCAGCTGTCAATCTGAAAGGCATAACAGAGGTGAAATAACACGGTGGTTTCAAGTGTCCACCTCATTATCTTTCAACAAACAGCCTTATTTTTCCATAATGGAGGGAAATTCCACAATGAGCACAAATCCTCTGAAGGGATACTGTGGCAAATGAGGCGGCAGCCCCCCCCCCACACACACACACACACACACGCTAGTAGTTCACAGCGAGGCCTCTGATCTTCGTACCTGCACACAGCGACGGCGCACACGCTGTTGGCGCTTTGACATTCCTGTGATTCTATGCAGCCTCCTTTCATCCTCCCTCACGTTGCAAACAGAAGTGAGCTAATAGGAGTTCATGAGGTTTCTCCACATTTTTAAAAGGGTGAATGTGATTTCAAAATCATGTTAAAGCAAAACCTGCAGAAATACTGTACTGTAATAATAAACACTTTGTTCATCACGTTTTTCCCTTTAACCGACGGAATCTTGATAAATCCGGATAATGTAGACTTTCTTCCTTCCTATGTCAATATTCCAACTCCACACTGAACAGTCTGGGGCGCTGAGAGAAAGCAGCACAGTGACACGCAAGTGTGACTTTTTGTTTTATGATGCACAGAGCTGCAATTTACTGAGTATTGACTTTCCCACAGAGGAGCCTTAACGGTAAAAAAAAGGAAACGAGCAGTTTTTGTTGAAGTAAAGCGGTTCAGTAAATGACATTTAAAGCACATAAAAAAGATGAAACACACAGAGCCCCTGCTTCTATAACTACGCGTTATAACTCCTCTCAGAACTGCAGATTAAAGATGGCCGCCTGCAGTCACACCCTGCATTTGTCGCGTACACTCACAAGCAACACCGCAGTAGGGATCTCCAGTGCGAGAAAGATATTACGCATGCCGCATTGTCAGCGACTGAGAAACAACGGAGAACTCTTCTCAAGGCTTTGTTTATACTTGCGCTTGTATGACCGTCCTACTCGACGCTCTGTTTGCTGCATAATTCTCCATAACGCCAGAGGGCAAACCGACAAAATGAACTGTGAGGATTCTAAAAGACGCCGAGTGCAGCTCAGAGATTTGTTCATACACTGTAAACGTCACTGAAAAATAAACCCCACCATGAGGAGGATGGATAGTAATTATTGATAAACTCGTACCACAAATATATGAACTGCTTAATAACCCTTTTACAAGCATTGAGAACTTTGTGTGTCTAAAGAACCTATGAGCAGATTGTCCGTGTAGAATCTCTGGACATCTACTTCTAACAGCCATGTGATGATGGGCGGCTAGTTAACCAACTCCAGAGGCGTACAAGCCTCCACACGCCAGCTTTACTACAGCGAGAATGAACTAAGCTGTGCCGGGTTAAAGCCCGGCTGCAGCGAGATGCAGAACCCTACGCCAGCGGTCAACCGCTCACATTACTGCCGTCAGTAACGTCGGACTGCTGGTCAACTGGCCGGCTTTCGGATCGCCATGATAACAGTTAATCCACAGCAGAGATTATGGAGCGCGTAATGCAACATGCTGCTTTTAATGCGCACAGATTTTCTTTTTTGCGAACCAAACAATGGTAAAAACACAAGACTCGTGCTCACTGATCCCCATGCAGTCACGGGGAGCATACTTACCCGCACAAGGGTGCTCTTAGCCTGAGCTCGCTGGGGCTGCGCTCCCGGGGCGCCCTGGTCCCTGGCTGCGCTGCCGTGCGCTCTGGCCACGGCCCCCGGCGTGCCATTGGTGCAGACGCCGGGCCCGGGGCCGGCCCTCCGGGGCCTCTGCTTGATGCCGTCGAGCAGCCGCACGAGAAGGATGTTGCTGGGCAGCTCGTCCACGGCGCACTCTACCAACGTCCGGCACTCCGGGCAGCGCAGCTCTCCTCGCGAGCCCAAGATGCCCTGGAGACACCGGCGGCAGAAGGTGTGCTGACAGGAAAGGACCTTCGCCGAGGCGTCCAGGCGCTCCAGGCACACGGGGCACTCCAGCAAATCCAGCAACACGGACTCGTCCATCGTATCCCCTGCTCCACCGCTACTTCAGTAGGAGAGGCATGACGGTAGTTTGCGTTTGGAAGCAGGACCAGTATGCCGTCACGTCACTGCCATACCTCAGCTCTGGCCATGGCGTCTGCATCAGCTATGAAAACAGGGGCGAGACACGTTAATGTGCATGTGAACGAGAAATAGGTCACAGTGACCCTGTGGTGTGCAAAGAGCATATTTCTAATAAGTTACACCGAGAACATCATTATTGAACCACATAGAAAGAAGGTGACGTCATATTGGTTTATAAACTGCCATTTTGAAGCCTCAAGCTTTGAAACTTGTTTTTGACTCCACATGGACCATAATTTACTAAATGAACATCATGCTGCATTGAAGAAGACTTGAAAGTAGAGACTGAGACCATAAACTCATGTTAACAATGTTTACTGAGGGAATAAATCATGAGAAACGTAGAGTCATTTTCTCATAGACGTCTATGGGAACAGAGTCGTCGCCCTCTGCTGGTCACTCGAGAATCCTTAAGCATTTCCTCTTGTTCTGTCAACTTTTCAAATGAGACGTAGATTATTCTTGAAACAAAATCTTTAAAGCAGGCGCTTAGGCCATCGGCAGACATTTTCATATGTTTTTACTTACAGGTTTACAAAAACTTTGTAATATTTAAAGTTGAATTATCCTGTGTTAAGAGCTTTAAAGTGTTACATTCATTTTAAGAGCAGCAGATAAAGAAATACTTCTGGTAAACGAATGTAATATCAAAACGTTAAACTGTTTTTGTACTTCTGATTTACGGGTCTAGAAACAGATGTGTGCAGTGTGATTGGTTGAAAACCACATTATATAATAGTCTAAGCAAACAACAGACATCACATGACGCCGAAATCTGTGCTTCATTTGTTGAGCAGAGGAATTGTTATTCCAGCTGACAAACTGACACATTCAAAACAGCAGATTAATGATGACCTGCCAAAAAGAAAGAAAAACTACAGTCATTAGTCTAGAATTAAGAGATTTAAAGTCACGTTAATCCGATTAAAACGACAGCGCATAATTACACCTAGAAAACTGTGGTCCTGGATATGACACCGTCAACACGTCACCGTCGCGAAAAACAAAAAACGATGAGAAGCAGAGATTCGTCTTTCGTAAGCACAAACACGGAGAAAGATTGATCAATAAATCCAACTGACTTCGACAATTGACAAACCAGGCGATTGGATTAAATCCTAAAACCATATTTTTGTTATGAAAACTCAAACGTTCTTGTGTGTAAAGATGTGTAAGAGCGAGTTACTACAGGGGGAAAAAGAATGTCAATATTACGCAACACCCCAAAACGTGCGCTATTACTATTTTTATGACAGCGGTAGTAGCGTTTTATAATATCGCGAGATAATTAAAAAAGAGTAAATTAAAGTAAATTGGCTCGCGCGGCGGCTGCGTTCATGCAGTTAGCTTTTAAAAGGTGCAACTGGAAGCTTTTTTTTTTTTTACGGCTTCAACATCAGTTCTTGAAAAAAATGTTTTCTACAACTTTTCAGACAAAAAGTAAAAGATAAAACTCTTTTACTCTTTTACTAAAAAGTAAAAGATAAAACTCTTTTACTTTTAACGGCAGTTTACCTCTCAAAGACCGCGGCGGCTCCTCCTCTCGTTTCCCGGTATCCAATAATTCTTTAACAAGCGACCCGAGTCAATTACAAAGAGTATTTACGGGAGAAACAGAAAATTGTACAACGTCTCGCTATTAGTGCACTTCTTTGTCAGATTCTCGGGTGAAACCGAACGGGAAGAGGACCCCGGCGAGACAACGGAACTCCGTCGGCAGCGAGCAGCGCCATGCTAGCAGGCTGCTAGTCCGCTACTTCTGCCGGACGGGGCTGCCAGGAGACGAGCGGAGAGGCGAGGGGGCGGGGCGAGGAGTGGGCCAAGTGGGTGTCGCCTTCACGTGCCGTTGGGAAATTCGGACGACAATGACGCAGGGGGAGTAGTGAGGAGGCGCGAAGAGGAGCCAGCCGATTGAAGGAGTGGTTGAATTTAATTGAGTTCGACCCTTGTTATTAATAGATCAATATGATTATTGTTTTTACTTTCATTATAATATGACCGTTACCATGATGTCCAGTATCATTCAATGCAAAATGTATTCCGACATTTTAACATATTATGGAAATCTCATTTAAAAAATGCTGTATATCAATGAATTTCTATATTAAAAAAATATTCAGAATATGATATAACTACCATATTGTAACTATATATATGATATTTATATTGAATAAATATTCAATATAAATATCATATATATATATATATATATTATGATATATATATATATATATCATAAATATATTACAACATAAATATATATTATATCAAATCTATTAGAACATGTACATGTATATATTGAGATGCACCTATATGGACCTTGTTTGTTGGGCAAACACCCGATCAGTGTGTTGAGAAAAGACCAACTCAAAAGCCCCACAAAACATCACACATTTAATTATTTTGGATGAAATGTGCCCGTTTTCATCCACGTCCTGGTTGTGTGTCCTCACCGCCGTCCTGCGTGCGTCGCAGCTGCGTAGCGATGTTCACTTTAACGCGGCGACATCATATCATATACGGCGGCGTTAGCATTATGCTAACTAGCGAGCTAAACCTCTACAGAAGCGTCGTGTTTGCGGCATCCCTTTCATGGTCTTCTTTTTCTTTTTACTTTAATAATATTGGTGTTATTATGTAGATATTGAACTCACTAACAAAGAAATATTTTAATTTTATTTTTTAAAGTTTGCCTGACAATATAACAACCAAAGAAATACAAAATCCCTAACTTGAATGGTTCGATATGTACAATTATTAAACTATTTATTTGTTCTCCCTCCTCGGGTATAACTGCATATTCTTCTGGGCACAATCATTCATATATGCATATGAGACAGAAAACATTCACAAAAGAAAACATCTGTATACTTTTACATTATCTCTCTAATTGTTCAATTATTTATGTTATGTAACAAAGACTAACCACAGCAGGCTTTACATGGTGGAACTTTAAATTGCATAACTTTCCATTAAATTAAAAACAGCCTGTCACTAAACATAGCAAATGAGACGTGCTATTTTGGTGTGGGAATTGTAATTGTAACTTAATTTGATGTTTGTTTCTTATTTGGTTGATATAAACTCGGGCATCTGTATCACTTTTATTCTGGTCTGTTTTCATAATGAAACAGCGCTCTTGGTGAATGAATGTGTGTTGATGAGCTGGAGGAAAAATATAGCCAAACAGATCATTAACTCATCATTATTATTTCCCATATACCGCAGCTAATTTACGCCGTGGCAGTTCTTGGCGGAATTCCGAGGCGCACTTGAAGGCGGCGTCCAGCGTTGTCAAACGGGCGTGAACTGAATCATTTGTAACGTGTGGAAAAGTCATATTGATGACAAAAGAACGTGTTATTGTGGTAGTTTAAAATAATTCAACTAATCTTATTGCATTTAATGCGGTCCCAGCAAGAATGTCTTAATGTCTTGTAGTTTTGTCGCGACTTTGACCATTTCTTTACGTTTGGTCTTTATGGTCATTGTGTGTTCTGTTAATTTGCAGTCTAGTGGCTTTTTTTTTGATAATTTTTTTAATTATTATCTCTTAACGAGGTGAAAGCAAACGGATGGGTCCACGATTAGATGATGTGCAGACAGACAGCAGGGAAGAGACCTTTTCTCAATGCTTTGTATTTATCACCCCTTCAGTCTGAAACAGGCCTCTGACTCCTTTTAACCTGCGAGGGAAAAGCACAAACCCACTTGAGGGAGATGAGAAGGAGACGCAGCCGGCAGACAATAAACGGTGATTTATCTGCGCCTCCTTCACAGGACGCCGCATATTGAGCGACGGCAGAGACGAAGGGGGCGAGCGAACAAAAGGAAGAAGAGCAATAAAAAAAGGAGATTTATGAGGAGGTGCCTGTCCTCTGTCACATTGGAGCTTGCAGGAGCCCTCAGGACGAATATCCTGCTCCTCTTCATACTCCTCCACTTCACGTCTGTCTCCGTCTCCTCGCCCCCTTGTCTCCTTCTCCTCGGCTGACACCGATGGCCCCCCCGCCCTCTTTTTTTTGTTTTTGCTTGACCCTCTTGTGTCTCTCTCTCTCTTACACACACACACACACACACACACACACACACACACACACACACACGGGATGGAGGGGACATCTGTGTCACTGCCTACAAATGGAGGACAAGGAAAGGACACAAGACTTTAAAGAAACCCTCACAGAAGTGGCCTCACTTTATTTATTTTTGTTATGTATTCTATATAATCAAATTCTATTATTGTATACGGCGTCTCCCTCGTATTTTGTGTTCATTTTCCTTCTTTGTATGAAAGGTTCTGGACAAATAAATGTTGATATTCTTAAGCCTACAACTGTTAATATAACAAAGTTGATACTAAAATAAAACCATATATCAATGCAAAAACTAATGATATGAATCCAATAGTTAGACATTATGGGATGTGCTGCGTTGCAACTGTAGGAACAAAGAAGGAAATGTGGAGACATCATCCTGTAACAGGCAGCAATAAAAGTGAGCAGCAGAAGGAGGTGCAGAGCCTCCGGGGAGATGAAGCCAAGCAGAGGTCAGCGGTTTCTTCCCCTGATGTTTTATACTCTTGTCGTCGTAGCGACGCTCGCAAATCACGACTCGTGAATAATTCAAGGCGCATAAAAGAGAACGAGCGACTCGGGGCAGCAAACAAACACGGATAACGAAAGAGAGTCCAACGCGTTTAGTGCAGCCTCAGCTTGAACCTTTAAATAATAACATTTAAGCAGAGACAGACGCTTGCAGGTTAAAACATTATGTACGTTTCTGGATTAATATCACTGCTGCAGTAATGAGTACCGGTTCATTAGAGATGTAATGATGTGAAAGTACAACATTTACCCCAGAGATGTACAGATGTATAGTATAAATGGATGATACGAGGCCTCGACCTATAAAGTGTCGCTCAGAGACACAAAGAGGAGTAAATATAAATGACCACGGAGACAAGAGAACTGTGACTTCCTGCTACAGTCGGCGTGTCGAGTAAATGTTCTTTATCGATCTGCCTCTTCGGCCCACGTGTTTGGAAGATAGAAAGAAAACTAAAAGTTCTCAGAAAAAGGGTTTATTATAAAGATTTACAATATTTAATCCATAATCAAATATAAATAACGATTATTATCTGAACATCGATCTGATCGGTCCTGTAGAGCCGGTCTTGCTACTTTACCATGACAACAGACAGCGGTCTCGCATAAAATCAGTTTAAGAAAAAGGTGGAAAATGTGTTTGATCACATGTGAACTGTTGAGTTGGTGAAAAGAGTCGTAAGAAAAAGGAGGTTCAACCGTTTTTTTGTAGAAGCTGTGGTCAAGAAGAGAGAACCTGAGAGGAACAGAACTTTGCCCGCCAAAATAAAATGAACCAACTGAAAGACACCTTATTCTTTATGACATGATGTTTTCCTTCATACGGACAATCAACAGAACTCTTCAAGTTAGCTTTGGTTAATAAGAACGCGTGTTTCTATAATGACGATGCGAAACCACATCCTGGAGTGCACTTTGTTACCCATCATGCAAGTGTGCCTGAAACACTGTGAGATGCTTCATGCATAGATCTTCTGCCTCACGGGAAGACGTCAGATAGCCAGCAGATTGTCAAAATCACTCATCGTTATCTGGGGGGGGAAGAGACAGACAGACAGACAGACAGACAGACGTTGGTTAGCGACCAAAAAGTTAAAAACAAAAACAGATGTGCTGCCTTGACCTAAATGAGTATTTTGTAATAGTTTGTGTTTCTGGACTACAAAAAGTTAAAAGCCACTTTTTCATAACGTAGAAAAGCGTTTGCATCTGAAAACTACAACTACTACACAGCCGGGGTGGAACAACGTGGTTCAGCACATTTCTTCCCTGATAATGCAGAAACAAAGCGGAGGAGGTCAGCTAGCTAACGTTAGCCGTTAGCAGACGGTAGTCCGCCCAGTCCTTTTTGGCTAAACCACAGCAGCTAGCGGCTAACCCTAGCAGAGTTTGCATTGATTATATCTCGTTATTATTAGAGTTCGATGGCTGCAGAGATGAATCCTGCAGGGACTGATCTGACATTCATGACACAACCGGTAAAAATAGAGTCGCTGAACGGAGCTGTTCAGTGAGAGACTGCATCTGAAGACGGTTCTCATCCTGAGGGAGAGCTGTGAAACTCAAAAGAACCCCCCTTCTTCCCCCCACCCCCGCGCTCGTCTCTGACAGCTGACTCGGCACAAAGGGAGAGGAAGCGTCTCGGTTTCATCTACATGACTCGGTAGCAGTGTGAAATGTTCAAAGCGAGTGTTTCTTCCGTCTTCGCTCAGAGACGCAAATGCCGAGTGGAGCCGTGAAGGAGACGGCACCGACCTTCTTGGTACGCGCCGTCCGCCATCACCAGGTGGAGGATGTTTGGATACAGATGCTGGTGCTCGGTTCCCAAAATGTTCAGCACCAAACCGGAGCCCAGGTCGATGCTCTCGTCTTCGTCCTCATGTGAAGCCTCAAAACAAAAGAAACTTGTGTCCTTAAGGGTCTTACGTCGCCGTGGCGAAGCGCTCAGACGGATCGGGGCCCCTCGTACCTTTATCTTGTTGTAGGCCTCGATGAACTTTTCAAAGCCCATCTGCTGCTCCAGATCGAAGCGAAGTTCTTCCAGGCGGCTGAAGATGCTATCGTGGTGGCCGGCCCCCCCGCCCTGCTCCTCTTCGCTGCCGTCTGTGGTTGAATAAAACGTTTAAAATCATCTGATGTGAGGTGTGAAATCCCCGTTTTCTTTGTAGAGATCGAAGAAAACGGTTTCAGTTCAAAGAGTTGAAAATAATATAATCACAACGTTGACTTAAACTGCTTCACAATAACATATAAGCTTAAGGAGAAATACTTTAATACATTTTTATTTTCACAAATATTCCTCTTACCAGACTGCCACTCCTCGTTGAGCTGCCTGCCGTTGCCGTGGTTTCCCCCCACGCCGTTGTTCAGCAGCTCGCCTGCTTCCTCATCACCGGGACTGCCATTAGAGCATTCCTCATCGTCCTCCTCGCCGTCCTCCTCGTCGCCCTCGTCGCCGTCCTCCTCCTCCTCCTCGTCTTCCCCCTCATCGTCTTCGTCATCGTCCATGGCCATCTGACTGTGGTCCTTGACAAGCTCAGCGGCAATCCTGTTGAAGAGTACCCGTTCTTCTTCTTCTTCTTCTTCTTCTTCCTCCTCCTCCTGCTCCTCTTCCTCTTCCTCTTCCTCCTCCTCCTCCTCCTCCTCCTCCTCTCCCCCCGGGGGGTTCCCGTTAAAGTCTCCGTGAGAGCTCCCCCTCATCAAGTCCTCCTCCTCTTGCAGCAGCCTCTCCATGGAGGCCCGGATGTCCCGCAGGTCTTCATCCTCAAGCGCACTGGGGAACAGAGGTCAAGTTTAATCAAACGCAGTACGCCATCAATCATTCCGCAGCAGCACGACACGAAAAGAGATCAGTCTTCAGACCACAGCGGCCTTCGCCCGTCTTACTCTTCGGTCTCTGACTGATCATCGTCTTTGGCGGCGTCCTCCAGGTCCTCGACCTCCAGGTGGTCGTCGGGGACCGCAGGAGCGTCGCCCCCAACGACCGCTGCCGAGTCCCGCTGCGCGCTGAAGAGCCGGCTGAGGTCGGGCAGCGAGCAGGTCCGCAGCATCTGGACGATACGAAGACGGTCGTGACTCGATGGCGATTAATCTGACTCAATGTTGTTGGTTTACAACAGTCTGCACATTGAATTATAAAGTAAAGTAATCAAACAATGTCCACTTTGCTGCTGTAGTACTCAAATGTCGAATAAAGGATTATAATTTAAAAAAAAATAGAAAATGTGCACCATTTTATCTTTATAACACCGACCCTAAAGAAGCGCAGTGTGCATTCTGTGTGTGTGTGTGTGTGTGTGTCGAGTTGTCCCTGGTGAAGGTTATGACAGATTTAGGTTGATTGATGCTCTCTCCGTCCTATCGGACCCACTGCAGGTTCAGCCCGGTGATTAATGGCCCCGCGTCCGTTCCACAGCCCCTCGTTAATAAAAAAGCCTCGACATCACACCAACAACAATCTTCTCGACCTGAGCAGCGGCAAACCCCCCCCCCACTCCACACTCCACACTCCCCCAACCGCCGTGGATCCCATCACGTGACACCTAAAGACCACCGTTGTCACCTTGGGGTTGTTGGCGTCGAACATGCCGGTGGAGAGGCCGATGAGGAGGGCGTCGTGCTGCTTGGAGCGCAGCGGGGAGACGGAGCGCGAGCGCGAGGCCACAGAGGAGGACTCGTCCACGGACGACTGGGCCGAGAGGAGAGCCAGCGCGGCGGTGCGGCGGTGGGCCGGCGAGCACAGCTTGACGAACAGGGGCGCCTCTGTGTGAGCCGAGGCTGGCAGCGGCGGGAGAGTTTAATTAAGATTTGTATCACGCTGGAAAACAGAAAAAACAGGCTTTTCACACACTAAACTCACCCGAAGTGTCGGATGGTTTCACTGCACTCCTCTCGGCCTCTGTGGCTGGTGTTGTTCCGCCCTCTGCTGGCCTAGAATGAAAACACACGTCACTAAAACACACCAAGAGAATATTCACGCCGATTACAGCAAATGGATCTTGACACATATTGTGACGGTTAAATAATGATTCGATTTTAATTGTGTGGGAAAGGAGGAAGTTCTTTCCGTGAATGAGTAATAAAAAAGAGGAGCGGTTACATGGGCTGGTGGGCTTCCGGCCCCCAGGCCTGCTGCACGCCGGCTGGAGGACGCGAAGGCGGTTTAGGCGTCTCCTCCAGAACCACTGACTCCACGTCTGCTGGATCTGCACACGTTCAGACCAGAAAGGGCTGAAATATGCTTTGGTTTCAAGTGCAGAGGATATTTAGGAATAATACAAGTGTCTCAAAGAGCTGTAAAGTCAAACAAAAAAATGGAACAACTCAACGTAAAGATCCTTTTGAAGCTGCGTCAGGAAGACGAGCCACAAGTCACCCGATAATCTGATCAGGTGAGGTGCCTCGTTTGTGCGCATTCAGTCCGTCCTCACCCAGAACCTCGCTGAGGTTTGTCCTCGGTGTCGCTCTCGTTGTCGTCTCGGAGGTGCGGGCGCTCTCCTTCTGGACCTCTGGGCTCGCTAGCGAGGAGAACTCCTCTTCTGAGGCCTTCATGGCTGCTGTTGCCTGGACGGGCTTATCTGAGGAGAGCATCGCACACGCGCGCGCACGCACACACACACACACACACACACACACACTTTCACAGACTGGCTTTTACGGGGCATCGTCTTTTTACTGGGTTATTCCATTGTTGTTTTGTTTAATCAGCGTCTAAATCTGCGCGGTCAAAAAGAAGGTTACTTTTTTGTGGTTTATGAAAGTTACAATCATCATTGAGTGGATCTTAAACTACCACACAGGCAAATGAAAGCACCGTTGAGTCAAATGAGACCGACTGAAGGGACGACTGACCGGGGCTGGAGATCTCGCCCGCGGTGACGTCCTCCAGCTGCAGCGTGAGAGGCTGAAGCTCCGCCTCCTGAAGAACTCTCAGCACCTGAGAGTCCGGATTCGCTCCCCACACCTTCCGAGGAGCTTCCTCCTGCAGCGCGGCCATCTGTATGACTTCCCCCGCCGTTTGCTCTGAGTCACCGCACAAACGAACACACACACACACACACACACACACACACACACAAGGTTCACGGCCAAGGTGATTCTTTGCTTCCTCGCTCGGGTCAAAGGTCACTCACCGATGGTCCTGATGCACGTCTCCTCCAGAGTTTGTTGGGCCACAGAGAGGACGAGAGGAATTCCTGCTTCCCACTTCCTCCGGTCTCCTGCAGAACACGGTCGATCCTCTGGAGACGTGGAAGTGGCTGCTGAACATGTGAACACGAGGGAAACGTTCTTACAGGAGCTTTTGAATAGAAGCAACGGAGCCATTGGATTCAATCCAGTGTCTCTTTTAATTGTAAATCAGGAACAACTTCAAAAGATTACGTTTTAAAGAATATATTTTACCGTGACATTGTTCGATTAAAGTCGCCCTTTCACTTACAGGTTTCCTCGAAGGTGTGCTGAGCCGCAGGAAGCACGGGAAGTTCTGCTGCATCCCACTTCTTCCGGTCTCCATTCGAAGGGGGGCGTGTCTCTGCGTCAGGCTGGTCCTGTAGAGGGGCGGGGCACTGGATAGGCTCCTCCCCCGGGCCCTGGGCTTTAAGGTTCTGGTTGAGTCGGCGCAGAATCTGCTGTTTCTCACTCTGCCACATGAAGGGAATTTAGCAGAATTATCTTTTTAGACTTTTGCTGCCATTTTCACACACTATTCATGTTGTAAATGATTATTTATAATGTCACAAACACACCAGGAGGACTGTGGCTTTCTGCGGCTCAGACGACTTTTCCTTCAGAGGAGTAATCTGTGAAACACAAAGCACTGAATTGATGTGGCTCAGGAGCACAGTGAATCACAGAAGCTTCGTCTCACACTGTGGCGTGATCGGATCGGACTACAATTTCACACTGAGGACAAATCAAATATGCATATTTTGAACCGCTTTATAATGTGGTGTACATTATCCACTCAGCGTTTCATTATGATTCGATTTTGGCTCAAATGCACACGGACCGCTCCGACGTCCTTCAGGGCGGCTGTCATGGAAATGGCTGCAGGCGGCGGCGGCGCTTTGGCAGCCGGTTCTGGCTGAGAGGGACTCGTCTGAGGAAGAGGACCGTCAGCGGTGGATGATGAACACGCTGCTGCTGCTACGTTTCCTGCTGCCACGGCGCCGACCTTCATCCCCCGAGCTACGAGCTTCCACGAGACACAACAACCAAGATCAGACTGAAGTGACGCACTGGTTTGGACAAGTAAGGGAAGGAAAGGCCGAGGAGAGCTTACATGGTCCTCCCAAGCCTTCTTCTCCCTCTCCTGTGCCTCCTTCCTCTTCTTCTCCAGTTGTTCCTTCAGTACGGCAGCGCGTGCGTTGGCTTGGGCCTGCGTTTAAATGTGTGCAGACATTTCCTGTGACGTGGAGGCCTTTCAGAGCCAATTTATGCCGAGCAGTTTAAATTATTCACACTGCAAAACATCTGCTCACAAAGATGAATGAGGTTGGAAGAAGAGGGAGTTTGTAGTGGATGTCACTGGACATGATCGATCTTCAGCTGAACTACGACACACAGCTGCACAGTGACAATAAACGTACCCTTTATTACACCTCATGTGGTCAACGTGTCGCCGCTTGCACTTTGCAGGACGTGGACGGTCTCACCTTTAAAGCCTCGACCTTCTTCCTCCTTTGCTCCGCCTCCTCGCTGGACTCCTGGCTGTCGGAACCGTCACTATCGTACTAAAGAGAACCCTCCCCCCCTCCAAATGTTAGAGGAGAAGAAGTGGAAAAACACCAATTAACGGTTTGCTGTCAGAGGGCCGCACCTTCTCTCCTCTGAGCCGGGCTTTGATCTGCTGACGCTCGTTGAAGTTCTGCAGTCGGATCTGCCTCAGTCTCGACAAATACTCCTGGGAACACACCGAGATGTTAGAAGGAGTCACACATTCACAGGGAGCACTGACACGGTGCAATGAGAACATCTGCGAATCACAATAGAAGATGCGCTCCATTCAAAGCAACAACAAAAAAAGGCTGCAATGAACGACTGGGAACTGAGGTGGGAGGGCAAATTTGAGATGGGGCAAACAAACAAAGCACATTGGGGAGGCAAAATAAACGGGACTGGACACGGTGATTGTGCAACAAAGGCGAGCATGGGTTTGAGCTGCCGGGTTGCATTATGGGAGTGTCGAGGAGGACGTGCTGTGAGTGAGGGGACCTGCGAGGCTCCTACCTCCTCCTCGTTGTTGCCTCTGGGTCTCCTGCACCGACTCGAGCCGGCTGCCAGGCTGTGCCGAGTGCCCTGTTTACCGTTCAACATTTCAGAATAAAGGACGGAGCCCCTCAGCATGGAACCGGCACGACAGTCATGAGCGCGGAACCGGGACGCAGCGTTCAATCAAACAACAACAAAAACAAACAGAACAGCGAACCCACGGAGCAGCGGCACCCACCTCCGCAGCGCTACGCAGCATTTTATCTCATTATTTCATCCGTACAGATGAATCTCTCCCATCAACCTCTTTTCCTGCAGCAATAAAATCTACATAAATAAATTGAAGTCAAAGCTAATCAGTGAGGGAAATATGAGGGTCTTGATTAATACTTCAGAACTCTAAATCCCCAAGAGCGTAATATCACGTAGGTCTTGAGGCAGTTATTTGTTGATCTTAAATTGTCTTTCTTTATTCTTTAAACTTGTCTTCACTAAGATGAGTGCAATGTATCGATGCTGGCCGAAGCCACGCCGCCACCAACGAGCTAATACAGCAGAACGCGGTCAGGAGTCTGCGCAGGTAATTCTGCCCCCTACTGGCTAGAAATCTAAATCAGGCAGAACAAGGTTCATGTTTTCATTTAAGAGTCTTTTTGGCCACTCATATATTTCTATGTGCTTATGCTAACCAGGTAGCTGATGGCAGGTAGCGAACATGCGAGAGCCGAAACCTGGGTGGCAAAGCTACAAAACACCTTCAGGATGGAACCCTGTATTCCAGTGTTTGAACACATGATGCTCGACGGAGTTTAATCATTTTAAAAACATCGGTGCCTGGTAAGCGAGGGCTGGTCAATGCGACTTCAGAAACGCGTTCAATGACGAAGAATCACGCTGAAAGTCCGGCTACGTACCAGCTGTCCCTCGGCACGGACCTTGTTGAGAACGGCTTCTCTTTTCCGCTGTAAAAACTCCTCAACCTGAAAGGCCCGTCCAGCAGCGGCGTGTCCCCGCGGCCTGAAAACACAACGCAGGGCTCAAACCCAGCCGTGTGAGTGTGTGTGTGTGTGTGTGTCTGTGTGTGAAGCCGCTCCTCCCACCGGCAGAGATGTGCTGGTTTGGAAACGTGCTGCAGCTTCTGCAGCTCCCTCTTGATGGCGTCGCAGTTGAGGAGCCGGGGAGGGGCGCTGGGCTGCACCGGACCGGCCGCGACCGGGACGCTGCTCAGAAAACGGAAGAGTGTTTGGTGGGAGGAGGGCATTAAAACAGGGGTTTGACACACACACACACACACACACTTACCGGGTTGGGCTGCCCGGTCCGGCTGAGGGCCCCTCCCTGCTGAGAACCTTAGCCTGGGGGTTGACCATCTGGTCCAGAGCAGCGTGCTGGTGCTCATACGGGGCTTTACTTGGACCCTGGACGGCGCTCGGGACAAACAGCTTTCCACCTCCTGCAAAACACTGAGCAAACAGGGAGACAGGGAGTCAGGAAGGCTGAAGGAGAAGCTGCACGACACCAAAGGAACCCTGAAATGTGCATCTGCTACCTTCCTCTCCGGGCTGCTTCCTCCACTAGAGCTCAGGACGTGCTTCCAGCCCTGCTCTCTGGCCTGGTTTATACGACTGATCTGTTAAAGACGGAGTCATACGGAACATTTACCACTACAGGAGTGACTCGTTACATGGAAGAGACACAACAGCCGTCGGCTACCTTTTCCTTCTCATATCTCTTCATTTGCTCCGCTTTCAACAGGAACACCTGCAGGAGAAACTGTTGTTAAGTCCCTGTTTCTGCGCGAAGTTTAAGTTTGCCTTAAATGAAGTGAGGTTGTATCGTAGATGCAGTTTGATAGGAGAGAGGCGTCTGGTGTTTTTGTAGCGATCATAGATTACAGCTTCAGTGCTACAAAGTCAAAACTATTCTTCAACGGATATAAATTATGATGTTAACAACACAACATCACTTGGCTGCATTTCCTGTAGCGACACAATGAACATCAATGAACATACTTGTAAACATGTAAACATCACAAATGGCCCCACCTGCTCCCTCCGCTTCCTTTCCTTCTCAATCAGCTCCATCCTTTTCTTTCTGAGGACGTCCTGCACGAGGACGAAGAAAGACGAAGCATCTAAAAGAAACGCGGCAGCAACGGGGGGGAGGGGGAGGTCGGCTGACAGTTTCATGTGCGAGTACATGAACAAGGAAGGGGGGGGGGGGGGGGGGGGTCTAATAGTAAAACGCTCTGCTGTACCTCACGTTTTTTCCTCTCTTCCTCCACTTGACTCCCTCTTCTCTGAGGGGCTGCAGGGTGAGGAGCCTAAGCAGCACATGACACCGGGGTCAGAGGTCATCGACACACTACGACAGAGTGAGTGAGTCACTAACGGCAGAAAGAGGAGGCCACTGACCGCTTTGTGCTTCACGGCCGGCCTCCGCGCTGCCTCCGGCCCCTTCCTGGCGGTTAAAGGCACTCCGTATTTGCTGGCTGGTTTGGTGATCTTCTGGGATGGATTGGGTGACGTGGAGGCGGGGGCGGGACGCTTGGCTGGTCACACGGGTGAACACAAAAAAAGAGAATAACCCTTAAAGAGTGCGTGTGTGGAAATGATGTTCGCAGGGCCGTTTGTCTGCCTGCTCACCTGCCGGTCCCTGCACCGAACCCACTTTAGGCTGCTTGTGAAGAAAGTTATGGCGGAATTCCTGAGCAATGACCTGCAATGGTCCAGAGAACACGCGCGTCACTTTAGAAGCGGCGTCGCGCCGCGTCAGACGCCCCGCCGGCGTGCGGCGCTCACCTGAGGCGTGAGGAACCTTTGTATCCGGCAGGACAGGAAGGGTTTGTCCAGGACGCCGCCGACGGACGGACGCTCCCGGGGGCTTCGTTTGAACAGCGCCGCCAGTAGAACGCGCAGCTCCTGGGAGTAGTGGACGGACACGGGGGGGTACGAGCCGCGGATGATCTTCAGCACCAGGTTCTTCATGTTGCCGGCCTCGAACTCGAGTATGAGAAGGTAAAGATTCTATAAGAGACTCCCAAGAGGCCGGATACGTAGTAACGGAGCTCAGAGCAGGTGAGAGATCACTGCACATCTGCATTAATGAATACACACACACACACACACACTGAATACTTACAGCATGCTTAAGAGTGCACATTTCATACAGGACACACCCGAGGGCCCAAATATCACTGCAAAGGAGAGAGGAGGGGGGTAAGTGTGGGGGTTCACATTTATTCAATAGTCTCAACTGTCCCCGTTCGTCATCATTGAGAGGACACACTACTTCAAACAAGAAATAAAACATTTATTCATCTGATTTGTTCTAAATTCACCAAAATCTACCATTAGATTATGCCTCATTTGCTTATTTAAACATTACAGAAAACCTTTAATACCAAAAAGAATCTTCTCAATGTGAGTGATGAGTTCAACATTTATGTTCTGCGAATGTATGAAAATGAGCTCATATAATCGGTTTCACAGTTTAAGAAGTTAATTTTCATGCTGATATTTATAAATTTTCTCTTTTTTTTAAACATATACACCCGTCACGTCTCTTCTTAAATGGACATTGAATTGCTGCTGAATTTAGTTAGTCGGTTTTAACTAAAGTGGATTAAATGACGCATTTAAAGCAGTTCAAGAGGAAATCAATACCAGCCTCCTGCTGTGTGTGACAGACAAGTAGGTTCACTCAATAAAGAGGAGACGAGACACCTTTACATCCCGAGGCGCCAACAAACGAAGCCCGCACAACTTCACATCACGAGTGAGACAAACGCCAAGAACCCGCGCTACCTTTTGTTGTTGTACGGTTTGTTCTCGCAGATCTCTGGCGACAGGTAGTACGGCGTGCCGATGCACGTTCTCGCCAGTTCCACAGTGCTGTCGGGGAGAGAAAGAGAACGGACGGTGTCATGCTTCGCTCTTCCCGGATCTCCATCGAGATCGGCCAATTCACTCAGGCGACATTTCACACACCTGTTCAGCACTCTCGCGATGCCGAAGTCGCCGAGCTGCACCGTCCCGTCTTTTGTCAGAAATATGTTCTAGAAATATGCAGGCGTGATGAAAAGACGTGTGAATACAGGACAAATCGGCAGGAGGAGCAGGTGGTTTCATGAGGAAATACCTGGGATTTGATGTCCCTGTGGAGGATTTTTCGATCGTGCACATGCTTCAGCGCCAGGCAAATCTGCACAAACCAATCCAAGATCTGGGGAAGAGAGGACGGAGAAGCACATCATACAAGATCCACTTCCAATCAACAGCTTCTTTCATTCTCATAGCAGAACAACGTGGGATAAAAACATTTTCTTTATACATTTTATAAGAAGAGGTACTGCGGTATGGATTTAATATTATCAATTTAGTCCATATGCTTACCTGTTCTTCAGAGAAGAGCACCCCTTTCTGGGTGTTGATCTTCTTGAAGAGGTCTCCACCCTCACAGTAATCCATCACGATATACAGGCAGCCTCCCTCTAAAGAAAAACGGGTTAGAAAAGATTCCCAAAAGTCACAATACACACCTCACGTCAGAAGTTACGCCCGTGGTTCCGTCAGCCAAAGGCTGAGATCTTTGAACCGAACGAGTACCTTCAAAACTCTCTTTGTACTGGACAATGTTGGGATGACTCATGTTGGCGAGGACGGCGACCTCCTTCCGGGACTCCTGCCTCTCTTTACTCGACATCTGCAGAAAGACGCGGAGCAGAGAGACAGCGAGGGAGCTCGCGTTAACAGCGCCGGGTGGAGACTGCGTAGCTTCTCTCACAGGAGCTTACCGCTGATATGCCGATCTCCTTGATGACATACTGGTGTCCATCCTGCTTGGATTTGACGAGGATGGCCTTTCCGAAGGAACCTTCGCCAATTTTCTTCACCTTTTCGTACTTGTCCATGCTGGTGGATTGACTGGCTCCTCGTGCTGGCTCTGCAAAGAGAACCCGTCGCTCTGCCTTTATTTATTCCACTGTGTACACCTGTCTTGTCCAACTCGTCCAGGTGAGCAGTTTATTATAGTCACGGTTATTAGTTTTTGACAAAAATAAAATAATTATTCTGTATTAATCTACCAGTGTTAGTGTAAACGTGAAAGCAAATTATTTTCTACTTTGTTCCTTATCTTTGCAGATTCCACATACATTAATGACATCATTTTAAAGCATGCCAAATAATAAATAATAATTGTGTTACTAATGATCGATTCTGAGCGGCTATTTAGTATCTTTCGCCAAACCGTAAGAACTTCCGTTGGCTAGTTTTGGTGTACACACACATTTATTTGAGGTAGTGTTGTGTCGTCCTGTGAATACACACCACGGTTGATGTGTGTTCGCTGTGACGTTGGACAGACGGACCGTTTAGCAGCACAGCTAACGTCACCGTTACATAGCAGCTAACACCGCACGAAGATGGCAGACCGGCCCGCGTAAAATATATACGTTTTGTCAGCTAACGCAAGACATATTTTAAGGAGCTCGCGTCGGTACTTCGTCGGTAGAAGTAAATGTTGGTCTTACCATTAGTGTTTTTTCGCTGCTGTCTGGCAGAGGTTCTGGTAACCTGCTTCTGCCCGTGCGCTCTCTATCTAACTACGGTTCTGTAGTTTTGCCGCGGTTTCATTGGCCGCCTTCACGGTTCCCGATCATGGATTGGTTTATACAGCTGTCAGTCATGTTTCAGGGGAAACGATGGATCATTCTCCACTCTAACTGTTGCTATGGACATTTCCCATAGCAACAACAAGCCAATCGTTAGCGACCATAGAAACCTCCGTACTAAATACCCTTTATATACTTTTAGTTATTATGTTACGACTGTCTATACCTCAGAAATATATATGTAAATCATTATGAATATACATTTAACACAACACTGATTAAATCAATTTATATTTATAAATTAATATTTCATGTGTATAACTATATTCCTTTGGTTATAATGGTATCCCTTTTATGAGAATCTCAATTTGTTTTGCACTTCACATCACCCTTTTCTTGTTTCATACATACTAAATAAGCATGTTGAAGTTGTGAAGTTTTATACTAATGACAAGTAGGAAAATAAGAGAAATTTGATTGACAGAAACATTAACTTTCCTCAAGTCATAGACATCGTTATGGGAGAGCAGAACACTAAATATCTAAAATAACTACAGAATTTAAATCCTTACATATTTTTTCAATTGCAATCAACCGATAGTTTAATATACAAGGCTCTTAAAAAATGTCTCCATATGTTTTTACTTACTCACCAGCTTTTTTAAACTTGACATTGTTAAATTGTGTTCACAAAAAAAAAAGATACATGCTTAAAATATATTTTGTATATTTATATTTGTCGGTTCATGAATTTTGAACAGAATTCTTCATGCAAAGCTTTTGAACGAGGAAACACATCCTGCTGCAGAGTGATGAAAGAGGAAGACAAGTCTAAAGCGGATTATTCCCCTTTTGGTGAAAAGCGTGCATTAAAAATCCCACTCATGTGAGCATTGGTCACTTATTAGCCTCAACATTGGCAGGCATAAAGAAAAATTGACTACAAAAACCACAAAGTACCGACGGTGGTTATGCGTCAATAGTTTTTATTTTTTCATAACCCCCAAAAATATATATACATTTTCAGACACTTCAAATCCATCACCACCCCTTTGTGTTTTCCTTTCCTATGAAGATTATTCCCATTTAATATCGATGGAAATGGAAATGACAAGAGCAACAAAAAAAATTAGTTTCATCCAGAAACACTTTTGAAGTGACAGATATACAGAAACTGGTGTTCCCAGGATAAAGTGCAATAATAACGAGAGAGGTGATATTATTTGCTTCGAGAAGGGCGCCGCGTGGCCGGGTCACTCTCCGGAGCGGCAGCAGGCCCTGAAGCCACACTGCAGGTTCTGGCAGCCGCTGGCCGTGTCGGCGTGAGGACCTGCAGAGAAACACAGCGCGGTGGTCACCGACTACGAGCTGAAGGACACACAGATTTGAATAAAAAAAGGACAGAAGAGCAGTACATTTTTAATATGTAAGGAAATATGAAAGTGAATACCGACGGCGTCATACGAGCTACTGTAATGTCTACTTACCTTCCACCTTAGAAGCACCTGTTACTTACACTAAGACACATGCTATGCAGCTGGGTGAGGAAGATTGTTACGGCTGGAACACATTAAGATAGAAGTGCTCACAACATCTTTTAAAATCACCGGGGCAAAAAAACGACAGTTCACCACAAAATAAGAAACACATTTGTCCCAGCAGGCTACGTGCCAGTTCAAAGCTGCATTCTCTGTAGTGACCAGCAGGGGGCGATGCCTTTGCTCCCATAGACGTCTATGAGAAAATGACTCTTGATTTATTCCCTCAGTAAACATTGTAAACATCAGTTTATGGTCTCAGTCTCTAGTTAAGTCTTCTTCGACGCAGCATGATGTTCATTCAGTGAATTATGGTCCACTTCTTAAATACATGTGATGATTATTTCTCTAACCAGCAGTAATATCTCTAAGTCTACAGGAGGGGGTGAGAATGGGGCATCTATTTTTTTTTTTTTTTACAGTAAGCTATTTGTCATCCACGTCTTTATAACTTTAGGTCACATTACAGAAATTCGGGGCCATGAGAATTCAATCATTTTCTCCTGGGCGGCTTCCACTGTGGAAAAATAACTGGACTTTTAGGAACCAGCTGCTGCGTGGGATCGTTTACACTGCGCAGGTTGCTACGGCGTCACTTGTTACCGTCGATGTTGTCGCAGTAATAGAAGTGCTCGTCGTTGAGGGAAGGACAGGCGGACACCAGCTCCTGCAGCCCCACCTCAGTGATGAAGAGGCAGCCGGACAAGTTGAGATGCTCCAGGAAAGGAAGCCCTCCCCGCTGCGACACAGCCCTGCAACACACACACACACACACACACACACACACACACACACACACAGAGGTATAGCAAGGTGCACACACTCACTGGTGATCCATGTTAACGTTCAGCACAACAGCTTCATCTTTACCTCAGGCCCAGGTCTGTGACTTGATAACATCCGGAGAGACTGAGAAACCTCAGCGAGCGCCTCGCCTCCGACCGGTCAGTCCTGTTTTCCCGCTCGGGGCACCGCAGGCCCCCGAAAGAGGAGCATTTAGTCCGAAACTCTGCGGCGCCGCTCCTGGTGGAGCCCGACTCGCACTGCGGCTCGGCCAAAGTCCTGAGGGCAGAGCCGCCGGCGCAGCAGGTGGAGTGACCGCAGAACATTTCCCCCGACATGCTGGCATACTGCTGATGCAGGAAGGAGGCGCTTGAGCCGGTCCTGTGCACGCCGCGCCTCCTGCAGCAGCACGAGCTCCCCTTCCTGCTGCGCCTCCACCAGGCTCTGCGCCTCGGGGATAGACATCCCTCCTGCGGCGTCCCCACTCCGCGGCGTCCTCGATGTCGGCGAGGTCGGAGGGGTCCAGGACCCACACTTGCGCCGCGGTGCCGGCGGCGGCCCAGCGGCCGGCCCCCGGCTTGAAAACGAGGGCCTGCCGCCGCCGCCACGGCGCCTCCGCCGGGTGCAGGTTTCTCTTTTCCGAGAGCGCGATGGGGATGGGGGAGCTCTTGAGGAGCTTGGCTCGTCGGTCGGAGCGCCGGTCGAAGCAGCTGGAGGAGGTGAGGTCGCCCAGCCCGACGGAGAGCTTCTTCAGGGTGTGGTCGGTGATCTTCTCGCACCCCGACAGATCCAGGTGCTCCAGGGAGAGACAAGCTCCGAGAGACGACCAGCTGAAAGAGGGGAAGCAACGGCAGTGAGCTCCCACTCCCCCGTGCGCAAGATAGTTGCAACTGACATGAGGACTTCTGATATTCACCTGTCAAACGCACAGTCGGTCACATCGGTCTGGGTCAGGTCCAGGTGAGTGATGTTGGGGCAGAGGTTGAGGATCTGGCGCACCTGACAAGAGGACAAAAAAAAGCATCACAACTCAGACATGATTTCCATAATCGGAGCGCTAAAGAGTCAAAATAGAGAATCTACGCCGCGAACCATTTTACTCGAGACTGTAGAGCTGTACGCCAGAACGATGGACCTTGACGGACGGACCCACGGCCGGTAGAAGGTTCTGGATGATCCCGTCCAGAAGCCTCTTCTCTCGCTGAGCGGTGTCGATCGCCAATGAGCTCCGTGTGAGGCTCGACTCATCTGCAGACAATGAAAGAACACAAGGACCATTTATTCAGTTCAGATAGATAAGCCTTTTAGTTTAGTCGTTTCAAACTATTTGAGATGTGTTTACACTTCTCAACACTTTGTAAAACCCTGTTAAAACATTTGTACATGAAGACAAGTGTGACCGACAGAAAGCCAAGGAGCAAATTCCACCACAGGAGTCACCACAAAACTCCACCATAAACAAATACCAAGCATGAAGAACTACCCAGCGAACACGAGTGCTACAGATACAGCTCAGTACCTTTTTGGCAGCTTAACCGTTCTCAGCTTACCAGACTCGTCAACGTCAGCATCCTCATCCCACTGCTGATAGGCCCGACCCTCGTTCTGCAGACTCTTCACCCACTCGTCATCCGGCTCCTGGTCCAGGTCTGCCGGGGGGCCTCTATAATAATCACCTGCGGAAGAGAGAACGTTTACCACCACCGCATACTTAAAATGCAGTCAAGCATCACTGAGGCTGAGTGCACCATATTTAGTTGCACAGGACCGACAAACCTCTGGCCCAGTGGACGGGGTACAGGTGTCTCCACAGGGAGCCGGTCTTGGCCAGGTCGGACCAAGAGCTGCACACCTGACTGCAGCGACACAGCTGTTCGGGGCTCAAATATTGGAAGAGCCTCAGCATGATTTCAGCAGGAAGCTGGGAGATGTGTGTTGACGAATTCATCTTCTTTTCCAGGTCTGAGGAAGACGACGAAAGCACTTTGCTCACTCAAAACGCATCATTCATCACTTTAAATTAGAATTGAGGCCGATTTCCAGTCGCTCACCGTAGTCGGTCTTCTCGTGGTCGGCGTACTTAAAGGCCTTCTGCAGCTCCTCCGCCTGGCTCCACAAGCTGAAGCCCTTCAGCACCTCGGCGGCACAGTCCCACTCGTGCTGGCTGCAGTGCTGCGCAATCACCTGCTTCTTGATGTCCTTGAGCTCCTCGTAGGTGAAGTACTGCATGAGCATCGGCTGAAACACCTGCAACGAAGCTCCTCAGTTTATACACCGCTCCACTGTTGTCTTGGTTTCCTTGCGTTTGTTTTTTCCCCTCTGTTGTTTAGGAACACATTCAATAAAATCCTAAACTAAAAGATATTTACATGATCAATAATAAGGAATATACCTCCTCTTCTTCTTTCATGTGGGGCAGAAAGTCCTGTGTAAAAGCTTCTAGTCGCTCCTTCAGCTGCCGGGCGTAGTTAAGCTGCTCGTATTCACTCTGACAAAGACACAGAAACACAACGTCCACGAGTTTGATAGTTTTAAAGTTTTCATATTCACATTTCATCCGCTAAATGTTTACAATTAGCTATAATTAATTGTTTATTATGATCTTTATAACTTTCTTATGGCTGGTTTTATAGTGATGGAAAAATGGTCTTAAAAAGACAGATGTTTACATTTAAATTGTATATTTAAAAAATAATAACAACCCTGATGTTGTTGATCGTACTGCATCCTCCGTGTGTCAACATCATTGTTAGAAGCCATCGAGCATCAACTACCAGCTGAGCTCTGCAGAATACGATTAGCTTATTAGATAGTAAAATCTAGAAGCAGCACTAATGCGTATTCACCTTGACGTTGTGCAACCCCTTTTCAAAGAGGGACAACATCTCTGAGAGCTTGTTGTCGGAGTGCACGTTGTACACGGTGCAGCAGCGCTGCTGCAACAGGTCGATGATGTACTTGTTCTCAATTTGTTCGTGCATCTTGAACTCCTTGAAGGTGGCGCACAGGGACTGAAGAAATGAGCGGAAATCATTGTTGTTGGAGAAGTTGGTTTTTGACAGCTGAGGGAAAAAGAAGGAACACTTTGTTCACACGGTGTGACATGCTTGTTGTTTTTACCAATATCCATGTTGGTTGTGTAAATAGAGGAACAAAAATAAACCCTGAATGAACTGTATAGTTGTGGATTACATAGATAGACATGGTGTATAAACATTGTATATGAAAATCCTTGTTGGTGCATTAAACGCGTAGTGGGAGGAGCGGATGTTTTGGTGAAGCTGGCTAATTTCGTTAACTCAAGTTTATCTTGATCTCACCGTTACTACAAACTGCAGGAACATTTACAATGTTTTCTTTTCACCTTTAGTTCCAGGTAAAACAGTTGTGACGCTTGCAGCATGTTGCATAACAAGCTGTCGTGTAAGGCAGTTAACGTTAGCTAAAACCAGTTAGCAAGCGTAAGTGTCGTAGAGAGCCGGGGCGTGAAAGAGTAATAAAAGCAACACAATACGTGATGCAAAGTGTTGGCTAACTAAACATAGATTCGAACCACTGACGCTAACTACACTTAAGTAGAACCACGGGGCTGCCAAACAACCATCACAACAGTTAGCTCACATGCTAGCTGGCGTTCACCCGTACGTTGGACGTACAACAAACGTCATGTACTCACTTTTTCCAAACCCCAAATGTTTGACTCGTATTCATACACACCTTTTCGCAGTAAAGGCCCACCAGTTGCTTCATTCGCCAGTGTGGGCCGGTAAAAACATCCACCTCGTCCGGAAAGGGAGCCATCTTTACACACACACACACACAACACACAGTAGCCTCTGTGCGTCAGCCGCACAGCCGCAGATACCATCGAGACAGGGGGCGTGGCCAGTCTTCGTTAGACCCGCCCCATGCAACATACAAGCGCTGGGATTGGCCGTGCATCCGCTTGACACCAATGTGCCGGGAACCTGATTTGTTCCAAATCATGTGCGCTGCCCAATGGGTAAATGATTCTAATGTTTTCCAACCAAGACGAGCAGTGTGAATAGTGCCAACAATAAAAACACAGACGTGTACGATCACTGTAAAACCTAAATCATTATTATAATCATTAGTACATATTTTATTTATTTGTATTTAGTAACAGATATAACAGAGATATCTCGCCAATCAGTCATAAATAAACATACACACATAAAAAACCCTCACACATCACTATGCCAACATAGATTCATAGAGTCAATTACAATAAAACAACAATTAGAAAAGTGGGCTTTAATGACGTTTTATGCAGATATCAAACTGGTAACTGTGTCATACAAAGATAAGACATACCCTATATATATATAAAATATAAAATAGTCTGGTAATCGTGTGTCAAGTGATCATTTTGACTAAAATGTAATAAAACCTCATTTATCTAAAAACAGTGCAGCGCAGTGACCCACAGCAAGAGGAGCGTGTCTCACGTACGCACTGAGCGAGGCCAGGTACACCCACACGGACAGCACGTTATTTGGGTACGGGTGCACGTACACGGCCAGGGCGAACTCCACGTTTGACGCGTGGGCGTTGTGGACCCCGGTGCTGTGCACCGCCTCAACGATGGGCCGGATCTCAGAGAACGGCAGATGTAGGGGGAACCCCGAGATCTAAAAGAATGAAATAAAAACAGTCATTCGCGAGGGGAGGTTGTTCGCGTGTCATTGAGCTTTGTCGGATATCATTGCAATTTTCTACTAATGACCGATGACGTCATTCAGAGCCCCACCACCCCCCCCCCCCCCCTTCTCTCCCGTCCTGTTTCAGACTTGCCGTGATGTCTCCCAGCAGGCTTTGCAGCTCGTGGCGGTGACCCTCGGCCACGTCCCGCCCCCCGCTCTGCTCCAGCTTGGGCAGGAACTGCTTTAGGGTGGAGGTGCAGTAGCGGTTCCAGCGGGTGGGGTGGCGAGGGCGCCACTCCATGATCTTCTCCTTCAGGATCTTCTCGATCCTGCGGAGAGATGGACGGTGAAAGTTCTGCCCCGTGTGTGATCGAGGCCGCGACAAAGCGCTGGTAACTTGCCTGTCCTGAAGCTCTGCCGCAGCAGCTTTGTCTGTGCGCCGGTACACCAGCTTCTCGGGCTGGAGAGAGTTAAACGGTGAAACGATACCGGCAAACAAACATCGATAGTATTTATAAAATGCAGATCACTGACTTGTACACTCGGCAGCCCGGGGTTAGGGAAGGATCGGCAGAAGAACGGCTTCCACAAACTTGCTTTTGTGGTGTCGAAACTCATCGTCATGGGCGACGTATATTCTTGAACATTGAACCACACCTGAAAGAACAGTTATTCAAAATTCTGAGCTGCATTCCAAAATAGTCAAAAAAGTGGTGATTTGATGCCATTTAGCTGGTTGATCTTGACTCACGTTGTCGGCGTTGACCAGGCAGCCGACTACGGTCAGCGGGCAGAAGGTGTCGTACTGTCGGTAGAACTGACCGCCGCTGGGATTCCAGATCAGGTACCGGTTCTGCTCCCAGGTCAGAACGTATGCTGTGGGTCCCTTTCAAAATGCAAGACAATAAAAAGTATTAGATCCGCTGCGGAAAGACTCTCATAAAAGGCGCTGCGTTGTTTTCATATGAATGAATCATCAAGCACACACATGTAAAACAACACTGAGGTGAAGGTCACACACCTCCGGTATCGCAGTGCCAATTATAAGCCAGGCTTTCCTGCCCATAGACAGGAGGTAGTTGCACAGCAGCACGGCGTGTTCTTCTTCGTCTCCCGCCAGGAGGGTGAGGAATTGCTGAATAAACAAGAAGACGAGTCCCAATGAGATTTGGCACTTCCCTCCTCTTCGAACAACAACACCTGCCAGGGAGTTCCCTCACGTCGCAGGTGCTCCACAGGTCACAGGCGCCGGCGAACGACACCCTGTCCGGCAGCGACGGGATGAGCGACACAAACCTGGCCACCAGGTTCTGTGGGAAGGAGAGAGGAGCTGCAGTGAATCCGACCCGCTCACTAAACACAAGCGTTATGGGAGGAGCGTCTCCTGGAGCGACTGACCGCGGTGTCCTGGGAGTTGTTGGGGAACGCGTCCAGCAGCTGCTGGGGGGGGTTGAGCGGGTGAATGAATCGCGTGACGAAGACCGTCTTCCCGTTGAGGTCGATGACGGCGGTGACGCAGGGCCGGCCCGGATGGTCCCGCGCCGCGTCCCGCTCAAACTTCTCCGAGGCCTGCAGGAGACGCTCGTCCTCCTGGCTGTCAAACTGAGCAGGCGAAAAGGTCAAAAGGTCGCGGCGGTGGAAGCGGTGGATCAGAAATGATCAGGGGATGGAATGGGGCGTTACCTTTAGCTCCATAATCTAGCGTTACGAAGCAGAGCAAAGCAAATACGGAGCGCAAAAGGAGGACAAACATAAGAACCAATTAAACACACCGATGCAAAACAAGCTACTTATGAAGAGCATGTGAGGACACATGATAACAAACTGGACAAACAGAAATGTGAGAGGCCCAAAGGAGGTGCACTCTGTTTAGCTGCACCACAAAGCATCAACCCTCGACTCACCTTTTCCCGCACCGACTCCCCCGGCACCAGCTGAGGCTCGATGGTGATGAAGAGTGTGACGAAGGCTCCCTCGCTCACGCTGCGCACGGCGTTGTAACCGCTGTTGTAGCCGTGGCTGCGCTCCTTGGTGTAACCCAGCAGCACCGCCGGCGTGTTCACCTTGAATGTTCCGTCGATCTGGTTGGAGCAGAAACGTCGGTCGGTCAGCAGCTCGTGCGCTCGTCTGTCAGCGATGGAATCTCACCCGCGACTGAGAGTAGATGGTGCTGAATGGGATCTTGACGGAGCCCAGCCAGTGCTTCTCCACCCGGGTGTGCATGGATTTGCTTCTGTCTTTGTCATTCTGAGGAGCAAAGGCGGCTCAGTGATGAAGCAAAAAAAAAAAAAAAAAAGAGCCAATGACACCAGAGCGAAAAATGTGTCACTCACCACTCCGGTTTCATAGACCACCTCATCAAATATGTTGATGAAGACTTCGTCTCTGACCGACTGCAAGGCGGCAGCGCTGTAGTCCCCATTTGGAGCACTGACAAGAGAAGAAGAAGAAGAAGAAGAGTTTTACAAGTCAGCTAGTTTGGAAGGTATTTAAGTTGATGAAGCTGATTGGCAAGTGGCCACAATTATCAGGGAGCAGCAATAAGAAACTCAGGCTGACCTGAACGGAAGCTGCAGCTCCTCGTTCCAGCAGGGGTTCGGTCCATCGGCTGTGGTTGTTTGAAGCACTGTGCGCTGGAAAGAAACCTCCACAAAGGGCCTCACTTGCACCTGATAACCAATCACAAAAAACCCTCTTACACCACACAGACCAGGTGCTGCCAGGCGGCTGTGCAGCAGAGCGGAGGTGTGCTGTACCTGACTCATGAGCCAATCGCTGCCCTGGGGGGCGCTCGGAGACGGTGCCGCTTTACTGGGGGAAGAAACGCACCGAGACAAATTCACGCTTCTAAAAACGTGTAAACGCAACGTTACCGTGGCGTTACTCCATCACGGAGCGCTCACCTGCTCTGCGGCCGGCGGACGGGAAGGTCGTAGGCTCTCAGCAGGTTGATCAGCAGCCGGATGTCTCCGTCGGACAGATTCTGAGCCGTCACCTTCTTCCTCTCCTTCCTCTGAGGCCTCAGCGGACGCTTGGGCTCCGCCAGCTTGAAAAGGTTCACTCCCAGAACCCTTGAATGGCGGAGGTCACTTAGTCAACAACGAGGAGGGCTTGGGGGGGGGCTGCGGTTTGCTCATCTAATACTTTTACTGACGTCATCTGAGTCATCTGAGTAATTAATTGGCAGAATTTTAGACTGAAAAGAAAAGAAATAAACTCCAGAATTGTGAGGGGACTGAATACAGGAGGTCTATGGTCGCTAATGAACTATTACTCAGGATTCAAACCAAGTGGAGAACCAGGGACACACGTGGGAGAAAAAGAAAAAAGTCATACCCTGGACCTGCACCACTGTTACAGATGTAGAAAATGGAACAGAGAAGTTTTGGATAACATTTACTTTTAATGATGAAAGAGAACATGTAAAGTAACTCAACCCAATGCAAAGAGAGGAATAAGCAAAGGATGCAAACACAGTAGCATGCCGAGCACATAATGAAGAGGGACTAGTGGATGGTGGACGTACCCAATGCTCGGAATCTCCTCCTCGATCACCAGGTCGGAGAGGAGGTAGTGATGCTTGGCGAGAACAAACCGGTTGACCACCGACTCTCGGATCTGTTGGAAAACCACAACAAACACGCTTTGAACCAATACAGCGAAAGAAAATCATCCTGGTTTTTATTATTATTATTTATTTGGTCTGCTTATTGACTTTGTAAATGTCCCGTTGAAATAACCCCATTAGTATTTATCAATTTCAGACTATTACACAGGAAAAAGAGCAGATCCACGTTTCACAGGTCGGGTCGAAAGCAGCCAGATTCACTACGAGCAACTATGACCGGCCTTCATCTGTATATCTATTACGTAACTATGGGGATAATATCACACACACATGGACATCCAGGAGCTTCTCACCTTCTGCAGGTATTTGGCTACTAAGGCTCTGTGTGAATCCAGATGTTCTTTAGTGTCCACTATCTCTCCTTCTTTCAGCCTCTTTTCATAATCCTGAAATCATTAACCAGAGTTAGTCTCATTCGGCCACGTGCACACGGACGTGCGCTGCATCGTGACGGCAGCGCGGGCGGACCTGGAACACTTTGTCTGCGACCTCCTTCTCCACAGCAGGAACAAACTTGTAGTTTCTAAACTCCGCCACTTCCTGGTTCCGGAGTCGCAGCAGGCGGAATCTTTTGGAACTCTCCAGCTCTTCGTCGGTGACGAAGTTGAACTCCTCCTGCAGCTGCTCCAGGCGGAAGTACTCCGGCGCCGTGACCTCCCCGCTGCTGGCCACCTGGTGGGGTCGGGGGGGCACAGGTTCAGAGACAGGGGGCCAAGTGTTTGTTTTAAAAACGACATTGTCACACGTACCTTCAGCAGCTGCATGATGGAGGCATTTTTGGGGTCGTTGGGGTCCAGCCGTGACTGCGTGGCCCATTCGCCTATTTTTTTCATGTCGTACAGTCCAGACGCCCCAATGAATGAGACGGCGTCCAGGCGTCCCGGGCCACTGAGGACGCAGAGAGGGGGACGGATTGACCGAACACGCGACACATTACTGCAACGTCAACGTCATTAAAGCACATCTCAAAACGTCAACGGGACTTTTCAAGGAGCAGATGTTATTAATGATACCAAAACCGCTCATGTGTCCATAATCACGTCAGACAGTTCAGACTACAGGAGGAAAAAATACTGTGTTCAATGTGCCAATAATGTATGTATGTATGTATTCAAGCCATACGCTGAAGCAAAGGGGCCTTACCCGTGCACGGTGCCGGGATGTTGAGACGCCGGAGGGGCCAGTGGCACGCCGTCCTCCCTGGACCCCCAGCAGACCGAGCACGACACCTTCCCCGAGGTCAGCAGGGTCTGCTTGTTACCGCCATCGGCCTCGAAGGACAGCGGCACATCTGGACGGGGGAGACAAACGCGACCGTTGTGAACCACGTTGAGACAAAGACGTCATGCCTGAAACGGGGGGCCGCGGATGGGGGAGGAGTTTACCGCTGCCGACGCCCTCGTGGTCGAACATCACTCGCTGGTTGCTGCTGAACTCGTATTCCTCCACGGGGACGATGCTCGTCACCACGGAGGGGTCCGGAACCGGAAGAAACACCTGAGCCAGGAGGGAGCAGGACGAGCCGAGCTCCTCAAACAGCTGCACACACACACGCACGCACACGCACACGCACGCACACACACACACGCACACGAGTGAGACAATAATGGGGCCATTTCGAAGGAAGCCATCTTAAAAAATGTGTACACAGACAGACTGATGATGAGTAATGATTGATATTCATATGAAGCAATGACACAGATTTTACACCACTTCACTTCACGGTTAAATAATGACATCATCGATATTTAATCTGAGTTTTGGATCTTGCAGCAATCTAACAGCACCAAGAGTTACATTTAATTTAAGCACATTCTCATTGTTCCCATTTCTTCAGAGCCTTGGAGTGTTTCAAAAGGCCATTTACACGGCTCCAGAGAGGAAACAGCCCTCCGTGTTCTCTACCTGCAGATTGATGCTTTGGGGGCAGTTGAGTATCTTGAGGTTGAAAATCTGTCCGAAGTGGACTCTGAAGTCAGCGTTCAGGGAGCGGCTGCCCGTCCGGGACACTTCTTTGTTGTTGTACAGGATCTTGATGAAAAGGGAGCGCTTGGAAACGTCCTCTCTGCGAGCCGTTTCGGGCCTACAACCGAGAGAAGGGGGGTGGGGGTGAGGGCACGTGTTGAAACCACGGGGGGGGAGGGTTGAGGCTCGTACCTGGGGCAGAGCTCGCTGGCCGTGATGTTTCCAGAGGCCGACAGCTCGGGGATCAGGATGGACTCTCCGGGCCTCCTGCGTATCCTGGAGGCCTTTTCTCTGACCTGCTGCTCCACAGAGGCCGCGTCGGGCCTCTCCGGGGGCTCCGGCTTGGGGGGGCCTTCCTCAGCGGGCGCGTCCGATTCGCTCGCCTCCTGCTCTTCGTCCTCATCCGTGTCGTCCTGTGCGTGGCTTTTCTTCTTCTTCTTCTTCTTTCTCTTCTTCTTTTTGGATTTCTGACAGCAGTGCGCATGAGATGTGTGCGTTACAGCGCATTTCATTTTCTGTACGAAAGCTATTTATTTCAAGGAAAAATGATTCTGCACAATTTGTTTTGCTTGCACACTAAAATGCTGTCGGTTATCCGTACATCTGCTGGCCAGCGGTCTGTTTCTCGTGGGTACCTGCTCTCTCCTCCACAGCTTCCACTCCTCCAGCTGTTTCTCGTACTCCACCAGCTTTCTCTGGTAAAGCCTCCTCCATCTCCGCCTCCAGCTCCATGACCTCGGAGAGGATTTCCTCCTCGTGCTCTCGCTCATCCGACGCCTGGTCCACATTCTCTCTGGAGCAGAACACATCAACGAGGAGCATACAAACACTGTGAAGGATCACCAGGACACGACACACACATTTTCCAGCATGCATTTGTTAGGGACACAATGATTCATGGATTTTTGGGCAATTAACTCCACATTTAAATGCTGTGCTACTTTCCTGCTCACGTTCACGTAGAGAAGTTATATAGTTCAATTTAAAGTTTTTTCTGGCAGCACATCTCTGCACAAGGCATTTCATTAACGTACTATGCCCTATTCACCCACACGACTACACCAGGACATGTACCTCCTGAGGAACAGCTTATAGGGCGTGTTGGTGTACTTCTGAAAGTCCCTCAGGGCCTTGATCTCCTTCCACACCTTAACCATGTTCTTCAGCAGAGTCCTGTCTTTCTCCTGCTCGCCGTCTCTCAGCTGCCGTGTCTCCCTGGGAATCACAGAGGGAACAAGGCTCGCCGTGCTTCTCCAGGGGGGATTCCTGCTTCTGCGTTTGAGTATCTGGGCGGCTCACCTGACCTCCAGACTGTACTCAGATATCCTCTGCAGCATCGCTTGAGTGAGGCTCTCCCCGCCATGGATCTGAAGTATGTTGCGCAGAGCACTCCTCAGCCCGTTCAACTGGAGCACACAGGAGACGCTTCGTTTGCATGATGAACAAAACACTTTCCGCGTGTATTGAGGGACGTTTCACAGCCGCCCGCTGACGCCCACCTTGTCCGTCAGGTGGCTCGTGAGATTATTGCCCTGCCTGGTGAGGTACTGATCATACAGCTGAGCCAGACGGGCCCCCAGGACATGCTCCCGACTGAAGAGCGGGTGATGGGAGAAGATCAGCCCCGAGACGTCCACGTCCAGCTGGTAGTCCTCCTCGGGGCGCGCCGCACCCGCCACATACAGGGCGGCGTTCCTGGACCTCAGCGCCTGCGGGGGCAGAACGACATTGGCTGGAAAATAAAGATCACAGCGGAATATAATCTGTTCAGGTTTGTGTGACGCTGCTGGTTTAATGCGTGACGACAACCATGTACGATAAACACTCAGCTGAACCACAGCAGATGCAGAAGAAAACAGGATGAAACTTGTAAACAGCATGGCCGTCGGTCGTGTTTTTACCTGGGTGAGAACACTTTAATCATTATGGGATGACAGTTCAGACCCTCACAAATCCGATTTAAATATTTTGTTTCCGATGGTTCAGGGGAGCGGCCGTGTGTCTGACCTTCCTGTACACAAGTTGCAGAGCAGGGTCCAGCTCCTCCTCCATGTGGAAGAGGGGGGGTCTCGTGGAGGATTCCTTTATGGGGTCCGGTAGAGCCATGATCCTTCCATCATCACCGAACCACTTCTTTCCCTTAATGAAGAATTAGAAATATTGGTGTACACGTATATTTCAGGGAATTCGTGGATGCGGTGCGTGCGATCACGGGTGAATTCACCTCCTCCATTTTCAAGACGCGGTTCTCCAGAATGTTCTCGTTGGTCGGGGACACGGGAGGCCTCTCCCCCACATACAGGCCCTCGTCCTCCAGATAACGAGGCTTTGTGTTTTCAGGCAGCTTAATGGAGGCCGGCGCTGTGACGACGGCAGGCGGCGGCAGTTAAAAGACGGGCAGAACGTTCCGGCTGACAGCTCATGGAGGGGTTCATCATTAGAGAGTACCTGTTCGAAAGCTCGGCGTGAAGAGGAGGCCGCTCTCCCGCTGAACGCGCTTCCGGTACCCGACGTAATCGGCTTTCCTCACTTCCAGGAAGTCCTGTGACGATTGTCCGACTGCAAATAAATCGTCCGCTTCGTCTGGAACAAGAGGAGCTTCCTCGCTCTGCGGCGGGACGAAGAACACGAGGCGCTGAGAAGCTGCTTCACTTCATTTCTTACCATTCTGTCGCCGGTGTCTTACCCGGTCCTCATTTTCCTGTAGGATATTGTCTTCCTCCTCTCCAGCATCTTCTTCATCTCCGTCCTCCTCAGCAGCTCTTCTCGGTTTGTCTCTTTTCTTGCTCTTCTTCTCGGTACCGTCCACTGGATGCGGCTCAAAGTCAAGAGTAAAGAAATTGTACGCCTCCTCAGCAGTCGGCAGGCTCTTTTCAGTCTGTGTTCACAAAGAAGGAACGATTGGATAAAACACAGTTGATTTGTTCTTAACATTATTGCGGTCTTGTCTCCGTCCTCACCCGTGTTGGTGCTTCTCTGAACTTGACCGTGCTGCTGAGGACCAGGGGGTCGTCTTGTCTTCCAGCTCGCTCTGGATCGACCTGAGAAACACCGGGAGTGAGATCTCCACTGCCCTGGGCACCATCGTGGTTAGAGGGCCGCGGCTAAAGGTAGATGCTCACCTCTCGGTCAAACCTCGTCACAGTGTCTCTGTCTCTGAGGCTCTGCAGGCGACTGACTGGCTGCAGAGGGGCCTCCTGCTGCTGGAGGGTCTCCCCTTTAGACTGGAAAACAAAAGATTCAACACTGTTCATCCACGTGCAAATGCATAGTTTTGCAATGGCATATCTTTTATTATCTTAATAACAAACATTAAGGAATAATTTGCGTTTACCCTGGCGGCTCTTAGTCTCTCTTCCAGGCGACGTGTGACAAAGCTGTCTAGATGAGAGTCGGGGGTCAGATGGACTCTTGAGGAGGGCCCTGGAAGACAAAGACACCTTTAAACTGTGTTGACATGACTACTGTAGAGCTCTACTCTTTGGTCTAATCTTGTGTGTGTGTTGGGGGCGGTTTTGTGGGTATTGACTATTAGCAATGGTCTTAGGCTCATTTCATGTACTTAGTCCATATCGAACTTCGACAAAGGTGTTATTTGGCTTTATGTTGAGAAGTTAATGTAATTTGGATAGTCTTGTGTACTAAAACATCCTGACCGGCTGCAGAATCCAATCTTACGGCACTGTTTTGATACTGCTTAAGGTATATAGAAAAATTACATCAGGGACAGGAGAACAAGGACACTAACCGCTTTGAGATCCGGTCGGGGGTCTTGACAAACTCACGGCGTCGGTTGCCTTCTCGGCCGATCCCTCGTCTTCGCCGTGGTGCTGAACGGCGGCGACCTCCTCCACATCATCATCATCATAGGTCTCCTTGGCTGGAGATCGGTCAAGCAGCTGATGGAACACATATGAATAGTGATGCAGCGAGGTTGGGCTAATGGATAGAAAAGGGTGCAACGGGAAGATGTACCTGCTTCTTCCGCCTCTGTCTCTGAGCCCTCAACGCCTGTTTCAGAGTCTCTCCTGGATCTTCCTCACCGCTTTGAGGCTCCTGGTGCAACACAAGGCGTACGAGTGTAAGACGGCAAGGCAACGGCAAACTACCTGTACTAAACGGAAGAACGAAGCAGGTGTTAAACAGCCAGGAGCACTACAAGCAGCCTGCAGGCTAAACTACACACACACACACACACACACACACACACACACACACACACACACACACCAACCTTCATTGTAGCTCGCAGTTCCTCCTCACTCAATTTGGTGGACGGAACCAGAGCCTATCGAGTATAATTATATTTACCAAAGCGTAGCGCTGTGCTACCCGTGCGTGTGCGCGTATGCGTGTACGCGTGTGTGTATAAATGAGACTCCTCTGGGTCATGGTGGCTTAAAGCTCTGGATGAGCTCACACGGTTAATTGCTGTCGGTCCGCAGGAACAACCTGTGATAACATTCTTTACCTGCGTGTCGTCTTCTTTCTGGGTTTTCACCAACGTCTCTTGCAAAGCGCGTCTTTTCTTCCGCAGTTTTTCCCGAAAGTCACTGGAACATAAATAAAGAGGTTTTCTTTCTTTTTTAGACACTTAGCCCCAAAGTTAGCTTCGATAGCTAACGCGGACGTTTCAGCAGACCGTAAACTACACGTGTGAGAGGATGGTTGTAGGAACCAACAAGGAGATGACGGGTTACCTTGAGGACGCCATTATGGCGATGATAGTTGCATTCCTCTCAGAACTGAACGTGAGATCAGCAAACGGGAGCCGTTACCGCTGCCTAGTAACCAGATAAACTACTCCTCAACCTACCTTTACAACCAGCAACAGCCAAGCATTTTACGTCCCGCCTTACTGTGCTATGATTGGCCAATAGTCGCCACCTCAACTCTTCAGTAAATCATTGTGATTGGATGTTAACTCCACTTAAAAATACACTTTTAAACATTTTATTAACATATAGAAGTTACAAATAAAATAAATACTGTATTTATCGGAAAACGCAGTAATTCAATGTTGCAGCAGTTCTCTCTCTCTGTCTGCAGTTCAAACCACATATATATAATGTATAAAGGCCTTTATATGTTATATATATATAATATATAAAAGGCCTTTATATATTTATTATAACTTATATCAGAGACTATATATAAACGGGACCGGCGCGCCTTTTTGCTCACGTGAGCAGCGGGAGGACCAACCCGGAAGTGCGACAGAGCTCTTAAACGTTCAGCTGAAGAAACTTCAACGTCTCGAAGTATGAGCAATATTTTGTTAAAAATAAAACGCTGCGTGGCAGCGAAACAGAAGACGGCTCTTACCCAGAGTGACTTGGTTAAATGTGGATTAAATGGTGCGGAAGTCATTTGAATACTTTAACGTCTTTAATTAAAGTTAGCATATTCATTTAAAGTTAGCTAGCTCAGGGTTATATCTACCGCTAGCTCAATTAGCTGTCTTCGTGTTGTGCTGTCAGACTGGCAGTGTAAATACATGTTTCGTGCTGTCTCCTTGCCTCCTTCTCTCAGGGATCCAGCTGAGACCTTACCAGCTGGATGGGGTCCGGTGGTTGACCCAGTGTCTGAAGAACCAGCAAGGATGCATCCTAGGAGACGAGATGGGTTTGGGAAAAACATGTCAGGTACGAGATCCATCCGTCCTCGTTATAACGAATAATGATATAACGAATGTTATAGGGGGGATGCAGGTACACTGCTCAGATGGCACCACCCGTATCTATGTGTACATAGGGCTACATGTTGCGTTATTGTAACACAACTGTAATAATGTTGTGTCTCTCCAGACAATCTCTCTGCTGGTGTTCGTGTCAGGAGCTCCTGGGGGGAAAGGTCCGTTCCTGGTGCTGAGCCCACTCTCTGTCATGGAGAACTGGAGGAAAGAGCTGGAAAGGTGCAGTCACAGTCCTCTAACAATACAATAATAATCGTATGGTGGAGGTACAAGAGCCACTGCAACCGCCAGAGGTTCAGCCCTGGATAACATGCACGCATATTTATAGTAAAATAAGGTGCAGTTCACTGTTCATCATGAGATTCTACATAATATATTGTACATTTTTATGTAGAGAGATAAAATATCTCCTGTGATATTTTTCAAGCAGGGTCCATAAACCCCACCCAACATAAAGCTCAGCTTGAACCGTTTTTTTCTCGGTTGCAGCTTCGCCCCGTCTCTGTCTGTGTTGTGTTACAAAGGAGACAAAGAGAGACGGGCTGAGCTTCAGAGGGAAACACAAACTCAAGACTTTGATGTCCTGCTCACTACCTACGAGGTGCGTGTTCATCTCACGGGAAACAAAATGATTCATCTGTGTTGTGACAGACGCGTACAAAATGAAAACATTAATTTTTCCTTTCCAGCTGTGTCTCAAAGATGCTTCATTCTTGAAACGGTGAGTGTGTTCTGAATTACAAATTAGCAGGAACTTCATTTGAATCCTTTGGCACATTTGGTAGAAATCATATTTCATTGACCGCGCCGGTTTGTAGCATTTAGATATAATCAGAATAGACCATTTAAGCGCAGATTCCCGAGAGACTTTGATGTTTTCAGTTACCAGAACTTCACCGTTGTTCTGCTCACGCTTGTTAAGGGGAGAGGAAGCGGAGCGATACTCTGCTGCATGCAAGACGTACCTTCACCACTAGATGGCACTACATCCTTCACAGTGTCCTCCACCGATTTATTTTCTTTGCCAAGAAAGACACACAGCAATTCTATATTTGCATATTCCAAACTAAAAGTACTTGATTTGCTTGTTTCTGTGTCATCTGTGACTGCTCCTCAGGTGGAGCTGGAAGGTGCTCGTTGTAGATGAAGCCCAGAGGCTGAAGAATCAGAATTCATTGTTGCACAAGACCTTGAATCAGGTACTGAGCCTCGCGCGCTTCTGTCTGTTCCTCTCTACCTCCGTTAGCTCTGACCCCAGCCGTTGTGTTCTGACGTAGTTCACGGCGGGGTTCAGAGTCCTGCTCACTGGGACGCCCATCCAGAACAACCTGCAGGAGCTCTACTCCCTGCTGAGCTTCGTTCAACCCAACATCTTCACGGCCGAGGAGGCGGACAACTTCACCCGCTCTTACGCCGACGTTCAGACCCGACCTGCTTCAGGTACGAAGGACGTGAAAAGAACACCTCTGATCCAGAGGAGGCTCCCGTCGACCCCCTGCGAGACAACGTCAATGTGTCTTCAGGGCATTTAACAAAGGGATTTAACAATGTGTTGTTCTGCGTTTGTTCTCAGAGGCTTTTGGAGACGAGCGCGGCAACGAGAACCGGCTGCTGAACGTGCTGATGAACCTGAGGAAGTGTGTGGACCACCCGTACCTGTTCAACGGTGAGACGCGGTCCTGCAGTTCACAATCGCAGCCCGACCAGTGGGACGTTGTCCGACACGCTTCTTGTCGTTTAGGGGTGGAGCCCGAGCCCTTTGAGATGGGGGAGCATCTGGTGGAGGCCAGCGGGAAACTGTCTCTCCTGGACGCCATGTTGACGCACCTCCTCAAAGGGTGAGTCCCTTTGTGGAGCAGCAGGTAACCATGGTGATGAGAGACGGCGCCTGATCACACCAACGGCCGCATCAATGGAAGATCCTCACTTGGCTTCTTTTTAAAAAGATCTTAGAACTTATTCCATCGCTGCTTTGCAAACAAATAATAATCAAGAAATGTTCATTTGTTTGCTAAAAGAACCGATCATCTGAATCTCTTTTTGTGTGTGTGCTTGTGTGCGTGTGTGCGTGTGCGCGTGTGTGAGAAGAGGCCATCGGATCCTGCTGTTCTCTCAGATGACGAGGATGCTGGACATTCTGCAGGATTACATGGAGTTCAGAGGTTTGCGTTTGCGTTTGTGTTGGATTAACAGGCAAGATTCTCTGCCTTTTTTTTCTCATGAGATTTTTCTAGCAAATGCAATCAGACTTTTATTTAGAAAACATTTCATCCCTCTGAAGTGAGTAAACCGCTGAGCTTTGTAAACACAGACAAGTGACCGTTGCTTGATCGGTTTGTCCCTTGACGTCGTAGGTTTTCGTCGTTAATGAATATTAATAATGATGTTAATATAAATAATCTCCTCCGTTCAGGTTACAGCTACGAGCGTCTGGACGGGTCCGTCCGAGGGGAAGAAAGAAATCTAGCGGTGAAGAACTTCAGCAGCAAAGACATCTTTGTGTTTCTACTCAGCACCAAAGCAGGTAAATACAGAGAAGAACTACTTTACGGTGTCGCTGCTACTTTTGTAAATAATGTATTGGAAAAACACATTCACCTATAAGATGGCCGCTGTGCACGTTTCTTGTTTTAAGCTGTGTGTGTGTGTGTGAATAAGTGGTCGCATCATCTTTGCAGGGGGGGTCGGCCTGAACCTCACAGCTGCTGACACCGTTATATTCATGGACAGCGACTTCAACCCCCAGAATGACCTGCAGGCCGCCGCGCGCTGCCACCGGATTGGTCAGAATAGGTGACCGTAATGAAGAATCATTAAAAATATTATATATTGAACATCGACTCCGCGGATGTGACAAAAGAAAAACATGCGACTAATCACGCTTTAAAAAAATCTAACCATTGCAGCCAAGCGTAGTAAGTTCATATTATAGCACGTTTCTTTAGATATTATAGTCATAATACAGATTCCTTAAAATAAAAGTATTTTTAAGTTTTAAGGATGCTGCTTTAACTTTTCACCTGGAATACATGTTGCACAAATCTAATTAGTGTCTGGAAATTCCACAGAGAGAATCTGACATGAAGGCACTCGCAGGAGCTGCAGGTTTAAACCTCGACCTTTGCAGCTGCTTTCGCAGCTCCACAAGTCTAATGTTCACTTCTTGCCAATTGCACCGAAATAATCTTGGCTGAGAATAATCCCGAACAGGTCAGAGGTCAAACGTGTCGTTGTTCAGTGGAGAACCCTGGGATGTTGGACTCTTTGCAGGCCGGTGAAGGTGATCCGCCTCCTGGCGAGGGACACCGTGGAGGAGATCATGTACTCGCGAGCCGCGTCCAAGTTGCACCTCACGGACACGGTCATGGAGGACGGGCGCTTCTCCCTGCTGGACCGCGCGCAGGCGGCCGCCGCGGGACTCCAGGTCTGCAGGCCTCGCCCCAAAGGGGCTCCCTGGTTGCGTCCTTCGACATCCCGCTCACGCCTCCTGTCCCCCGGCAGCTCGGCGAGATCCTGAAGTTCGGGGTGGATCAGCTCCTGTCGTCGGAGGAGAGCTCCGTCACCGAGGTGAAACTGGAGAAGATCCTCGGCCCTGACGCGGGACGGTCAGTGGGCGGATGAAGACCTCAGAGGAGAAGAAGAAGAGGAGGAGGAATCTGACGGGAGGAGTATGTGTTATGTTTAAAGTCTCTTTAGTTCGTCCAGACCTTTAACAATATATTACATATAGTTTGAGTAGAAGCAATGTATCAGTTTAAATGATGCGTGGGTTAGCCGTTAGCGGGGATGCTAGCGGTGCTAGCTCTCCTCCTGCTGACCTAAGCACTGATGGATTGTTCACATTGTGGCATTATCAGAGATCAGAGAAACATTACTGCGTGTAGAACTGATCCGTTATACCAGGAGTGAAGGCTTAAACCACGAAGCGCCCCGTCTCTTCCCTGCAGACCACATGTACTACTTTGAGGGGAAGGACTACAGTAAAGAAAGCAGCTCCGAGGACCAGAAGCGCTTCGAGCGTCTGCTGGAGGAGCAGCTGGCCGAGTCCCAGCGAGCAGCGGCAGCAGCAGGAGGACGAGCTCTGCGGCACAAAGGAGGACGGGTAAGACGTCTCACCTTTTAGGGTCGACAGGTCTCTAGCAGAGATCTAGAGTGTATCGCTGCGCCATCCTCAGGCTAGAACGGTCACTTCCCGTCCAATGGTTGTGCAAAAAGTCAAGATGGTGAATCATCGCCACCATGATCACGTGCACGTCTTTACACGGACTGATCGTGGCGCTCAGATGGTTTCAGAGTTTATTAAACGCTGAGCTATAATCGAATCATTTAAATCATTAAACAGGACTGATTTTCTCGGTCGGTTCCCAGGTGTCGCTGCCGGTGAGCCCCGCCCCCCCGACCAGGAAGAGGAAGCCCCTCACGGAGGCGGAGCTCGAGCTCAGGAGCCAGAGACGCGAGGAGGCCGCCGCCAAGAGAGCCAAACTTCAGGAGGACGCGAAGAAGAAGCAACAAGAGCAGAGACACAAAAAGAAGTGGGTCAAATCTCAAACGTGTTCTACTTCGGCTCTGGGTGACTTTGGGCCACGTGTGACGCGCTCTGCTTTCCCGCCGCGCAGGGCGGCGTGGTGGGAGTCGTGCGGCTACAGGTCGCCGTGTCTGCCTCCGGCGGACAGCGAAGAAGAAGAAGAAGAAGAAGAAGATGACACAAGCGTGTGCTCCACAGACTCCGACAGCACGGCCATCCGCTACGTCCTGGGTGACGTCACTCATCCTCACGCCGCTCAGGGAGACGCCGTCATCGTCCACTGCGTCGGTAGGAAGAGAACATGTGTACTTCCGCTGCCCCCTGTGGCCTGAAGTGGAAGTGTCCCTGAATGGAACCTCTCACTTCACTGTCCTGAAGCAGAACTAATCACTCTCTCAAACAGCATCAGGACAAACTGCACATCAGTCAGTTGGTTGTAAATACGCGGCTAATAAACAGCTGTTTTTAGCTTTGGTGAGAAGCAGCAGGACGCGAGTCATCAGAAGGGTTTTTTTCGTTGCTGTGACGTTGCTTTGTGTGCAGACGACTCGGGCCGCTGGGGCACAGGGGGTTTGTTCACGGCTCTGGAGGCGAGATCAGATGAGCCGAGGAAGAAGTACCAGTCGGCCGGCGAGATGAAAGGTGAGATCGCTCGCGATTACGCGACGCCTGCACCTCCAGCAACGTCAACATTTCTATTTCGAGTGTGACCCAATTCACCTCTTTCAGATTTGGACATTGGAAGTGTGCTGCTCTTCCCCATCGATGACAAAGAGTCCAGATTAGACGGCCGAGATCAAGTAGGTTCCTAAAACCCTTAAAGCTGCCGTGTGACGGATGAACTCCATGCAGCGATTGGAAAACTTTCCATTTGTTTGTTTGTGAGCTTCAAAACTTAATATTTTAAAATGCAATCAATTTTTGAAAGCGATCTCGGCCTTTTTTCTCTCTCATATCGTTTCCATCCTTCGACGCGCTGGGTTCGGTTCTGGCTGCAGCGACACCAGTGTGACCAGTGTGAAAAGCAGACCAGCGGTTTATGTTGTTGTTTTTTTAACCTCCTCAGCTGGCTTTGATCGTCGCTCAGCGGAGGGACAAAGACAACAACCTGTCCGGGATTCTCCTCAGCGCTCTGGAAGACGGTCTGAAGAAGATTTACGCCGCGGCCAAAAGAAACAACGGTGCGTTCCTTCAACGCAGCGCCGCCGCGCTGAGGCCGAAGGAGGCTCGTTCGACTCTTTTTGAATATTTTGACGGCATCGTTTTGTACTTTTTTCCCCATTAAAAACGAATACGTAGATGTGTGTTTTCTCCCCACGAAGCGAGTGTCCATCTTCCTCGCATCGGCCACAGCACCAGAGGCTTCAACTGGTACGGCACGGAGCGGCTGGTCAGGAAGCACCTGGCGTCCAGAGGCGTCGCCACGTTCATGTATCCTTGGGAGGTTTTCTGTGGATCAAATGTAAAAATAATTCTAACGAAATTATTGTAGATTTGTATCTGCATCAAATGTTGACTTTTAAGAATTAAAAGGTTGAGGTTGTAAACTGAAACTATTTGATAATATTGCGATCAATCATCTGTAGGCGGAAGCTTTTGGACAATCGTCCCCTTCGACCTCGTTCATCGGACGATGTCAGATGATTAACTGATCAGATGATTCTCAACGTGACGGACAGATACTACCACAACCGAGCGGCGAAGAACCCTGCTGCCCCCAAGACGACGTCGGCGGCGACGATGACGGCGTCCTCCTCGAAAGAGACGGGGACAGGAAGCCCCCCCGGCCCCTCGGCTCCGCTGCCTGATTTCATGACGGGGGTCCGTGTGTTCTTCTACAACCTGGCGGCGTCGGAGAGGAGAACGCTGGCCCGCCACCTCCTCACATATCCTTTCCGCCTCGGTGGTAATTCATCTTTCCGATGGTCCTCGAACGCATCGTGTGCCAGGGACGTCTAAAGGAAGTTCATGGTGTGAAAAAAGGTCCTTAGCCGCAGGTCACGTATGACGGAGACGAGGAGGAGGTCATGCGTCCGGAGGTCACTCACGTCGTAGCGGAGGTGGAGAGCAGCATCCAATCACAGGTGGGATGGGACGCCTCTTGTGCCTCTGTTTTCATTTACAGAAGTGAATTAAATCAACAGGTGTGTCTGTCTGTCTGGACCAGGAGCTGAGGGACCTGTGTGGTCGGTTCCCGGGGGCCGTCCCCGTGCAGAAGGACTGGCTGAACTTGTGCTTCTCCAAACAGCGCCGGGTCGACGCCGCCGAATTCCTGCTTCCGCTTGCATGACAAGACAAAGCATTTAACCCCCCAAAGCAATTAAAGCTTACAGATTTAATAACCAAAATCTGCCTGAAAAAGATTTGTGATTAGATTACAATGTCACAGATTACATTTTTATGTAGTTTAAAATGTGAATGCTGAATGGACAAAGTGTTTTTTTGGTATTAAAAGCATGAAAATAATATTTTTTTTATTTTATTTTTTCCTTTTAAATTTGATTTGATGTCAGTGTTTTAACTGGTTTTGTCATCGTCTTTAGCGACCTTCATTCCCTCTTAATTAGTAACAATTAAACTGATATTTATTGTGAATGATTCAGAGACCAGGGGCCTGTACCATGAAGCTGGTTCAGGTGGTAGCCAGCTAAGTTCCAGCTTACTTTCCACCAACCCCGGGTTTTCGGTACCATGAAAGTGGCTCGGCTTCAATCGGTATTCGTTGCCATGGTAACTCACGCTGCACGGCTCACCTGCTCCGGGGCAGGTTATGTTCTGGATCCGAGCTCTCAGAAGTTTGACCAATCAGCGGTGAGCAAAGAAACAGCTGACTGTGGACATCTCGGCGCAGATTGTTAGCAGAGCACTTCGTTTTTAGGGACTAAATCCCCTTGACTTTCCTGATGCTTCCGTGTATGAAAGATACAGATATTCCGCGGAAGGAATAACTTATCTTTGCGAACTTGTTGAGCCGCAAATAACGAATGTGACTCGTCGAAGCCGCACTTACTGCACCGCAAATGGTTTGAATTATATTTTTATATTTTTTAAACTTGCGCATCAACGCCCTCAGCAATGTTCCTCTAATATTGTTCTCTTGCTTTGGCAGCAGAGACGGTGTTACTGCGTGCTGGAACAACATTTTTACATTCTTCATATTTTTGAAGAATAATTTCTTGCTCCTCCGCGGAAAAATATATTTCTCTCTCTCGCTCTCTCTCACTCGCTCTCTCTCTCTCTCTCGCTCTCCATATCGAACGTGATTGGTTGTTCGGTGCCGACGTCACTCTTTTATGTGCACGCGCGCGCGGAGTAATCAGAGTTTGAGGATCAAAGCCTGGTTGACAGTCAGTTGATAAGCGGCGTCATGGTACCAATAAAGCCTGATCGCTTCGGTTTGGTTTTGTGGATTCTGAACCAATTCTGGAAGCCTGAGTTTGTTGAACCAGCTTCATGTGCAGGCCCCTGTTAGCACCTTCATGCAAAAACAACAAACGAGGCTGCGTGTTCGCGTGTGTACGCGCGTGTCCCGCAGGGGCGGGGCTTCAACAAGGTGAAGCACGAGCAGCTCTCGTGCGTCGGCAGTTCTCGTGTCTCGCGGGGTCCACGCGAGTCGGAGCCGCTGCGTTTGCATCCGAACTCTTCGAATATTTGAACCAACGTACTTTTTGCTTCTTGAACTCTTTGTTGTCCTTGTTTTTATTACCGGAAGTCATCGACGGTAAGTTTTTTTTAAAGTTCTCACACTTACGACTTATTACATAACACGTCACCTGTTTGTGCACCTGGACGAAGAAACTCACATTTCTGGTTTAGTCAGTGCGGCAACTTGTGTGTGTGTGTGTGTGTGTGTGTGTGTGTGTGTGTGTGTGTGTGTGTGTGTGTGTGTGTGTGTGTGTGTGTGTGTGTGTGTGTGTGTGTGTGTGTGTGTGTGTGTGTGTGTGGAGAACTTCTGTCTAAGTTTGGCTTTTTCTGAGCCATGAACTTTCACTGAAAAGCGAATGATTTGCAGATACGCAAAGAAGCAGCGTGGGTGAGATCTGTCTGGGGGGGGAGGGGGTGCCAGCTGTTCTCATGCGTCTCCTCCCGCAGGGTTCACATGCATCTGGAGGCAGGAGCCCACGGTCGTCCGCAGAGGGGGGCCCAGTGATGCTGCCAGCTTCCGTCCACTCGGCTTCGGCCCCCGTCAGGTGAGCGGCGCGTCCCCGCGCCTCCCTCTCTGTTTCCTCTACGCGGAGCGGATGTCGCTGCCAGCCGCAGGAGATGCGTCCCTCCGATAAGGGGCCCGACCGGATGTGACGCGGATCCGCACATCCTGTGTAACCTCTAACCCCGCAAACCCCGCAGCAGCTTTTCTGGGTCACGTTTTGTTTTCTGCAGATCTTCACTGAGTGGAAACAAGACACGTCTTTAGGGCAGAAGGACGTGAATCCTTTTTTAAATATAAATAAATGCTTGATTCATTTCTAGCTTTTTTTTAATTGTAGTTTGGTGTTTAGGTTTCAGACTTTGATCGACTCTCCGATAACCGTCTGATGTCTCGTTTCCTGTCTCAGCTTTCTGAGCAGATACCTCAGCGGACGCCTCAACACGCCGCAGGAGGACGATGAGACGATGAGCACGCAGGATCAAGAAGCCAGCGGAGGCCACGGGCCAGACTCCGCCCCGCCCCCCGGCGCCCGGTGCCAACACGCCTCCGCCTCCCCGCTTGGCGGGCCGAGGCAGGGCCGCGTGGGGGAGCTCCGCCTCTCCCCCTCGGGCTCCAGCTTCTGCTGTTACCAGCCCCCCTGCTGCCTGCCGGCCGGCTACAGCCAGCCCACGCCGTTCCCCAGCCGGGACAACGGCGCCTGGCTCCACCCGAGCTTCGCCAGCAGCTGGTCGGGGTACCCCGCCAGCCTGACGCCCCCGCCGGGCCCGAAGGACCCGTACAGCCGCTCCGCCGACAGCAGCCTCTCGGGCTACAAGTTTGAGTCCCCCCCCAGCCAGCACAGCTGGGGCAGCCTGGAGCAGCCGCGGTCGCTGTGCTCCCACCCGCCTTCGGGCAACTTGCGGCACCACGCGCTGCCGCCGTACACGTGCTCGCCGCAGGGGGCGGCCTGCTGCGCACAATGTCCCATGGACGCCTTCGCTGGGCCGCCGCCGTCGTTTAGCGGGCAGCCGTGGGCCGCGTACCACTTGGCTCACGGCCCGCACTGTAAGTCTTCAAAAAGGCGAAGCCTTAAGGTGCATTCTCTTCAGTGACCACAAGGGGCGTGTAGCGCCACCCTAAAGTAACTATACTGCATGGGCCTATTTGAAGATCTGCCAATCAGCGTGTAGCCCCGCCTTAAAGGGTCCATGGTCTGTTTGACATAATTCACTAAATGAACATCATGCTGTGGTGAAGAAGAGACCATAAACTCATGTTTACAATGTTTACTGAGGGAATAAATCCAGAGAGAAGTAGTCATTTCCTCATAGACGTCTATGGGAGCAGAGGAGTCGCCCCCTGCTGGTCACTGCAGAGAATGCAGCTTTAAGAAATGCTTCTGTAAATTAAATATTGTGGGTCAAAAGCCGTTCTCTTTATTCTGTCCCTCTTTAGACGCATCTGGACGTCCTGGAGCTGGATACGCGTGAGTTTAAAAATAATCATAAATCACAATTCATAATGTTTCCGACTTTTAAAACGATCTTCTGACTCGACACGGTGGATACAGCGCTGCGGCCCAAGAGCGGCCCCCGCCTCACAGCGCGCCGCTCTCTCTGGAGCAGAGTAAGCCTTGTTAACTCATCGTAATCCTCAGATCGTAGAGGGGTCTGCTGTGTGCCCCCCCCTCCTCACTCGCTCACTCTTAAATGCAGGGAAGGTTTTCGTCACCTACGAAGCGGACGACGACAAACACGTCAACGAGATCATCAACTTCGTCGCCCTGCTGCGACACAACGGCTTCGACACGCACGTACGTTCAAAGGGTTTCTCCTCTGCAGGCTGTGTAGTGGGGGGGGGGTTGAACCCTGCTGACCAAAGTCACCATCGTGTTTCAGATCGATATTTTTGAGCAGCAGTTCAGAAGCATCAGCAAGATCGACTTCATGGAGCACTACCTGACCGAGGTGAGAACCGCAATCAGGTCTTCTATGAATGGAAGTTGTTCTAGCAGCACTAGAGGAAAGTCCCTATTACCCCCCCCCCCCCTCCCCCCCTTCCAGAAAGACTACCTGATCATCATCATCATCAGCCCCAAGTACCACGAGACGGTGACGGCCTCCCCCGGGGCGCCGCAGAGCGACGAGCGCACTTTCAACACGGTCTACATCCACAAGCAGGTCGGCAGATCAAGCACTGAAGGGGGGGGGGGCTCCTAACGCACCCCGTCGTCGTTTGTCTGATGTCTTGTTTTCTCACCCCCCCCACCATCCCAGCTCCAGAATGAGTTCATCCAGAACGGGAGCAAGAACTTCCGGTTCATTCCCATCGTGTTTCCCGGGGCCAAGAAGGTGAGTTTGATGGGATTTATGCTCTTCACCTGTGCAGGTAAACACCAGGAGTTTCCTCTCTGACTCCTCTGCCCCCCCCCCCCCCCCCTCCCCCTCCCCCTCAGCGTCACGTCCCAAACTGGCTGCAGAACACACACGTGTACGAGTGGCCGCTCCACCGGGACGACATCCTGCGGCGGCTGATGAGGGTGGAGAAGTACAACCCCCCCCCCATCGGGGAGCTGCCCACCATCGTCTCCATCCCCATATAGAGACCCCGGAGGGTGACGAAACAAACGCACCCCACTTCTCCGGGAGTGTGACCCAGTGTTTTATTGCTTTGTTTTTGAGTGTGAATGTGTGATTGGCGTGTTTTGGGACACGTGTATCGTCTGGAGGGGGATCCGGCTCCACGTGATAGTCAGACCCTTCAGTGCTGCTGTGAGCAGCTCGTTTACAGCGCAGTGCTCCTGGTGGAAGGTCCCTTCGGGGGGCATCCGGCTTCTCTCCAGTTTGCATTTAACTTGCATGATGTAGAAAACGGAACACGCGTGATCGGCAGCACAAGTTGGACTTTTTGCGTCGAGTTCTGAAGAACCTGGAGATGTGAAACCAGGGGTGCCCGTTCCTCCCAGGTAATCGGACCCTGTTCATCGATGGCACCCGATCGTTTTACTGTGATCTCGTACGAGGACGGTGGGATGTAAACGCCGAGGTCTTTTGGCCATTTTAAATCCACTTCTTAGCCGCTGTTTTTTTAGTTTAACATTTAAACTAACGTAGTTCTCATTGAGGTGCACCGTCTCTTTAAGGGTTTCTGCGTGAACCTTTCATCTGAACTTAATTAGGGCCTTTTAAAAAGGTGTTGACGGGTTCTGATGTGATATCTCATTACAAACCGCTGACTGGCAGCAGTTATAGTTGTAAAGAATTAACACAGTGCCTTTTGTTTTTGAAATATTAACATGGAGGTAGGATCTTTAAAGTTGGTATTACATCTTTTATTCTTGTATATTACTTTCTTGTATTTTTACTCATAAAAAGGTGTTTTACAGCTTAAAGTCCACGTGGGTTTTTTCTTTTTTAAGCATCGATACTTAATAATTGAACTGCATCAAACCTTTTATTTTGGAAGAGGAAGCGTCGCTGTAACAAAGCGGATAATCAGAGACGGATCTTATTCCTCCATGAATGATTTACTTCTCTTTAAGACGACCTGCGACTCGTTTCTGCCGCTGACGCAGCCGATTCTCGAGAATCAAACCCAACTGGGTCACTCGTCTCCGCTGCTCTGAGGCGCCGACAGACGAGAAAACAAATGACATGTGACCCGCTGACACATTTTAGGAAAAAAAAACCCTGTTGCGTGAGCAGAAAAAGAGCCGCTTGCAAAAACGCTGATTTAAGAAGCACGGACCGCGGTTTATAGGGTTCATTTTATCTTCACAAGAGGAAACACTGCAGATGTTATACAGACATAAAAAAAAAAAAATCTGAATACAGTGTCTCGTATATCCCTCCATATATTGAAAAGTACAAGTAATATTAATAACAAAATTGTAATGGCATCTGTAATAAAAGTGGATTACAAAGTGACATTATGTTAATAACTCTTAAGAATTAAGGAACAGAAAACAATCTGACAATAGTTCCATTTAACTGTGTAAAAACATTGAAGTGCTATTTGTTCAAAGCTACACTTAAAAAAAGCAGGAAGCGTCTTTAAAATTTCCTTCAAGGAAAAGTACTATAAAATAAGTTACAGTACAGTGAATTTGTCAAAAGCTACTTTTGTTCCCGTCTTCCAGCTTTTTGTAAGCACAAGTAACAGATACAGATGAGATTCCTCGTGACCTCGTGACCCCCCCCTCCCTCCAAAAAAGGAAATGAACAGCCAACAAGTTTAGTGTGTTCGTGTTTGTAAGAAAAACTTCACCCTCATCTTTGTGTCACCGTGTAGAAAAAGTAAAACAGGTATTTGTACTTCATGAGCTCGCGTTGTCTGATAAATACTTCATGTTTCCGTCTCAAACGTCGTCCGCCGGCAAAGGAGGTATGTTGAACCTTGGTCTCGTGAAAAAAGCCATCTTCTCTCTGCGGAGCCAAACAAAGACGACTTTCACACATTTTAAATGAAAGCTTCACAAACTTGTGACTGGTTAGATGCTAATCTGCACTTCGTCGTCTCGGTGCCGGAACGCTGTGCAACGATGATAAAAGACAATTTAAAACATGTATAAATATCATCGATCCATGTCACAAGCCCCCACCTGAATGTCTGCACAGGGAGGGGCTCCTTGTGGCTCTGCCCCCTCATCTGCAGCACCTCCTTGGAGGCCTTCCTCAGCCTCCGCTCGGCCGCCTCCTCCTGCCGCTGCTCCTGCTCGCTCTGATTGGCCTGCGGCGCAACGACAACAAACGGGGTCATCCTCTCGCGGCGGCCCCGCCCCGCCCCGCCCCCTCCGGTCTCACCTGTCTCTGGGCCTCTCGCAGCAGGCAGCGGAAGCGCTCGTCCCTCAGGGCCCAGTGGGGGAGCTCGGCGGGCTCCTCCAGCCGCAGCTTCAGCTCCCTCAGCGCGCTCAGCTCCTCCGTCAGCTGCCGCTGCCGCGTCCGGCAGGCCTGGAGGTCCAGCTCCAGGTCCAGGGAGGTGCGCGTCGGCTGCTCGGCCAGGGAGGACCGGTACGACTGCTGCTCGCACGCACACACACACACACACAGCTCAGAAACCAGATGCTCAACACAAACTGCCCCCCCATTTCTGCCCCCCCCCAAGTGGCCGGAGGAGACGTCACCTGTTTGAATCGCAGCGTTCTCCTCTCCAACGTGTTCCTGACAAACGGAGATTTCTTTGGTAGCGTTGAGCTGTCACTGTCGCTGCGGTACAACTGAGGAAGAAATGAATCCAATCCGTTACTTGAGAACACCCCTCCCACCCCCCCACTACCCCTACAGGACAGAGAGAAGCATTACACTCACCCTGCAGACGTACTGACTACGAGCCCCCGGAGAGAAGGTCTGAGACCGAACAATGGTGCTGCCTCGCATGAAGGGGGAGGCGCGACCCCAGCGGGCCCCCCCCCTCTCTTTGGGCCGGACCCGCACCGGCTCCGGGAACGGGCCTTCTGTCATGGTGGCCTTCTCCACCTTCAGGGGGAAAAAACAAATCACTTAAAACGGCATCCGTTCCGCCGGGGGTCACAGCGGCGGTCGACTACCTTCACTGCGGACAGCCTGCTGCAGCGCCCCCCCCCGCTGGAGGGGGGGAAGACGCCCTCTGCGCACTCTGAGAAGGGAGCTGTGAACGCTGCGCTGTTGCTGCAGCCGCTGTCCATCGACTCCGCCTGCCAGCTCCTGCAAAGCACACACAAGCCCCCCGGCCCCCCGCGGTCATCTTCAGCTCACGTGCAGGAGGCGGAGCAGCGAGCATTTACCACGCGACAGAACTACGAGCACGCTAGAGGAGCTCGGCCACCTCTCACACGCCGCCTCCTTCTTCTTCTCCTCCTCCGGCCTCCGCAGCTCCAGCTCGACCTCCCGTTGCTCCAGGTGGGCGGGGGTCGGGGCGTTGGGGGTCGAGGTGGTGCGGCACAGCACAGAGTCCTGAAAAAAGTATCATGAGTATCATCAAACAACCAGCATGTGTGCGCCCTCTGGTGGCGACGCCTCGCTAACATGCTTGTGATGGACAGCTGCATGGCTTTGAGTCGACCTATCACACGCTACCGTGGCTCTGGCCCTTAGCTCCTCCTCCTGGCTGTCCTGGCGCCTGCGCAGGCCGGCGCCCTTCTGTTCGGGGCGGGTCGTCAGCCAGTGGAAAACCATCTCCGCACTCCCCTCGCAGTCAGCCAGGCTCACCTGGGCCGAACCCTGTGAGGAACACGGCGCCATCGTTGTCATCATCATCATCATCATCACCACCACCACCACCAGTTCAGAATCACGGCCTCACACCCACCAGCAGCTCCTCCTGGGCCTCGGGTCCCAGCGAGCAGACTGAGAGCTGCAGGCCGCACGCCGCCAGGGCGCCCGCGGCGACGGGGATGCGGAAGCCTTCGTTGAAAGTCATCAGGGTCTGCGGCTCCAGCGCCGTGCAGCAGTAGAAGGCGCAGGCCCGGCCGGCGTCCAGCGGGATCAGGTGCACCTTCACGTACCTGCGAACGTCCAGAGAAAGGTTATTAATAAAAACACGACAAAGAGGAACTTGTTGAATTTGTCCTGAGATGCTTCAGAAACATCTGATAATTAGCTTAAAAATACATGGAAGGTTTTGTAACTATCTGCAAACTCGTATCAGGCTGCATTTTTAAGACTAAAATCACAAAAAACAATTAACAATTATCCGTCAAACTGAAATCCCCAGGAATGCAAATAGTCTCTTGTGCTAAGCTACGCTAATCAGCTGACCGAACTCACACTTTATATCCGTCTCTCACGATGGACCTGTTCAAGTTCTTCAGCTGCAGCAGATGAAGCCGCAGAGACTGAGAGCCGGATTCCCACCTGAGGAGACGGACCAGCAGTTAGACCTGGCGGGGAGGCAGGTGAGGAGGGGTGGGGGAGGGGGGGAGGACTCACAGAAGACCCAGTTGGATCTGGGTGGGCTCGCTCACAGGCGTCAGGTCTTTGACGTAGGACATCTCCTCAGACTCCTCGGCTCTGTGGAGCAGAAAGACAAACTCGATTCGTTAAGAAATGTTACTAAACATACTGGTGCATAACATGAGTTTAGGCCTGCTTTCTTTTTTAGTGGGTTTAGTATTTGCTTGAGTACTTGAATGGAACCAATCACGTGGCTGAACAGGTTGAGTTGTGCCTGTATTTAAAGAACCACGATGGCAAACTTTATTAATCCTACAAACCTTTAGAAAAAGGCAGATAAGAGCCACATCGCTGCTGCGCTCTGCTTGTTCTCCTTACCTTCAATCCCACAACAACAGCTCATTGCAAGATTTCATCAGCCTTCTGGTTCCACTTTGCCCTTTTAAACTATTTCTACCTCGGACGTTTGCGTTCTAATGATCTCAGAGCTGCTGCAGGTGTCCTGCTCCACCACCGGGGGGCACAGTCGCTCCAGAGGGAGCCGCTTGTTTACGTCTGGTGAGGGCGGAGCGCCGCTCACCTTCTGCCCCAGGCCTCGAACACGCCGCTGTCTGTGGCCAGAGCGTCCTCGGACACGCCCGCAGAGACTCTCCGTGCCCGCCGGCCGCTCCTGTTGCCGCTGTTTCCCCTGAGAGTCACTCCTAAAGGGGGGAGGAGAGGGAGGGGACACACACACACACACCCAGTGAGACGTCTGAGGTTTCTCCCATTTGGGAGGAGCATCGGATCTGTGTCACTTGCCTGTGGAGGAGAAAGCGCCCTGAGTGGCGGCGTCCCGGTGGCCCTTGTTGTCCAGCTGGTGCACGCCGGCGGGAGCCGAGCGCGTCCTCGCCGGCGTGGGGCGGCGCCGGCTGCGCCCGCAGCCCCTCCAGCAGACCGCGGCCCGCCTGCTCCATGTACTCCTCCGTCATCTGGGTGAGGGGGCAGTCCTGGGGGGCCGAGTGGTAGGGCGTGTCCATGGGAGAGCTGGGCGGCGACAGGGAGGAGAGCGAGGAGCGAGAGGAGAGCGAGGCCAGGGACTGGGGGGTGTTGTGGGAGCGCTTGCTCTTGCTGTGGGTCGGGGGGTCGTGGGTGAAGACCTCTGGCTGCAGCAGGTAGCGCAGGTGGGGGTCCAGCGGCTCGCCGGCGCCGTCGTGGCGCTCGTACTGCGGGAGGCCGTAGATGTCGCTGAAGCTGATGGAGCTGAGGGAGCCGCGGCTGGAGGCCAGAGAGCCGCGGCTGGAGGCGAGGGAGCCGCGGCTGCTGCTGGACGACACCGTCAGGGAGCTGGCCGACAGGCTGGGGGGTCGGGGGGGGCGAGCATGATTATAAAGTTTAAAGAAGGAAGGAGGTTTAAGCTTTCAGTACGCACCTCTTGAGCTGCGAGTGCAGGTAGGTGGTGATGCGCGTGGCCTCCTCCAGCTGCCTCAGCAGAGCGTTCCTCTTCTCCTGCTGCAGGATCCTGCCGTGCGCCAAACAAAGTCAACATCTGGTCTCCTTCGCCTCCTTCTGCCGAGGAGGTCGACACGTGAAGGCGCCCATGTGCTCACCTCTGATTGGCTCCCTGGCTCTGGGAGCCGTGGGCCCGCTGCACCTCCTCCTCCACCCGGCAGCGCTTCTCCTCCAGCTGCAGCAGCCTCTCCTCGGAGTGCCGCTGCTTGCCCACCAGGACCAGCTCCTGCAGGAGCGCCTCCTTCTCCCGCAGGAGCTGCATGAAGTCCCGGTCCCGGTCCGCCTCAGCCCGGCCCGACCAGCTCTCGCTGTCCAGCTGCGCCAGCTGGTGCTGAACGCTCTGCACCCTGTGTGGGGGGGCGTTAATTAGTTAACACACGGGGGGGGGGGGGGGGGGGGGGGGCATCATCTTCATTGGCATCAAGCCCCTTACAGCTGGGGGGGGAAACTGCTCATTTAGCAAAGATATGTTTAACCCCAGGGTGTGTGTGTGCGCGCGCGCGCTGCTGCCCCCCCCCCCCCCGCCTCTACCCCCCCCCTGCCTCTACCCCTCCCTCCCTCTCTCTAGCTCTCTCTCCTCCCCCCCCCCCCCCCCCCCCCCCACACACACACACACACACACAAAGGCAGCACACAGTCAGCAGCAGAATGTGACCACCCAGCTCATTCCGCTGGCCAGGCTTCACTCAGCGGCCACCAGGGCGCAAATACTTACTCAAAAGGCCACGCCCCCTCAAGGCCACGCCCCCCCACCCCGTGTCGCAGTGCTACGACAACAAACGCGGACGCACTTACTTCTTCTTGGCTTCCTCGTACTGCCAGTTGACTTTGACTTTGTCCACGAGGTGCGAGGAGTCTTGGTACTGAAAAGGAAAGAAAGTATCTGATCCGGATTTTTGGTTCTGATGATTTCTGATGGACTTGAGATGCAAATGAGCTTCAAGCTGCACTCTGTGATCAAGTAGAGACGTTAATGTTTTGAACTGTACTTTTCCGTCCACGATCTTCCCCAAAGCTCGTTTTTCATTTTGTAAAAATTAACAAAACCGAGTAGAAAAAAGAAGTTCTCCTGTAAATAGAAATGTTGTTGGTGAGAGACATTTGACCTCTACCTCTCCCATGATGTCCGTCTGAGAGCCGGCGTCACAGTACAGCTGCAGGTTGCACGAGTCCCCGGGGGCCCCGGGGGCCTCGGCGGCCGGCTCGGGGACACACGAGCTGTTCTGGCAGTTCACCGTCAGCTTCGCCAGGCTCTGCGGCGACAACAGAAGATTCTAACATGCAAAGCGAGTGTGATCATTACTATGAGGCGACATCACCGGGAAACGATACGACCGAGTCAGCAGCCTCCTCATGCATGGGGGGGGGGGGTTACCTGGATGAGGTCCTGCCTCTCCTTCTCGCCCGTGCTGATGGACTTCTTGATGCTGCGCAGCTCGCTGAAGATGGCCTGAGCCTCGTCCAGCTTGTAGTTGGTCTGACTGCAGGACATCTTCCTGTCGATCCTGAGACACCGACGCACTCGGAGTTAGCATCCCCGTTAGCGTTAGCACAAATGAAGCCAATGTATTCAATATAAATGAGATGTTTATAAGCAGAACAGCCAAAACTATATATTCATATGTTAAACGTGAAAAGTGAATGTGTGAAAGAAATGAGAGCAGTGATGCAACATGCGCCTGAGGACAGAAACATGGCCACGTTGTGTCAATGGGAGCTTTGTTGAATGTTATTTATCGATTTCCTCAGGAAAAAGAGGAATGTCTGATGAAGTGATTCTAATCACTTTTCAATTCTAATAATAAGTCTCATCTTATCGGTGGAATGTGCCTTCAGCGGCACAATCAGCCACATCGGACTGCAGGGCGGGAGCTTTATTTTGGAAATCAGGTCAGATGAAATTAAGAAGTAAAAAATAAATCATCAGATAAACATCTGAAATATTTGAGTGTGGGAGGAAACGTTTGAGCGTTTATTCCAGGCGGTGGTCGGTTATGAAACACGGCCGACACATGTGGCGGGTCGGCGTGAACGATGGCGAGACGCCGCTTTAAACAGTTAAAGAACCTTTGATTCAAAACAGGAGACGGAGGCGCACCGTAGACATTATATATAGACACCAGACGTTTAACCTCTCAGAGGACTGGAGATGTTAGTGTTCATCTACTGAAGTAGCACTATGGAGAAGAACCTCCCTGCTGTCACTTTAACATCTCTATGTATTCAGTTGGTCGCCGGAGCCCCCCCCCCCCCCCCCCCCCCCTTCTTACCACAGCACCCGCTTCCTTCACTCTCCTTTAACAGCAGGTACTGTTCATCAGGCCGACCCTGCCTCTTCCTCCCAAAACAAGCTGCGCTTTGTCCTCCCCTCCCCCCCACTCAACCCCATTGGCAGGGCCTGGTAGTTTATATGCTTAGAAAAAAATAAAAAAAAGGCACTAGCCCCCCTCGACCCCCCCTCCTCCCAACTCCCAGCCGCTGTCCTGTTTCAAAACAAGTTTCAGGTTGATTTAGTTGTTAAATCTTCTAGCTGAGACGAAACGGTGTCTGAAAACATGCAAAATCTGATGAGATCCTCCTGACTGTCACACCGTTTGGGGGGGAGAGGGGGGGAGAGGGGGAGGGAGCATTCCTGCGTCACAATTTTGCTTTATCGGATGCGACGTGGGGCGGAGAACAATAAGCTATATCGCTGACAACAGCTGAGATCTGGAAAACAAACCGCCACAGGACTCAACCCCACTGGGTGAAACCCCCCCAGAGGCAAACACTAGGACACACACACACACACACACACACACAGAGGATGCATCCGTGTTTTCTGCAAGCTGTGTATTCTCGGCTATTCTGGGAATCACTCGAGTGGCGTATTATCGGGGCGATAAGCGACTCTCTCTTCACTCAGGAAGTGCTGAGGAATTTGCTGCCAGATATCTGTTTTTTTTTTACTGTTCTCGGAGCCCCCCCCCATCCTCACCCCTCCCCCCACGGAGAGACTTCCTCTTGGCTCCCTGCACTCCGCTGGTGCATCCTCTTCCTGAGGTGGAGTCCCCCTTTTCCATTAAATAAAAAAAAAAACTCTCCCCTTTTGCCCTTTTTTCCTCCTTCCTCTAAACTTGAACATGAAAGTACGTTCAGCACGAAAGAGGTTTGAATGTTGTTTCAATACGGACGCAAACTAAAAGGGGAAGAATGTGGATCTCGTCATTTGTAAAATTCTTTCAATTTCTATTTGGGTCAAAGGGCTTTTGGCTCCACGTCTTTAAAAAGATCCCACTTGATCGATAAATATATATAAATATAAAGCCGTATTTGTGTAACTGAAAGATTACTTTACGAGCAAATATCTGAAGGACAAAGAGACACAGAGGGCAAGAGGGAACAGAAAAAGGGAGCCGCCGAGCTGGAGGAAGGAGACGGGTGGTGGTCACGAGAGGAAAGGGGGGAGTGGGAGGGGGGGGTAACTCACTCCTGCAGGGTCTCCACTCCCATTTCCTTATACTGCAGCTCCTGCTTCACCTGGGCCAGCTCCTGCTTCAGTCTGCAGAGCTGAGGACACAGCAAACCGACCGAAGTGAGCTCAGTCCCGTTTATACGCACTGCGTGTGTGCGTGTGTGTGTGTGTGTGTGTGTGTGTTAAAGAGTTAAAGAGTTAAAGAGTAAAGTTGTTGCCACACATGCAAGCTTGTTGCGAGACAATAAAATACAGAATTAAAAAATGTGAGAAGTTATTAGGGAATTCAAATGAAAATGTTGTTTGGACTTTGATCATTCTGTAAATACATTCTGTTAACTCGTTTGTTAACTGCATCTCCATCTGTGAAGGTTCCATCCAACACTTCTAACCACCAGCGTTCATCTCCAGGAGCAATAACTACAAATCTATCCGGCGACAAACGTCCCGCAGAATCAATAATAATAAAATCAATAGTGTGATTTCTACGGCAGCACTGAACTCATCACTGGAAACGGGGGGCTCGGTGACCTCGCCTCTGCCTGACCCTGTGATGACGATGATGAGCTCATCCTCATCCTCCAGAGGCCCCGGAGCCTCGGTGTCCTGTAGGGGCCACACCCCTCCCCTCCCCTCCCCTCGCCCTCGCCACCCATTGTTCTGCTCCCACAGCGACTCACCCGCTCTCGCCTGCAAGCCACCTCCGCTTTTATTTGGTCGGGGTCGTATTTGGAGGAGGAGGAGGAGCCAGAGAGCGCTGCGGACACACAGGGGAGAGGGGGGGCAGCATATCAATTCAGAAACGACATGAAGACTATCAACATTACCTGGATTAGCGTTGCCATAGCAACAAACAGGTCTCTGCAGGAACCACTGGAAGCTTTCACACGCATTCCGCTTTATTGCATAATTCATAAAGCATTACGTCATGTTTCTGCTCAGCATTAATTGCCCCAATGATTAAGTCACCTTTCAGTTCTCTTTTTGTGCTTGGGTTTCTGTTTGTGACATAAAAACGCAAGGTGGCGCAAAGCGACGAGAATTATCTCATTCTTTTTGATTCATTTGAGAGAAACAAAAGTTGACGGTTGTTAAAGAAACAATTCCATCTTGCTTCATTGTTATTGGATAGACGAATAAACCTTCTCCCCGGTGGTGTGGCGGGTGCTGCGCGCTGAGCTTACTGCTGGTGATGGAGCGGTTATCTTCGGAGAGCTCGTGGAAGAGCAGCATCTCCTGCTGGGCCAGCTCCAGACGCTGCTGCTTCACCAGGTACATCTCCTTCTTGGCTTTGAGGGCCTCCTGGGCCACCACCAGGTACTCCTTCAGCATGCGCTCCTGCTCCTGGCGCCATTGAGTCCGCGGGTTCTCGATCTGGGTGGTCTCTGGAGACGGGGGGCGGGGTGGGAAACAGGCTTTAACACACACACACACACACATACATACGCACTCGGGGAGAAACTGACCAACGATACTCAACGAGCACCCTGATTGGACAAAAAATGTTTAAAAAAAATAAAAATATCTAAAATTATCTAAATATAGATAAGTGAAAAATTAAAATAAATATTTCACTTAAAACACAAACTGAAATTTTATTTTACCCCAAACACTTTTCATTCACTCATTTTGACCTTGAATACATACAATACAAGACCAAAACTTTGACTTTCAGAGTGAAATATAAACTTTTCTAAATGATCACAACTTTTATTCTCAAATATACGAAGAGAGAGAAACTCCGAGACGCAGCGGACACTGAACCTTCCGGTTGCTGCAGCGAGGTGCGTGTCGGTACTTTTGGACCTGGGGGAGAACTCACTGTTGATGTGGTCGATGTAGTAAACCCCCACTTGCTGGTCGTAGACCTCCTCCCACCCGAGAGGCAGCTCGTCCCCGACGCAGTCGGCGAACGTCAGCGGCTTGGTGATCCTGAAATGATTGAAACGCCTCAGAGCCACTGCGAGGGGACACGCCACCGATGCACACAGACACACGACCGATACACACGTCATTTAAACACATTATTTGAATCCAGCCATGTGTTCACGCCGGGGAAATGAATCGATCGTCAGGAAGATGATGTAATAAACATTGCGATAAAACAGGTTTTCTCTTCTACGCAAATCGAAAGTGACGCGAAAGTGACGCGTCAGAGTTGACTGGATGGCGTTGCCGTAACAACCAAATGGAGCCATTAACGCCGTATCGAGGGTTACGGCACACGTTACGTCCCGTTTCCTCTCGTCATTAACTGGCGTTGATGAAACGGAGGTTCTGAGGAACATTGAAGCGTAGAGGAAGGACCAACGCCACGAACCCATCAAGGGTGAACATAAAATAAGTCATGCACGTTTGTACATTACTATTTTATGTCACAGGAAGGGAAAAGAAGGCCTGTTGGGTTCTCCTGGTTTTAATCAAATATATAATATATCCTCACATACATTATTTAGAGATAACCAAAGTCTTTTAAAGCCAAAATCTTTGCAACTCAGTATTTTGCTCAGAGAAAGCTGCGTTGGGAATCAAACCAAACCACCACGTCATCGCTTCTTCCTTCCATCTCATGAGACACTGTGACATCCTTCAGAAATAAGGGACAGAAGTGTGTTTTAAAAAGGTCACAGTGACCTTTGACCCCCACACTCTAATCCACTCGTCCTTCAGCTGGATGTTTCCATCAGAACTTCCTGAGACGTCGAGTCCAACCTCGCAGGTCTTTAGTCACGTGCCTTCAAATAATAAATTAATCTGAAAATAAATTTATGAATTATTATGATTTTTTCTTCTCAGAGGGTTTGATTTGATCAAATTTAAAAGGTGAAATTATTTTCAGTGTTTTAGTGGAATAGACTAAATACTAAAGATCAGATAACATTGAGCACGGAGTTATTCTACAGAACTTAACGTCTGTGTGATTGCTGTTGACCTCTCGACATATCGGGAACAAACTACTCTTAAAAGACAAATAAAACGCGCACAAAGCAAACAGCAGCACCCTCCCCTCCTGCTCCTGGTGTGTGTCGCAGGTCAAAGGTCAAACAGACAAACACAAAACATGTCCTCCCAGCTGTGAATGTTGGATTTGGTTGCTCATGTGACGGCAGAATGTATCTGAACGAACAGAAAGGAGCTTCAGTATCGTAGAACACGACTCTTATCCTCACAATCCAGATGACGCTTATTGATCGTAGCCGATCTCCCTCACAGCTCGATCAATAACACGATTAATCGTTAACCGTCACTCATCTCAATATTCAGTGAAACGATTCAGTGTTTAGATCAAGAGGAGAGCTAGCAACGTTAGCAGCACCGCTAACAGCTAAGCAGTTACATAACGATGCGTTCAGGCTCTGCTCAGTGAAAATGAGTTCATTATAATGTTAGCATGACATGCTAACTGTAAACTCCGTAAAATCTAGTTTTGGTGAGAAACCAAACACCAAAGTGTGAAGATGTTTTCACTTAAATCATTAACTTCACCAATATTATTTACACTTATTTCAATTCCAACAACCTTTGTTTTAATCCATAAAAATATTTTTTTCCTCTTTTGTTTAAACTGCAATAAATACGTGAAGCTGTGCTGGTGCCGGCAGTCGGAATGAGATTATTAATACATTTCTCCGAGATCCTCTGCATCCGAGACGCGTGACCCCGACAGAATGACGAGCATGTTCAGCTGTGCAGGAAAGAAATGCTCCGCCGCCCCGCGAAAATATATTTAGTTGTCCAAGACATTTTCTAATTCCAGAATAATCTTTGCCGTCCCGATGAGTCCAGCGGAATGTTTCTGGGTCAATGACATCAGCAGCATATTTGTGTCCCAGTCTATTCCTTTTAAAATAAATGTATCGATTCATCAAATATGTGATTTTTCTTTTATTAAAACCTATCCAGTTTCAATACATTTTGACTATATCCCAAATAAAAAATGTGTGTTCCTCAGGAATAATTTCATGTTTTGAGGAACAAATTGGAGACAGAAGTGGAAGCAGAAGCTCCTCGTCCTCGCACAGAGGAAACCGCTGTGGGAGGAATGTCGTCGGCGTGCAGCGCTTCAGAGCAGCGATGCCAGTTGAATCTTACGGAAATAGGTGCTCACATTCAGACGGCGGCCCGGACGCCAGGGGAGGGGCTTGTGTTGTTCGGGGGGGGCGGAGCCGAGTGCATCCTACTCAGAAAGGCCGTTTGTAGTGATGAGCAGAAGTGAGAGACTGGAACTTTTGCGTCTTGACCTTCTTTGATTTAATGTGTCGGCCGACACCATTATGTTTATTTAATATAATGTCTATTTGAAACTTTTTACCGATTTACTATTAACATTTAATATTAGAGGCATAATGTGAATTTGATCAAATCTATAGTATTATAGAGAACTAATAGATTTAACTACAAACTACAATAGATTTAACCTAAAGTGAGCACGTCAAAGTGCTCACTTTAGGTTGTTGCAACTGTTGCACTGGGAGTTTAAAAAAAGCATAATTTTCTCACACACACACACACACACACACACACACACACACACACACACACACACACACACACACACACACACACACACCGAATGTCGGCTCCGTTCTTCCTCCTTTTTGAATAAGTGTGGAAGAGGAACCCAAACACAACAATGGCGCTGGAGGCCGGGCCCACGCAGCACGCCACGTCCTGTTTAGGGAGCATTCTTCACAATCTGCGCATGAATCGCGAGCCACTCGACATCCCACAGCGCTGTTTGGGGCTGAATCTGTGCGTCTTATCGCTGCAAATCAAGTATAAATAAAAAGGGCAGCGAAGAAGGAAAAAATAGGTTTGACCTCCCAGAACAAGGTGGAAGCTGAAGACCAGCGTAGCATCTCCTCAGGAACGAGGAGACAGACACTAAACAGAATAAAGCGATGGCTGTGCTCCCAACCCCTGTCCCCTTCCACCCCACGACAAAAGACAGCAACAAAAAAAGAAAAAACAGAATGGCCATCATAATGGAAACACTGGGGGAAGCAAAACAGCAGTGGGGTTCATCGCATGTGAATAACGTCTGTGGTGGAGGCAGAATGATTGAATGTGGCGTGCTTTGTGAGCGAGCATAAAGAACTCCCTCTGGCCGGCGTTCTGTTGCATAACACGGCTAATAAAGGAGGTGCTACGGGCCGGAGGAGGAGGCAGACACGTGGGAACTGCCTCTGTTCTGCTGCTTTGTCTGGGGGCCACAGAGCAGAGCCCCCCCCCCCCCGGGCATTAGTGTCGGCATGCCTGACATAACGCTCATTCCACAGTCAGGGAGAAAAAGAACCGGTCTGCAGACCTGCAGGGAGCCGCTTGAGGCGTCCGCCCTGCATGGCAGACTTCACCAGGAAGAGGAGGGGGGGGGGGTCAGACGGTACCCGTCTATCCATTAAAAGAAACCCCCACAAAACACCCTCTGACGTCTAATCCTGTACATGCAGGAGGAGGGGATACGTCCATCTAGTCAAATAATAAAAACTTCTAATGTCCAATCACATACTAGCAACGAGGCGGAGGGGGGGTCATTGCCGATTGATGGATGAATCTCTACAATATTCCAAATAAGTCAGCTACCTTCCCCCAAACACTTGAAACCACTACACCATCGTCTTTAACTTCTGTCCTTTAGTGATGACTGATCGATGACACGCGAACAGCTGTCAGAGACAACAAGGGGCAAAGGATAAAACAGCGTTGTTTGTTTTCTGCTGCAGGTTCGGGTGGAACGAGTCAGGCGCTGTGATTTATTGGAGAGTCAGTCATCGCGCCGTGACAGGAGACATTCCTCTGGCCGAGATAAAGCCATAAATCACCGCACGGCACAAACGCACCGTACATTCTTCAGTCATGCAAACCCATTATAAAAAGAAAAAAAACAGCCCCCCCCACACTACTACAAGATGCAAGACAAGTAGAACTGCCATCAGCGTCACATAACAATGGTTAATCAACTTGCAGGGAAGGGGGGGGGGGGGGGGCTTCAGGGAAATCAGGTTTTTCTTATCTAGATTACATGCTGCTGCTTCTACATTCCCTCTGGTTCAAATCAGTAAAGGAAAAGAGACCTGCCCCCTTCTCCCCCCCCCCTCCTCCTGCCAACCCATAATGCAGCAGAGTTCAAATATGTGCTATAATTCCCCAGTAATCTCTCAGAAAGTTTCTGGGCTGGTGAAAATCAGTCCCTGACAAAAAGCACATCCTCGCAGCTCTCCCAGTGGCCCGACCAGCATTCCAAGCATTTTTTTATTTTCACCACAAAGATTTCTGGGAATTGTAGTTCAAAACGCTTTTTTTCTGTTGTTGCGTGAAACACATAGTTAATGGCATAATTTTATATTTCTTTTATGGATTTGAAGTCATAAATGTCTTGTCTATGAGTTTTGACGTGAAGTTTCTAAGTGGAAACATTTGAGCAGCAGGCTGAGAGTGTGTGAACAAGCCAGCTGAAACACACACACACACACACACACGCACACAACACACACACACAGGAAAGGCAGGGCTGCTGCCTCGATTTCATGTCAAGGACCTGTCAAACATTTGAATATACCGGGGGATCAGCAGCCTCACGACGGGTGTCACGTCTTCCTCTGCTGCCCCATCTCACCTGATTCCCCGGTGGTGCCTTCACGATCCACCGGGAACTTTGAGTGACATTTAAAAAAAAAGGAGACTATTCTTTTTAACCCCCCGCTCCGCTCCCCTCCCCTCCAAATAAACAAACAAATCGGCCTTCCCCTGACGCCGCCGCCCCTGTTGTGCATCTCCTGCCGTAACGGTTTGTGCGCGCGGGCCTCCGGCGTACCTGTCTCTGGGGTCAATCCACGACGTCTGCCGGGTGTTGTGGTCGATGAAGAACAGCCTCCCGTCGTAGTCCCGGGCTTCCTCCCAGCCCGCTGGCAGCGGCAGCTCGGCGCTCTCCGTCCGCTTCCCGCCGCTGACCCACGGCATCGCGTCGGGATGGTGCGCCCGGCCGGAGCCCTCTGCCCTGCTTCGCGCCCCCCACCACCACCACGACCACCACCAGCACCAGCAGCGCCGCCGCCACAGCACCAGCCCCGAGTTTAAGAAGTCCGGTCTTCACTGCATTACAACGGACTCGACGTCGGCGCGAATAACGGAGACTAACGCGTAAAACTTTCCCCCAAAGTTGGGCCCGGAGTAGATCCGAGTTTGTCCTTCTCGAACCACCAACCCCCCCGCCGTCCCCCACGAGTGAAAATAAATAAATAAAATAGAGTACTACCGCGGAGCTCTCACGGCTCTCGGATCCTCCATGTTCGCCTCCTCCACCATATTTCATTCCCCGTGTCCATATTCGGGTAGAGCTCATTTGCATAAACGGTCGGACGCGAGCGGCCGCGGTCCAATAGGAAAACCCCGCAGCTCCACACTGTCCGTGAACTAATGGTTAATAAAGTTTATTTAAAGTTTTTACCTCCATGATTTCATTCAGTCGGCAAAAAAAACAAAAGAGGCAGCGAGGTGACAGCAAGAAGTAGAAGAAGAAGAGAGTAAACTAACTTTATTGTTCAGGTGTCAGATGACATACCTGCTGGGTGACGTGACATAACCCCCCAATAACATGCTGGAATAACTTAAATAATTATAATGGCGTTATGTGGAAACGAACGACCGATACTAGAAACAAAAAGTTAGGTTTTAAATTAAGGGACAACTCCCCCTAAACAGTTTTTTGTGGTACACCGGCGCCATCTTGTGCCCACAGTAGAAATGGCGGCAACACCCATAAATATAAATAAATTGACGTTACAGTCGTTTATCGATGCCATAAGCATCGAAATAGCGTGTATACTTTATGCCACTTAAATATGACGATGTTACGTGTAAATTTTTAATAAGGAAATGTCGGACCAGTAATTTAAGTCCTGATATACTAACATACACCACTGGCAGAAGGACATTTTAATAGTTTATTGATGAATCTGATGATTTCACTAAATTCAACATTCATTGTTTGATCCAGTATATATATATATATATATATATATATATATATATATATATATATATATATATATATATATATATATATATAATGTAATGCAGTAATGCACTGTTGAAGTTTCATACTGATATTCTTTGACCCTCTTCCCCATCACAGTCTTCATCATGTGACTAGACTAAAAACTGAATGAGTTTGTTGTCACTCTCTGATCAACACACTTTATTTCATTCTTCTCTGGTTTCTGGAGGTTCTACAGACTCATTTATAATACATTTTACTATTCAAAATATGGGGGAAATTGTTTTATGGCTGACAGCATTTACTGATTCATGAAGTGGTAGTGAAGGAGATTTATGTTCTGTAAATAGTTGGATGGGATAACCTCTCATTTGCTCCTCTCATCTCTTCTGAAGTTGGGTTCCTTAAAACTCTGGAGGAAAATGTATTTTTCTGATTGGGTTTGTTACACAGCTGCAGCCAGACCGGTACACCTGACTGTGTGCGTGTGTGTGCGTGTATGTGTTTGTGTGTGTGTGTGTGTGTGTGTGCACGTGTGTTTGTGTGCAACCAGGCAACATGCCCTCTTTGTCAAGACGTCAGTGCAGTCAGCTGAGCAGTTTGTTCTCCAGAGGAGGAGGAGGAGGAGTTTAGCAAGCCACCGATTTTATCTTTGCATTTTTGTTTTGCCCGCCTGCCGTGTTCAACTGAGTGTGTGTGTGTGTGTGTGTGTGTGTGTGTGTGTGTGTGTATATGCGTGCGTGCGTGTGTGTGTATATGCGTGCGTGCGTGTGTGTGTTTATGCCTGGGAACCGTTTTGTCACATCAGAGCTTTGATCTGCTGCCTCCTACGATCACGTTTCCCACAGCGTTCGTATGAGAGCGAACAATGAGCCACACTGTAGTTTGTGTTTCAGTCACATGCAGCAAAAAGCCAAACGGAGTCACTGACGTGTGCAAAATTATAATGTATTATCATCATCGTTAATTAATCACACTTCCCATGGAGCTGGTTTCCTGCATCATCTTATCACATAATAAACTCAAGTGTCAGTTTATGGCTGTAATAAAGAGTCACAAATTAACAAGCAGCTCATTTCATTTATTCACTTATTTGTCTGCTAATAAAAAAACAAAGTACAAACAGGATGCATAAAAATGGGTCACTTTGTTACGTAACACGAATGCATAATATCCTGTCCTCGCTTAATTTCGTCCCCTGTGGCTCGCTGGTCTTCGGCTCATTGGCACAGCAGCAGCAGCAGGAGGACCGTAAGGGGGAGGGACCCTTCTGCCCCCCCCACCATGCAGCAGGAGATGAGTGCTCCTCCGAGTGGGTACTGTTTGTGAGCCTCAGCTCCATCGATCGGCTGCTCGGACCGAGCCTCTTCACCTGCAGCGCGGCCAGACGAGGAGAAGGAGACGCGGTGAAGCGCGGCGCTGCGAAGACAGCGGCATGGACTCGCGGGACGGCGCTCTGGAGCTGCTGGGGATGCTGGTCTACGTGGGCGCGTGGCTCTGCGCCCTGGCCACCACCCTCCTGCCCCAGTGGCTGACCATGTCCACCTCCCTGCTGCCCGCCGAGAGCTACGGGCTCGGCCTGTGGGAGACCTGCGTGGTGCAGGACGTCGGCGCCACGGAGTGCCGGGCCTACGACAGCCTGCTGGGCCTCGCCAGCTACCTCAAGCTGGCGCGCGTCCTCATGGGCGCCTCCCTCGCCGTGGGGCTGCTGGGAATGCTGGCGGCCGTGGCGGGCCTCGACCTGGTGAAAGGCTGCGGGGGCCCCGGGGCCAAGAGGACGCTCATGGTCGCGGGGGGGTTGCTCGGGGTGGCCTCCGGCGTGCTGTGTCTGATCCCCGTGTCCTACGTGGGCCACATGGCAGTGGCGCACTTCTTCGACGACAAAGTGCCCGACATGGTGCCGCGGTGGGAGTTCGGCGAGGCCCTGTTCCTGGGCTGGGCCGGGGGGGTTCTCCTGGTGGGGGCCGGGCTCCTCCTGGTCTCCTCCCGCTGGCGCTCTCAGGTGGAGCCTCAGCACGGGACGCAGCGCAGGTACCAGGTGATGAGCACGGACGTGTCCTTCCGGAAGCAGCCAGAGTACGTTTGAGGCGGCGAGACGACACAATCACCCGTCGGGCCGCGGCTCAAACCGCTTCTGATTCAAATCGCATGTGTTGATCAAATGTTTGGCAAAAAACAGTAAAGATGTAGAAAACATGCAGCTATTTTGAATCACTCACCTGCGACAATCCAACATCACTCAAAAAAAAAAAAACCCTGCTGTGAACAGTAAAAAGGAATATTTTTTTAAAGATGTTTTGCAAAAAGAAAATGCTTAATAGTTTCTTAGCTTGGTTTGAAATGCTGTGACTTTTGTTAGTAAAACAGTAGAGAAAGCACACGTTTGCTCTGTTGCGCGGCTGAAATCACATGATTCACATAAAGAACTATATTGCAAATATATGGAAAAGTTGTCTCTTTTTTCATGTTGGGATTCAGACATCTGCATTTAAAAATGAGTGAATCTGTGTGAAGTGCATTTTTCTCCTGTTATATCAGAGATGGAAACAAGGCGGCCCCCCCATCCGGTGTTCTATTGGTCACACAAACATGGAAGCTCTTTTTGGGGGGTCAGGTGTGTCTGCGCTGGTGGAAACGCAGCGGGGGACTAATGCCATGAGATTTCCTGGTGGCTCGCTGGGCTAAGCTGTGTTTAATGAATGCTCTAATGGGCGCCGGGTACCGAGAAGAATGCAGAACAGGTTGCCCTCACGCCTCCCGCTTTGACGTAATTACCCAAAGGTCAGAGGTCGCCGCCGCTCTCTGGGCGGGTCGTCCACACGGGGACGCAAACGTGTTGCAGAAGAAGGACGTTGTTCTATAAGTGGCGAGGGGATTGTGGAGATTTAGGTAGATGGTGTCCATAGGAGGACTTAATAGGAGGACGGGGGACGAGACAATAAGCTGCTGGGGCCAGACGTGTCTTCACCAGCTCTTCAACACAGGCGCGAAATACACACATATTTATTCAATCTCTTGTTGTTGCTGTTTTAGGTCTTTGTAATTGTTGTGTGTATTCATTGTATGCCTCCATGTGGTCAACCTGTGTGTCTATGCAGTCTTTATTTGTCTCTTTCTAGTTGGTCTGTTGGTTTTGTCTCGTTGGTCTGTTTGTAGTCTTTCTTTGTTGCTTTGTAGGTAGTTGGTCCGTTTGTAGTCTTTCTTTGTTGCTTTATAGGTAGCTGGTCTGTTCGTAGTTTTTTTGTCTATTTGTAGTTGTTAGTCTGTATTGTAGTTTTTATAGGTAGTTGGTCCATTTCTAGTCTTTGTCTCTTTGTAGTCTTTAGTTGTCTCCTTGGTTGGTTTGTAGTCTTTATTTGTTGCTCTATGGGTAGCTAGTCTGTTTGTAGTGTTTATTTATCTCTTTGGTTCGTTTGTAGTCTTTATTTATGTCTTTGTAGATGTTAGTCTGTACTGTGGTCTTTATTTGTTGCTTTATAGGTAGCTAGTCTGTTTGTAGTCGTTACTTGTCTCTTTGGTTAGTTTGTAGTCTTCTTGTCTCTTCGGTCTGTAGTCTTTTTTTGTCTCTTTGTAGGTAGCTAGTCTGTTTGTAGTCGTTATTTGTCTCTTTGGTTCGTTTGTAGTCTTTATTTGTCTCTATGGTCTGTTTGTAGTCTTTATGTCTTTGTAGACGTTAGTCTGTACCGTCGTCTTCACTTCCATCCTGTCCGCCGAGCGGACTGAGATCAGCTTCCATTCGTCTGACGAGTGGCTGCCGGAATGAAGGCGGCCATTACCAGTAAAAACAAACCTCAGGGATCTTCTCCGTGATTACTGCAGAAGAACAAGTACTTTTGGGGCAACATGAAAGAAACGTCATGTTGTCTTCTCGCGAAGTATGTTTGAATGCATCCCTCTGCAAACAAACAAACCGCCCCCGAAGGGGTTGATAAGAGCACCGCTCGTATGAGATGAGGGAGAGGAAATAGGCCTCAAAAAGCTGATAAGATAAAGAACACAAAAAAACTGCTATGGCAGTTTCATTTTTATTCGAATACACACAAACGCAGATAAAAAAAAAAAGAGAAAACGATTTATCTTTATCTTTATCTGGATTAATCTTTAACCGGGTGTTGTCAAGTGTTTCTAAATGATTAAAGTTATATTCTTTAGAGGAGTGTAGTGAGGGCAAACCCCTTTATAATGACTGATAATGTGATCATCAGTTTCCACTGCCGATCATCTCTGGAGTCTTCGTGAGGCTTTCGGACGTCGCGCTGGTACTTTTGACCGGTCGCCGTCTATCAGCGACTCAAGCATTTTCCAGATAAGAAAAACCATCATGTCTGTGGGGTTTGAGAAGTGGGAGGACGGCCAGGACGGAGACGAAGAATTAGTTATAACACCCCCGCAACCCCGGGATGTTTTTTCGGAGCGCTCGCTCCACCTTTCATCCACTTCTGGAACTGGTGTTTTTGACGGAGAGCTGTTCTCAGCTGAAGAGGCCTTTTGTTCCTCAGCAGCGAGCCGCCCCCAGAGAAGTGTGTGTGTGTTGGCAACAATCACCACTGTGAGCCCCCCCCCCTCAGTTCTCACATGCCTGCTCTTGTCAGCCTCCTACCAAGTCACATGAGCAGGGCCTCCATCGTGACGCAGACGCTCGGATTGCTTCAGCCAAACGCTGCCGAGATAAACGTTTATTGTGATGATGCGTCACATATGAACCTGTTATTACAACATCATGAACCGCCGCGTTGTATTACAGAACTAAAACCTACAAGAACCATCACGCTCACAACCTATAAACTCAAACCCTTTCCTCCAGTGACGAGCTGGAAAAGATGAACGCTAAACGGCCAACTGCATCCCTGTGCACCTCATAAAACCATTTAATGCTATTTATGGCTAATACATGGGGCCAATACATGTTAGTCTCCTTGTGACCACTAGGGACATCACTGCTGTGTTATACATTGACTTATGAAAGGCTGAGAAGAACGTAAATGCTCTTCGCGTGTAGTTCAGATGATTCAAAGTATGCCTTTGACCAGACAAGTATTGCATAAAAAATACAAATTCATCAAAGTCAACGCTCCAAGAACATTTATTATTTTATGGGAGTTTGTGTTCAATCTGACACGTTTCACCAGGCCGGTGAGACGATGAAAGGTTCTTGGCGTTTCCCCATCAGGGGGCCTCCTGCGTGTGGAACGCGGGGTTCTCTCGGCCCCGCGGAGCCCCGGCGTCTTTGGGGGCCTCCGCGCTCGGCCCCTTCCTGGCGTAGCGGTGACAGAGGAAAAGCAGCCCGCTCGCCAGCATCAGCGCCGAGGCCACGACGCCCACGCCGACGGCCGACCCCACCCGCTGCCAGGCCGGCGCCGCGGGGAGGTGGAACTCGGGGGGGAACTCGATGCTGCCGTTTGTCAGCACCGACCGCACGTTCCACGCCAGCGGCACCGAGCAGATCGTCCCCGCCAGCAGGTACGCCGTCCCCGCCAGCACGAAGGCCGGCCGCACGCTCCCACGGCGCTCCACGGAGAAGTAGACCAGCCGCATGGCCACGGCGGCGCCCACGTTCCCCAGCAGGCCGCAGATCAGCGACGCCACCATCAGCACTTGCGCCGCGGCGACTTCCGGTGGAGCGAACGGGTCCGAGAGGCCGATGGCGCGGCAGGTCTCCGCCTCGGGGAGGGCGTGGCTGTAGAAACACGCCCTCCAGATGCCCACCCATGCCACGCCCGAGGTGACCACGGACACGTCGTCCAGGCGCCACAGCCGCCACTCGTTCAGGCCCGTGGCTGCCATGAGGAGGATCCACGCCACGAGGCCCACTACCAGGCCCAGGAACTGGCAGTGAGCGGTGGGCGCCAGGTACATCATCTCAGAGGGGGCGCGGCGCTAACGCCGCGGGGGGCGCTCGCTCATGGTCGAGTCCACGACGCGTTACAGGCGGCTGCTGTGTGACATCAGGGCGGAGACGGCGTTCAGAGGGATGAGGTGTAGAACCAGCGGAGAGAGGGCAAAGGTCGCAGTGAATCACTGAAATATGAACCTTTGACATGCAAGTCAACGGTGACTGAATAAAGTTTACTAATGGTTTGAATTATTATTATTATTATTCATATTTTACAGGAGGCGATCAATATAAAACTTACTGTATGGTGTATTTCCTGAAATATACATTCATAAACACCACGGACAAAGAACATTTTTGGGGTGTAATTGATTGTGCATTTAAATAAAAAGGTGGCGTCACTCACCTGGGACGCGCCGGCCACAACGAACCGGATTCCTTCCCCGGAAGCTTTATCGATGGCAGGAGAGTCGTCGAGCAGATCGAGCGTCAACATTCTGCAGAGACTCCAAGGAGAGACGCTCCAAAGTCTTTTTGGCCGGCGGGTTATCGGTGGGCGGCGTGGAAGGGGGGCGGGGGGGAGGTTAATGAGTGACTGAAATAACCACCAGTCACACGGCTCTCAGCGGACTCTTTTATTTGATAGAAAGGAGCGCGGCTGGTAAAGTGTTAGCGGGTCGGGCTGCAGTGCATGAAGAGCGTGAGAAGCGATACAAAATGTGCAGAACAAACACCCTGCGGTGGTGTGTGGCCGAAGTAACAGGAGTGGGAAGTTAAGTTATTTTGACACCCGCAAAGTGAGTAACAAATAACAGTGAACTCACGAGAGAAAACACAGAAACACACAGAAGTATCAGCGTCGTGATCTGGAAAACTCTCCCCTTCTTTTTGTCTGTCTGTGAACTAAAAAGAAACAAGAAGCGTCGTGACGAAGTGGAGGAACAGGAGCGGCGTTTTGGAGGCACTTCAGAAGTTGAGTCAAAAGTGTGAAGGTGAAGAAAAGCTTCTTCAGCGAGTGACGGGCACAAACCTCTGAGTCCAAAAGGCCACTAGTTTAAATGCATATAAAAGGTTAAAAAACACAAGAAAAAAAAAGAAAAAAAAATGTTTACTGAAATAGTCTGCCGGATTGGATGCGTTCCTGATTGGGACAATATTCAAAAACATGATAAACTCTTCTAGTTCAAGAAGCTCAGTCAGTTAAAGATAAAATACTGTCCCTCCTGCGCAGATTCAAAAGGCTACAATAAATTACTAAAAAAACCAGCAACACGGCGTGAAAGACACCCGACATCTGTCCATCGCACCGTGAGGCCGCTCTGCTGGACGCGAGGCTCCTCCCCCTTCACAGGGCCAGCCTGTGCTCCATCGGCAGGCTGTCCGTCAGACAGTTGAGCTGCTCCTCGCCCAGCTTGATCTTGTCCTCCAGCTTCCGCTGCTCGATGATGAGCGCCGACTTCATCTTGACGAAGTGCTCGTAGTCCGTGAGGCCGTCCTCCGGCAGCTGGCCGGCCAGGATGTCGTAGACCAGGCGCTCCCGGCGGTCCAGGTTCTCCTTCAGTTCCTTGGCGTCTTCGTGCTGTCGGATCAGCAGCTTCCTCTTCTGCGTCAGCGTGCGCTGATGGGAGGAGGAGAAGCGGGTCAGGATCCATCTCACAGATAAATAGAGCCAAATAAAGCAGGCCGTGCTCTAGGGCACAGGTCGCTGCCCTCACCCTCTCCTCCGCCGTGGCGTCCTCCTCCAGGCTGTTCAGGGCGTTCTCCACGCGGGCCAGGCGGCCCGACAGCGACAGCAGCAGGCTCACCACCTTGTCCAGGTCACCGACGAACATGCGGAACTTGTCTAGCTCGTTGGGCTTGCAGACCTGCTGGACCCGGGCCTCCACCTCGTCTCCCAGGGCGTTGTTGTCCAGGATGTCCTCCTGAAGACTCTCCCGGGCGTCACGCAGCACCTGCAGCTTCCTGCTCAAGCTGTCGATCAGCTCTTGCTGTGAGAAAAACAGTGGTGAGTGTGTGTGTGAGGGGGTCCATGTCCAATCATGTCCTTTAGTGTCTCTCAATAAAAACCATCACAGAGGTGGTGAGCAGCGTGGGATCATGGGAGTTGTTGTCTCCTCCCCTGATTGACTGAAATGAAGCAGCTTCAAGTTGCACATCGAGCTAACGCTGCTAACTTTAGCTCAGTGTTATAAAGTTAAAATAAATAAAAGTTGGACAATTGGAAGTCCACAAATCATACACACAAATATCCTCATCCAATGGGGATCAATGCAAGTGATCAGGCTAAAAGGAGGACGCCTGTAGACCGATGAAGGTCAGTTCTCGTTCCCAAAAGCGAATTGAATTTACAATCAATTCCACGCCCGATGCGTTCGATGCGCTGAGTATACGCACGCTACCTTCTTGTTGGCCAGGTCGATGTCTAGTTCGTCTTCGGAGTCCTCTTCCTCCTCCTCCTCCTCCTCTTGCATGTCCTTCATCTTGATGAGGAGCTCGGCTTTGGGAGCAGACGTGCTGTAGTACGTCGAGCTGGTCACCATGGTGACGGCCGCCGCCTCGCTGTCCTCCTTTTCCCTGAAACAACGTTTCTCACGTTTCATTTACAGTCGCACGAGAGGTTTTTGAATGAACAGAAAAAACATCCTATTAAATCAAAATTTCAAAATGCCATTTTTCAACAGCAACAAATATGGAGTGAACCGGAGAAGGGGGGCGTGAGCGGGGGGGCTGACCTTTCCTCAGCAGGCCGGTTGACCTTCCTGCGCTGCTGGGCTCCTTCCAGCAGCTGCTCCTCCTGAGGGAAGATGCCCTCCATCAGGTCCATGGTGGTCTTCATCTTGCTCTGGTCCAGGACTTCAGCGAGCGATTTATCCTTTCCCATGATGCTCCGAGCCAACTCGTCTCTCTTCTGATCCTCAGAGAGCCGCGTGACCTCTGCGACCTCCGCGACCTCCGCGTGGGCCGGCGGCGGGCTGTCAGAGCGGACGTGGGCCTGAGCGGCCTCCCCCTGCCGAGTGAACGCACAGAAGCCGGAGTCCGGCCCCGCGGCTGCCCGAGCGCCGAGCCGGATCACACCGGGACCCTCGGCTTCGACCGCGTGCGAGGCGTCGCTGTGGTGCAGATAGGGACACGCCTCCTTGTCCACGGCGACCTCCGAGTGGACGATCCTGATGGGAACTTTCCTCGCGGCGGAATGTGGCTGCTCTACCACATGCTGCGTCCTGAGATGTCAGACAGAGACAAACAGAGAGACGGGCAGAAAGAGGGAGGGGGACTTTTATTCCAGCCGACTCAAACCACAGAGATCTTTTCTTTTTTCCGCCCCGAACTCTGATTAGCATCACGCAGACTCCTCCCTCCCCTTTTCTCCTGGCTCTGATGGTCCAACGCGTCGGTCAGAGGTTCACTACAGAGCAACTCTTTCTGAATCAGTTGAACGAGCAGCTTTGTAAAAGCGGCGTTCAGACTATTAAGCCGCGTGGCTTTTGTGGAAATGTGGGGAATCAGCAGAGTCAACGAGCTCCTTTGTGCTGGTGGCATGAAGACACAGAGCGCCACGCTGGATCATCAGGGCGGCTCGAAGTGATCAGAATGTAGCATTTTGATTTATGAGCATTATGCCCCCCCCCCCCCCCTTCACCGTGTGATGGCCGAATGAAATACTTCCCCTCGCTGGCAGCCCCGTGTTTCTAACCTGGGGGGCTCCTCGTCCTGCAGAGGGGCCGGAGGCTTGTCGCTGAGTCTCTGAGGAGAAAAGTGTGGAGACGGAGAGCGCTGCTCCTCCATGGCGAGCGGCGCCGGAGGCCTGCGGGGGGGAGACGGGGGGGTCGGACGATGTGCTGACCCTCGTCTTGTGTCGGCGTGCCCGGGCTCTCCCTCTGCAGAGCGGGCGGGGTCGGGGGGAGCAGGGCAGCGGGTGAGGGTTTCTCCCTGGGAGCCGGCGAGGGGCTCGTGGGTGTCGACCTCCGGGCGTCGGGGTGGCGGAGAGGGCCCCCTGCGGGCCTCCGGCGGAGCGGGGCCGGACCCAGTGAGGCCGCGGGCGTCCAAGGCTAGTCCGTGTTTGGCGGCGGGCCCGGGGTCCGGGTCGGCTCCTGGGGGAGGCGGCGGCGCCGGGTGCGTCTCTCTCACGCCGCGGTGGGCGGGCCCTCCGTCCGGGAACCTGAGGAACACGACAGCGTTCGGTCACACAGCTCTGAAAAGAGGACGAGGCTCCTCCCCCCTCAGCTGGAGACCCACAAGGCAGCGCACAGGAATAAATCATTCCGCAGTTTAACTCCGAGAGAGTAAAGTGAGGCAGAAATGAGTGAACGCCAACATGTGTACCAGCTAACAGTCATTAAATATGATCCAGAGCCCCAACCCCCCCCACTTCGGTTCCACGTTCAAATTCAATCAGCGGTTTCGGGACAAATCGCTCAGATTTGTTCTGCAGTCACGAGTTAAAGCCCGGAGACTTCTGGACGGATGGACGCCACAACTCAAGCCTCCCAGATTCCACGAGCTGGGACAAGTTACCCAGGCGGCAGCTGTATTAAAGCCGCCCTCACATTTCAGCCGTCTCTGATGCCTCAACAGGAAACTAAACATATACATTTAAAATAAGAAGAGAAATACAGTAGAATGGGGAGGGGTTAGAGAGGGAGTGAGATTCCCTAGAACACTTTAAGTGACTTGAGTTCTCTCCTTTCCTGTCGTTCTCTGACCAATACAACAACCCCCCTCCCCCCTCAAAGAAAATCATTTGGATGTACAGGTGAACACAGGTGACACAACGACGTAAATCAACTGTACGTCAGTCATGTCCACGGAACACCAGTACAGGGAGGGAGTCTTTACACCTCCATCAGTAGCCCCCCCTCACCCCCTCTGGGTGGAGCCTTCCTCACGGAGCTCACAAGTGTTTACATGGAAGCAGCGTCCTTATTGTGATGCAAACGAGTGACGTCATGTAGACGTCCTCCGCCCTTCGGTTAACGCACAACAGCTGGTTACAAACAACCATCTTAAACCAGCAAAGAGCAAACGAGTGACGGTTCAGATGTATTTGTTTATGAACTGTTCTAACCGGGGGTCAGAATGTCCTGGTTCGTGTCTCCACAAGTGCGCCAAGCATTTCAAAACACTGGATACTCCATTTCCCACGATGCAACACAACAGCACCTGTACTCAAACAGTGGCTGGGAGGTGATTACCTCATCTGTCAAACCCACTCCTTCAATTTCTGAAACAAAACCCACTGTCACACTTTAAATACAACTCTTGGATGCTATAATAATAATAATAATCTTATTCTCTCTCTCCTTGAGAGGTACGATGAACTTAAAAGTGGAAAAGGAGTCGTGCTCCTTTAATGAACGTTTGACTCATAACAGCCGTTTCCCCTCGATGGCAAGAATGAAAGGAAAATCCCGGAATAATTTCTAGATAAAGAAGGCGTCGCCACACGTCGACAACTCCCAACATGAGTTCACACAGCCGAGGGTCAAATGGAGCTCTGCCTCGCCCTTTGAGCAAACGGAGGGAGACAAACAGCCCGTGGGGGTAAAACCCTCCCAGAAAGAACGGCACATCCCATAATGCAACAGTCTAGCAATGAGGCAGAGCTGTACTTTGAGCCAAACGTTAGCATGCTAGCATGCTGATGTTTCACATCTTAGCTTAGCATGCTAACACCAGGTAACTGGCTGTACAGCTGAGGCTCTGCGGGAACATCATCATGTACAAGTCAAACTTTTTAAAGCGCTTTCAAGGTAAATAAACCAGATCTAAACCTAGAGAGCGTTTCCAGAATTCACCAGACCAACATTGCCATCCACTGAGCCACTATGGCTAAAAATCCAATTATACAAAGAAACGGTGACTTATTGATGATCATTTCATTCCTTCAGCCCCCCCCCCGTCACTTTCTGACAGAGGGCCGAGTAGAACACTTCCTCACTGTGACCGAGCCGGCAGACCTCCCGGCCGGGGTCACGAGGCGCAGCCACACAGACGGATCATGAAAGACCGCAGCTGTTCCTCCGCCCGGCGTCGCCGTGGCAACAGCTTCGCTTTTAGCCTGCAGCACGCCGCGACGGACCCCGCCGGTGCACCGGCAGCAGCGCGAGGTCCACTCACCCCGTGTCAGCAGCGCCGAGCCGTCCGGCAGGTGCGCCCTCCGTCGGGGAACGCTCGGCCTCGGGCCTCCTGGCAGGAACCTGGATCTTCTGTTTAGAGACAGTGGAGCAAACACGTGGTCCGTTACGCAGAACTCCAAAGAGTCTTCCAGTCGGCTTTCTGGTTTTTGCAGCAGTGAAATAAAACAAGCGGGCGTTGATAGCGCTCGCTCTCTTCTTTAAGCAGAGGGCGTGTCTTTATGAACAAACACGGATTATTATTTGACTTGGCTCTTTTCTTCCTGCTCCTTCCAGACTGAAACCTTTAAAACAGTTTAAGTGGCTAAAAGCCACCGAGGCCTCTCATTTAGTTTAATCCGTTTGTTAACTCCCTCAACAATGTGAGACTTTAGGAAGCAGTGACTCTACGTGACGCTGCTAATGTTACACCTCAGGCCAGGAGGACGCCATTAAAGTAAGAGAACCTCACAGGTGAGAGGGTAAATGTGTGTTTCCTTGCTTTTGGGGGAAACTGTCCCATTAAAAAGCTGCAATTATGTGCAACTCAATGGCATCCTTAATCCAACCCCCACCCCTCCTAATTGGTTAACAGTTAAAACAGAAGCCCCTCCCCCGTCGTAAGAGGGAAAACACTCACCCGCCCATAGATGTCAGCCGAAGGAGACGATCGGGATCTCTCGTGGAAGCAGATGGTTTCGATTCTCTCCTCCGGCTCCCGATCCAGGATGTTGTCAGCCGACCGGTACCGACCGGAGGCTCTGGTTTCGGGAGGGGGTTTCTGTGCACTCCACCTGGCCTCGTACTCAGCGAAGGTGCCGAGTCTCTGCTGGTCCAGGACGCCCTGCCCGTCTGCCGGGGACTCTCTGCTCCTGGGGCCTTTCATCGGCTCCTCCGTTCCGCCGCTGGCGTTGAGACCTCGGGTCTGGGCCTCCGCGGGGTTTCCCGCGCTGCTCCGAGGGGGCGCGTGATTGAGGGGGGCTGATGTCCTGCCCTCTTTACGGGAATGCTGCTGGTTCGGCGAAGAGCTCACCCCCATTTGGTGGATTTGGTCCGGTTCGGAGAAAGACCGCACCTTTTTTTCCGCTGAAAACCGCTTACGGCTGCCGATGCGAGTCACCTGACCGCCGGCGGGCCCCGCCCCTGTCGCCGCGGACTCCGAGACGGTCGGCAGAGGCGGCACGTCCTTCCGGGAGGGCGGGTAGCTTTGTAAGCCCTCAGCTGCAGAGTGCTCCGGCAGCACGGGCTCCAGGTCTCTCCTCCGGAAGGACGTCGCCTTCAGGACCCTCGCTTGCGCTTCCTTCAGATGATCCTTGTATGAGCCGGTGTAGGAGCCATCGGCGCCGCTCGGGGAGGCGGTTTCGGGGGACTTCCAGACGTCCTGATCGTTCTCGGCCCCTCCCTGGACGCCAGGAAGAGCGGCTGCGCTGATGCTTTTCTGCAGCTTTGCTTTTCTCATCTGGATCTCGTTCCTCAACGTGGTGGCGAAGCGGTCGCTGCGTCTCGCCATCTTGCTGTCGAGGGACTCCTCGGCGTTCGGGCCTCTCTGAGTCCCGCCTTGGCCCGCGGCGGCGGCGTTGTCGCTGTCCATGGACAGGAAGTGAAGCATGGGCGTCGCCTGGGGGCAGATCTTGTTGCCGGCTTGGCCGTGATGTCGGAGGTCCTGGTGGTGTTGCGGCGGCGGAGGCCTCCGCGGTTCGGGCTGCCAGCTGGAGGCTTGGCTCGGGAACTGAGCCTCGGCGCCAGGCCCCCTCGGGCTCTCCCTCCCGTCGGAGCCAGATTTGGGTCCGGTGGCTTCCATCACAGAGGTCACCTGCTTGCTGTATCCATTGCTGTCCTTGCTGAACGAGGAGGGCCTCTGCTGCTGCTGCTGGGGCAGATGATACGTCACCTTGGCGACCGTCTGCAGGCTGAGAGAGTTACGCTCACTTCCGGACGGCGCCAGGTCCGAGCCGGTGACGCCGTTCCTGTCCTCGGTTCTTGCGGGTGGAGGGTCGCGGAGGGCAGCCTGAACCGTGGTGACGCAGTAGTACCGGCTGTGTGGGCTGGTGTCGGCGTTGTGCTCGGCGGCGGCGGTGGAGGTGCTCAGGTTCTTTCTGTGGTTCTGTCCGAAGTGCTGTGCGCCGCCGTTGGTGGGCAGCTCGTGCATGCTGCTGTGGTGCTGCTGGTGGTGGAACCCCTCGACCTTCTGGGGCTTCGGCGCCGACCCGGCGCGAGAGTAGAAGGTGCTTTTGTCCCCGTGCGGTCTGTGGTGGTGGGGCGGGCCTTGCCCGACGTCGCTGCTGGACAGCGACTGCGGCCTGCTCGAGCCCAACGGATTCGATATGTCGGACGGCGCCGGCAGAAGGCCGCGGCGGTTTTCCGGCTGTGGCTCGGGTCCTTCGGGATGAGCAGCGACGAGCCCCCTCTCGTGCACCTTCGTCGCTGCAAAGCTGTCGCTGCGTGCGGGCGGAGGGGGAGGCGGGGGAGATGGGGAAGTCTTCTTTTTGGTCTCGGGGACGTGCCACACGGGTCCCGCGGTGGTCCTGCTGGACGTGGAGTGGCGCGAGCCGGCCGGGTCGTCTGCCTGCGGTCCGGGGTTGACTCCCGGCATCTGGAAGTACGCCAGCCGGTCGTCCGGTTTGACCCCCTCGGCGGCGCTCTGGGCGTTTCTGCCGTTGCTTTGCTTTCCCCCCGCGTCCCACTGGCCGACTTTATAGAGCACGTTCTCCGTGGAGGCGGCGTCGCTCTTGGACAGGCTGTAGTCCGGCGTGCCGGAGCTGGTGGAGAAGGAGCTGTAGGCCGAGTCCCGCTTCCCTCCCGCCAGGTGCTCCATGCTGTTGTTGGACTTGGCGGGCGACAGCTGGCCGGCGCCGTACGGGTGCTCTAGACTGTCCATGCTGCCGAGGGAGCTGAACTGCTCGGACACTCTGCGCAGGTCGGTTTGCTCCCAGCCGGAGGACAGATCCGTGGAGGAAGAGCTGGAAGGTCAAGGGTCAAAAAGGAACATGTGAAAACACAACAAACCACAGAAAGCTTTTTTCATGCAAAAATATCCTCAAGATTGCGGTTTTGTAACTACTGGAGCTGTTCTCAAAGACCTAGATGATGCATAAACAATACACCAGAGGGAAGGAGTCCAATAAAGTACAGGCCGGTTTGTCTCTCATCCAATTAGCTATCTGCTTTTTTTGCCAGGTCCATGTATCCAATTCTAATACATCAAATAATCCTTGGTTTGTAAAAGAAAAACGTCCGTGGAAAACCCTGCTTTTGTTAGAAGCCTCATGTTTAAGGCAAAGTGTCCGAAGGACGAACAACCACCGATAATGTTTAATCAGATCCGCTCGATATCTAAACACCAAGACTCAACAGGAAAACCTCAAGGACCCCGAGTTACCTCGCGTCATATCTGGCGTGCCAGACCTGCGTGGGCGGAGACTGCGCTTTGGCAGTCTGCGATTGGCTCTCGTTGAACTTGGTGGCGTGCCAGGAGTGAGGCCTGCTGATGGGTTCACTCCTCCTGCAGAGAGAGAGAGAAGAACATGGAAGACGGGATCAGAGACCTCAGCAGTAGCACGTGCTCACTGTGCAGCTGCAGCTAATGCATGGAGTGTGCGCGCGTTGTGGCGGTTCAGGTACTCAACGTTACTGCTCCTACTGAATGCCGAGCGAGCACTTTTTAAAATCCAAATTCACATGATTTACAGATGGAGGCCGATCAAAACCGTCATGCAGATGGAAACGTACCCTTTAAAGCGACTCTTTCTGAATATGCATGTGAGGAAAACATGAACAGAGAACATCAGTATGAAACATGCACCCCGACATCGAACACGAGTTCAGCTACTTCTAATCAGTACGCAGAAGAGCACGAGAAGATGCGCGTGCATCTCCGGGAAGGACAGGTGTGTAGCATGCTGCACAGATGGGATGAGCCACAGGACAGTCAGGTGGGCAGGTAACGAACCACAGTGGGGAGGGGAGGGATGAAGATGGGACTATCACTAGGGGAGGGACTAGCGGGGGAGAGAAAGGCACTACTGATTACGATGAAGCCACAGAACCGTACCTCATGGAACTTCGCAAGATCTTCGTAAGAAAGCTTCTTGCCACATGCACGTCATTCTCAGAGGGCATTTTCAGAGCTACAATATCCACCATTTTCATATTCCTGGGCAGCGAGGGGAGGAACACACACACACACACACACACACACACACTAAGAGCTCACAACCGACAGGACAAAGACCATGTGACATTCAAACCTCTGCTTCTACCACATCGACATATTACAATCACCACTTTCTGCTACATGTTGCCCCCCCGAAACGTGAAGTCTGCCTGTGGTGCACGTTGTTCCTCACAACACGGCGGCGTCCATCGTGTCGACTGGTGTGCGAGGTCATAGCGCCCTCTGCTGGTCAAACTATCGCAGGACGTCCCCGTTGTCATGGAGCTCGAGAGAACGGTCCCCCTGAGGTGAGCTGGTTGAGCTCAGACTCCACCATATGGTCCCGCGGGGGCCACGAGCCCAGCGGGGGGGCCAGGGGGCTTAAAAGCGCAGAGAATCTCTTACACCAACAGATCAGCCACATCAGCCCTCCATCCAAGCTGTCGTCTGCCTACCAGACCCCCCCGCCCCGTGTTTGCTGGACCTTTTGCGGAGCTTTGGAGTCGTACTGGTCAAGAAGTTTAGACAAAACTGTGCTTGCTGACGTTCTTGTTGGACTCTTGTGTTGGCCCACAAAAGCCGCAAGGTCAGGAGGTCGCGCTCCCCCAGTGACCTCGCCTAAAGGCCCTGAATGACTGGATGACAAGAGGCCCAAAGAGTCGCTTCCTTTCTGACGGAGACCCGAAAGCCCCGTGCGCAGCCTAAGCCGTGAGGTCGCCACTCACTTCGCAAACTGAGAATTTTCAGACAGAGATATGTTTAAGCTCGATCGAGTCGGATGTTTCCCCCCCCCCCCCCCCCGTGAATTAAATGTGGATTAAAAACCTGAGGCCCCATTTGGAAGACAAAGGAAAAGGGCCGTGGTCTTCCTGGTCTCCACGCCGTCCCGTGTTTGTGGGGCACGAGGAGCTCGCCTGCCATTGGTATGCAAATGAGGCTGGCTTTATTAGGCCTATCGTCAGGGCTACAGCTGGGCCGCCACAGATATGCTGCGAGGCTCAATCACTTGGCTGGGAGGGGGGGGCGGGGATTCGGTTTAGAGCCCCATTTCACTCCACACGTATCCGGTATCAACCGGTCCGTGTTCAACAATAACCGCTACCATGCGCCTGCAAAAACAAACCCGTTAATCAAGGTCCCTTAAAAGCAAAGCAACACTTTAGGAGAGTTTGGTTCCACCTTTAAGTCGGAACCTCAGAGATTAATGTGCATTTGGTTTGGAAATAAGTCTTGCTGATCTAAGGCTTAACCCAAAATGATGTGTGACCTCAACGTGAACGATGAGCCATAACAAAGAGCACCACAATAACAATAAGAGTATTAGGGTCAAAACGCAGAGAAGGGACCCCGACATGTCCCGCCCCCCTCCCCCCGCACCCCTCACCCCCCCAGACATTCACCAACATATTATAAAAAGCAGCAGGTGAGACATCAACCACAGTTTAACACATTAAAAAAGTGACTAAAACATGAGAAAAAGTTCATGTTTCGACTCACCGAGCATCTGGGGGAAGGACTTCCAATCGGATACAAAAGGAGAAACGCTATTAACCTGCGGCTCCGTGTGTGCGAGCGCCGGTCAGCAGCCGCATTCCACAGACACTTCAAAGACGAGCCAGAAGAAAGACGCGCAGGAGGTCCGAGCGCCGCGGATGCACACGGGTCGGCCGCGGCCCGAGACCAGAGTTCTCTGGGCAGAGTTAGTTTGGACGCCGGGCAGATTTCCTTCAGGATTACGGAGGTTTTACCCCAAAAAGGCAGTGGGGGGGTGGAAGACAGCAGAGGAAGAGGAGGAGGCAGTACGGGGGGGGGGGCTATTGTCACAGCCAGTCCCCGTGGAGTATCCCCTCACCTCGCCTTCGTCTCATTGGCTCCCAAGGGGCCAATATGCTAATGAGGGGACGAAATGCCGGACTCTTGTCTCCCCCTCTTGTGTGGCAGACGGTGCATTTCTACCGTTACTATGGAAACGGGCTGCGCTCTTGGGGGGGGTGGGGGCACCCGGTTTCCCTGAATGCGGGAGACGTCAGCGACACACACCAACACTTTACCTCCAGTTGTGCTCAGTTAGGCTGGACGGGTGAAGTGAAATGAACGTATGAATCTTTAAAGCCGAAGAGGCACGATCCGCTCACCGCTGGTTAGAAACCCACCGGCACACAGACGGGCCGGTAGGAGGGAATTAACCCCCCAACAGGGGTCTCCCCTTCTTCCTTTTCAGCATTTGGCAAGTTGAAGAAAAAACAACTTGGAGTGGACAGAGGGACTCTATTGTGGACGGTCTCGGGCCTCGGGTCCCCCCCCTCCATCCCAACCTGCACTTAGCAGGTGAGCGGCTGGATTCCATTTGGTGCCCTGAGGGTCTAACAAAGCCCCCCCCAGAAGAGCCTACAATCAAAGCAGTCATGTATTCGGGGGGGGATGAAGCCCGATGACCAGCGTCAGACCGACACGGACTGAGGAAACACCGGGACACCTTTGGTCTTCATGGTCCCGGTGTGATCAGGGACTCTATGAACAGCAGTGATGTTTACAGATGTTTGCATGAGCTCCTTCTCTGCTAGAAGAGATGAGCAACGTGCTGTGGACAGAAAGTAATTCTGAATAAACTCTCCAACACCAACGTGCTGGACGGAGGAAGCAGCGTCTGTTCCGACGGGTTGGATGACGACGTGGGTGGATGCAACTTCAGTCCCACACAGGTGTTACAGGTGTGAGGATTCGAGTGTCCAAAAGTCAGCTCAAATCAGACCAAGTGGATTAATTGTTCATGTGATGTCACAACACACTACAACACACTACGACTGATATCTACCCGCCTCAGGAACGGAGCAAACCAATAAGAAACAGGGGGGGGGGGGGGGGGGGGGGTGAAAATAGGATTAAAAACAGGCAAATCTCTAAACTAGGATTTCCTGAGCTGAGAAGCAAACAATTTTAAGAAATCTGCTTACGAGAAGAATTCCCTGCTCAGCATTCTGAACACAGCGCGTGGGCTTATTTAGTAAAGCAGCAAGGGGTAAATGTAAACCCCCCCCCACCCCCTCAGGCTGAACGCTCACACCGAGCTCTCGGCAGGTGTAATTGGGTGTCCCTGCAGGGACGCCTCCTACTGATGCAAACACCTCCAGTCACAGTTAAAGGGCCGGCGTGCAGAAGCTCACGGGCTTTTCTCCCAGCAAACGCTCATGTTTTTATGAGCGTTTAATCACCCAGAAACAGACACTGCCGTGTTTCCCTTATCTGGGGAGACGCAGTCGGCCACGTTTCTACCGCAGCAAAGACAAGACAAACTCTTTATTATGTCCCCTGAAGGCCACCGTAGCTCTTCAGGTTTGTAACCTGTAACCGATCCACCAGATGACACCAAACCCTACACACCGAAGCTGTAAGGCACGAGCCAATGATGTGCTGAAAGAAACTAAAATGTTCAACATCCTGTAAACTATTTGCAATATTTACTGAAATGCAGATTTTGGCGACTCGCTGTCTTTAAAAAAAAACATGTGAACGCAGTTTGCCTTCTTTGGTAAATTCTTAATCATGCACACAGTGTTCTCATCCGGGGGGGGGAAGAGAGGGGGGGGGGTTGGCCTGAACCCTGAAGCGTGTCGGTGCTTCTGTCTCGATGCCAGGAGGAGGAAACGCGGAGCTTCACCTCGGAGGGTTTAATGATTCACTCCAACGGGGTCCGAGCTCAGTGGGGGGGCTCCTGCCGCAGAATACCAGCGAGGTAGACAAAATGCTCAAGGGAAAAAATAAATAGCTTAGCTTCTGTAATGTAAGAGATTGGTGACTCATAACAACGACTCCCCCCCGCCCCCCTCCTTTCGTGCGAAGAGGCCGCGCCTCGAGGCGGGGGCAGGTTCCGACAGCTTTTCGATGCTCGTCCGTTTAGCCGACATGATCCCAGAGATAAAGAATTAAAAAAACACAGCGCTGCTCGGCGGCTCACAGGTTAAACCCACAGCCAGACGCTCTGCAGCCGACCAGACAGGCAACGCCGGCCGTCTGCACCACGTGCAATAAAACGCTCTGCTTCAATCCATGCTTGACTTTGTTATTGCGACCTTGTGAATTCTTCAGCGGAGACGAGCTGAGGGGCAGAACGAGTCCCGCAGGAGTCGGTGCACGATGCAACAAGAACAATAGGAACTTGTCCTTGTAAGGAAAGGTCTTTCTCCATTTAGGACTCCCAAAAAAAAAAACAGGACAAAGCCCAGTTCCTTTAGTCAGGCCTCCTGCCCTTCTGAGGATGCATCTACTTCCCATTGTTCAGGAGCAAAGAAATAGACGTTGTTACTACAAATCACCACTAGCAGACGATTAAACACGATGCAAGGACATTAGAGTTACTTTAAACCAGTGAGAATAGAACAACAGAAGACTCTCTGCTCTGTAGCATTGTCAGAAACGGCGTTGGTCACCAAGGAGGCGTGTCTTCAGGCCTGGAAGTCCCCCCGCTAAAGAATGACCTAATAGTTGGAGACAGTAACAACACCTTCTTTGCGGGTGCTGATAATAGACTGTCCCAAGGGGAATAAAGGCAGACCTTCTGGTGGAGGTGAAAGGGGGGGGGGTGTTGCTAAATGGTGAGTGGACTTCCTGATACAGGCTGTTTGTTCAGGGATTATGATATGAAACAATGGGAGCAGTGTTTCTCGCACACAGCGAGGTCGTGTGTAAAACAAGATACGATTGCTTCAGTCTGAATGCAATCAGACGGCGTGGGCTCACGGAGAAACAAAGGAAGATGTGGGCCGCAAAGACAACAGCGGCAACTCACGGCAGAGAGGGTGTGAGGACGTTGAGTCAGCACATTACGCCGTAACTTAACTCGCTGTGATGTCACCTGCAAGCCGGCTACCGTCCTCCACCTGCAGCGGCAGAGACTAAACCGTCACTCGCTGTGACCTCTCTTTGACACCTGGAAAAACAGGACCGCCCGGCTACCACGCCGCGGCGCGTAGCAAACGTTACCATAGCGACCGGCTGGGCGGAGCGCGGGGGATCGGCTTCCTACCGTTTCACCACCAGACTGAGGGTCTTGTGGGAGCCCTTCACCAGGCAGATGGCCTCCTGTCTGAAGCCGCTCAGGGGAATCTCGTTGATGTTGACGAGCTCGTCTCCCACCTGGAGACTCACGGCTGACGCCTTGCTGCCCTCCTCCACCTGGAAAGGACACACACACACACACACACCCGCCACGTTACACAGGCACCAAGAAGGTTACAGAGGGTTTTAGTCATTTAGTAAACGTAAACAAACAAGACCATAAAGCAGGGGACGCTTTAGGCCGATTGACAGGTCTCTGATGGAGACTGTCTACGTCCTCATCAGTCCCAATGTGGTCACTTCAGTCCCTTGGTTTCTTGGAGGAAGTTAATGACTGAGGTTTTGAGGGAAAGGTGTGCGATTCAGAGGAAGCTGGATGACTTCAAACCGCCTGCCGTTGGAATGTGGATCGTGCGTTTGACGCACATCGTGCTAAACATGTGTGCATAGAGAATATGGAGTGTATTAAAAAGCTGCTAAAAAGACTCCTTGTATCCAGGAGGCTCCCACCTCGGTGTTGTGAAAGAGCTTTAGTGACCTGAGTCGACCCGACCTTGGTGCTGCTTCTCAGTGCGCCAAGAACAGCCCCTCATGCTGCTGCTTCCAAAGCCTCTTAAAGCCATAGGCACCTTCTGCTAATGGGAACTCATGTCGTAACGTCCACCGCTTTGAGACATGCAGACAACGTTCACGTTTCAACATATCTTTATCACCAAATGAGCCAATTTGACAAACCATTACGAGCTGTTCCGAGTCTACAGAGAAAGCGCAGGAGAAACGCAGAGCGGTCCACCTTCTGCACGTGTTCACAGCAGGGAGGTTTGTTTCTAGAGACCCGGCTCAAAGGCTCCGAGGACACTTGGCCGGTGGCGTGATACGTAGAAAGGGCCGATGCACAGCGATGACGTGACTCAGTACATTACAGAACCATTACGTCCAATATGGCCTCCGGCACCGACAGCCAGAGCCAGCTCCAATCAAAAGCCCCCTTTTCATTTTGCTATAGCGGCGGCGGCGGTGGGGGAGGGGCACAGGGGGGGGGCTTTTAACGACGACTGGCTGGATTCCTGAGCTGGTCCTGATATGGTAGTGGATTCTGGGGAGAGGCGCTGAATTGCTGACTGACGCCTCTTTTCTGTTCAGCAGGTGGAGCTCACACTAAAAACCTGCTGCTGGTCAGAATATATTTCTGGTTGGCCAAAGACGCTGTTCCACAGAACGGTGAAGTGAAGCTCCAAAGAATTAAAGAGATCTCTTATTAAAGTGGTTCTCCATAAACGGCAGCCCGGCTTTTATTCAAACAGGAAACGGGGCAGCACGAGAAGATAGTATTTAAGAATGTAATAATGTAAATAAGAAAACTACAAACGCAGCCAAGCAGCAGCATAAAAGACAACAAATGGGCCTCAGAGTCTGTTTACCGTCTTCCTGCAGGCGTTAATCAGCCATCCTGCAGGCCGACGCCTCGGGGACAGCCTGTCCCGCAGCGTGGGACGCCGGGGGAAGGATGTGGTGGCGATGGGGGTCAGGAATGTGTCGCTCTTTTTCTGCTGACTGATGTCCTGTGCCGACGGCGCTCAGACCTCTCGTACGGTCGTAGGCTCCGCCCACACATGACCACGGGAACAAATGCACCCACGTCCGACCTCTGCATGGGGCCTTTTTCTTTTTGAGGTAGTTTTTAAGTTTAACCGGTCTCCGATTCTCTACTTTTCAGACGACACCGCCGCCCGGCCATTTAAAAGACACGCCCACACCGCCCGGCCATTTAAAAGACACGCCCACACCGCCTGGCCATTTAAAAGACACGCCCAGACCACCTGGCCATTTAAAAGACACGCCCACACCGCCTGGCCATTTAAAAGACACGCCTCCAGTCATTTCGGTGCTCTCGTGACGTTTCACACCTCAAGACCTGTCAATCAGAGCAAGCCCCGCCCCTAAAACAGACCTTGCAAAACTTCTACAAATCCATGAAGCACACACGGCTCTTCTCTCTCGGGATCAGCTTAGGCGAAGAGGTTGAGCAACCCCAAACAGCCAGTCGCATCGAGCGCTCGAGTTGTCACACGAAAGGATGCAGCGATTGGTGAAACCGGTTCGAGAGGCGGCGATTTTCCGCAGCGTGTTGGAACACAGACGTTTCTGCAGCAAACAAGGCGGATATATGAGGAACGAGCCCAGCTGTGTTGTGTAAAACAGGATTATATGAAGTTCATTGAGACTCAGGACTTCATGTCCACAAAGTCCTTGAGCATTACCCGAGCTATGAGAGGAATGCTAAGAATTTTAATTAGATCCAGGATTCTTTTAAACAAATTTCTAAACCTTTCAATAAGCTGTGGGCCCTTTGTTTTAAATACAAATATCTTTCATTTCAGTAACAGGAGAGAATGCACATAACTGCCAATTATGAAGAAATAACACGTTTATCCCCCTTGTGTGCTGCTCGGGTTAATATATATATATTTTTAAAAAACCGGACAAGACTCAACGCTGGCTGCTAAATGAGGAGGACAAACATCATGAGATGGAACATTTAGGATAACGAATAAAAAAGGGGTGTGGTCTGATACACCGGTGTTTACCTGCATTTAACTAAACAGTGTGTTGTTGTTGAAAACAAATTACAGTTTTGATTCAGAGAATATCAAATCTAAAAATGATTGTGCCCATGTCTTTGCTCCTGCATTACTGCCTCACGTTCGCATGCGCACAACCCTGTTATTCTGAGGCTGCAGCGGGAGCCAAACGTTGGATTAGATTACATTCAGACTGAAACATGTGACGTAGTGATCAAACGTAAACAACTAAATTGATTTGATGAGTTTCACCGCTGGAACACTTCGAGGTGTCGGTATTCAGATCTTATCAGAATTCTTTGGCACATTCACACGTCACGTCTCGGTTTGGGTTTTCACTGTTTACTGACTGAGTGTTGGACACAAACCCTTCTGCACTCAAGCAAAGCCAGGAAAAGAGAAACAAACAGCAGCATGTAAATGAGAATAGACGCGATAGCATCGCTAGTAATACGTTCCATTTGAATTCATGTTAATAAAATGAACATGGATTGTACACTGAAGCTGAACATCAAGTTGTTTCTGTTCAGGCCGAGGACAGAAAACAGCGTTCACAAAAAACAGCACATCGAGCACAGCCGATAAGATGTTCTACTGAAACCACCTCCAAAACCAAAAAGGCTGGATAAGGAACAAAGGGCACGAGGTCGTGCTCGGAGGCGTACCCACACGTGTGCGTCGTTAGACGCACAAACGCTGGAGAGAAAGCAGCTGAGACCTCACTACAGACGGCCGGTTTACTTGAGCCAAAACAACAGAAAAAAACCTCCAACGACCTCCGTAAATCAGAGGCCGCTATTCCGAGGAGCCACTCCGAAATAACAGGAATCACTAATCCTGGCTTAAATTATCCCATCATGCCGTTCCAACGGGCCTCAGGCTGCCACAGGTGATTCACTGCGCGTAGAAAATCAAACAGCGCTGCTGCATTCCTCCTGCGCTCCTGGTACCACGAGCTACCCGGCGAAAAGGGAAATCCAGGCCAACCAGGAAATGTATTTCTAATGAGCAGACGTCCAGGTGGGATCTAATAACAAACACACACTTAAGTGACAGCAAACGGACCTCCTGAGGCAGTTAAAGACGTCTAATACGTGGGAGGTTCCAGCCAGGAAGTTTAACTAAAAAAAAAAAAAAGATGTCACGGGCCGTGATCGACCAGGAGGAAAGCTTAAAGGGAAGAGTTCTCACAGACTTCCGAGGAGGTCACATCTCACCGTCAGATGACGACCGGTCCGGGTTTCGTTCTTCGCTGCAGGAACGACGTGGCGCTCACCGACAAAACATCAACAGCGACGTGCTGCCAACATCAAAACCACGAGAAGCAAGAGTCCAACTGGGCAGCGTGATCTCACGGCTTAAAGCTTAGCGCATTAAAATGGTCAGAATTCTTGTCGTTAGAATGACGCGCTGGTGAGCGGTGTGGTGGCAGGGGGGAGAAGGCGGTATCGCTCTGAGCCCATGTGGTGCCTCACATCCTGAGTTTCGTCCACCGGAGTTGGACTTCGGACCTTTTTTGGGTCAATACAAAAAAAAAAAAAAAAAAGCACCAGGGACACAGCTCCCGATAAACAGGAGTATCAGGGGCTGGTCTCTTACTGAGTCAAATCCACTTGCAAGCCCTCCTCTAGTTAATCATTACACAGCCAGGGGGGAAGTGAGGCCACGGTGTGATTTCAGAGGCGATTGGGCTGCACTGTGTTTAGGAACTCTCCCTACTTAGTGTGGCTCAGTCACAGTGTGATATGTTCTTCTCTGCCATCAAGTGAAGCCTTCCTGCTCAAAGCTGCATTCCCACTAATGTCCAGCAGGGGGGCGACTCCTCTGCTCCTATAGACGCCTATGAGGAAATGACTCTACTTGTCTCTTGATTTGTTCCCTCGGTAAACATTGTAAAAGTGAGTTTATGGTCTCAGTCTCCAGTTTCAAGTCTTCTCCATTTACAGAAGAACTCATGTTTAAAAAGTAAGAAAAAGCCTGTAGATGCACAAATAAGTGCGGCAACAACTCATTTGAAATCAACCATTTCACCTGTAAAATCAGTAAAAAAAAAGGTATTTCCCAACCAGCAGATGCCTCAATCCTCCGGTGTGTTTTCTGCAGTGTTACCTTGGTGATGAGCAGAGGCTCGCGGTGCTCCAGTCCTCCTCGCAGGGTGAATCCCCACGGCGCTCCACCCGACAGAAGTACATCCACCAGCTTCCAGCTCTCGCCGTCCCTGCTCCTCTGGTCCACATCTCCTGCTCTCTGCGTCACATGCCAGAGGCTGTCTGCTTCAGTGTAGTGCGACTCTTGCTTATATCCCACCGCATCCATGGCACCACTGTAACAGCAAAGACACAACAAACTAAAAAGAATTAGAAAGCCTCTGGTGAAAGGTCTAAATCTCTGGGTCAAATGTGGAACTGAGGACCTCCTGCTGTGACTCCCACTGAAATCTAAAGGCCTTCCCTGCAACAGCAGGCGGCTCCAGCTGGACCTCCTCTGTTACTGACTTCACCCCCACCTCGCCACCTTCACGCTTCCCGGCACTTTTCTTTTTTTTTTTAGGAGATGTGGAGGTTTTCGGGCTCGCTGGCACGGCTCAGCGCGGTGCGGCTACACGCCGCTGATCTTTTAATCTCCCTGGAACCTGAGCGTGACCTGAAAACCCTGCGAGCTGTCGAATAAAGCTGACTGAGCGATTGCCTGAGGCCGGAGAAGCTACAGAGGAATATTGGGAACATTGTTAATATCGGAGATCTTATCCGGTCTGATCTCCTTTTAAAGCTAAAAAAAAAAAATGTCTGTTGTGTGTGTGTGTGTATACATGTTTTCTTTAATGTTGATTAAAGAAAACATCTGTAGCATATAATTCTTCAAATAACTATAGTACAAGCACGTTTATACACAATTGTACTTAATAGAGGGGAAGATTATCTGAAAAAGTTTGAGAACCACTTGTAACAGAAACGCTTTCTAATAACAAAACAAAAACTGATGAGACTTGGATCCAAGTGGAATATTGGTGACATTAAATAAGAAATTAAATAAACAGCAAGTGATACATAATCAGTAGTACTCGGGACTTAAACAAATAGACAATGACTAGCAACGGGTTTATTTTAATACCTTTAAAAAGGCACAGATAATAGGATTATGATCTAGAAGTAATTCATGTTTTCTTTGTACTAGTTATTTAATTAATACCCTCGTCAATTTCGGTGTCTAAATATGGATACAATACTATTGGTTTACAGTATTTAGTTCGGATCTTAATTCCTAATTGATATTAATCCTGGCAAAATGGGAGAAAGAGAGATTGTTTTCACATTAAATGACGTAGATAAATGAAGACAATAAACTGAATCGATCCGTTCTTTTCCGGTCACCACCGGACAAACAGCAGCGTCTCACACGGAACGTGGCTTCGGTTCTTGCGGTGTTAAATGTGCGCGTCACGCAGCTGAGCTCCGTCGGCCTGCGTGGACACCTGTTGTCATCGTGCGGGCCGCATAGTTAATGCTCTTATGTGTGTGTATGTGTGTGTGTGTGTATGTGTGTGTGTGTATGTGTGTGTGTGTGTGTGTGAGAGAGAATTAGAAACACGGCACAATGGAAACCATCTTCTCCCGCACACAAACAAATGAGCCGAGCGCCGAGCTGCCCGGAACAAACGGGATTAAAAAAAACTATTCTCTTCGTGTGAAAACAACACTTTGTTGTCAAATAACACACGTAAAGTTGGGTACTTTAAGGGAAAATAACACCGTCGGCCTGGTTTTAAAGCGTCGGGGCTCACCTGGGGATTCAACTCGTGGATAAACCGGAGAACACGATCCCGGGTTCACGTTACACATACTTCATCTTCAGAAACCGGGTTTATCCTTAAAGGAACCACTCTTCCGTAAAAGCTTCGCGGTCCGGACGCTTTCGGTGGGAACAAATCGAGAGTTTCCACCGGTTTTCGGCGCCACAAGTTCAGTCCGTAACGTCCGACTACATGGAAACGATCCCGACGACGACGCACCGACACACTCGGGAGAGTTTCCTTTACGCTAAGCTAAGATAAGCTAAGCTAAGCTAGCTCCCGTCCGCGGACAACAGGGATAACAAGTGGGAGCGAAACGCGACGCGCGCGTGCCACCTACCGTCCCGCGGCGAGTAACGTCGGTCCCCCAAAGAACAGCCGTGCGCGTGCACATACACACACACACACGCGCGCGCGCGTTTTAACTGCAGAGAGCACTTTCGGGAGTTTCACGTACACACACACACACACACCTCTGCAGCTTCAGCTGGCTGCGTTGGAGGAACGCTTGCGTTTCCATAACAACCGGCAGGTTACGGGTGCGCGGCAGGGCCAAACCTCAGCACATAACGCAAAACTAATTGAAGTGTGTTTAAGAACTGGGGCACTTGGCTCGGAGTAGAAAACACAAATGGCCAAGAAAGAGAGACAAGTGTCCAGGTGGAGGACGACGTGAACGAGGAGGGAAACAAACATGGATGTACTACTTTAAATAAGAAACGGCGGTACGTTGGATGAAGCTGACAACGAGTCCGCTTTAAGGGGAACTCCACTTTGTTTCCCCTTCTAGTCCACATTCAATCAAAAACCACCGGACCAAAGGTCATCAAACGAACACTCTAAAACACTGTTTCAGATGTGTAATGTAACTAATGACAGTCCAAAAAAATGGAGGTAGATCTTTCCTTTCCTTAGCCCCACATGGACCACATGGACCAGGTCCAGCACAAACCCCTACAGGCCAGATGTAGACCAGATCGTCTCATAGATACTCTCTTTATGAACGCTTCATTCTGTTTGTGTAAATGCTAACAATAAAAACAGGTACGTATACTCTCTTTACTGAAGCAGTGGGATCCGCCTGACGTCTCTAATGTTTGTTTGTTTACAGGGTACATTTATAACTTTGCCAGCTTTAAAGAAGCTGTCGCTGTCGGTCGTGGAGCTCAGAGAGGAGTGTGGAGGAGAGGAGCATCGATGGGATCAAGGTGTCGGCCTCTTTTCCTCCCTCATGTCCTCTGAGAGTGACAAGTGAATATTTAAAGATGCTATTAAAGCGTCTGGGCTCAGTCTCACGCCGTCAATTTTTGGTTTTGTATCATTTTGTTCTTAGTTCATGTTTCGATTAACATAAATATTTTTTTGTTTCATGAGTACTTGACGATGTAATATATTAGGGTCCTAAAGGTTATTTCTACTCTATATTTCTTTTGTTTTATACTTTTTGGGTTGTGGCTGAAAATGAATCTTTTTTATGGTGACTTTGTAACATCTGTCCAGGCACCACAGAGGAAAAGAAAGAGCCTCTTGCAAGTTACTTAAGAAGTAGCGTTTTCATAGACTTCTATGGGACCAGAGGAGTCGCCCCTGGTGGTCACGACAGAGAATGCAGCTTTAACACGTGAAGCATTTATTTCACTTTTCCCTGTCAGTGACCAGTGGAGAATTAGTTAACAGACGGTACATCTGGAGTAAATCTTTATTACACGCTGAATCCTCTGCAAGTACACAAGCGCAGGATTTTAATACAAGTTATATTAAAGTGACAAGATTTCAATTGTATAAAGAGAAGACTTCAAATTCTGATTAATAAATAGACAGTTTTGATTCTTTGCAACAATAACGGCTTCATAAATATGAACATTTAATAATGTTTGTCCAAAATTGTGTAAAAGTCTTTGCTTGTTTTTACAACCAGGTGGCAGGAAACTATAAAAAAGAACAAACCTGTGGTTTAGGACACTGTTAGATGCTTGTTCAGAGCTTGAACAGGTAGTTTGCAGGCTCTACGAACGTCACAAATGGCTGTTAGAACTAAAGCTTTTTGTGTTTTATAGTAAATAGTGGAGTGTGTTGTTAAGTGGAAAACCTTCTTCGCCTCGGCTTTAAATAGTCACTGATCAGATGACAGGATTGTAACGAAGCATCAACACTGGCTGTTTGAATAAAGGCAAAGTGATTCATAGTTTGCTCAATAAAAAAAATACCCGTGAAGGGGCTTTGTATGCAGACTTTCAACATTAAAACCAAGAGGAGTGAAAATGACCTGAGGACAGAGAAAACACGCAGACGTACAACACAGAGTTAAAGTGAATGAAACATAACTTCTGTGGTTCCATTAATGTAAAACTTCACTATCAGTCAATAAATAAAAACACAGAATCCGGCGATCACATCAGCTTGGGTCACATCTGGCAGTTCACTCCGTCCACTCGGGACCAATTAACACCTCAGGGGGAAATACAGCGACACCAATTGTCTCGGAAGGAAATCAGAAAAACAAAAGGCAGCGTTGTGTGTGTGTGAGACGCAGCGGCTGAAGGAGGCGAGGACAGAGTTCATGTGAGGCCGATTTCCTCCAGGACGCTGGGAGGACACTCGCCGATCCCAGCAGAGTCAACAACAACAGCTGCAACAGAGACGTGTTACAAACAGGAAGTAAGAGTCACAAAAATATGTAATTTCTTCAGTTTGTGTTAAACACAGACATTTGAGACATCTAACTACAAGCACATTGAGCTCCAGGTGAAGGAAAAGACTGCTGTATAAAGTTATGAATGAATCATTTTGTATTAGCAAGTCTCGTGACGTCACTCTTTGGTTTAAGGATGGATGCTTTGAAGCACAAACGCTGGTGATTTGGCTTTCGCCATCTTGTTTATTTGCAACCATACATGAGACATGAGACCGGACATTTTCTGGTTAGTCCAAACGCTGCAATTAACTTTCATTTAAATTAAAACATATTATGAAATGGATGAAGTTCCAAAATTAAATCGCAGCCAACTCCCACACAGGACAATGTTGAAACCGGTCAATCACGATCGGCTGCCCTAAAGCGTCCCTGCTTTATGGTCTATTCGACTCTAAATGGACCATCATTTACTAAATGAGCATCATACTGTGTTGGAGAAGATGATTTGACACTAGATACTGAGACCATAAACTCATGTGTACAATGTTTACTGAGGGAACAAATCAAGAGAGAAGCAGTCATTTTCTCAGACTTCATAGGGAGCAGAGTCGCCGCCACCTGCTGGCGCAACTTTATAAAAAGGACCACATACTAGGAGGTTAATTGGTAGAATCAAACAATTTATTAAGAAATTACACACACACACACACACACACACAAACGCCTTAAATAGACTGTCAGTTTTTTTGAGGGCACAGATGAACATCAACAAGTATTACAGAACATTTAAAGAGCTTTAACACTATTCATTAATGTAAAATAGTGAACTTTTCAGGCTATTGATTTCAAGTGCGGAAAATGTTTACCGCATTTAAACCAGTAAAGCCCTCCTCTAATCAATGCATAGTTAGCATTAGCATACCATTCCCAACAAACACAAAACGTTAAGGGAACGTTAGTTATATAACATAATTTGTACTTCTGTGTGTTACAGCTATTCTTCCTGGCGTCTATTGGAGGCTCCTCGGCAGGTGATGCTGCGGCGAGTGGCAAACAACAATGTGCTGAAAGAGTACAGCCTGCGGGGCAGGAAGACCAAGAAGGCTTTCCAAGACCTCAACATTCACAGACTTTTAACAGGCAAGTGTTATTTTATTGTATTCTGTATTCTGCTTTACTTGGCTGATAAGGTTTTAATTTGACTTAACTTTTCTCATTTGTTTTTTACTACAGCTGCAGCCCAGAAACGCTTCCCTGCGCTAAGTGCCACAGAGGCGGAGGACCTCATAGGGCTGGCCCTCAAGTTTGCCCCACACAGGCGATGAAGGACTTAAGACATCCATGTTAGAGTGTACATTTTTTTTTTTTAAAGGTTTTGAGTGCAGTGCAATATTTATTTTTAAAGGTTGAGTGCAATATTGTTTTGTATTGTATTTTGATATTTTTCTATATTTATTAAAGTTATGAATCCCATTCATTTTTGCCTGTTCATTAATTGCTGCCGATATATAATGCAATTTAAGGTTCCTGGAACGTTCTCCGAACGCTACGCTTAGCGTTTGGTTTGCAGACGTTTCCTGAAGGGTAGCGTTTGGTTCGCTAAGGGTTCCGTCAACATTATTGCAACCGTTAGATAACGTCAGGGGAACGTGTTATATAACCAATAGCTAACGTTGACGGAACGTCAGAAAACCTCCCATCGCACCCTCAAGCGAACCAACAGCTAACTTTCAGGTAACGTCTGGGAACAAAACGCTAATGTTACCAAAAGCTGACGTTGAGAACGTTTTGGGAACCATAAATTGTTAGCTGGGTTAGAACTAACCTCACTTGCCTTAAAAATGTGTCTTTTTTGCTATTTATATAAATGGGAAGTAATCTGGGACTATTAATTATCTTAACGATTTAAGTAATAAAAGCTGTGTGGTCTATTAATCTTAGGGCTTGATCAGATTTAAAAACAATTCACTTAGAGACCAAACAGAATTGCATATTGAAACAAGAGCACTGAGGAAACCACCTGGAATTTGAAATGTAAAACAGAGCTAATGCCATTCACTCAACTTCTGATGCTAACATTAGCTCAGCATGTCTCTCAGGTAACTTCCAGGCGTCTGATGCTAACGTTAGCTCAGCTAGTTTCTCAGGTAACTTCCAGGTGTCTGATGCTAACATTAGCTCAGCATGTCTCTCAGGTAACTTCCAGGCGTCTGATGCTAACATTAGCTCAGCTAGTTTCTCAGGTAACTTCCAGGCGTCTGATGCTAACGTTAGTCTCTGATTGGCACACGCTGATATACAGGACTTAATTCCCATTAATTGATGGTTCTGGAATAATTTTACGACAAACCAATGTGCCAACGACCTGCATGTGACAATGTCACCACAATATATTTTAACATTGTCAATAAACTAAACAGCAATTTCCAGTTAAATAGATTATAAATCCTCAATAAAGACCTACCTAGGCCAGTCTTAATGTTTGGCTATTACTGTCGTTTGTCAATTTACGGCTGTGGAAATTACAGTCACTATAACTATTGTGAACCAATCACAGCGGCGAGTGCTCGGAGGGAAAAGGTGCCTGAGGAGCTCAGCATGCAGAGACGGCGGCGGCAGTGATGGCAGCCAATCAGTACACAGGCACGTTAAAGTACTCATGACGGGGCTGCATAGGGAGAGAAACGCACACGGGTGAGCAAAACATGGAGTCACAGCAGCCGCACACAGACGCCTGATCCACGGGACATGCAGCAGGCCGGAGGGGTCACTTAAAAGGGCGTTTTAAACCCGCTCAAAAGATGAGAAGATAGATACCACTCTCATGCCTGTAAACCAGATTGTTAGTTAGCTTAGCATAGAGACACAGACACCCCTTGCATGCATGCTCAGGTCTGTTTTACTTAAACGGACAGTATGTAGGAATTAACCCAACCTAGTGGCGAGTTCACAGAATGCAACCAACTAAATGTGGTTTTAATAACTTTTATTGTTTAGTTGTTGCACAGCTAATTCGATTTCCGCCCCCCATTAAATCCCAAACACTGGCCCTTTAAATAAGGAGAAATAAAAGCAAATACATGTCATTATGAGTGGGAGGGTGAGAACGTGTTACTAACAGATATGGAAACACCTGTTAAATCGTTTCCTCAGATGTGCAGTACTATAAAAACATGCGAGAAAAGGACAGCGATGATGAGACGGGACATAAAGATGGAGAACAAAGACGAACGTGACTAATACACTCGTTTTCCCTATAAAAACAGGCTGTGTGGGGGGAGGGGTGGGAGGGGACTAACTAGACCTGGGACCAGGTTTTAACCAGCTGGACCTAGAGGGGCGGCACACAGTATTCACCTCGGCATCCTAATTCTGGAAAAGACCAGAGGACTCAGAGACCATATTTGGGACCATCACACCTGTGAGGCAAAGATGTGTGTCAGAACAGACAGACAGACAGAACACAGCAGCGCTCAGGAACCGTCGCACCTCAGCGCCGCACCGCCACAATAAAAGACAATCTGCAAATTCAGGTACCGTTACGCAAACGACCCCCCCCCCCCTCCCCCCTCAAAAAAAAGCTCTGCTGTGCAGCGCCTGAGAAGTGTTTCATTAAAGGCTTATTAAAACCACGTGGACCGAATCCCCCACGGTGCGTTTTCCACGTATTCATGAAAGCAGCATGAGGCTCCTTCAAACGCTGCAGCTCGTCTTTAACTTAACGCTTTCAGTTTATTTACCTTTTCCTCAACAAGTCCTGGGAAAAGAAAAAAGCTGACAAACTGATGAAACTAAGTTGTTTTAAAGTTAGTTCAGATTGAGCGAAGTCGCACACCAACACCAATAAATAACCGTTGGAGGCGGTATGAAGTGCAGTATTGAAGGGCGGTATTTAAGGGTTGTGGTCTTTTCACGGGCCTTGTTGAGAATAGAAGAAAAATCTTAAAATCTAGAACATGATAATTGATAAAAAAAAGGAAAAAAGTTATTTTAGAGTTAAAAAAACTGACGTAGAAAAACCTACAGAATGAGTATTATTAGTACATTATTATTAGTAGTAGTAACAAAGCCAGTAAAACTCTTCGGGTTCGTCTCCCAACAGGCAGAATATTTCTTCCACTCATCCAGGATAATGGCCACAACTTAAAATTTGCAACTACGAAAATGACAGATTCTAATTTCTATATAAATCGTTAACAAAAAAAAACAAAAACATTTGAATGCAAAACCATCAGTTTCCACCAAAGTGCAGGATTCTACAGCCTGTTGGAGGACCGGATGTGACCAGGTGTGTTCCTTCTAAACATTCATGCCTGTTAGAACCCAGAAGACCTTTACAATCAGAAGAGGGGTTTAGGGGGGAGGGGGACATCAACCAGTCGCATTGAGCAGAAGGGACGTGTTCTAAATGGCACTACAGTTCACAACAGCAGCCTGTCAGACGCTGCTCTGGGAACAATTCTGACTTCAAGCGTTAATTGACATATCTGCCGATATGAGAAGTATAAATATTCAAGTGTTCCTCATTCGGACTCCACATGGACCATCATTTACTAAATGTAAATCATGCTGTAGGCAGACATCTTTGGCCAAACTTCATCTAAATGCACCTCCAGATCTGTGCAAAATTAAATATTTTTAGGGTACATTTGAACTACAGTCGCCTTTTTCTGGTTTATTCTGCAGCACATTCTGCCTCAGTGAGTCTCATCACGAATTCTCCACCGCTCCGATCTTTGTAATGTGGTTGAAATAATAGTTTGTCAGCAGTGACCTGATTTTGCTTCTCAGAACTCATTAACAGCAGCTTTTTTGGCTCGTTGGTAAAAAGAATTCCAGCACGCGGCCTGCTGACACGGATCAGGCCTCCAGGTTTACAAACAACCTCAGGGCTTTAAAATCAGTGGGTTTCTTTTATCGTCAAATAACGGCTTAAAGAGCTGCTCGGAACATGTACCAGATGTCTCGTTAGGTAAAGACATCTGTCCAACGGTACGAATACATGGACCCTGACGGCAGTGTGCGTTTTGTTACTGCAATAAAGTGCGTGTGGTCTCAGGAATGCCGACAACGGGGGCTTGGTTTTCGCCGGCGCTACCCGAGCTACCCGAGTGCGTCCGAGAGCACCGGGAGGAATGTAATCGCTTAAATACATTGAGACACATTGAAACTGGAGGGGGGGGGACACGTGTGACGTATGGGAAGTTGTCTATGGTGGCGACTTGGAAGACATTAAAAGGGTCAACTACTCAATGTTAACTTTGCACTTCTACGATTAACATTATTATTGTAGATATGCTGCGTAGAACGACACGTTCTCGCTCACAACTTATCACAAAAGCATCAGTGTGCCGGAAAACTGCAGTTCCTCAATCGGCCACACGGGGCTCAAAAAATGAGTCCACCCCAAAGACGTTCCAAAGCAACTTTTTGAGGGTTCAAATAGGAACACGTTCGCTTTGTTTCTGACCCTGTGGCATGTGGCACAGATGACGAGCATCAACAAGAACCATTTATTATTGCTTCACCTACCGGTCTCAACTACCACGGCCACTAGGGGCAGCGTTCGATGAGCGTTCAATGAGTTGGGAGCGAGAGCGAGTTGAAGAGTTATTGATTAGGGCTTTAAGTCAGAGTTGAAGACATTAGGGTTTCAGGCAGGGGAAGAAAAAAAAAAGCCAAACCAGCAGCTCCCACAGCATCGCCGACACTTTGCTGTTGCCGATGTGCAGCTCCTGTTGGGTCGGTCAGTGAAAAGCTACGAGTAATGATCTACGGCTACAGCGAGGGTTATTAGGGCTTTCACAAACTGTACCTGCAAACAGGCGCATCTGAAAGTCTACATTCTGCAAATCACAACAGCAAAAGAATACAGAGAGAAAGAAAACGTCAGCTGCGATTAAAACCAAAAGGCCGAGTGAGGCCGATGGAAATAAAAATCACAAGAAATGAAGCAGAAGTCACTTTGGGAGGGAAACTGAATTCATGTACTTTAATTTCTCTAAGAAATGACTGGCGATTCAAACCTAAAATTTCCTGCCGACACCTTTTAACAATAAAAGCATTTATCTGCAGAAACACCGGGTGGCTTTATTTTGAAGTTGTAAACAGATCGAATGATGCAGAAATAAAATTATGAAAAAAAGTCTAACTAACTAAACGGCATCGACAAACTATCCGGAAAGTTGCGCTTCTGAATGAATCAGGGCTTTGCTACGCTAATATGCTATGCTAACATGAGGAAATGGCCAAAAAACGCTCAGGAGGAAGAATTGATGAACAAGTTCAAAAGTATTGAACTGCTACATGCTGTTGCCATCGGTTACCATTGTTAAAATGGCAATGAAAGGACTTTATGGAGGTGCTTAACGTTGCAAACTCCATTTTACTTCTAGCCGTTGATTGAATACGTCTCACCTCCTGCAGCAGGTCCGCCTGCTCGATGGCCTTCAGCACCGTCTTCTTGGACGTCTCCTGAGCTTCTCCGCCCAGCAGGAACTCATCCAGTATGAAGTAAGCCTTCTCAAAGTTGAAAATAATGTCCAGCTCGCAGACCTGAAACAACAGCAACTATGATTACTTCTTACAGTCCAGGTTCAGGAGGAGTGTCGGGGGGGGAGAGGAGAGGGGGGGCACCGACACCAGCGCAGGAAAACGCACGCTGCCGAAGTATTTGTCCAGAAGCTCCACGTAGCGGTGGATGATCTCCAGCGTGATGAGCTCGTTGTCCTGCTCCTCGATGGCGCAGCAGAAGTACAGGCTGGCGTACCTGAGCACAGAGACAGAAGACTCGATTAGCGTTTATCACCTGGTGGGCTGGACACGCCTCCGAAACCCTGCTTGCCGTTAGCTTAGCATCTTATTCGCCTGCGACCGGACATCCAGTCGGTTTGCTTCCACCTCCTTCCGGCAGGTCGGTGGCCTTTTGGGTCTGTGCAATTACAATTCTCCATAAAAGGCATTTTAGGTCAGGGGAGCATGTGATCAGAGTCACGTGATCTTCTGAAGTGGAGCCGAGTCAGCTGAGATAAGCCGAGTCGGCTCCTGTGCTGCCGTTTGTTCACAAAGCCGGTCGCGTCGAGCCTCGCGGCGCCGCGGCCTCCTTATCCCCGGTAAACCCAGAGGAACTCGTTAAGCACGCGCTGATTGGCTCACAGAGGAGCCGCTCAGTTGATCCCTGAAGGAGGCCGCGACGCACCCGGCCTGCACACGCGTGCTCCGAGACACAACGACTCTCTGCTACCGAACACGAAGCGACCAGCCGACGGTCAGCGACGCCGAGGAGACGCACGTCCACAAGAGAAGAAGAAACCTCACGACAAAGGACCGAGACGTCGACAGGGTTTTAGATATCAACTCATATCTCAGGAAGGCATTTGAAGGAAATGAAAGCGGGAGTCAGAGGTCACGCGGTGCACCCGGTCCGAGGCGATGACTCACATACATACATACATACATACATCTTCAGGTCTCACAACCTCTCAGCTAATATTGACTCGTGTCAGAGATTTCAGCAAAGACATTACTTTATTAACTCTTCTTCACTGCGAGTAGGAAGGAGCTACATCCATGTTTTTATTCTTACTTAGACACATTTAGAGGGACACATAAAGAAAACACAGGGCTTCTATTTTCAAGCGAAGCTTCGAATGTCGTCTTTTACATCTTTTAAATTGGTTTTATTAAAATCGAATGTATTTAATGACGAGTGCTGCCTCCTGCCTTTCTTTACTGTCGACGTTATGATTTTTTCAACGTTATACGTTCACAAAAGAACAGAATAAAACGCAGCGTCACCAATGGCGTTGTAAACAACAGCGGGCTGAGAGCCGACACAAAGGCCCATCTACCCACCGCTTGTACACGACCTTGAGGTCTCTCCACTCCAGAAAGCTGCACATCTTGGGCTTTCGAGCCAGGACCGTCTGCACCAGCTCCCTGGTGATCTTCTTCTTCTCCTTGTCGGACAGCGGCACGTACCACTTCTGGAGCCGCAGCTTCCCCTGCCGACTGAACAGAAGCATGAACTGCATCTGCAACGAGGCGGCGAGAGCGACGGACAACGACGAGGTCAGGACCATTTTCACACAAAGTTCCCACCAAATAGTTTTCTTTGGATTGTTTTTTATTTTTTAAACTGAACATGCACAGCGAAGAGACTCGAGTCCTCACTCCAGCTTGTATTAGAGCCACTTAAAAGGCCCGTTCTTCCCCATTCGAATGCCGGGCTGGAACGTCAGCCGTCTACAGGCCTAAACGCAGTGTGTGATGGCTGATTGAGACTGAACCGGTGTACCCAATCAAATGAGTACTAGTTCACCTTAACATGTGAATAGAGGAGGAGATAGGATTGTGCTTAATAATATTTGTGATGATATAGTTTTCTTAATTGAAGTCCATCAGGCCCAAGTAATTCTTAAAATAACGAGTTTCTAAGTCATTGTAATAACGGATTTTCCTTTTTCATTCCAAATCTAAAAACTTAACTGATTTGTCATTTCGAACAATGCAAATAAAAAAAACTAGATTCCAAGAGTCAGGATCAAGAAATTAGCAAGGGTCGGGTTAAAAAAAAAATGACCTTTAATCCGGGCAATTAAAGTAAGGAAAGCTAATCATTAAATGTTAAATACGGTCAACATCAAAGTAAGTTGTTCTAATGCTGCCACGTGTTTCATACGAACGCTATTTAACGACGTGTTTGAATTCAGACAACACGATATTTGTTTAATGCGAGTAGAAATAAAGACATTTTTTATATCCAATTAAAACAAACAGCTCTCTACAGCAGCGCGTATCAACACAAGCTAACGGAAGCGCCGTTAGTCAGCGGTTAGCATTAGCATCTCAAGCTATAGCAGATACGACATATTCAAGCGGACATTTCTTTTTTAACAATAACGGGGTAATAATACAGACTGAAAAGTTCTTACCTTGAATTCCAACACTCGACCGGCTGCCCCCCTCCGAAGGAATGGACCCGCGCCGCCACCCTGAAGCAGACGCGGCCAGTCGGCACCCGGCTTGTGATTGGCCAATGAGGAGGCAACAACGGCGGTCATTGGCTTGGCCGGTCACAGACCAGATACGCCCCTTCCAAAGCTCTCACTCGATTTCGTGGTTGTGATTGGATGCCATTTACGTCAATCAAACCAGATCAACACGCATTTCCAGAGCGCATCAGAGTTTAAATCAGAGCAGCGTATATGCAGTACAGGATTTCAACGTAATATATATAAATAATATATAATTCAACTAGATTTATTTAGTTCAATTATTATTATTTAGACAAATAAGCAATATAAATATGAATTAAGTGTAATATGGAAATACACAGTAAAACATCACAATCTTAACAGATTAATTTGACTTGAATACAAGTCAATATGATGAAAGTTGTATATTGAGATAAAGAAAATGCTAACATTACTCCACAGTCATAAGTGATGTCGGGTACTTGTTTAGCCTGCATACAACATTTAAGCCCTGAAGCACACTTGTCCTGCAGGTGACATTAGCATTGTCTTTGCTCACATTCCCACTCATTACATAATCAATAGATTTCATTGCAGCTAATGGAGTAACTCTTCTGTTGACAATTTGGACTTTCGACACAACTATCACAATCTAAACTCATAATACTGGTCTTACTTTGTCGCCTGTTGTTTTTTTTTTAAACAGAAGGGACTTTTGAGGGAGGAGCAAAGGCTCACTAAAATGTCACAATTAACTTTTCACTAACAAAACACACTGAAAAGCTTAAAGCTTGAGCTCGAAAGACGAAGAGACGGACAATGCTTTAGTTCAGACCTGTCAATCCCATTAAGCGCCGCCCTAAAGCATCGCCTGCTTCATGTCTGTTCGACTCTAAATGGACCATAATTTACTCAATGAACATCCTGCTGTGTTGAAGAATACTTTACCTAATTGAGACCATAAACTCATGTTTACTATGTTTACTGAGGGAATAAATCAAGAAAGAAGTAAGAGTCATTTTCTTATAGCCCTCTATGGGCCCAGAGGAGTCGCCCCCTGCTGGTCACCACAAAGATTGCAGGTTTAACACAGAATTGGAGGTTGGAGAACTCCTCTCTCCTGAGCTGCTGCTGCCTGTACTAAAACAAATCATCTACAAGAAAAAATTGCTTCATGAAAACATCCAGTGAGAAATAGAACAAAGAAGGATCACGGCCCCCCCACACTCCCCGGTGCCGCACAGGTGCAGCACAACAGAGCCGCCGTGGGGAGGTGTCTAAGGGCTGAGAAACAGCGTCAGATGAGGCCATCACGATAAGGACTGTGGATTACAGTAATCCCATCCAGTGTCCCGACGGGCACCAAACACACTCATCACATTCCAGCACTGCTGAGGAGGAAGATGGGGGTCACTGCTCGGCGTGCTGCTGTGCTCTCGCTCCTGCTTCTATCTCAGGGTAAGTCACGCGCCCCCACACCAGCGGCACTATTGAATCATACTCCCTTAAAAACACAAAGCTTAATTTCAAAGCTTAATTCGGGTTTTTCTTTGTCGCATTCACAGAAAATATGTCGAATAATTAGACATAGTGGTCGCTTTAAAAATACCTGCAAACACCGCATGAATTCATCTGTGTTAATGAGCCTTTATTTGAGTTTATTTCTTCATGAGTTTCTCGTGTGATAAAATCTGCTTTTGGCTCTCGCCTTCACCTGCTTCTCCACTTCCTGCTTCCTGGTCGACAGCCCTGATGGCCGTCCACTCTCAAGAGGTAAGAGCACCTCGACGAGCCGCCGGAGAGAAACTCTGGATTAAGTCGTGTCTGTGTGTGCGTGCGTGTCCCTTAGGAGGAGGAGGCCGTCCAGGAGGAGGAGCAGGCCGTCCAGGAGGAGGAGCAGGCCGTCCAGGAGGAGGAGCAGGCCCTCCAAGAGGAGGAGCTGCAGGAGGAGGACCAGCAGGAGGTCGAGACGTGGACACCAAATGTCCAGGCCTGCACCTGTGACTGCGAGTCCGCCGGTCCGCCGACCGCCGGCCTCCCCGCCCAACCCACCCCACCGCCGCCGCCGCCGCTTCAGGGCCACCCGCTCCACTGCATGCCAGGTGAGGACACGCCCACTCCTCCCTGATAGGTCACGTGACCTGGGTTCACCCTTCGCCCACCGGAGGAGGTCGGTTGGAGCTCCAGCTGCTGCGATGGAGGCTTTGTCCACATGTCCTCGCTCAATCTTCACTGGGCTCAGTTTCTGAATCTCTGCAGTGGAGCGAGATTCACCAAAGATCTTGAAAAGGAGAAACCCTCCTATTCTACTGCAGCGGGGTGCGTCAGTCCGCCCCTCTCGGTCCTGGTTCTGGTTCTCCCGGGTCTCCCTACCCGACAACAGGTCCAGAACTACGCCTCGGGTCTCTAGCTGGAGGAAAAAGAGGAGATGCTGCTGCTCGGAGCTCAGCTCTCCTCCGCCTTCTGCAGATCCAAGGCCGCCGTAAAGCCGGATCTGGGTCGGTCCACAGTGGACCGGTCTCTGCTGGAGGAGGTTCTGGTGAACCAGCATCTGGTTCCACCTAGAACCCGAGCCGGTGGCACGGATGACGGGCGTTAAGAAGAACTCTAGACATATGTCGCTTGCTGATGAAGGTCGTAGAGAGGATCAGGACAGTCAGACTCCTTCGTGACCAACTTGGTTTCGTAGATGATAGAAACAGCTGTGAGAACGAGGCCTGAACCAGCCAACGGTTGGAGATAATCTCATCACCTGTACAGGAATGCGGCGTTCAGATTAGGCAGCCCAAAATAGTTAGTGCTTCCTCCTCATCCCCCTAGTCTTCCTCCTTATCACGCAATCAGTTCTCAGGCTCAATTAGATCAGGCTGCTGAGAATAAAATCATGATGCCATTCAAATGAATACTTACAGGGCCACTTCGCACCTGTTGTGTGACAGTTTTTCTTTTCAAAAGCACCTTCAGTCCATTGAGACTTTCTTCATTTCATCTTTGCACACCGCGGAGCATTATGGGAAAGCTTCCTCTGAGGGTTCAAGGTAAAAAAAAGCAACTGGTCTCCAGTTTTACGTGTGATGTGTTCCTCTATTATCATTCCACAGAATGTCCGTACCACAGAGCGCTGGGCTTCGAATCCGGATCAGTGGAGTCGGACCAGATCAGCTGCACCAGTCAGGACCAGTACGTCGGCTGGTACTCCTCCTGGACCCCCTCCAGGGCTCGCCTCAACAACCAAGGCTTCGGGTGAACAGCCGCTGCTGGCTTCTCTTCTCGTGACCGTGAGCCAGCAGAGGAAGCCACAAGTGACGCTTGATGATGTTGTTGTTGTTGTCGCTGTCGTCGTCGTCGTTGTTGTTGTTGTTGTTGTTGCTAGGTGCGCGTGGCTCTCCAAGTTCAACGACCTGCACCAGTGGATCCAGATCGACCTGAAGGAGGTGGCCGTGGTGTCCGGCGTCCTCACGCAGGGCCGCTGCGACGCCGACGAGTGGATCACTAAATACAGCATCCAGTACCGCACGGTGGAGACGCTCAACTGGATCTACTACAAAGACCAGACCGGAAACAACCGGGTGAGTCAAAGAGATGTTTACATGCACCATCTGCATCCAAACCTATTCTCTCCAGAGTTTTACTGACCGGCGATGAAGCGAAGGTGAAGAGGTGACAAAGTGAGCCACTGAATTATTTTGGAACTCTCACCTCGCCAGGTCTTCTACGGGAACTCGGACCGCTCCTCCACCGTGCAGAACCTGCTGCGCCCCCCCATCGTGGCGCGCTACGTCCGCCTGCTGCCGCTGGGCTGGCACACCCGCATCGCCATGAGGCTGGAGCTGCTCATGTGCATGAGCAGGTGTCCCTGAAGGCCACACGGCCCGATCCCTCGTGTTACTTTGTTATAGGACCAGTGGTGGAACTGATGTGTACACACGTTGTTACTGTGCTTCCCGTCCATTCGTTTACTACCACTACATTCTTATGACAGCTTCAGTTTGTTTCAGGTTTTCAATGACAGTGAAGGTAAAAGAACCTGGGAGAGACTTAAAAAACCCGCAAGGGGACAGAGAGACATGCCGAGACTACACAAAGAGACGGCAAAGAGACATGGACTACAAAGACACGCAAAACTGCTGCAAAGAGACTCACGATGACTATTAGGAGCAGAACTACCTCAGAGACTCAAATACACAACAGAAAGACATAAGGGACTAGAAAAAGAGTCTCGAAACAATAGGACAGATAAAGCTGCAAAGCTACAAAACAACAACTTACACAAAATAACCCCAAAACACCAAAGAACCACAGAGACACCAAATAACCACAAAGAGACACCAAATAACCACAAAAGACACCAAATAACCACAGAGACACCAAACAACCACAACGAGACACCAAATAACCACAACGAGACACCAAATAACCTCAAAGAGACACCAAATAACCACAAAGAGACACCAAATAACCACAACGAGACACCAAATAACCTCAAAGAGACAAAAACCAACTCAAAAGGTCTGTCGTGTCTCGTTCCTGCGTAGAGGACATTGTCTCCAGGACGACGCTACAAACCTAAATCGTATGTCATATGATGTCTTGCTGTAGATTTAACACAATATAAAGGAGTTAAAATGCAACGTACAGTTTAATAGCAGGGATACTAATCCAAAAACATTTTACTGATCAATTGATATTTTGACTTCAGTGAGGTTTTGCAGGTATTTCACTCGTACTGGAGTATTTTCACTCTGTGATATTATGAATTCTACTGCAGTAAAAGGTCTGAATACTTCTTTCACCACTGGTCATGACGTCCATGTGCGTGTTTATTTAATGAGCCTCAAAATGATTAAGTCTGAAAGGAAAGCTGGCCGCCTTTCTGCACTTTTCTATCGCTGTTTTTAAATATGAGATTGGAAACATTAAGACTCCCACGTCTCGATAAGTCAATAAACTGCAGGTAAAGTTTCAAATCAAATGTTTTATTTGAGATTTACTGTTACATTTGTAAACATGAATAATCTGAAACTGTTACGCATTCATTTGTGGGTTATTCTCTCATGTAAATGCTCTGTTGAGAAAAAAAAGCAGATAAACACCGATTACGCTACTGATTTGTGTCTGTAATGAAAACACAGAAACGCAGCACTCTGATTTCATCAACAGCTGATCCTCTGTTATAAATATTACCACACAAGCAGTCACACATTAGTATTAATATAATACACGGTGCTCCTTCAGCATCACGATAATCAGTACACAAGAGTACAGATGTGCACGGCCCTCACAGACGCGCAGCGCACGACACCGCGGTTCCGCCTGAGTCCCCGGTGGCTCAGAACGCTGCAGAACGTTCGGGTCGCAGGAGAGTGCAGTGGTTCCCCGACCGGAGCTCAGGGCGACGCAGAGACGCAGAGCGCACCTGAACGTCAGGTACACGTTGGAGAGCCAGAGAGTGAGAGCATGCTAAGCTGCAGAACTATGGGAACGTCCAGGGAACCCTGTGGGAACACAGGAAACATCGACCAATGGGAAAACAGGACATTGGGAACATAGGATTATGGGACCATAGGGCCCAAGTAACATAGGACCCTGGGAACCGATCCCAGGGAACACACGACATCGGGAACATAGTACCCATGAAACATGGAACAATGACAACATGGGACCAAGAGAACATAGTACCCATGAAACATGGAACAATGACAACATAGAACCAAGGGAACATAGTACCCAGTGAGCATAGAACAATGAAAACATAGTAACATAGGACACAGGGAACACAGTACCGAGGGAACATCAGAGAAATGAACACATGACCAAGGGAACATAGCATCCAGGTAACATAGTACCTTTTTATAATACTTTATAGAAATATGATTTCTATATTTGTATAATGAAAAGCGTTTAATAGCATTCGGCTCAGGATCAGTTCAAAGAAGCACATGTGGAACATGTTCCACATGGTGCTGATGACAAATTCAAAATGAGGTTGGGAACCACTGCACTTTCCTTCCAGAACTTCCTTTGTGTCCCTGTAGCTGCTGTACAATTTACCTTCTAACAATACAACTTATGTTGTATAAATGTTTTTTTACTGCAGTTTTTTTTATTATGCATTCAGACATTTATTTATGTGATTGAACAAGTAGAAGCACTTGTGATCTGATGGTCACATTGTACCAACTTGAGATGTTTGCATCTCATGTGCATATGTATGTTTGCTCATACTGCTTGGTTCATCATTAGGGTTCTGCAACACTTGTACATGATGGGGATCTCAGGAAGTCATCTCACTAACAGAAGGATTGTTGGTATTTTCTGTACAAGGAACATTTATTACGCGTGTTCTATTTGGAGTTTTTTTCTTTGTAATATACGAAACCACGATTGACCCGCAAACTGTGCATGAGAAGTCAGTGTCTGCATGTAGTAGTTAGTGCAGGTCAAAGGTCAGTTAGAACAGTAGATGCAGCGCTTCATCGCGTCCTACAGGGGGCGACGTGGGTCCGGATTCATGTCTCGCTTATGGCACAAAGGGTCTAAAATGGCTGCATTAGAAAAATACATTAAAACCGAAATATCCCCCAAACAACAAACAAAAAAAAAAACCTTCCATCAACGATCGTCAGAAGATCGCAGAGGAGCTTTACTCTGACCGGTGGGACATCCAGAGGACAGTTACGGACGAAGAGGGACGATCCTGGGAGACATCACCAATCTCCATGGTAACAACTGATTAAACTGTATTTGTTTAGAATGATTTAGAACGTATTAAGGAAATACAACGCTGTAAAATGTACTATATTCCTATAATGAATAGAAACAAAAATACTTGCACTTAAAATCTACACATCTCTGTATGAATATTTATATATATATATATACATATATATGTATATATTATTGGAATATATTTACCCTATAATACAAATTATAATCAGAATTACAGAAGTCATAATATAAAGTCTATCAAACATGGAAGCTTTAAAAAAAATGAAGACGTAAAAAGGCTTTTGGCCTTTTTGCAAGCAGAGTTTAAAACTGAAGGTTTGGTGTTCGTGTGTGTTCATTTGTGTGTGTGTGTGTTCATTTGTGTGTGTGTGTTCATGTGTGTGTGTGTGTTCGTGTGTGTGTGTGTTTGTGTGTGTGTGTGTGTGTGTGTGTGTGTTCGTGTTTGTGTGTGTGTGTGTGTTCATTTGTGTGTGTGTGTGTGTTCATGTGTGTGTGTGTTTGTGTGTGTTCATTTGTGTGTGTGTGTGTTCGTGTTTGTGTGTGTGTGTTTGTGTGTGTGTGTGTGTGTGTGTGTGTTCGTGTGTGTGTCTGTGAAGTCAGCAGTGGACGTCTAGGAGCCACAGACAGGGGGAGGGGATTGGGGGGGGAATCACAGAGCCGTCTCTTTCAGGTCGTTGAGGTTGGGCATTCGGGACCTGGAGGGGCGTCCGAAGCCGTGCCCGTTCTGCCCCCCCTTGATGCCCATCTGCTCCGGGTAGGGGTTCCCCTCGGGGCGGCCCAGGGCCGACGGGTGCCAGCCGGCCTCCAGCTGGCCGGCCATGGCGTAGGCCGCCTGTCGGCTCTTCAGCTGCGGCGTGCCGACCCCCTGGTGACCCCGGCCCTCCGGGAAGCCCGCCGGGCCGGAGGCGGCCGGGTTGGGCAGCGGCTGGTAGCGCGGGTCGGGCTGGTTGGAGGACGAGGACGACAGGTGCAGGAGTTTGCGCAGAGACTTTAGCGGCTGACTCTGGACGGGAAAGAGAGACGCCGGACGTCAACAAAACAAAGCGCGTGAAGGAAACGCGGTTGTTGGTTTTTGTGTTTCCTCGCTGCGACTCACAGAAGTGTGCGAGTCGGACATCTTCTCAGGAGGCCAGTCCTTGTCCCGGTCCTGGTCCCGGTCTCGGCTCTTGTCCCGGGTCCTGTGGCGGCTGCTCTGGTGACCGGAGGACCTGGAGGACTTCTGGAGGACGGCGTCCACCCCTCCACCGGGAACCTTCCACACACGCACACACACACACACACACACGCACACGTTGATATGTTGGACCCGTCCGCGTTGTTCTACTTCTCTTAAAGTCAGAGGTTTTATTAGAATATAATGCTTCTATTTCAACCAAACGATGACGTGGTTCCGCCGTCGTATTTGGGCCGTTGTATTTTTGGTCAGAAGGAGGGGGGGGGGGGGGGGGGGGGGGGCGTGTCTGGTATCGGCGACGTGTTGGATCGACCTCGTCAGGCCGCTTGTCGTTGATGACCTAATCAAATCATACTTTGCAATCACAAGTAAACGTCTTGATTTGAGAACGTTGTCATGTTAGTTTGAGGAGACACAGAGACCTTTTTAATCTTCCTGCATTTCTCTTAACCTACGATTTCCCAAATGAGGCATCGCTAAAACGTCCTCAAGGAAAAACCTCCCTTCTTGTGTGGACGGCGTCGTCCTTCACACGCGTTGATTTACCACGAAGTCTCAAGTCTCAAGTCTCAAGTCGTTGTTGGCGCAGTGAAGTCATTAAAAACGAACGGACTCTCCTGCAGCGACGCGTCGCAGCCTGCAGGGTTTACCGGAGGATCTGCTCTTCATGCAGCAAACACCGTGATCCCACCGACTCAGAGCCTCGCCGCCTCTCTCCTCCCGCTCCAGATTGCATTTTATTTGAGTTGTGTCATCAGCGTTAAACCCCCCCCCGGCGTATAAATAGAAGGGGTGAGGAAGGGGGGGGGCGCCAACACCTGTTTTCCTGCTGAAGTCAGGTTTTCACACTTCAAAACGTGGCTATTCGGTACAATAAAACCACGGGAAGCGCTCTGAAACGGGGGGGGGGGGGGGGGGGGGGGGTTTATGTCGTCTGTAACACGGAAGTCACCATTTGAGATTTCTTCTTTTTCTTCTTCATGGCCCTGAAGAAGCCCTGCTTCTCCTTGGACGGCTCGGAGGGATTCAGCACCACCGTGTCCGGGCCGGTCCTGAAAAACAGCAAACGACAAAAAGGCCTGCTGAGTGAAAGACGCCCCACATGGGACAGAGGAGTCGCCCCCTGCTGGTCACCACGGAGAATGCAGCTCGAGTTGAACGTGGAGTGGTGGCGCCAAAGACATGAAAATAACATAAAAATAAAAATAAACCACCAGAACCGTTTCTCTCCTTACAGAGCGGATATTCTAGTCACAGGAGGTCATTACCAGGGGTCGAATGCCGGCTGCCGCTTGGAGTGGTTGTTCAAGCCGTCGCCCGACAGGCCCGAGCCGCGGCCCGGCCCTCTGCCGTCGTGGAAGGAGTTGTCGGGCCGGGGGGAAGGGACTGACAAACACAACAGACCGTCAGTCACCTTTCCTTGCGTGTACAACAAACACGACGGATGATGGAAGATCCTGGGCATCGTCCTGGATCCGCTGTCCTTCTCTGACGCCCTGCTGGTGAAACGTGATCTGCACCCACCTCTGTAGAAGCTGCCCACCCTCCTCGGCATGGACTCGCTGTAGATGTTGCGGTTCTCTTTGGACGAGCCGCCGTCTTCCGCTTGCTGCTCGTGATAGATGCCGACCTTGAGTCACAACAGAAGGAAGAGCCGGTCAGAAACCCCCCAAAACCTCTGCTTTGCACGCGCCTCCTCCCGGAGCCCAGGGTGTTTTTATTCACCTGACAGAGACGACAATACAAAGAGAGGCAGCTCACTGATTCACAACCGGTCGCTACAGTAACAAATCTGCTGCGGCTTTGAACTGTGAACTTTTCGGATGACGAGCTCGACTGTGCGGCCATTAAGTAGTCACATTAAAAAAGGGGGAAGCAAAGCACACAGAGAAAATGAAGAGGCATCTGATGCACGGAGAGAGAGCAGTTCATGACAGCAGCATCCACCCACATCCGCGCTCTCTGGGAGACGGGGTGTGGGTGGGGAATGCTGGTGCAGGCAGAATGTCGGACCTCGTTCTTTTGCCGCTGAGTGTGAAAAGACGCGGCGTTGTCCCTGGCGGGGTCCCTTATGGGGGGGGGTCTGCCGTGGGCGCCCTCGGCGGCGGCCTGCTCGCTCTGTTAAATGGAGACACGGTGAAGCGTGACGTGAGCTCGCCGCTGCAGCAGATACACGCACACACACACACACACACACACACACACACACACACGCTACATGCATATACACCATATGTGGTTACACAGCAGATATAAACACACAGGTGACATGATTGGCTGCACGAGGGTCTGTTACTACAAACCTGTGATTCTGCATGAAAAACAGCAGATTTTCAATATCATTGAAAAAACAAACATTAATAAAAGCGGGGGCAGCGTTCTCCCACACAGGCCGGCGGCGGCCCTTGATATGATTAGCACGGTGTGGCCTACAGGCTTCCCTTCGGGCGGGCGGAGGACTGACCCGGCTCTTGTCCTCCTCTCGGGAGGAGCCCCCCGCGTGGCGAGGCAGCGTGCGGTGCTGCAGCTGCGGGGACAGGAGCTGCAGGCTGCTGGCCCGGGTGGGCAGGCCCTGCCCCACCACCAGCCCCTCCTCCGCCGCGTGCGTCCTCTGGTGGTCCCGCCGGACGTACATGGAGTGGCGGTGCGGCCGCTGCTGGGAGGAGAAGGGGCTGGTGTAGCCCTGGCCGTAGGACAGAGGGTCGTGCGGGGCGGAGAGGGAGTGGCCGTGGCCCCTGTCGACGGCGCCCTCCCCCGGGTCCACGGCGTCCGGAGACTTGGCCTCCTCCGAGGACTTGTGGCGGGCGGAGGAGCGCCTGCAGGACGAGTCCAAGGTGTTGCTCTCTCTTTCCGAGCGCGTGCTGCCCCGCCCGGGCGCCAGTCTGTCGGCGCGGCGCGGCGCCGGGCTGCTCGGCGCCGTGAGGTCCAGGCAGCTGGAGGGGAAGTAGCGGGACGCGGGCTCGTCGGCGTAGAGGTGCACGTCGTTCAGGTTTCCCACTGACTTGGCGTCGCTGAGCGTCCCGTAGCTCTTGGACAAGTTAAGGTAGGAGAACTTGGACGACGGCGTGGCGCCGTGGGACTCCATGTAGCGCCGGCCGTGTTTCTCCCCCGACTGGAGCGTGTTGGTCTTCCCCTCCACGAAAGAATGGCGGTTCTGCTGCGAGCGGAAGTTGGACTTGAGGTACTTGGCTCCCGGGCCGTCGGACGCCTTGGACCCCAGGTCGCCTTTGCTCTTGGCTTCGCCGGGGCTGAGCAGGTGAGGCAGGTTGCCGCTGGCCAGGTCCACGTTGCACGAGGTGGCGTGGTTGAAGATCTGCGGCGGGTAGTTCTTGGGATGCAGGGTGGGGCTGAGGTTGACGGCCGTGGGCATGTTGCCGTTGAGGAAGGCGTCGTTGTTGGGGTGGAGGTCTTCGTGCCGGGGCAAGCTGGAGCACTCTCTGCTGCTGGAGCGGTGGCCCCCTGAACTCTTTCCCCCGTGGCTCCTGGGCAGGAGCAGGCAAAAAGCACCTCAGTACACAACATTCAACTTTTACCATGAGTGGTGCCTGGTGGTGTTCCACAGGGTTCCATCTTAGGGCCACTACAGCGTGAACTACACTCGGGGTGCAATATCAAAGATCGCGAAGCTTTCCTCGATGGAAATAATTATTTTTTTCACTCATCTCACAGCCTGCTTTCAAGTTCCTGCCGATGAAAGAAGTAATCAGACTGCGAGGCCGTTTAATAGGAACAACTTTGACCCTTCGCTTCCCTAAACAAAGTGAGTCAGAGTGTTTGCGGTTTCTAGTTAATATTCTATTTAATTTATGTCTCACGTCAGTTCTGTTGGGCTCCAAACATCACATTGAGATAACCTGTGAAGCCGGGTTTTATGACAGAACAGAAATGGGCACAAATGTTGTTACTGCAGCAGATAATAACCCTACGGCGGCTCGGCGACGGCAAACAATCGTTCACACTTGCATAAGAAGGGAAAAACTTCTGCCTGTGCAGAAGCGGGAGAGGCCTCTGAGGTCCTCGGCGCTGACCTGCTGGGGGTGGTGTTGTCTCCGTGGTGAGGCTTCCTCTTGGAGGAGCGCACAGGTGTGGGCGTGGGCGGGCCGGGCCGCTCCAGCCGCAGGGTCTGGAAGGCGTGGTGGTTGAGGCTCTGCTCGGTGAGGAAGCGCTCGGCGGGGTTCAGCAGCAGCAGGCTCTGCCGGGCAGAGAGAGAGAGAGAGAGAGAGAGAGAGAGAGAGAGAGAGAGAGAGAGAGAGAGAGAGAGAGAGAGAGAGAGAGAGAGAGGGAGAGAGAGAGAGAGAGACAGAGAGAGAGAGAGAGAGAGAGAGAGAGAGAGGGAGAGAGAGAGAGAGAGACAGAGACGCCGTGAGCCGTCGGCCATCAGCGTAAATGCCACGTCGCCGCTTTCGCTTAATTGGGTCTCAAAGTCGCCAAAACGATAATTTGGAACACGGTTTGTGACATTTTTTCCCCTCAGTGGTACGAACATGTTTAATGAGCTCCAGGTCTCCAGGAAACAACGGACCGAAAAAACAAAATGCTTTGTTGATTTAAGTCTGCTGAGAAACTATTCGTCAGCAAGCAGAAAAAAACATCCCGTCGGATCGATGTCGGCGCTCCGCTCGAGTAGGCCTGATTGGAGGCGAGAAGGACGGACCCGGGATGACATTATGTTCTCAGTGAGTCACTCGCTCTGCCCAAAGTCTCGACACGGAGCTGGTGTTTACAGCAGTAACAGCAACATGCGGGCCGGCGGATACCGCAGAGCGACGAGGAGGCAGCGCGGCGCGGCCAGATAACGGCGCGGCTGTCAGGAGCGTTTGAGATAAGAGACGGACGCGTTGAAATACAAAATATCTGCAGCAGGCGGTGAGTCCCGAACCTTCAGCAGGTCCAGCAGCGCTCCGCCGATGATGCCCAGGTACCTGCGCTCCAGCGTTTGGGGGTGATTCACCGCAGGGAACTAAAGAGAGAACCAGAAGGAAACAACAAATGTCCGCGGGCGGTTAGCGGGTTAAACAATCACTGCTGTGTTATAAGGAATGTCAGCGTAGCAATGAGTAATGAACTAGTAGTTAAACAATAGTTAAAGGGTTTAACTATTGATCTTCAGCAGAAAAAGAGGGAGCCTCACCAATTCTCATCAGTATCTGGTTTCCTTTTCCATTTACTACCTGATTTATTTGTGTAATTTGTCCCAGGCGTGTCAATGAATGAATTCTCTCTCAGGAATCAGGTTTTTAAAGTCGTTGCATGTTGCAGTAATGCTGCGGTGGCTGCGTTATTGCGTCGCAGTCGTCTTAAGTGTTTCCCTGCAGACGCTGCAGCTCCTGCACGCAGACCACCGACCTCTGACTCGCAGCGTTTCACTGACGGCCGCAGTTTTGTAGTCGCGACTCTGACTGCAACCAAGACGGAGTCGAGCCCAAGAGTGGAGGACAGAGGCCGGTCCCACGCCGCATGACCCGCATGCGATGAAAAGCAGCGTAATCACTAATCCCACTGATCTGAAGGATGCACGTTCCCTTTATTAAACACCCACAGACGAAGGTCCCCCCCCCTTCATTCGCTTCCTTTTTATCATTCTCATTCTCTCCACTGGCCACAAGGGGGCGACTGCTCCGGTTGCAAAAATAAGTCAAGTTGCCGAGAAGTCGAGGAAGTCAGTTGATAGAAAGACTCCATTTATAGATAAATAGGTTTTTGAAAGATGACCTCCAGACGTTACCAAATTAAAAATGTGTGAAACGGCTCCGATTCCTCCAGACAATGTTCATTCGACTGCTGAGAACAAGACGTGTCCTCCTCCTCCTCCGAGCCTGGAAGCTTCGGCTTTTGCATCCGACCGAGTCGGAGAAGCTTTCCTGACGAAGGTGAAGCTCCGTCTTCAGAGCAGAGGAACTAATCAGAAACACGTATTCGTGTTCGGCCTGCGGCACAAATAACAACCACCAACATCCAGTTCTGTTGAGTTCAGCAACGTGGAACGTCTGTGGGAATTTAGTTGTTTAGTAACTGTCACAGCAAAAAGGGAAAAAACAAAAAAACATTTTGTTTCCTGTTTCTCAGTGTTTTTACCGTAGAAACAAAATCCTGTCATTTAAGCTCCACACCGCAGAGCGGACATTAAACTGTCGGCCGTTCACAGCGGCCAGTTTGAACACTAATATATATTGTAAAGGCGTGCGTGGGCGGGAGGCGCAGGGAAGGAAGGATTGCGCCCCCCCCACCTCACAGAGCGCGCAGGATGCGTGACACAGCATGAGTCACTGCGATGCGATCGGCCACGGCAGCGAGGAGGAGAGCAAACGAGCAGAGACGGAAAACCAACGACGAGGGGAGCGAAGAGAGACGGAAGGAGGTCGCAACGAGAGAGGGGGGGGGGGCGGAGGGGGGACGGCGTTAGCACGGCGTTACCCGCAGCCCGTGGAAGCGAGGGTTGTTGTAGAAGAGCTTCATCTGCTCCGGCGGGAGGGGCCCCAGGACCTTCTGGATGGTGAAGAGCTGGTCGATCTCGCTCTCCCCCGGGAACAGAGGCTGCCCGTCGCTCAGCTCGCCCAGGATGCAGCCCACCGACCACATGTCCACGGCCTTCCCGTACGGCGCCCTGCGACCACACGTGCAACGGGGGGGGGGGGGGGGGGGGGCTTTGAGAATAGCCACGAAAAAACAGACATTTTTCCTCCACGCTTCAAATTGGAATTCCGTCCTGGAAAACTAAAGCGTAGTAAAGAAACAACTAATTATTTTTTATTCTTAAATTCACAGAGATTAAAGCCTTAAAAGCTGCATTCTCTCTACCGCCCACCGGGGGGCGACTCCTCTGCTCCCATAGACGTCTATGAGGAAATGACTCATTGACTCATTCTCTCTGGATTTATTCCCTCAGTAAACATTGTAAACATTAGTTTATGGTCTCAGTCTCTAGTTTCAAGTCTTCTTCAACACAGCACGATGTTCATTTAGTAAATGATGGTCCATTTAGATAAAAATGACCGGTTTCTCTCCGAATTACTTGTCCCTCTTGACACATCGCTAACCAAGTGTCTTTTTGCTGCGGCCGTAATCCAGGACGGCGACCGCAACATCGCCCACCTCAATCCTTCAGAACGTCACTCGAACCGGGCTGCGTTAGCGTGTGGACGAGAGGCCAGAGCGTCGAGGACAATATGTTTTTCACTTCTAAATATCCCGCCGATGGGGCCCGAAAACAACTGTGGACGTACCCAAGCAGGAGCTCCGGAGAGCGGTACCATCTCGTGGCCACGTACTCGGTGTAGTTGGCATCCGTCCCCTCGGATAGATTACGTGCGAAGCCTGGCGAGAGGAGAGAGGGAGGCAAAGTAGTGTGACGAGGAGCTTTATGATGCCCTGTACATAACGAGATGACGGAGGTTCAGAGCATTCAGAGGTGCAGGTTATAAAGCGCTTGAGTCAGGCAACAAAAGACATCTTTGTTTTCACGCGTGTGGCAAAGTTCATCCGCAGCTTCAATATTCAGTCTATATTGAATGTTTTAGCCAAAATGCAGTTAATAGATGTAATTCTCGTGGTGTCCACTGGGGGCATCGGTGCAGCCTAACATGAGACATGTCTGCTCGGCCTTCATGTCCGTCCTCTCGACGTCTCTGGCCGACACAGAGAGGACACAGCATGTCTGCAGTCTCTCACTGCAGATTGCATACGCCATGCCCCCCCCGCCCTCCTCCCCTCCCCCACCGCGGTAATGTTGTGGCGCTACCAGATTGAGCCGGCGTGCGATCAGCCTCTTGTTTTCCCAACACGTTCGGGGGGGAAAAGACGCGCGACTGCACACAGCACACGATGCCGGGACGCAGCGGCGAGCCAAACGAGGCCACGTGGGAATTAACACTCATTGGCTTCGTCAATCCTTTCCTCACGGTGGGGGGGCGGAGGAGGAGGAGGGGGGCGGAGGAGGAGGAGGGGGGCGTGTTTTACGACGGAGGCGCTCACCGAAGTCGCACAGCTTGAGGACGTCTTCGGAGCTGATGAGCAGGTTCTCCGGCTTTATGTCTAAGAAGAGAGAACAGATGGGGGGGGGGGGGGGGGGGGGGGTCAGAGGGGAGGGGATGATTACAACATCTCACGTGTTCCATCCGCCTCATCGAAGAGACACACAAACCTTTATTCTCACAAAATGCAGACAGAATGTAACTTAAAGTTTGGGATGGTGGGTGACGGTGTGCGTGTGCGTGTGCGTGTGCGTGTGCGTGTGCGTGTGTGCGTGTGCGTGCGTGTGTGTGTGTGTGTGTGTAGCCGGGGGGCCATTTGGACGCCTGCTCTGCTGCGCTGCCATCAGGCTCACACGGGCCATCTGCGTCTGAACGCTCGTCCTCTCGTGAACAACGGGATGATTTCAACGCATCAGCAAAGAGCGTCGCTCTTCACGTTCCGGTTCATTTAGAAACGTTCTTCCTTCAGACGAGTGGAAAGAAAACGTTCAGACACTTTGTTTCTGCTAAATTCACCAAACGTCGCCATTAGATAAGGACTCATTGGCATATTTAAACATCTCTCCAGGAGCTTTTACATCAAACGATCTCGCGGCTTCATTCCGCTCTGGATTCTCGATGTCACGACTTCTAACACGTCAACAAAAAGATTCAAGAGCTTAAAACGTATGAACAAACACATATTTAAAGATTAAGATAATACTTAAGTTTGCATTTTTAAAGATAACATTGCGTTTGTTAAAATCTGAGCACGGATGGTGAGTGGGTAAAGTACCACGCTCTGTGCCTGAGCCTGAACGCCTCCCTCTGCTTCGCTGAAGCCCAAAGAGCTCTCCGCTGTTCTCACGGCGAATCCGGCCAAAGTAAAAGACTACCTCGGTGGACGATGTCGTGCTTGTGGCACCAGTGGATGGCTCGGATCAGCTGGTAGATGTAGCTGCGCGCCTTCTCGCTGGCCACGCCGTTCGGCAGCTCCTCCAGCAGCTCCAGCATGTTCTGACATGGAGACAAACACATGAACAATGAAGTCCTCTGTGAACAATCACAGCCACAAGTCCAGAGAACGCAAACTTGTCTTAGTGCAGAACCACAGTTATAATGACACAACTATACACACAAAAATGGAGGCTTGTGTGTCTTCAGCAGCTCGAAGTTTAGTCAAATTCTATTTGACTGATTCTGAACAAAGCAAACAGTTTGTTTGTGGCGATGAAACTTTCACCACAATAAGCTTTGTTCTGGTTGCTTTTTGTGGCACACGTGGTGCGTTCAGGGGCCGTTGGAGAGAAGAGGATCGGACGGTATCGGTGTTTCGGGGCTCAGCGGGCTGAAAGAGGAAGCGGCTCACCTTCTCCACATACTCAAAGACGAGATACAGCTTCCCGCGTCTCCGGAACGCCTCCTTCAGCTCCACGATGTTCTCCTGCTTGAGCGTCCGCAGCATCTTGAGCTCCCGAAGCGTTGTTTCTTTGACCTCCTCATTTTCTGGGGGGCAGCGAGACAGAGGACGGAGTCAGGGAAGAGGGCGGAGTCAAGGCAGGGGGCGGAGTCAGGGCCACGGCGTCGGGACGAAGACGAGAGGATGCGGATGCATTTCTTTGTGGTCCACTTACCTTCGCTGTCCTTGAATTTCTTAATGGCCACGATTTCATTGGTGTCCTACAAAAAAAAGACAAATCAATGGATCGATGGTTCCACAATTTGAGCAGTCAACAAATTGATTATTTGACTTTGTTCATAACTGCCAGCGACTCAAAACAACCGACCGGCCACCGAGTCCCAGTTTCACTGAGAACCCGCGTGGAGGACCCCCCCCGTTCCTCCACGCGTCCGTGTCCTACTTAGGCCCAGTATTCCTGCCACGGCTCGCGGCTCTGCTCCAGTTAGGAAGCCAAAGGCGGCATTGAGAAGAGATCCAAAAGGGTCGAGAGCCACGGCTTTCGACCCCAAATCACATCAACAACGACTCGATTAGCGGCTTCGGCTGGTTTCTGCTGTGGTTATGAGAATAAAGACCAGTACAGCTGCACTGGTTTGCCCACTTAGTCCCTCTGTGAGTACGTTTCTGCACGTTTCTGTACGTTTATGAGTCCGTGCTGCACCAGCTGAGGGTTTATTTTTAAGTCCTGTGTTATTTTTCGGGAACGTGCGTTCGATTCCTCCACGATTCATTCCACAAAGTAATGTGTGATCATTATTGTTATTGTTATTATTGTTATCGACCTTGAGGAAACAGAGGGCGAATCAAGAGGTGGGCGAATCCCCTCGGGCCTTAAGAATTAGCCCCGGCCTACAGGGACGGAGACGACCTTCCGTGCGTCTCTGGCTCCTGATTGGACCGCACGGCGCTCCATCCAAGGTGACCCATTTAGCGCTCTCTGTCCCAGTTTCTGCTCACTGGGAGCAGAAAATAACTGTTCCCTTCAAAGGGGGGCGGACAGACGTCCTCTAAATAAACGCAGAACCTTCTGACAGCCGATTCTTTTGGGGGAATCAAACCCGAGCCGACCGACATCAACTCTATTGTGTGTGAGAAAAAAGGGCCGTCGGTTATGTAACCTGCAGCGTGACGCTGAGGCGCCGCTGAAATAAAGGATGTTAAGAAAAGACATTTCTGATGAAGGGGGGACGGACAGGACGGAGCAGCGCCGGTGACTCACTTAACTATTCACTACTCGTCCTACGTCTCCGTGTCTCAGGGACGAGGTCGCCGTAGGAACTCGGTAGGAGATCAGGAGGAACCTCTCGGAGGAGGACGTAGAGACAGTCAATCAGCGCGTTTGACTCCAAGGGACCATAATTCACTAAATGAGCATCATGCTGATTGAAGAAGACCTGAAACTAGAGACTGAGACCATAAACTCATGTTCACAATGTTTACTGAGGTAACAAATCCAGAGAGAAGAAGAGTCATCTCCTCATAGACGTCTATGGGAGCAGAGGAGTCGCCCCCTGCTGGTCATGAGAGAGAATTAGTGAAGCAACATCAAAAGGCTTTTCCGACTGTTATTAACGTTCTCATCAGAGACGAGAAGCTCTGCGTAGGAAAGGAAAACGTCCGGATCGCGACGTTACGTTTCCATGGAGCCGGTTTATAAAGAAGAGAAGAAGAAAAGCAAATCAACCACAGTGTTTCCCCTGGGAGTTTTTTTAGCAGTGGGGTAGTTCTGTCGGAACCTCCACCCCCAACCCGCCCGCTGCCGCCGCCACCCTCACCGGGACAAGTTTTAAGTATGAAACTGGACACTTTGCTGCTGAAATGAAACATTCATTTGTGTGCCTTGTGCACACATTTTATTTTTCGTGGTTTTTGGAAAAATAAGTCCACGGCTCGGTCGTAGGGGAACTTTGATGCTGAGTAGCATCCATGCTGCTGGATGGTCCCCCTGCAGCCTGTTCCTGTTTACCTATAAAGGCATTTTTTAAAAATGGAGTGTCAGTGATATTGATAGCCAAACCATCTTTAATTTCACATAACACTGAAATGTCTCACCCTATTCATCGTGGAGAAGTTTGGGGACCCCCGGCTTTATATCGTAGTACCACCAAAAAATAAAAACTACTTTCCGCCCTGGTTATATCACTTACAGTTCTCAAGGACGCACACACCGACTCGCGTTCCCTTGTCAGCCGGGTGGCGCGTTCCCGCTCGCTGTGTGAAGCGCGCGTCTCCGACACGCTCATTTCCTATTTTGAGACTGTGGCGGCAGAAATTTAGCCGTGGCGGGCCGCCACTACCAAATCAACGTAGGGGAAACACTGAACCAGAATCCTTCAAATGGTTTTGTTCAAAAGTTTGGTTAAAGCTAATAGTTAATTTGCTTTGTTTTTAACAAAACGGAAAGCGAATGAAAAGCAAAAAGAAAATGTCTTTGTCACATTTCCCACTCTCCATCCTCGCAGGAGAGGAAGTCCGCCAGCCGGCCGCCATGCCGCTTCCTGTTGCAGAGGGCGGGGTCACCGTGCGTTCCAAACACCTGGCGGTTCGCTCTGCAGGTTGTGAGTCTATTTATATCCTCCAAACACGAGGAAGAGCGAGGAAGAGCGGGATGACGCACGGCCTCGTCGCTGCAGAGGCACCGAGTCTTACCTCACCGCGTTGTTGTGGAAATGACGGGAAAGGAACTTTAAAGTGCTGAAAATAAACCTTTGAGTCCTTGAGGTCCACCTGCGTCTGCTGCACTTTTCTCTCAGGCATGAAAAGCCGGAAGCATCATTCAGACCTTTTCACCCAATGCACATTTTCTGCTGCAACTATTGGCGACAAAACGTCACTTTTCACGCCATTCACTATTTATTTAAGCAACGAGGTTCTCAGGTTTATCCAGGAATGTTTACTCTTGACTTTGACCCTTGACCTTTAGCGAGCACGCAAAAGAGAAGCAGGTGAATCCTGTGAGAAAACACCTCAGAGGAGGCGGAGCCCCGACGCCATGACGGTGCCACCCGAAACCTTCATGGTGCATTCCTGGGGGCCCCCCCCCTCCCTCCTCTTAGACAAATACCCCGTGCCCGCCCCCCCTGCCATGTGAGGGGCTTATCCAAGATTTAGATCAGCTGATTAACCTTTGTGTTTGACTTCAGAGGCGAGTTCTGGTGAAACGGCCCCCCAGGAGAGGAAATAAATGATACATATGTAAACTGAATCTATGTAACGACTTATTGATCAAGCGCGGCTGTGAGGTCGACAGCAGGTGTCACGGGAGGAGTCGCTCTCGTTTCTGTTTACTTCGCTCAAACAACGACTATGGAACGCAGAGACTCCCCCCTCAGCGGCGGGGGAGGGGGGGGGGGGGGGGGGGGACTTTAGAAGCTGTGTTACTTTCGAAGCAACGCACCTTGAACCTCCACTCAGCTGTCTGAACGTAAACGAGCCAAAAAGCAGCAGATATTTGATCCCAGGAGCTCAAAGCATCCGAGGTCACGAGGTCGCGGCGGCGTCCTCGGAGGGGCAGCGCAGAGACTTCACGCGGATAATCCGATAGCTGCTTCCGTTTTTGTAGCTTTGGTTTTCGGTGAAAAACAACAGTCCTTCACTCTGCACAGAATCACAGCTATAAATAGAGAGGACTCTTCTGTAAAGAATAAAGCTGCTATAATGGCAGAGAACTCTAAATTTACCTCGGCCTGAAACACGTTTTTCCCATTACAGAAAAGCTGAACATGTCCCTTTGATGATCCCTTTATAAAATAAATGTATAAAAGATGAGGCAGAACTACGAGACAAAAGCTTCTGCGTCTCCCAGTGACGCCTTTGCAAAAGGCGGCATGTTGCAGTCCCGGCTTTTATGTTAAATAATTAAAAAATAAATAAAAATCACTCTTAGGCCAGTGTCGGTTGCGTCCAGCAGCAGAAGTGGACGTGACGTCTTTCAGCTCATCTTCACTGGTTGGTGAGGGAGAGCAGTGAAGTATAAAATCAGTCCAGAAACAAAAGCTAACAGCTTCTTTCACCTTGTATGTAAAGAATTCTGTTAATTTGATTTACGATGGACACTCTTTGAGACCGTTAAAACAGTGAGGATGGAAAGTAGAGCGTCTATTTGTGTCTCCAGCTGCTTCATCTGTTTGTTTCTGGCTCATGAAGCTACTTTGGTTTTCTGCCTCTTCCTGCGCTGTGACACTATTCAGCGCTGTTATATTTTTTAAACCATGCAAATGAACTTCGGTCATCTGTGATCACACAAGTAGGCCGGTAGGTTTTGGACCAGCATGCACCTGGCTGAGCATCTGTGTTTTTCTTTTTTTCCAAGGCAGGAGACGCAGCAATTTCCATGTTCTTACATGACCTTGCTTATTTTTGTAGAAATAAATCAGGAAGTCCTTCTCCCGCGTGCACCACGTACCCACAATGCAACAGATACTGTCTTTTTTCTACATCGGGGCCATTTGATCGCCCCACATATCTCATTAGAGCGCGACGGCCGCGCTGCGCCCACAATGAGGAGATTACACCTCCTCTCTGTGACGCCGGCCGGCTGCTCAGTCACAGCTCACATGTTAGAGTACGTGAGGGGGGGGGAGATACGCATTACACATTATGTAGATATATATTTATTTGTGTACCTAATTATGCAGCAGAGGTCTGCGAGTTAGCGCGTGTCGATTCACACCAACAATACGATACTTTCCAGATGGCACCGTTCCATATTGATCCTTCCTTTTTTCCACGCGTCAAGCAATGCATTTGGTTTTTTACAGACACACGCACACACACACACACACACATACAAGGCCAAAAAAAGAGCGGCAGAATGTCACACTTCTTGGGGGAGCCGCGGCTCTTTTGTTGTGCAGCAGAGAGATAATGAAGGTGCAACGAGCTAATTATGGAGACACGTTAGCCGTGTAAGCTAACGTCAAATCGAGCCGGCCGACGGCCTTTTTTTTTGTGTGTCAACCGTCGTGGCAACAAGCCGCTGAGGAGTTTGTTAACGTCGTAACCGCGGTTATTTCAGCCAACCGTGTCCATTTACCTGTGATACAACATTGTTGTTGTACTACTCATTTTGGCCACAAGAGGCTGAAGGCCAAAACTGTTCAAAACGCGCTAATGAAAATGGTGGTGTTCTTCCACAGGGACCGTGTGTCAGGCTTTGACCTGTTCACATTTGCAGTGATCAATACTTGCGATCGTGGGGACGTAAATAAACACGGTTGAGACGATGTGTCGCAGGACAAAGCAACAAGCTCCGTCTGTTGTGCGACCGAGGCAACATTTGGCGTTTGCAGCTGCTCGGCCCGCGATCAATCCGTCTAAATGACGAAGCCCGGTAATTACAGGCTGCGATTTCCCCCCCCCACCTCCGGCCTCTGAGTGCCCGTCGACATTTCATTGCCCACTCTCACACTTCAATAAACTGGATTCTGATTCTGGGGAGGCTTTTATCACACTGTTTGTAATTAGGTCAGATTTAACGGAGGGGGGGGGGATACGTTAAAACCACAGAATGTGCAGAAGAGGACGTAGCTGCCGTCACCCACTGATTTGTGGCAGCGGGAAACTATTGCTTGTACGAGTTAGGCCGAACGGGAAGTTTCTTACAGCTGCATTCTCTCTCCTGACCAGCAGGGGGCGACTCCTCTGCTCCCATAGACGTCTATGAGAAAATGACTCTACTTCTCTCCTGATTGATTCCATCAGTAAACATCGTAAACGTGAGTTTATGGTCTCAGTCGCTCGGATGATGTTTATTTAGTAAATAATGATCCATTTAGAGTCAAACGGACCATAAAGCAGGGGATGCTTTAGGGCGGGGCTTGACTGTGATTGACAGGTCTCCATCAGAGTTGAGTCTGTCGTCTCTACATCCCCCCGACTCAGGTAACCAGTAGAGGAAAAAAGGGTAAACACCAAAGTAAAGGAAATGAATGATTGTGGGAAATGTCAACAGCCGCTGCAGGAGACTTTCTGTGCGATCGACTCGTGGCCTCGTTCAAAAAGTAACGAACAAGCAGGCGTAACAATGGAGTTCTTCTGAAAAAGGGTACATTCCATCGCGGCTTTTTGGTCTCTTTGAAGAATTTTCATGGATTATCACCAGAAGACATGTTCCAGAATCTCAAATGTTTTAAAGAGTGACAAAGTTTAAATGTGGTAAAAGAAACAAGTGAGGACTCGACCAATGAGCAACATGGTGATCGCATGAACATCGATGACGTCTTACCTTGTGTCGGCACTTCAAAACAACACCGTAGGCACCTTAAGAAAAGAAGTAAACGCTGTGTCAAACTTTTAGTCAATCCCACATAAGTCCCACATGGACAATAGTAAAAACTATGACATCATGAATTCCGTTTTTAAATGTTGATTTGTGATGCAGGCTGAAGGGGCAAATTTAGTTTACAGGCTGACTAACAGTTGGCTAATAATGCTAACCGGTACTAATAAATCGCAAGTAGTATAAAAATAATTATTGTAAAAATCTGCAAACAATATAATGTATACATTTTTCTTCAATAGCGACAAACGTTTTGAATATTATAAATATAAAAACAAAGGCTAAATATGCTGAACAGTTTAAATTATTCAAACCTGTATTTGAGTGTTTGAGTGAATTCCTAGTTGCGCTGAGGAGATCCGAATTTGATGGTTTTCAATGTGTGTTCAATGACCGTCGGAAAGATAAAACTCTGACGATCACGACCCTTTTTTAAAGGCTTCTTCTGTTAACAAGAATAAAGTGAATATATTCCCGCTACAAAAAAAACAACAGGTGGTTCAGAAAGTAGGACACAAGAGCTGGCAAGCTACTGTAGTTCTGATGTTATCGACCCTGGCAGTCGCACACACACACACACACACACACAAACACACACACAAACACAGCCTGAGGCCTTGATAGGAATTCTTGGACAGAGCAGCATTATGAGGAACTGCTCCGTGTTCCTTCTCAAGCAAACACTGAGGGGAAGTTAGATTTAAGGCTTCAAGACTTTCATTTAAATTCCATTCTGACTGAAATACAGGTTGAAAAAAGCAAAACGAATTACTTTGTTCAGGGGCAGTAAAAACACACACACACACTCTCTTGTTTCTTACAGGCCTCGGATCGGTAGCCTGCGTAGAATCGGGCAGCAATAATTGGCATTGTAACATTTGCTGCACTCTCGTCCCAAAAGGACGAACGAAATTGACCGAGCTCAAGGTCGGCGAGGAGGAATCCATGGCGCCGCGTCCGGCTGAGCGCACGCGGCCATTAGAGCACGAGGCCGAGCACTGCCGGGCTCAGACGACCTCGCGGCTTAATGTGCCACCAAAAGTGCTGACGGACTCATCTGTGTGCCGTCGGCCTTCTGCGTCCAGTTTCCCACTGAGGTTTAGCCACACACTTAACTCACACACTCACACACACACACACACACACACACACTCAAACGTTTCAAAAAGCTTCCAGAATACGGGAGTCAAATCTGGGAGAACCTCTGGGAACCGGCCGCTTTGTATCAGGTGAGCGGCTCGAGGAGAAAGAAGAACCCTCAGAATTTAACCATCAAAAGATGAAATGTGTCCTCAACCTCATCGAGCCGCACAATCGCAAACGATGGTTTGCTGAAAATTGGTGACGTGTGTTCTTGTGAAGAACGCTCGTTTTTTCCCTGGTTCCATTTTGCCCCCCGAGAACTCTCACCTTCACCCACGATCCCCAGGACTTCAAATTTATTCATCACATCACCGATGTCAGGGATCTTCATGAAGTCAAAAGGCGGGCGGCTCGTCGGGCTGGAATCCGGCCTACAGGGCGGCGCGTGGCGGCCGGGCGGCGGCTCCCGAGGGGCGCGTGCCGTCTGTGAGCCGCAGCGTCCGCCCCATGCCTCCTTCGGTGGTCACCTGCAGAGAAACCACATCAAGTGATGTCATTACATGCATGGACATACACATAGTAAATAATATGTATAGGCTCTTTTAAATATCAACATAAAAAGTTGTTCTTCAGTGACACAAAACCGGCCGTTAATTACGTTAATTAAAATTCCAGTATAATACATGCATATTGTTCGTACTATAGTCATAGAATTAAGTATTTATTAGCCCAAGCAGTGAAGCGCGGTGGAATAAACATGCTAGCTAGCCAGTGGATAGCGGGTCATTTAGCTAGCGTAGCGGCTGGTCCACCAGTCTGTGCCCCTCAGTGAGGACACGCTAGCTAGCGTAAAGCTAACTAGCTAGCTAGCAAGGATCTGTCTCCAGAGCTTGTCTGACCATAACAATCAACAGAAGCAGCCATTTTATTTCGCGGTAGTCCAATCCCCAGCGTTGGACATGACAAAGCTAGCCTGCTTCGTGGGGAAGGTTTGTTAGGTTCGTTGGGGTCAGGGTGGTTTTACTTTAACGCCACACTGGGTACATCGAATGAGCAAAACAGTGTACATTTGCTTTTGTACTTGTGAAATCACCAAAGGAAAACAGTTGATTGTTGTTGAAAGTCAACCACAACCGATTACGGTTAAAATAAAGCACCGGATCCCAGACTGCAATTTAAAAGGACGTTTAATTACGGCTGCGCTCATCTTTTCATTCCACCGAGCACGAAACACCGAGTTTGTTTCAGATATTTTGAGCATCAAGTTGAAGTTGTGATAACACCGATGTCATCAGGGTTAACTTGGCAGGTTTCAGTAAATCTCCCTCTGGAGGTGTGGAAGATGATTACACAACTGATTTCACAGGCCCATGTATTTCACGGCTTTTACACAAAATTAATATGAATAAATTATACATTATTAAAATGATGGGGAACAAAATTCCTTTTTTCAGAGGGCGAATCGGCACGGCGCGATCTCTTAATGCGATGAAAGCATCTGCTTCGGTATCCACGTGCTCTTCACTCTTATCAAATCAGACGAGACTCCAGATATCACTTTCTCCATTTCATCTTCTCCCCGCTGGAGAAGCTCGGAGGACCTGCTGATCTCCACACATCTCCCAGCCTCCACGCTGTGGGCTGCTCGTCACTCGGCCTGAAAACCTCAGCACCCCAAAATAAAACTCTTGTCTCCCGGAGCACCGGACCGCTGCTCCCCTCATCTCCCTCATCCCGACGCCATCTGCACCACCGAACCGACGGCAAACTGCAGGTGAACTTGAGAAGGACGAGGATGACGAGGATGATCACGCAAAGAAAAAGGAAGAAGAAGAAAAAAGGCCCTTTTCTCAACCTACACACAGTGGCACGCGGCCGGTTGAGCCGATTTTAACCGAACACTGTGCGGGGCCCCAGGAGGCGGCTATGAGCAGGAATGCAGCGGCTTGTGTGGATCATACACTTCGTCTTCATCAACAGAATGACTCATGCGTGGTGATGGACTCAGTCCGTGGAATTCAAAATGCAGGACTTCTTCAACCACCTCTATTGGACTATTTTTTTTTTTTTACATACATTGGGTTTTTTATTCATTTTTATGAAGACATTTGTTGCACCAGCTTACGTCACTACTGTTAGTTTGAAAAACACACACAACACAGCAAACATTTACGTTCACAGTAAAATTGTAACATTGTGATTTTAAAACAGTGATAATGATTCCTGTTGGTGTAAATGTCTGTTGCTTCTCACATCCCGCACTAAAATGATTGTTGTTTTTTTTGGGACATGCACTGTGTCTCTCTGCTGTGATGTTGCGTTCAAGTGTCCCCACAGAATGAATTCAGCTCATCCTCCAATGCAGAGAGCAGCACATTGAATCACACAAGTCACACATCGGGCCAACTTGACACAAATAAACTCACTTTCTTCCTCTTTTTGGTAAAATTCATCAACCCCAATGTCAGTTGTTGTTGTTGAAAATTACCCATAAATATATGCATATATTTATAGATATTTATTTATTTATTTCCCCCCCCACAAAACCCACGCAAATTAGCTTCAAAACAAACCTCAGCTGCCTTTTTATCCTCGTGCGCTCGAGCTGAACACATTCACAATTTTTCTAGAAAGCGCGCCGTTAAAATTCCTGCACATTTGTTTTAAAGATAAAACACACTACTCACTCGGTCACAGTTCGGGGCGAAAACGATGGAAGCGGGCCCGTACATCCACCCACCGACGGAGGTGTTTTCATTGCAGCAGGCGGCTCCGGTAACCGGATCGTGCGGTCGACGAGCTGCGAGCCAGCGGGTTGCTAGGCAACAGTTCGGAGGGGCGGCGACGGCGGCCAATGAAAATGCGTCAAACGCCTGCTCAGCGGAACCGCCTCTTTCGCGTGTACCAATCAGGGGGGCGGAACGACCGCAACGAGGGGAGGTGAAGAGAGGGGAGAGGGGAGCGTGGGGGCCGTGTTGCGGTCTGAGGGTGTCTCACGTGAAGTGGGACATTATTGTTCTAATTTCTCAATTACACATTCCACAACATCACACCCGACTTGAGTACGAGCACATGCACTATGGAGTAACTACAATGTTGTTGTTATTATTATACAAAGCCACACTATCATAAATAGATACACATGTATATGTATTTGTATTTGGACCGTAAGGGCAGCATCCTCCTTCCATCTCGTTTTCTGCAGTTAACTTTTTCCCATTTGTCGGTTTTCTGATCCTTTCTGATGAAATATAACCACAAACCGTTTAAAAGGTTTTCTGTTACTTCCTTCGCTCTTCTGTTCAGCTGCGGGTTTTCAATCTAATGTCTCTCATTTAAATGTCAAGAAGGCTTTGATTATTCATTAGTTTTTGGTGAATAGAAAAGTCAGTCTTATATAATTTCCTCATCATCAGAGCAGAAATATATATATTTTTTTAAAAACCTGCGTGTTTTCATCCAAAAAGTCAACGTTATGAGCTATTGGTATTAAAAACACGGAATTATCTTCACAGCTTTTTCGTGGTTGTAACACATCGCATGAATCTCTGCTGCCACCTACAGGACGAACCTAAACCGCAGTCTGAGCGGTCGACGTGTCCATTAAACAGCACCAAAGCTTATTTGCTGTATTTCTCATAATTGACTAGATGCAACCTCGTGTTTTGTTTCATGTAACACATTATTATTTTATTGGAGAGTAAATTAAAAATGAACAGTATTGCCCTTTTTATTTTTGTGTAGGTAATTGTATTTCTTTGGGATTGATTATTGATTTGTGAATATCAGTCGGCTCATTCTCTAAAAATTGCAGAAGGGAGACAAACTGATAACTTCTTTGTGCTGAATATTTGTAATTGTCAGATAACTTAAGGATAACTTAATTTTATGATATAATCAATAGGCCATCTTGCATAAACACATAAAAGCTCTAACATTTCCTTCTTAAGTGTATTGGAAGTTAGAATGAAAATGGTAAAAGTAGCTTCAATTGGTATTGGACTATTTTGTTACATTCCGTCAAAGTCATAAACTATGTGGAGGAAGTCTGTGTGAAACCAAACAGTCGATGGATTTCCAAATGAAAGCCTACAGTAAATATTATTATTACTACTTTAGGAGTTTCCACCTGTGCTGAAAGCTGCTTTGAATATTTTTGGGACTACGATGTTGGAGGTTCCAGTTAGAATAGTCAAGACTTTAAAGCAAATTTGTAGGCGGGGGAAAACACAAGTTTCAGACCTTTGAGGGGGAGGTTCTGAGTCACTTTCTGCTATTTCAAGAATGTGATGAAGTAAGAGCGGCAATGGTTATCAACGTTTTGGTTGTGAAACTCAAAAAACCTTTTGACTGTTTTGATAAAGATTTGTAATTTGTTTTAATTAGTATAATTTCTTTGTTAGAAACATCACTTCGGGATTTAATATCAACATCATCTTTTAATGATTGTATTTTATAATTGAAATATGTTATTATATGTGGTGTTCTTTATTTAATGAAAACAACTGTCACAACAAAAATCACTTTCCTAAATAATTCAATCCTTTCCTTCAAAATCATTTAAAAAATAAAGCCTTTTATACTTCGTCAAAAATATATAAAATATACGAATACACATATATACTACATATATATTATATGTGCACACGTATATGTGTGTGTGTACATGTATGTGCATATATGTAAATATACATATATAATGTAAACAAAGTTGTATTGAAAACCATGTTTATTAGTCTCTCTTTGGAAATACGAAATTTACACGTAACATTTCGTAAGACAGTTTGGAAAGTATTGACTCCTGGGTGACTAACATGTCGTTGGCGCAATTATTAATATCAAATACCTCACCATAACAAATACATATAACATTGGGCTGCTGAAGACCAGCGCCACACTGGTACTCGTGTATATTCATATTTATTTATTTTACTGTAGGATATTTTTTAATTGAATTGTATTCATTTTTAGATGGAATGTTCTTAACGTGTTTTTGTATCACTTTTAAGCAGCAGCAATCATAAAGACATTTCAAAGAATAAAAATAAGAAGATGAGCCACTCCTCATATTTTCCGGAAGCGTAAACAATGGACCGACTAGCACGGACGCCGATTGGTTAGAAACGAGTAAACCTTTTCCCGGTTGGCTGTAAGCGTCAGTGTCGCGATACGTGATTGGCCTAACCGATTTGCACGCAGAGCACGACGATGCTGCTTCGCTTACGTCGGTGCTCGTAATGTAAATATACCATCTTTGGCCCAAATGCGCGTAAGCATACGCTACGTTCGTGGAAAAAAAAATGGCAGCTGACGCTTAGAAAAGAAGTGTGTTGCTCTTCGCTCGAATAAACAAAAACAAAAAAAGAAACCGACGGAGCATGTAAGTTTTTTTTCTTCTTCAGACCTCAGCGAGGAAGAGTTTTGGGAGAGTTTGTGAGCTGAAGCTACACAGATCGCACTACGTGTAATTGTGCCTGGTAATATGGAGGATAACTGCTATTAGAGGGTTAACGCTAAGGTTAGCCAAACCGAGTTATTAGCCATCTCCGGTAGCTTGCGAACCGAGCAGTCCCAGTTGTCAACATTGGGCCCAGGCTATCACCTGGAACCCTACAACGCTGCTGGTATTACCTCAATTAGATAATACCTGTTATTTTGTGTTTTTATTACACAGTAAGTACAGTAGAAGTGTACATTACACCTATATCGGCGGTTGGCCCAGTTCCAATCAGCACGCTGGTGAGGTGATACAACCGGGTTAACGTTAGCTAGCTGGGGAAAACATTTAAAAGTGAGCGGAAAAGGCATCATTTTAGTGCAACGCCAGGTAAGAACAACATCCTTAAATATTAACGGTATGTTAATTTGACTCGAAGTACATTTAGTTGGCGTCATTATAACAGTCTCTAATTTGACCGTAAGGTTAATGACGTAACGCTACGTCACATATCCGCGGTTCCCTTCACTGTTAGGGGTCACGCGTTTCCTGTTTTTCTCATTTCTTTTACCCAGAGATGTGACGTCATAGCTGCTTCTATATACTTATTACCCAGTTTCAGTGGTGGAGGAAGTACTGCTCTGTGGACGCGGTGTTACTACCCTTTATTACTACCCTTTATTACTTCTCTGTACAAGTCAAAAAGTAAAGTACCAAAGGTTAAAATATTTAATGCATCTTTTTGTTAATTGCTGGATGTTGATCACTTTGAAGTTGCAGTTGGTAAACGTGGGACTAACCGTAATTACGTCCTAATTACTGTCCATCTCATGACGTATCAGTATATCATTGTACTTTTCCTAAAATGAATAACCATATTTAGGCCTTAAAAGTTTTTAAAGGACTCCACGATGGCATTAAAATGTCAGCCTGTTTCTACACGAGGACCAGATGTGCTTAGTTCTTACAGCGAACGATACTTATCCACAGGTTTAAAGTTTGGACCGTGCGAAAGAAAATACAAATACACAGAAAGACAAGATAAAAAAAACAGTAATATCGTGTTGCAACTTCAATCCACTTCACATTCGTTCCTGTAAAAGAGAATGTTGTTTTTAACATCATTAATCATCAGCCAATGTTTGACATTATTTCTTCCTGGTTTAAAGCACTGAGGGTAATAGTTATGTACAATGAGTGCAAGTAAAAGAACAAGAATGGACCAGAAAACACCGTTTAGTCATTGCACTGAATAATACCAGGATCATTGTTGGAAGCTTTGAAAGCTATTATTTTTATCTTACAAAACAAAGACGTTATTTCCTCACCAAGCCGCATTAACCCGCTTGAGAGCGCTGCATTTTAGTTCCACCTTTTTACCTTTCTCTTTAGAAAACGACCAGAAGCGGACTGGGCCGCCATCGGTCGCTTCGTAACGCCCCCGTTGGTCTCCACCCTAGAAACGCCGCCATCGGTCGCCATCATAGAAGCATTGGATTTGGTCGTCACCTGAGAAGCGCCGCCATTGGTCGCTATCGCAGAAGCGTCGCCATTGGATTCAGTCACCATGGGAAAAACGCCGCTAAAAGGTCAGCGCGCACATTTTATTTTGCCTGATAAAAGATCATTAGTGAAAATTAAAAGAGTTCAATAAAACCACTTGAAGCTCTACTTTTGTTAAGATTTGAGAAGACAAACTTTGCATTTTTATGTATGTATTAAATGTATGTATATATATCTGAAATATTTTTTAGATCAGAAAGACAGCAAAAAAGAGAAACCAGGAAGAATGGTTCCACTAACAGGTGCGACTCCTACGACAGCCAAAGGTGAAACTTACTCCTTCATACCTCGTGATGATGTTTGCCTCCATGTTTCTATATTTCCTCAGAAAACACAAGACGAGTCGTGTATATAACCAGGTTACGTTAAAGTGGTTTGGTTTACTCCACATATCACGAGAACCTTTTCTCTCTGAGGTCAGAGGTCAAAAGGAGGCTCTCCACACTCGACCTCTTTCAGGTTACAGATGCTGACGTTGTGACGAAGCAAAAAAACAACCGAAACAAAAAGTTCAAATTGATAATATCAATTTGATATTTTGCTTTTCTTTTTTTTTGTCAACTTAGTTTCTGATTTATTGTTCGGACCTCGGCACCTCTGAAACATTTTATTTATAAAAAGGGAAAAGTAAAGAAAATAGATATTTCCTAGTTTGAATTTTAGGAGTAATTCTACTTCTGTCTTTCTGATTTTGGTTTAGATGCTTTCAGCTGGGAGGAGTATCTGAAAGAGACGTCTTCCTCTCCGGCTCCACCCGGCTGCTTCCGTCAGGTATTTCCAATCGTAAAAGGATCGATTTGTTGTGCGGTTCCTTCGACCGGCGCTCACGCTGCCCGTCACATCCGTCCTCCAGGCCCGAGTCCCGCCCTCCAACGACTTCAAGGTGGGGATGAAGCTGGAGGCCCACGATCCGCGCAATTCTACCTCCGTCTGCATCGCCACGGTGATGGGCCTGACGGGCGTCCGACTGCGCCTCCGCCTGGACGGCAGCGACAACAGCAACGACTTCTGGAGGCTCGTGGACTCCTCGGACATCCAGCCCATCGGCAGCTGTGAGAAGAACGGAGACATGCTGCAGCCGCCGCTGGGTGAGACGTCTGGGGGGACGGGGGGACGGGGGGCAATTAGGTCCAGACGGGAGATGAGAAATCTAAATGACCTCTGCGATGGTCTCATCGCAATAATTCATCTTTAATATCATCACCACGGACAAAGCGAGCACAAAGATGAAATGCACAAAGGCGAAAGGGTAATAATTAGGGACAGTCAGGGTGGGGCAGACAACCCCCCCCCCCACCCCCCCAGCAAGAAGTACTTTGATCCGCAACGAAAGAGGCGGAGTATCAAGATCAAACCGATTATGAATAATCAGCCGGAAAGGTTACAAGTGAGTAAGTTCTGAGTAAGTTCATCTCACCCCCCCCCCCACAGGGTTCCGCATGAACGCCTCCTCGTGGCCGATGTTCCTGCTGAGGACCTTAAACGGCGCCGAGATGGCTCCAGCCGCCGCCTTCAAAAAGGTTCGTGCCGCTTTCACAAAACACAGAAACGCAGCGCGGCGCGTTTATTGACGAGCCGCATGGATTCCGCCCTCAGGAGCCGCCGAGGCCCCCGCAGAACAGCTTCAGGTCGGGCATGAAGCTGGAGGCCGTGGACAAGAAGAACCCGTACCTCATCTGCCCCGCCACCATCGGCGAGGTGAAGGGCGACGAGGTCTTCGTCATGTTCGACGGGTGGCGCGGCGCCTTCGACTACTGGTGCAAGTACGACTCGCGGGACGTCTTCCCGGTGGGCTGGTGCTCGCTCACCAAGCACAGCCTGCAGTCGCCGGGCAACAGCGGTGAGGAGGACCGGACACAAGAAATGACTAATATCTATTTAATGTTATTGAGAAAACATCTTCAAACTACTGCACTCATTCAACATTATATTTAACTGATTATCTTTGAACACATCATAATAACTTTATATTAATATATGTATTATATCATATAGCCCGAGCTGCGTAATGAAATTGGACCTCAGTTGGTTAGCCGTTAGCGGTGCTGCTAATGTTGCTAGCGCTCCTCCTGTTGATCTGAACACTGATTGGTTGTTCTCATCGCGACATCAGCCACTAGAGAAACATACATGATGTCATGATGACATATTCTACTGAATGATGGTCGATCGTCAGTAAAAGTGTGGAAAGAGTCTAAAACAGTTTTTTTAGTTTGTTGGATTTCTACTCGAGCGTCTCGTCTTTTTTAACCCCGACTCCCCTCATGCCGACAGTGACCCTGCCAAAGGCGGCGCCGACCTTCCTGGCGTCGCCCTCCAAGCCGAGCAGACGCTCCATGCAGTCGCCCTACCGACTCCCCACCCCCCTCCCCGCTCTGCCCGTCAGGAAAGGGGTCAGAGGTCGCCGGCCCAAGAGCGAGACCCTCGCTCTGCTCAAAGCCGTAGCGGAGGCCGCCGCCGCCGCGCGGAACGGAACGGCGCCCGAGAACCCGCTGCTGGTACCCCGGCCGCACAAGAAGAGAGGGCCGAAGCCCGGGAGCAAGGTGAGACCGCGTCCCCCACCGCGTCCCCCCGTCCACCTCGACGTCTTCCCAGTGCAAGCTAATGTGTTGCTTTTTTTTTTTTTTCTTTACAGAGGAAGCCCAAGATCCTCCAAAGCCCGGGGCCGCTGCCCAGCATGCGCGTTCCTCCGGAGAGCGGCAGCGGCGTCGTGTCGACGGGTAAACGCCGTTCCCTCCCCGCCATCAGCTGTGAATCAACATAACACAACAACCATCATAGTGTCTTCCTGTCCTCTCGTCCAGTGTGTGTCTACGTCAACAAGCAGGGGAACTGCGGCCCCCACCTGGACAGGAAGCAGATGCAGCATCTCCCGGACCACTTTGGGCCGGGCCCCGTGAACGCCGTGCTGCAGCAGGTGGTGCAGTGCTGCACAGACTGCGCGTACCAGCCCAAGGTCCTGCTCGGCGCCCTGCAGACTCACTCAGGGGGGGGGGAGGTGGTCAGAGGTAGAATCCTACTCTCCTCCAAGAAGCGTCTCACCTTTTTTAGGATAATGGCTTTATCGTTGAACGCAACTCGCATGATAAATGTAACACCCCCCCCCTCCCCCCTCCGCCAGTGAGAACCGACGGCGGCGTCCGCGCGGTCAAGCTGCCGGCGGCCTCCAGCCCCTCCTTCGTGCTGCGCTTCCTGGAGACGATGTGTCGCCACCTGCAGTGCGACAACCTGTTCAGCAGCCAGCCGTTCAGCCACCACGCCGCCTACGACGGGACCAAGTCAGGTGACTTCTCATCCCACGGGGAGAAACGGGGGGTGGTGGGGGGGTCGAGAGGCCAGCTAACCGGGGCGTCCTCCTTCCTCTGTTTCAGTGAAAGAGGAGGCGCTGGACGCTCCGTCTCTGGCTCGGGGGGGCAAGCGGAGTTTCCTCGGGGTGTCGCCGTCGTACGCCGCCCCTCTGTCGCCCAAACACATGCGTCCTGAGGCGCATCCCTCAGAAGGTACGGCTAACGCTAACGCTAACCGCTTCCTCTAATGTTGGTTTCATGAAATGATGATGATGCGTTAGGGCAGGGCTACTTTTAAGGTGATTGACAGGTCGCATGTGGCGTCCCTCCTCTGTCCAAATGTTGTCACTTCCTGTTACCTGGTTGTGTTTTGACGCTCAGCGTTTGTCTCTCCAGCGGAGACCCTCCCCCACAAAGAGAACGGCCTGACGAAGGAGCAGCGCTACATGGGCTCGGCCTCCAACCCCGCCACCCCTCGGCCCCCGGCGGTGCGCGGCTCCTCGGAGTACCGCCCCCACACGCCGGGCGCCCTCTACCGCCACGGCAACGGCGAGGCTGCTCGCCGTCTCTCCTCTGACAAGGCAGAGCTCGCCGCCAAGCGGCCGCTCCGACGAGTCGAAGGTACGGCGAGAGTCCCCCCTCTCCCCCCCCCTCTCCGCCCCGCCCTCCCCCGCTCAGTGTTTTGTGCTTTTCCTCGGCAGCAGCCAGCTCCACCACGGGTCCGGAGCCGCCAGGCACGAACACGCCGGGCAGGAGCCCCGCCTCCTGGTCCATCGAGGAGGTGATGCAGTTCGTGAGGGACGCCGACCCCGCGACGTTGGCGCCGCACGCCGAGCTGTTCAGAAAACACGTGAGTTGACGCGCACGTCCTCAGACCGACGCCGAGTGTGTGAACATCTCACAGGATGGCTGATGATGGATGGCGAGCGTGGACGCGGCCCTTCGCTGCCTCTCCGGCGACCACGAGTTCTTCATCTTTTGATGTTGTTTGTTTCCGCAGGAGATCGACGGCAAAGCTCTGATGCTGCTGCGCAGCGACATGATCATGAAGTACATGGGCCTGAAGCTGGGCCCCGCCCTCAAGCTGTGCCACCACATAGAGCGGCTGAAACACGGCAAACTGTGAGAGCCACCACGGGGGGCGGGGGGGGGGGGGGGGGGGGGGGGGAGCATCACCTCGTGCCCCCCGCCCCCTCAGGGAAAGCCCCACAGTGTTTACGTCCTCTGGTCCCCAAAGATGGAGAATGTTTCTAAATGTTTTTTTTTATGCTCGGCGAATGACGAACAACGACGGGCCGGTTTTACGAGATCCATCAACAGTCTCTCTCTCCCCCCCCCCCCCCCCCCCTTTATTGGCGCATTCCATCCGATTACGTCATCCATCAGGTCGCGGTTACACTCGTCTCCTCACGGCTGCCGATCGGCCGCAGTGACGCGCCCTGTAGGATCGATTCTGTGGGTTAAACATTTTATTTCCTGTTAGTTCTTCAAAATAAATGTCCCATTATTTCTGCCCGGCGGAGGATCCAGACTGCGTTAGTCAGGGACGATGACACAATCCTGAAAACCCACAATAACTGTTATTTCACTGTCAAATGAGCAGCTAAATACTCTCTTCTTTGGTTGATGTTTGTAAATATTAGAAAATATTGTTACTAAGTTACTCCCCAAATTTACTTTTTATTTAAGATGCTTTATTGGCCTTCTTTCATCCATAAATGATCAACATAATTGGATATTAATGAAATAGTTGACAAATATTTACAGACCTACTTCACAATAAAAGTCTGTTATTTTTGCAGGTTTATTAAACACGTTTAACAAAGCTACCATAAATGAGTAAATAACATGAATTTTTACATTAAGTTATTTTCCTTTTTTTTTACTCGTCCGTTAATTAATTTCTTGTTAATCGATTCAGTTTTTCCGTAAGTATTCACACGCAGGAAGCAGAAAGTCGACCGTCAAAGTGATTCATTTAAACGACGACAGCTATTTGGTGTTTTTATTGCTTAACTATCGGCAGCTACGCTAAAGAAGCTACGCTAATTCAGCGATGAACACTATGAATTCCCGTCTCCTTTGAGGAAGCCCCTCCCCCGTGACGAGTGTAACTCGGATCCACCCTCACGTCCCACGAGTCTCCTGCCGCCATATTTATCATGATGGTCATCACCTCCATCTTTATCATGATGGTCATCACCTCCATCTTCATCATGATGGTCATCACCTCCATCTTCATCATCATGGTCATCACCTTCATCCTCCCTTTCGGTCGCCTCGGCTCGCTTTCGCGTGAGCTCGTCGTTACAATCACTGTTATCAACAGACGTGTACAGTTTTTATGGGTTTTAACCATGAATATCAGCGACAGAATGTACATTTTGTAGAAACCTAATATTTTAAAGAAGGAGATCATATACACAAGTTAGAAATGTGAAGAAATGTCTTTTTTACACCGCATTGAGGTTGTAGTTGGGATCCTCCCGCGAGGAGCTTTACTCTCTGCCTTGCTCTCAGGTCTGCGTCGGCTTTGTTAGTTCAAACTTTTGTAGCAAACGGTTTGTAAAAAAAAAAGAAGCAAAAAAACAAAAACCTTTTGAAGACACTCTTTCCCTGGATTCTGTCGGGTTTTTAAGACTTGTGCCAAATGACTTTGACCCGGAGGATCCTGAGCGCTGTGGATTCATCTCTTCTCGCATCTTCAAAGTGTCACGAGTCCATTTTATGTTGCACCACATAGACAATGTGTGTCCATGACGTTGTGTATTTCCTCTTTTTTTATAAACCTCCCAAAAACTAAAAACACGTGTTTTCACTGACTCAAACAAAGGACGGATCTATTTTAGACACAACAATAGAGATCATAACGTAACGTAAATATTTATACTTTTATATGTGTTAAGTCTGTACATTTTGGCTGCACTTTAATCACCAACATTATTCATTTACAATTATTGTGATGGTCAACATTATTGTGATGTTCGTATTATATTCATATAATATTCCTGATTATTAGGACTTTATCTCGGGCTCAGAGAACTTAAAATGGTAAAAATCCAATGAAAATAAACTTGCAGGATTATATTGCATTTATTTATTAAATAAGTGATTAAATTCATTTTCCTCCTTATTTCAAACAAGTTCTATCCACGCAAACACAAACACACAAAGAAAGACACAAAGTCAGACCTCTGAGACTTTTAGTTCCATATAAAAACAGCACAAACGGTCCAGAAAGCAAACATTCAGCTCTTTTGGCTCTTTTCCATCTCATGTAAAAGTGAAAAAGGAGCTCCAGGTGCCTCCGGTCAGACGCCACATCGTATAAATAACTTGTACAGGGAATAAATTAGTTAGGACTTCAAGCTATAAAGCTCACGTGTATAAATAAAAGAAGCAGGTAGACGTGTTCGCTCTCAACTAAACTATGACAAAGTGCACTCAAACACCTCCTAAAGACACCAAACCACTAACAGACTAAAAACACCGTCGTCTTCACGTTCAATAAGTGAAATCAATATTAAAACCCGTTAAAAAGGCTCCAGGTGTTTCTCCACACATTGAGTCAAAGACCTGACGACGGCTGCTGCGGAGCGTCGGTTGCTGCTGGACCAATCAGAGGGGAGGGGAGGGGCCCCGGAGATGACGGACACTCAGCTCCACCATCAGGTCAAAGCAGCGTCTTCACCGTTCCTCAACATGTCTGAGTCAACGGGACAGTTAAGATGTTTGGATGAGGTCCTCCTCTACAGTCGGGTTGGAGAACCGGAGAACCGGAGAACCAGACGCAGGGACGCTCTGCTGTGGACGTGTCTCACTTCCTGGGCAGCAACGCTGCCAGTCTCTGCTTCTTCATGGGGAGGAAGTGGATCTCCTGCGAGCCGACCTTCTTCAGCTTGACGGCCCGGTTCCTGGGCGGCTTCCTGCCGGGGTCGTGCTGTTCCTCGGGGGGGGACGCCGGCGCCGACCCGTGGAGCGGCTGTGGCGACGCCCCCTGGCCGCCGTCCCGCTTGATGGAAAAGTTCTTGGTGGAGACTCCCGAGATTCCCTTGATCTTCCCGCAGAGGACGGCGGGGACGGCGTCCTTCACCGAGACGATGACCTTGGCCGCCTGGGAGGCGCCGACTGTCTCCAGGTTCCCGGCTGCGCCCGGGGAGCCCGGCCCGGCGCCGCCGCTGTCCACCACCCACCTGTGCTGCTGGCTGAACTCGAGCGAGGCCAGGCCCCCCAGGAGTTTGGAGTCCGAGCGCCGCTCGCATTGGACGGCCAGAGACAAAGACGGGCCGCCGGCGTCGGAGCGCAAACACTCCTCCCGGGTCGAGTGGGCGCACCTCTTCCTCGCGGCGGTCGGCACCGACAGGTCCAGCACGTCGTCCTGCTGCGGACTCGGGTATTCCTGCTTCAGTTCGACCGGGCAGGCTCTGAGGGACAAGTCCAGTGCCTCGTCCAGGGCCTGTCCCTCGTCCTCGGGCCGCGGCGGGACGGGAGGAGACGAGGAATCCTTCGGTGACGTCTGGGTACTTTTACTCGCAGTGCAAACCGGTCTGGGCAGGTTCCCTTTGGAGTCCTCGGCCGGCGGGACCGGGACGGGCAGCGGGACGGGCAGGGGGACGGGCAGCGGGACGATGACGGGGTAGGGAACCAGGAGCGTGGCGGGGGGCACCCACGGGGCCAGGGGGGAGGCGTAGGGGGGCGCGAGGGGAGGCAGCGGCGGGAAGTAGGCGGAGCCCGCCTGGGAGGGGAATAGGTCCTGCAAGATGGCGGCAAAAGCCGGATTCTGGAGGAGCGACAGCAGGTTGGCGTCCTGCGTCTGCCCCGACAACTTCTGGTCCGCGGCCGGCGGGGGCGAGCCGAACGGGTTGGGGCACAGGACGCCGCCCTGCAGCGGGTTCACCGAGGGGCCCATGTGCTGGAGGACCTGCTGGTCCAGGACCAGGGGCAGCGACACCGGGCTCTGGCTCGCTATCAGGTACGGCGCCGCCCCCATCGGGCCGAGCTGGGACCCGGCGGCGCCGGCCATCTGGAGGTGGATGGGCAGCATCAGCGGGCCGTCTCCGAGACACATCGGCCGCAAAACGGTCGTGGCCACTTTGAGCGCCACGGCCCCCGGCGACTCGGCAGCGGGACTCGCCGGCGTCGGGTTAGGAGGCTCCGCCTCCTCGGGGCGCCGGCCTTTGGCGCCGCAGGTAGCGGCGGGAGCGAGAGGGTCGGCTCCCCCCTCCTCCCCTTTACCGGGGGCCTCTCCTCGCCCCACCTCAGCGGGGACGGACGCGTCGGCGCCTCCCTCCATCGCTCAGCTGGAGGAGTCAGTCGGGATGCTCGCCGCGTGCTACTGGCGGGCGGCGGCCATCGTTCTCCCAGGCTGCCCTGAGAACACAGGAAGCACGACGTTTAACGCTGGTTCGCATACAGATCTCTACATATGTAGACATAAACACAAATATATGATAAATGAGCCGACATCACTTCTTGTATCGCGGATCAATAAAGGTTTTTCGTTTTCGATTCCTTTTTAGTACCAATAATCAACATGCGTCCATCTGCAGCCCGAAGACGCCGAGGTGAATTATTCATCCCGGTGGGAGCGGCGACCCTTCTCAAAAACAGAACCCAGTTAAATTCACACACGTTGTTCTAATTTTATATTCAAAGTTGCTGTTTTTTTGTTCCATGCATGAGGTGTCGGATGGCCCCCCAGGGGGCCTCTGTCCCCCCAGGCGGGTTTCAAGAGACATTGTAATGTGGCTCTGATGCGTTACACGAGCATCCAGCAGCCAGGCCGGCGACCGATAACCTCATGGCGGTCTGACGGGGAGAGTGGGGGGGGTGGGGGGGGGCTGGGAAGTGTGCACAGCTCGGGAATACAAACACATGCACGAGATTACGTTACAAAGCTTGGTGGTGTTCTGAAGTGTGTGAGGTTCTTCTCCATAGCAACGGTGTGTTGCTATGGACAAAGACACCAGGCTCCATTCACAAGAATTCTGCTGCATCGTCTGTTTGTGAGATGATGAGACCTTCGTTCTGGGAGCTTCAGTCGCTGTGTGTGTGAAAGGAGTCTTTATCTTTTGTAGTTGATACACTGTCACTCGTTCTCCCGCCCCCCTCCCTCGCTGCGCTCCTGTTTCAGGTGATTGAGCACCATTGGGACGCTGCGCGCCGGCCCTTTAAGGCTCAAAGGGGAAGCTGTTGGTTCCCTGAACGAAGGACCAGCAGGTCAGGGTTGTATTTGATCTATTCTGAATGGTTGGGAAAGAAGTTAAGAACCTGATTATGAAATTCTGATATCTGGACATTTTTTTAACCACTGTTTTTCTGCTGCAGCCTCACTGGCCTTTCAGGAAGTCTGGGACAAGACATTTCCTGCTTGATAAGGAGGTCACAAGGTCCGTGACACGATTCAGTATGAAACAAGTCTTTCAACCCACACAAGGCACAAAGTTAGCGGTCAGGGTGAAATAAAGAAATAACTTTCTGTTTTGTGTGACGGAATAAAAGCTTTTCTGAGCTTTTCGATCAGGTGATTCCCAGCAGGTGGGTGTTGCCCCCCCCCCTTATCTTCCCCCCCCCCCCCCCCCCCTCGCTGCTCCACCCTCTCTTCACTTTGAATCATGTGACAGGGAGTCAGCCAAAGTACAAAGAGACCCACATCATCTTTGTTTTTCTTTCCCCAGTTACATTCTGTGCTTTGTCTCTGTGTTCTCACAGCGAGGGAAGGTCACCAGCAACATTCGGATTCCACGACTCTTTAACTGGTTCAGAACCAGTCTCAGCTTAGTCCTGATCCTCCATGTGGACCAGTCTCAGCTTAGTCCTGATCCTCCATGTGAACCGGTCTCAGCTTAGTCCTGATCCTCCATGTGAACCGGTCTCAGCTTAGTCCTGATCCCCCATGTGAACCGGTCTCAGCTTAGTCCTGATCCTCCATGTGGACCAGTCTCAGCTTAGTCCTGATCCTCCATGTGAACCGGTCTCAGCTTAGTGAAAAAGGTTTCCAGGTGTGAATTGTATTGGATCAAGTATTGGATCAATTCCTTTGGGTAACAAATAAAAAAAATATAACATTTGATTCATTCTTTTTTATTAAGTTATGTCCTCTGTGGTTGGTCTTTGCGGTATTTGCCGCGCCCCTCCTCCAATGCGATTGGACCGCTAGGTTTGAGGCGCGTATGATTTCCACGTTTCCTCCTGGCCGTTGGTGGAATGTCAAACAGCTGGGAGAGAACAACGACGCCGCCGGCTGCTCAAACAGTTCAAATACTTTCGGAGAACGAGTGTGTGTGTCTTTGAATCCTCGTGCTGGTTCAGACCCCGAGGGAACAAAGCAGCAGAGACGGAGAGAGGACGGCTGAGGATCTAAAGGTCACCCCCCTCCTCCCTCTCCCTCCCCCTCCCCCCCACGCTCCTCCAATGTGACCAACCAAACCCCCGCCGCTTCAATAGCCAATTACATGTCATTACAGAGACACAGACTGATGCAGGCCGCAGCTTCACAACATGTCAGCCGGACGCACAATCTGCCTTCGCTCGTATATTTATCTCTTTAATTCATCCTTAAATCACATATTATAGAAACAGGCTTCTGTGGGAAACCGCTGGATCTCCAGCGTGAGTTAAAGCTGCATTCTGTGTGGTGACCAGCAGGGGGCGACTCCTCTGCTCCCATGACGTCTATGAGAAAATGACTCTACTTCTCTCTTGATTTGTTCCCTCAGTAAACATCGTAAACATGAGTTTATGGTCTCAGTCTCTAGTTTCAGGTCTTCTTCAACGCAGCATGACGTTCACGTCGTATCGGCTAACGGACGCCTACGTCTCCCTCAGGATCAATACCATCGATCGAGCGCAGCGGTTGGCATTGTGATCATCGTGGGACACGTCACTGCTTTCTGCTTTTAGTGGTGCAACATTTAAGCACATTAAAACACACCGATTCATTTATATGAAGGCCCTCGTTGGCCAAAAGGGGGCTTGAGCATCTCTGAGAGCATCTCTTTGAGACTCTCACCAGTTGATGCACATGTGAATGATGTGTCACCAATAAAGCAATAAACCCAGGCCGTGCCAAAGGGCCCTGAACGCACCACCGTGCCGGCTTCACTGGAGGTGCGTTTGATCGCAGACGGATTCATACATTTAGTAGCATCAGTAGAACTACAGGTACAATGAGCCGATGTGTGCGCGCCTCAACGCCCCCACTCCCGGTGCGTCGTGAACGCGCACGGCTGCGCCATGAAGGGCATTGGGGCGCGTGACGCTGCCGTTAAAGACGCAAAATACCTGTCAGCGCGTGAGGGAGGGGGGCATTTTTGTTTCTTTCTGAACTTCCCGTTTAACGCTGCGAATAATAATAATAATAATATCAACAATACAAAAATGAATAAAAATCTGCGCGAATCATCTCGATGTGTTTAAATGCCTCAATTGAAATGCTTAAATCCTCTAAATGGAGGATTCCAGTTAAATCATTAACGGAGGCATCAGAGGAAGAGGAGGAGGAAAAGCTTCGGCTCACCGTCTCATCCGCTGCCCTTTAATTGTGACATCGAGCCCCCGGTTTTCGGGGCAGAAACGCGCGCGTTGACTCACTCACCGAGCGGACCGGACCGTCAGCAGCGTCCCGGGGAGCCGGAACCCTTCGAACGAACAGATCGGCCTTTTTATTTATCTGCTCATTGCGGTCTCGACCGAGCGAGCGACTCCAGACTGAAGCTGCGCGCGCAGCTCCCCTCCTCCCCTGCCCCCCCCCGCCGTCCCCCCTCTTCTCTGCACATTGAGGCATATTTAGTAAATAACAACAAACAATAGTAACAGAGGTACGAATACAAACACAAATGATTCCATTCCGTTTTAGGACGATTTCCCTCTAAATTAAATTCTGCTATTTTATTCGGACAATAATACAAATAACTATTATTTTATTATCATCTTTACACATGTTTTTTAAAATGTATTTTTGTTCCGCTCATGTCTTCTGGATTTCTATCATCCCACAGTAAAACATGACGTGTCAGTACAATAATAAGATAATAATAATACAACAGTGATGTTGGAGCAGCTTCCCTTTGACTGAGGAGGGGTGGAGTCGGGCAGCTGCGGGTGGGGGTCTGGCAGAGACAGGCCTCGGTGAGCAGGATCCCCCTGGGTCTCCCTATCGGCCCCAGCCAGCCCGCGGCGCCGCCTCGGGGCCCCCGGGGGCCCCTCATTGTTTCCAGTTTAATGCTGCGTAATGAGCCTCACAATGCACCCTGGTGGGGACTTTGGTGTGCCCCCCCCCCACTCCACAAACACAGATGAGTCTCTGATGAAGACTGGATGGGTTTTAACAAACATTATTAAAGCTGATAGTAGAAATATCAGTCGTGCATTTTATTTTAGTTACATATCGATATATATTAATTATGTGGATCTTGCAGAGGGGGTAGCTGGATCGGACACAGCAGGCTGTAATTACCGGGCCAACTGCGGACATAATTGAATCTTCTGCGGGGGCTTCGGATGCTCTTTGCATTTAGAGGCAGCATGAGAGCCGCTGGGTCGCGTTTAGGGGCTGAACTTCCCATTTGATTTTTTTATAATAATGTCATCGATGAAAAGCCACCACGCCCCTTTCCAAAGTAATAGACTGTGTGAATATGAGGATGATCTTTATTCTTCTCTAACCACATACGTACAAAAAAACTCATTCTGCATTAAACCAGGTGGTAAGTTCCTGATCTGAAAAGTGAAGCCAATGTCTGTGAGATTACTTATCTAAACATGAGTTTATGGTCTCAATCTCCAGTTTCAAGTCTTCTTCACAGAAAGTCAACATAAGGAAAGATGTTCATCGTCTGCAAATGTTAAGACACATTTTATAATTATTATTTGAAGCCAATTTGCATTAAATTACCCAGCATCCCCCTGTGGCTCCTTCTGAGGGACCCTCCAGTGAACACCTCAAATCAGCGGCCGTCTGCGAGTCAGAATGCGACTAAAATGTATATTTATGGCCTCATTTTCTCCTTGTTTTTATTAATAAATCATGTATTATGAGCCTGTGAATGATGAACAAACCCGTCTGTAGAACCACTGAGCTCCTGAAGGAGACTCAGTGACAGCAAACTCATTTAAAAGAGAAGTTACAGGTGAAGGGTGTCAAAAATAAAAAGATACATCTGGGTAGTTTGATCAATAACATTGTATTCAATTCTATATGCACTTTTGTTAAATTCAATGTTAAAATAAAGCCAAATATCTTCTGTTGCAGTATCACATGCTTCCCTCATGTACTTATTATGAAGGTGTATTATGTAAATCAGAGTAAGAACTGAAGAACAACACCATTCAAACCAGAGTCATTTTCAAGGCAGTCACATTTATTCATCTTCTTTTACACATTTGCCAGCGCTCAGCTTCAATAGGATTTAATTTGGGATTCCCACAACGCTTCCAAAAAAATAAATACAAGACCAAGTCTTCCACAGCTCAAAAATATACAAAGGTTGGAAATCAATGTAAACTTAGAAAACATGTTTTTTTTTTTTAATATATAAGAAACAATTCAACCGTTGTGACATTTCGAAAGTATTGTATTCACAAATTTGTACAAAAAAGAAAAAGACAAAGCTGATAGCAAACGTAAGTCAGTCAGAAGTACCAGGAGTCTTTCCTCTCAAGTGTTGTTTCGGTCAAAGCAGTAAACGAGTCACTAAAAGCCTCCTTTGAGTGTGCAGATATTATTAGAACAGATCTGTGTAGAAAAGGTCTATAAATACCTGCGGGTGCAGCAAGAGACGGACGCATCTTCACAAACATCACTTTATCAGTGCAAAAATAAAAAGGATCAAAGAGAACCGTCTGGAATGGAGGCTGTTCTACGTCGCTAGCACAGAGCGTCATTAAGGCCAAAGTGAAGCGCGTATTTACAGTGAACCGTTACGGCGACGTAGAGTCCGCCGTCGTCTGCATAGTGATGGAGTACCGACACCGCCGTAAACACCCGGCGCTTATGATGTCACCGTTAATGGGAGGGACCAACAGAGTCGATCGCTCCTTTCAACGGCATCAACGAGCAGCTTCACACGGAGGCCGAGAAGTGTAGTGAGAGTTTATTGTTTCACGCCGTTATCTCAAGATCACAAGTTAACTTTTTCTTATCGAGAGAAAAAAAACGAGATGACCGACTCGTTACGGTGAGAAAACGTTTCCTCTGGAATCTTATGATGCAGGCGTAGATGAAATTTAAACCTGTGACATACTGACGTCATTCAACAGTCTTTTAAAATAGGATCTGACAAAGAAATTGCCATTTCCTTTTTGAATCAACATGTTTATCCTTTTTTCAAATATTGTCCAATAAATCAAATTTCCATGTATGTGTATTTCATCTGTATCATTTGGGAAAACCATGTTTTAAAACGTCTGTATGTTGCTATCTAAATATATACAGGCTTTACATATAGTATGTAGAATCTTTTGATAATATACTTTTTAGTGCCGGCTTCATTTATCTATGAATACTGATATTGTGCTCAAACAACTTTCATTTGTACAAAGTTTGTTTTCTTGAGATAAAAACACAATTAACTCGTGACCTTAAAAGAATAACAAATATGTTGGTAGAGTTGTTCTTGGCCTCTGTAGAACTCTTGTTAGACAAAATAACTATCTGAATAAAATACTTTTTTAATAAAACCAGCATTTCATTGCATTAAAGGAGTTCATCCAACAACAAAGAGGGATTTTCTGCATTCGTTATAAAAATGACTATCTTCTGATTGTTGGCACACAGAAACCAGGGCTTGTTATATTTTAATGGGGATTAAAACCACGTCTCTAAATCCAGGACTTGCTTCCGTTTCTTCGCCACTTATAAAATACGGCATATTTGATCCCCCTGAAAACTTCCCACTCGCCTCCTTCGACAATTCATAAACACACCAAGTAAGCAAACCAGAAACAACCGTTGAAACAAACACGTGACCTCTTTGCCATTTTGCAGCTGGTTCCACCACCTCAGACCCTTTAATCACTTTTATCTCCTCTTTCTCTCCTTTGTTAACACTTGGCCTCTAAAGATTGTCAAGTTAGTGCTTCCTGTCTCACCTTTAGGCCTCAAGTCTTCTTATTGCATGGCAATCTATTAAAATATCGTAATAGTGCGCCATCTTTGATTTAATTTACAATACGCTTTTAAAAGTAGAATATACAAATACATTTGTGTGAATAGATGTATCAAAGCTTTCTCAGTGTTTTCCTGACAATCGTTTGGGGAGTGTAATAATGATTTGTGGAATTGTGCGTGTCAAATTTCATAGGTATTCACGGAATACATACAGTTACAAATACAATATACTTCTTCTAGTTGTACAAGATAAAAGATCTGAGAATATGACAGCGAATTAACTTTAATATGCTGCAGCGAGACTGAAGGAAGACTTAAGAGCTAATGTGCCATAAACTAACTCAATAAAAATCCTGCAACGGGTCGGATTTAGTCTATTTCCAGATTCAATACTGTGCAAAACTCAACCTTACTTAAACCTAATAGCAAGTGTATGCTATGCTATTGAAATAGCACAAGATCATGAATAATAAACTTGTAGGGACCCACTTCTACTGGATGAATTTGGCTGATCTGGAGGCAGTGCTAGTACTAGCTTTAAACTACTACTTATGCTAAGTACACAGAGCTGGTACTTATGCTAAGTGCTAGCATTCGTATCGCCAGTACATATGCTAATTACTAGCATACACATAATTCTGCCGCAAGTGAACACATATAATAGAATAGAATGTATACTGTTTTTAAACAGACCGTTCGCAGCAGTAGTCTGCATGCTAGCGATATGTATTATCACTTGGTATCACGTGGTTAGCTTAAAGCAATTAGAAGGAAAACGGCTAGTTAGAAAGAAGTTAAATGTTAACATTAACGTAGACTAAGCTCAGTAGTTAACTGGTATGTTCTGTAGCTAGCACGCTAGCTAGCTAAGCCGCTGGCCATCAATGTAAAATATAATATCCGAGCCTCACGTGGACGAAGAAGCCCAAAAACGATCCCTTCAAATGTGCCGTCTAGCCAAATTACCAGTTATTTTATCATTAATTTAGGATTTGCTTTTTCCGGCTCTGGATGTTGTTTCGATAATCTGACCCGTGCAGGACTCTTGACATAAGCACATTCTGCTTTTCATTCGTACTCGTCAATCCTGTATTTTCTACAGAATGCAGCTGCAAATTAATCCTTGTTACCTTAATGCCAAGTGTGCACATCACAAAGGAGGGTTTTAGACAAACCGTGTATAAAATAGTTTCAAAGAATAATCAATCATCTACAAAAACCAGCCATGATTAGTCAAATTATGATTATTTATAAACACTTATTAAATATAATTATATTAGAACTCATTCTGGTCCATTTGTGTTCACTGTAAACTTACAAAATCTCATCCCCTCAGGACTCGCCTGTTTCTCTACTTCGAGCTTTGAGACGAGCGGTCGTCGTGAGGACTTCCGTCCGAGTTCTCAGCCTCGCCCTCGGAGATGGCCTGCATGGGCGTCGGGCACAACCGGCCGCGGGCGCTGTACCTGCTGCTGCTGGCGGGCGGCGGGATTCTGGGGCGGCTCTGCCGTGAGGCGGGCGACAGGGCGAAGGTCTTCGGGGAGAAGCCCTCGGCGTTGGCCCCGGGGTACGGGCTGGAGAGGCGATCCGGACCCGACTGGCTCTGCTGCCGCGGCGGCGAGTCGGGGTCCGTGGTCGGGCCCGGCGACTCCGTCGGGGAGTCCGTCGCGGATCTGGGAGCGACGGGGCTTTTGAGGATCTCGGCGGCCGACATGCGGTAGCTCGACTCGGAGCGGCTGCCCTTCTTCAGCAGCAGCAGCTTGAACTCCTCGTTGGAGGTGCTGGACCTCTTGGCGCTCCGGTAGATGGGTCCGGACACTCGATGCAAGGCCGGCGGGGTCAGGGCGGCAGCGGGAGAGGGGGGCGTGGGGGAGGCTGGCGACACCGGAGGGATCGGGGAACTGCCGCCGCTGCCGGGCGGCGTGGTCCCCGACGCGGCGCCGAGGCGGTTCCTCGCGATGAGCTCGGCGGAATCCTTCCTGCCCAGCACTTTCCTTTTGGACCTGAAGACGAGACCAATTAAAATCTAGACTCTCTGTGAAACCGGGGGGGAAGAGAAAAGAGGCCGGCGGCCACAGCGCCTACCTGTGAATCATGGCGAACAGGTCCTCGGTGGTCCGAGCTTTGGCGGGGGGGGACAGAAACACAGCGTCGCCTTCAGGCTGCGACCCGTCACTCGAGTGAGGCGCCGCACGTTCACAGGACAACGAGTCTAGGCAGACGAATCCACATTAGAACACACACACACACACACACACACACACACACACCTGAGAACGAAGAAGGTTAAGCCTTTGGAATTCTTCGATCCGAGTAGAACACGTTTATAAGAAAGCAGAAAGACCTCTGTGTGAAGGTACCTTTGCTGAACTGGTCCTCAGCCACGGCGCCGCGCGAGGCGCTTTGGGCCGACTCACGCTCCTCCTCTCCGCTGCCTTCGTCGCCGGTTGGACTTCTTTTCGGGCCGTCTGATTGGCCCTCAGTTGCGTGAACTTCGTCAGAGAGAGCTGCTGCTGCTGCTGCTGCTTCTTCGTCGTCGTCTTCTTCTTCACTTCTTTGCAACTGTGAAGCCTCCGGGGTTTCAGCGGTCTCTCTTGCATATCCGTCCACTGCCTCCTCCTCCTCCTCCTCCTCCTCCTCCTCCTCCTCCTCCAGCCGCGGCCCGGACGTCGCCTCCGCCGAGGCCTCCTCACTGCGGCCCCCCCTCGTCTCGCTGTCACACTCTCCGCCCGCGAGCTCCTCGTTGGAGGTGAACACTGATTCGCACGAGCCCTCGGAGGGCGGCCGGCAAAGACGGCAGGGGCTCCTGAGTGCGTCATCGGCCTCGTGGTCGCGGCCCTTGCCGACGGGTCGAAGCTGGACCGAGTGCAGCGCCGTGGCCGTGATGAGCATGGGGGGGGCGGGTCTTGGTGGCGCCGGGGCTCCGTGATCGTTTTGGTGCAGGTTTTGAATCGGGGTCCTGCAGACCGGGGACTTGCCATTGACAGCGTGAAGGGCACTCAAGTCGAGGTGGGAGGGAGGGATTATGGACAGCTCCCTGCGGGAGGAGGAGGAGGAGGCGGGCTGCAGCGACACCGTCGAGAGAGACGACTTCCTCTCGGGGACCTTCGGCTTCCTCTTGCCGCTGGCCGGCGACAGCGGTCCGGGGAAGAAGGCGGAGGGGAAGGAGGACGTCGGGGTCTCCGACTGGCTGGAGTAGCCACTGGACGGGCTGGCCAGGCCCGCCAGCTTCAAGTCTCCCTCCGTCGACGGGGGGGAAGGGGAGGCGGGCCGGGAGGCCTGGGACTCGCAGCTCTCCTGCGACTTGACGCACTCGATGACGGTGGTGCCCGTGGCCGTGCTGGAGTTGGACAACGAGCGGTACGGGTCGCTGGATTTCAAGTCGTTCAGGAGCCACAGGTCGGCGTAGTCCGACTGCACCGCGCCCTCGTCCTTGAACGACCGCGCGTCCGTGGCGCCGAAGACCCCCAGGTCGGGCGGGTCGGCAGAGCCACCGACGCCCCAGACGCCCAGAGGCTCCCTGACGAGCGAGGGGTCGGACAGCGCCAGCTGCAGCTTCCGCTCCCTGGAAGACGCCTTCGGTTCCGCGCGGTCGAGGCCTCGTCCGCCGCCGCAGAGCTTCCTCAAGGACGAGCTCCTCTTCGGCGGACTCGGCTTCGCCTTCGGTTTCCTCAAAGAGAGGCAGCGCCGCCCCAGGCTGGCGTGAGCGCCGTAGTCCGACTCGGAGCCGGGCGTCGCGAAGCCGTAGGAGAAGCTGCGGCTTCCCTTCATGCCGCAGTCGAAGTGCATGGAGGTGAAGTAGCCCTCGGTGTCCACGGAGTAGTGCGAGACGGCGTCCGCCTTCTCCGACGGCGGCTTGTCGGAGAAGCTGCTCTCGCAGGTGGCCATGCTGGTGAAGCTGGGGCAGCCCAGGCTGCTCTCCGCGTCACGGCCTGGCTCGGGGCTGAAGTCCCGTGGGCGCCGGGGCCCCGCGTCCGCGTAGCCCCAGTCGCCCTCCATGGGGGCGCCGTCGCCGGCCTCCTCCAGTATGTCCATGGCCGCGGAGGAGAAGGAGCCTGCGCGCTGCGTCCGGAGGCCATGGAAGTGATCCAGCAGGAAACCGGCGTGGTCGTCCAGAGCCTGGCCGCCGGCGTTCAGCGAGAGCTCGTAGTCGCGGTGCGAGGAGCCCGTCAGCGGCGGCGAGGCCGGCGGGGCGATTGTTTCCGAGGTCTGCGACGGGCAGGTGGAGCTGCTGCCGCTCCAGTTCCCGCTGGAGGACTGGTGGTCGTCCTTGTGGTCCAGCGGGACTCCGGCGGCGGAGACCGAGTGGACGGGGCTGCTGAAGGTGTCCGAGCTGGACGAGATCTCGCAGCTGCCCATGTCGGCCTTCCTGGTCCTCTGCATCCAGCCGCGCTCCGGACTCTCCGGCAGCGGCTCGTACTTCAGGCCCAGCTGGCGGTCGCAGGCGGCCCGGTGGTCAGAGCCCTCCCCTCCGTCCGCCAGGATCAGCTCCCCGGGTCCGGGCAGGAAGTCCTCGGCGTCAAAGGGGGAGAGCTCTTCCTCCTCCTCCTCTTCCTCGTCCTCCTCGCTGTGCCCGTCACGCACCGCCCGGGCGCCGTCCCGGGGCAGACTGCGGGAGCGCAGGCGCGCGCCGACGGAGGCGTGGAACATGCCGTCGCCGCCGTCCGACAGTAACAGGATGTCGCCCGCCGAGTGGGAGAGGGCGACGGTCTGGCCCCTCTGGGACCTGATCCTCCTCCGGGACGGGGCCCCCGAGACCAGGAAGTCTTCGGTCTGGCAGCCGGAGTCTCGGGTGCCCAGGTGGGCGCCCAGATCCTCGCCGCGGGTGGCGGCGTCCGGGCCGTGAACGATCACTGCGCGCTCCCTGGAGCCGGGTGAGTCATCGGAGTCTGTGGAACGTAACAAGATATGAGCTCAACAGCCTTCACATTCAATGGTTTTATTGTTTCTTATAATAACTTTCTATTCCAGTGTGAATCTATTCTCGTCCCTCACAGACTTCCCTGTGCTCAAGCGTCACCTGTCATCTCTCTCCTCCGTCTCTCTGCTATTAAAAGCACTGAATGCACTAAAAATAACGCCTCACCGCACTTTGAAGAAGATTATTAAATAACACCCCGACTTAATGAACGATCATCGTAACAATCAACCCTATAAAAGGACTTTTATTCTTTACTTGGAGTTAAATTGGTGAAAGGTCTCAGTCACGTACCCGGATCTCGCTGCACCTGCCGGGGGACGCCGGCGACCGTCCTCCTCCGCCGCAGCTTCCTCCTCCTCTGAAGCACCGACTGCGAGTGGACCAGCGAGCAGCGCACACTGGCGTCTCTGTCGAATCCGACGCCTGCGAACAGAAGAATCTCTGATGAGCTTCCTCCTCCTCCTCCTCCTCCTCTTCCTCCTCCTCCCTCCGTTACGAGCGCCGGGCGATGGCGGGTCAGGCCGTTTCGGCGCCATGGCGATGGCTGCAATTTGCTCACGATGCGAGTCGTACAACTGCTCTTTTGACTCTGAGTGAATTACCTCTTCAGCCGGCCGGACGGAACTAATTGGTATTCGAGGGAGCGAGGAGTCAGAGGATGCTGACGGCCGCAGCATCGCAGGCAGAAGCACAAGCTTCAGTTATTGTTTTAAAGTTGTTTTTCATTGTTTCATCTTCTTTTGCCTTGTTGGTTTTTTATGGGAAGAACTTTTGTATTTGCCTTTTAAACAAGAAGGCAATTCAAACATTGGACAGATGGGTGTGAGAGTAACATTAGACAATAAAATACAGCAGATGTATTGAAACCAGAAATGTGACCCCATGACCTTTAAGACGAGCTAGGAGGAGGCTAGCGTAGCTAAAGGGGGGGGGGCTGGTGTTGCGTTGGATTTACCCGTCACGTTGATGGGGATGAGGCACGAGCTGATGACCTGCGAGCTGGTCTTCATCCGCTCCTCGGGGGTGGGCAGCGGCAGCGCTCGGGACCAGTTGGTCTGCTTGTCGAGGGTGGAGGGCGTGTTGGGGACGGGGAACTTAGGCCGGTGGCCCAGAGCCACCTCGTCGGAGTCAGAGGTCGCGGCCTGCAACAGATGGAGGGGTGAGGAAGGGATGAAACGCCGAGAGAAGGGGGGGGTGAGTTTCATTAATTGATGCACAAGCTCTTCTAGAAGCCGAGTTTCACTTTGGATTTGTTGCAAATGAGAAGTAAAAAGGAGCATGCTTTAGAAAATGCAGATTCGAAGCCCAAAGAAATTAAATCCACAAAGGATGAAACGCAAAGAGGATTAAAAAAACCTCCCACCAACTTGCATCCGAGTTCAGAAATGGACTAAAAACAGAGACAATCTGTCTTTCCAGTCACAACATGCGGCTCAAACTTGCATGTCTCTGGAAATATCTGAGTGGGAATAATCCCCCCCCTCCCTCCCTACCGAACCGTAAAACCCCCCCAGCTCAGACTCTAACCCCTGGTTACTCATCACCCACAATAAATCGATTTAGTCCGTTATTAACTTCTTACCTTGAGGTTCCCACAGAGAAGAACACGTGAAACTGGGAGTGTTTCTCTGGCTGAACTGGTTCCCAGACCCCCCCCCCCCCCCCTCCCCCATTTAAAGCCAGCTCTGCAGCCTTTTGTGCTCTTCGTTCCCAGCAGACCAATGAGACCCCGACACAAAAATAAAGGCCACAAAAGAAACTGGTTTCCGTGGAAACTTCTTCCAACCGGGAAGAAAAGAAAAAAAAAGAAAGAATTTACAGCTGATGTGAGGCAAGGACAGAGGAAGCATGAAGGAAAGGAAACGAGCAGGCATCAAACGTAAAAATAAATAAATAAACGGCAGGCAGACAGAAACGTGTGGGTGCAGCCCCAGAGGGATCATGGGTAATGACGGAGGCGAGCTCCATCTTGAAGACCTCCAGGCTGCTGTGACCGTGGACACACACACACACACACACACACACACACACACACAAACCCCACATTCTACACGCTAAACACCCAAAGGGTCACGGGAGGGAGCGCCGTCATGTGACGCGTCTGACGGCTCGGAGCAGGAAGCTGCCGACCCGAGAGGAGCATGCACTTCAAAAGAGAGGAGGGGTTAATAAAGTGCTGGAGTGGGGAGGGGTGAAGGGGGGAGGAGGGAGGGGACCACTACCTTTCTGCTCCAGGGAGAAAAGCGGCAGCATTCGGTGGGGGAGGAGGAGCGGGTGGATTCGAACTGAAGCACGGGGCAAAAACCCAAAAAAAGGACAAAAAAAACAATGAACATGGAGGTTTGTTACACAGACACACATACAAATAACAACAACACGGGGGTGAAGGCGTGTGGGGGCCAGTTTGAGATGACCAATGAGGTGATGGAGCAGGAGGTGGAGGTCATGAGGTCACACGTCCCCCCCGTTGACCGTGTCCCTGCTAACTGAGACGTCTCTAACGAGCCTCTCGGACAAAAGAAAGGACATTTCACAGAATTCATTGGGACAAACTCCCTTTGATGCTTCAGGTGTTTTTATCTACACACTTTCAACTCAGATGAAAAACATCCTGTGTTTAAAAGGTCAGCAAATGAACACGAAACCCTCAAACTAAAGAATAACCATAGAAATGGTAAATAAAATGTGATTTCTAATAATGTTCTGGAAAACAAAAGGCGTGAGAAAACGGTTTAAACTGTTTGTAACAGGAATGCACGGCGGTCCCGTCAGAACGCACCGCGGACAGATCCGTGAAGCTCTGTTGCCGGGAGACGGGGGCGGAGGCGGGGGACGCCGGCATGGCGATGGTGACTCGGCGCTCTCTGCTGCCCGATCGCCTCCTCTGGTGACCTGAGAGGGAGAACCGAGTGAATGAACGTGTCATCGCCGTGGAGGCGGAGTCACAGCGAGGCAGCTCCCAAAAAGAGTCACACTTTAACTCCTTTAATCCGTTTAACAGCAGCTGGAGGAACGTCGATCATCTGCTCGTGTGCTGCAGCAGCTGCAAACGTCCACTAGAGGGCAGAGCGGCCCCGCGATGGCAGCCAGAACACCCGACTGGAGGGTTGAGTTAGTGATGCGGGGGGAGGGGGGCTCACCTCGGTGGGGGGCCCACAGGCTGAGGCCGGCCTGCCGGTGGAGGTCGGCCACACATGGTGGACGGGTGGAGGGCCGGAAGGCGTTCCTCTGCTGGAGCCACGGCGAGCGGTAGTGTGACGTCAGCTTGCTCTCCACGTCCAGGTCGGACACCGCTGTTAAAAGGGGGGGGTATATTTAAATATGCAAATCAGGCTCTTTTTCCAATCAAATGTCAAAAGTCAAAAAGTTCACCTGCAACACCCCCCCCCCCTTCATCTCCCCAGGTCAAAAGGCTCATTATCTCAAGTTTAGTGAGATTAGTTCCAGTGAAATAAAGTCTGACATTTATGGTTGTGTGTGAAAAAACCAGACATAGTCATGATTCCTGTTTAACCACACCCCCCCCCCAAAAACAACAACAACAACATAAAACAACAACAAAAACAACTCTTGCATTGTCTCCACACACACACACACACACACACAATATGGTGAGAAAAGTCAAAAGGTCAACAAGAGAAACTGCAAATCTCCGTAAACTACGACAGGGAGGGGGGGGGGATCTATAAACTCGCATTGACAAACTACTTTATGGTCTCTGTTGAAAAAGAACTTAAGAATTCAATGTAAAATCGTGGAGATAAAGGGTTGAATAGGCTGTAAACTAATTGATTGGACACTGAGATGGAGGGGCGGGGGGGGTCGGGGGGGTCGGGGGTGGGAGGGGTTAGGGGGGGGGGTGCTGTGGGCTCAACGTCATGCTGAGAGATGAACTGTTACCACCAGCTCACCAAAGAGGAGCAGCAGCTGGGAGCGACACACTTTCCCTTCACACACACACACACACACACACACACACACACACGTTAGTATGTGATGACGGCAGCTTGTTAAAGTCTGGATTACACGTTAATGTGGGGGGGTAACTAGCTCAGCTGTAACCCCCCCCCCCCCATAAAGCCAAGAGGAAAACATCAAACCCAACGAGGCGACAAGAAAAAAAAGCAAAGATTTCATGCAAAAAACTAAAATTATTTATTTCCGCTGAGAATCACTGTGACCAAGCTGCTTCCTGTCGGACCCCCCGCCCCCCCCCCCCATCACCCTCGGCCTGCAGGCCGGAGGAGGGGGAAAGCCCAGACAGGAGCCCAACTGCAGCCCTAATGCCCCACTGGAGCATCTGCTGCCCCCCCCCCCCCCCCAGCACCGGGTGCAGATGGCCTCCAGCTCTCGGGGCCACTACACTAATCTGTTTATGGTCTGCGAGGCAGCGCCGATCCAGACCGCCGCGGCGTGGAGGAATGTTAACGCCCCCCCCCCCCCCCCCCCCCCCCCCCCATCGCCCACTTTAAGAGCTTTATTGACAGATGCGTCATTACAGTGTTTGTTTTATCGTATCGTTGGACGAAGATAACGAGTCTCAAAATAAACAGTTAACAAAGTCACTATTTTGATTTTGAATCTGAATTTTTTTTCACAACAGAGAAACAACAACAACATTAAGTTAAATTGTTTTTTAATCTATAAAAAGCGATCGTCATTCATTTCTGGGACCAATTTCTAATAGTAATAATAGTAATAATCGAATAATCCCAGAACGATTCAAACAAAGAAGATCAAAGAGCCTCGTCGCCACGGACGCATCGGCTCAAACGAAGAAGACGAGGAAACGGAAGCCACTGACCTGAAAGCAGCTAAAAAGGAACCAGGAATGAGAAACGTCTGCAGTCGACCGATGAATCCCTCTAATGGCAGAATAATACCCGCGAGCAGATAATCCTCCTCATCCTGCAGCTCGTGAGGAGGAGGAGAAGTTTGAGAACGACGAGGAAGCAGATTTATTATTATATTGACTCATTCCCAGATCTCTGTCATGTACTTTCATACGTGCTCTACACATTATTCTACACACGTCTTTGTGACACTTCGTGTCAACACATCGTCCCTTTTATGTTCAATACTCGCGGCGACATGAACGCGAGCGGGTGACATCACGGCGGCAGGAAGATGACATCAGCACCTCTGCGCTCGAGCTCGTTTGTGTTTGTGACCGGAGACACAAGCCCACACAAGAAAGACCTGGAACCAACGAACTGTCTGTGAGGAGAGGACGAGGGAGGAAGGACGAGGGAGGAGGAGGGAGGGGAATCCCGCTGATGTCACCGTTTCCATCGCTATGACGACCGAGCACAAGGTGCCGAGGGACGGGCTTCTTGTTCCAAAGCACAGACCCGCTGAACGCTGAAGCAGTTTTGGGGCTTTTTTTTTTCTTCTCCCGTCACAAGTTCTACTACAAAATAAAAGTCCTGCTGCTCTGTGGAAACATCCTAGGTCACATGGCGATCTGTTTGACACACAGGAAGGGGCGTGTCCCTCCCTGGGTTCCCGTCGACCCTCCAGGTGCACCTGGCCTGTTGGTCCCTCAAATGAAAACAACCATTGACCTTTGACCTGAGCGCCGGCTACCGGCTCGAGGAAGGCGGGTCCCCAAGAAAAATAAAAGGAGCTCCTGGTCCAGGAGGAGGAGGAGGAGGAGGAGGAGGAGGAGGAAGATCATGTGAGCGGCTTCTGCTGCGTCAGTTTACCGGAAAACAGCTGCTTTAAAAAAAGAATAAATAAGAAGAGCTGAAAACTGCATTTTCAAAATAAAGCTGACATTTGGACGCTGCTAAAAATGTTAATTCAACGCTTGAAGCCGTGTGACTAAACATCTGTATCCACGGCAACGCCTGGTGCCAAAGGGTCTCCCAGCTGGGACGAGTTAGAACGTGAGTTTTCCTCCCGTGGAAGAGCTTCATTGTTTGCATGAGGTTCTTCTCCACAGTGCCACAGGTCCTGGATCCAGCGAAGGGAAGTGGACCCATTTTCTATTCTATCCAGAATGTTTGATCTTCCTGACGGAGGGCGGCAGGAGCTCAACGTGGGGACACGAGACACGGCGGCGGGAGGCCGACCTGCTCGCGCCTCTTTGCATGCGGACCGACCTCTGACCCCTCAATCATCCCCCTGTGATGCGTCGGGCCTTTGTGATGCACTGCGCTCCACTTCTGCAGAGACTAGAAGGACTTTTACTCTGAAGTAAAAATGAAGGCCACCCAGAATCTGCTCCGTTAAGGAGCCGCCGCGAGAGTAAACGCTCACATCTTTATTTATGGTAAAAGGCCTCCGTCCAGCCCCGCCCCCCGGGAGGGTGGGCTGTGCGCTCTGCACTCCGTTTGGTGGTTTGCAGACGTCGGACCACCGGCGAGCAGCAGAAGAGCTGCAGCATCCCGGCGCGCGCAAGAAGATAAGTTATCGCTCTCGCAGTGGAAACTCCAGTGGATATTTCCTGTTATTTGTCAGAACGCCAAAGAAAAAAAGAGAGGAATACAAGAACAAGAGAACGAGTTGAGTCGTAATAATAACGAGTCGGTTTGGGCTCTTTTCCCATTAAGAAATCACCTGTGGGAGCTTCGGCCCGAGTAATAAAAACACACAAGCCCTTAAATCTGCTCCGCGAGGCCTCAGCCCACTAAACCCGCCCCCCCCCGAAGAGAAACAACTCAAAAAGTCCCTCGGAGCCCCGCTGAGGCTTCTGGGAAACTACGGAACCCAACTTGCCCTCAACTGGAGGAGGACGATGCAGCTGAACAAACAGGCTCCTGCAGCGAGGTGTGTGTGTGTGTGTGTGTGTGTGTGTGTGTGTGTGTGTGTGTGTGTGTGTGTGTGTGTGTGTGTGTGTGTGTGTGTCAACCTGACCTTCTGCACTTTAACATACCAGCAGGACTGATAACACACGCACTTTATTATCAAATAGAATACACCATTATGAATCACAGGGCGTTTACACATAATTCACTAAATAAACATCATGCTGTGGTGAAGAAGAGACCATAAACTCATGTTCACAATGTTTACTGAGGGAACAAATCAGGAGAGAAGTAGAGTCACTTCCTCATAGACGTGTATGGGAGCAGAGGAGTCGCCCCCTGCTGGTCACTACAGAGGATGCAGCACATGAACCCGGCGGTTCATCACCATGGAGACGACCCGTGTGTGAGAAGCTGGGCTTTATTCCTCCTCAGTGGACGAGCACATCAAACGCTGAGGACTCCATTCTTCTTTTATCAGCCCATCTGCCCCCCCCACCCCTCCCCCCTCCTCCCTCCCTGAGGCTTTTCTTTTACCTTATATAGAGAACACTCGGGTGCCACGAGCCCTTCCCCGTAACATCGGGATAAAGTGGGCACATGGGGCCAGTTAAAGAAAAGGTGCATGTGTGTGGAGGGGGGGGGGGAGGGGGTCTTTATTACTTTCTCCAACTTCTCAAGCTTTGTTCCGCATCACCCCCCCCCCCCCAGGGAAAGCTGCACGCCCGACCCCCTTTCTGAGCGTACACACACACACACACACACACACACACACAGACAAATATGAACACACACACAGCTGCTACTCTGCAGTGACCAGCAGGGGGCGACTCTGCTCCCATAGACGTCTATGAGGAAATGACTCTACTTCTCTCTGGATTTGTTCCCTCAGTAAACATTGTAAACGTGAGTTTATGGTCTCAGTCTCTAGTTTCAAGTCTTCTTCAGTCAGCATGATGTTCATTTAGTGAATTATGGTCCATGTGGAGTCAAACAGACCGTAAAACAGGGGACGCTTTAGGGCGGGGCCTAACGCTGATTGACAGGTCTACCTGTGTCTGTGTCTTGATCCGACTGCTTTAATCCCCTCAGCACCTCAAGGTCTGCCCCCCCCCCCCCCCCCCCCCCCCGCTGATCCCTTTGATTCAGACTTTTCCAGTGTCCACTGGGACAGAAGACACGCTGGGACACTAAAAATAACCTCAACGTTCCCTTTTCACTCCTCAACTCCACTTCAAGGCTCTGAAGGATTACGAGAATTCCTCGACACCATGAGGTTACCGAAGAAACGTTCCGTGGTTTCCCTCATCAATTAGGGGTCCGCCCCCCCCCTCAGCCCCCCCTCTCACGTTTCAGACACACATTCCCAGAAAGAACCTCAGACGAGGACTCGCTCCGAGGCGATGAGGTCACCGCGCAGACCCCCCCCCCCCCCCGCGTTACGCAACCCAGAGCAAAGCCCACAGAACCACACGCTGCTGTGCCCCGGATCCCACCCGGGGGGGTTACTGATAACGAGCCCGCCTGCCCCCCCAATTACTGCATACATTGTTGATCAACCGTTAATGCCCATTTCACCAGATAATGACTTGAATAAACATCTTCAGTGTGTCCGTCTTCCTGCACGGAAAACAAAAAAATAAAATAAAACAAACCAAAGCTATCTGCGTCTCTCAGGGGGCGTGTCAAGCGCAACCCTCCCCACTCCGGATCATCCCACTGGATCCTGAACCGCAGATTCCTTCTCTCCTCGGCCTGAGAGAGAGAGAGACCAGACTAAACTAAAGGTAAAGTAGAAGCTCGTTCGGGTACAATTACCCCCCGCCCCCCTCTAAAGGCCGGCTGTGTAATTTGGGTGCATGAGTCTGAGTCCTCAGTGAGAAGCAGAGAAGCGAAAGTGAAGCTGGTGCGGACGGATCGCGTTACGGCTCCACGCCCTCAACGCCCCCGCTGTGTTTACGAGTTACGAGTCATGTGACGACTCACGTCGGTCCAGCCGGGATCAAAAACAGGGCCCCAAACACGCAGGAGAAAACAACGCCCCCCCTCTCAGAGCCAAGAAGACATTCGTTCAGGATGTTGTTGACTCGGATCAAATACGAAGCAGAGTGAATTCAGGGTCTGGGGCTTTTATTGTGAAGGGGCGAACAGTACAGGAGGGGACCTCAGCTGTTAATGTTCAGAGGATTAATAAAGTTATCAGCCTCGTGTTCCGCGCCATGTTTAGTGATGCCTCCGTTTGAGCAGAACCTTGTTCTCCACTTGAGGTCTGATGAGCGTTTCACAAAGGAGGAGCGTTTGAAAGCTTCTCAGCCGAAGGAAAAGGTGGCTCGGGGTCGCAAAACACCAGATGTCACTCTCGTTGGTCTTTGGGGGGGCGGGGCTTGTGGGTGAATATTAATTAAGGAGACAGATGCTTTGTCTTAGCCCCCCCTGAACCGGGCCGCGGCAGTGACACCCGACTTCACAGGCAGTGTGTCACCTAGCGGGAGAGATTAAAGCGTCTGAGGTGAGGCAAACAAACGCACCCCGGAGAAATGTTAATATTTAAAGATATTTTTATGGGAACATCACCGCACGCCTCGTTGGGAGGGGGGGGGGGGGGGGGAGGGTCACAGGTCGGGTCGCCGCAGCGTCCGGCAGCAGTGAAACCGTCCAGCTGACAAACGCGACTCAATATGGATTTGATTTATTCTTTTTTCATTTGGCAGAGAAGAAGAAACTGCACCGAGCAATAAAAGCACAATAAAACACGTCGGAAAGTTACCAGACGTCAGATAGTGAGAAGACGAAGATAAGAGGATGAAGGGCTTACAACGATGGGGCCTTGTGACCCCGGCGCGTTATTAGTCATCAGCTTCCTGTCTGCTCTCTACCCTCCCTCTAAAGGCAGGGCTGGAGTTTCGTGTGGGTCATGTGACTAACCTTCTCTTTAAAGTAAAACGTCTCGCTGAGGTTCTACATTATTCCACAACCCGGACAAATGGCTCGCTGCCGCTCACCGGGCCGCCGTCCGCGTCCGCTCAGCGGGACGTCCACTCTGGACTTTGGACTCGCTGGAACCCGATTAGATCAAAAGGATCAAAAGGATCAAAAGGCGCCGCCGCCTCGCTTCACCTCCAAACATGTCGAAGGAATCGGATCCGACCGTAAATCAGAGCTCGTCCAGAATAAACGGATGGAGATACAACAACCTCAGACGATCACCTGCCCCCCCCTCCGTCCCCCGTCCCCCCCGTCCCCCACATGAAGCCATAAATCCAAAGGTGTTTCACGGATGAGGAGGATGAAGGTAAATCACTGCTGGGTTCCTTCATCCCGGATCGCTTCCCAACGTCTCACATTTCTCAGGTGTCCTCGTGGCAGAAGGTCATGAAAACAGGATCTGTGGGAAGAGAAACTCAAGTCTCAGAGCTCCCGCCAACACACACACACACACACACACACACACACACACACACACACACACACACACACACACACACACACACACACACACAGAGAGAGAGGCAAAGAGATTCCAGTTTGTTTTCGTGACATTTTAAGGCCTTGGAGGATTTTCGGATGTTGGTTTCATTTATTTTTGACGCTCAGATCTCGATCCACCAGAGAAGAAGGAACGTGAAGCTCACGTCGCCACACCCGGCGAAACCAAAGAAGAAGAAAAGGCTGAACGTTTACCGTTTTTCGTTCAATGACTCAACAACAAAAACAACAAAACGGCTGCTGCAGAAAAGAGGCAACAAAAGGGACAATGAGGGACGGAGACTGAAGACGAGAGGACGGGTTTGACGGGTTTTGTCTGAGACAAACCGGCTGAAGAGGCGGTCAAAGGTAATTTCTTTGCGTCTTAAAATGTGTCCTTTCGGACCAAACCGAACCTTTGAGGAGAGCATGTGATTGTTAAATGTAACGTCCCCACGTCAACAAAATACAATAATAACACATGTTGGTGATTATTGTGTCCCTGATGTGGATAAAACAACCCCCCGTGTCCTCAAACCAGGAGATCAGACACCAGTAATCTCCATTGTCCCGTCCTCGGTGGGCCGCAGGGTCCTAACCGTGGCCCACTTCCCCATCTGCAGAGTCACAGATCCCCACGCCACCCCCGCCCCCCCCACCTGACCAGCGCTCCGCGAGCCGCTTCGTTGGGTTTCCATTTGTTTCTTTTCATCTCGCCGCCTGCGACCTGCGTGTGCTTTGGATTTCAGTGTGTTATTCGTCTAACCAAACCCTTTCAAAATAAAACACCCCTACTCCAAAACCCCCCCCAAAAAAGGGGGAAAGAAAAAACCCCAGCGAGGACGAATAAAGGCCGGAGGTAATCGACGAGGCGTCTCCGTCCGGCTCGAGAGTAACCGACAATAAAAAAAACAGCTGAATGAGACTTCAAGGCCGCGCGGTGAAGGAATTCTAACCGAAGGCCGTGAGCGTGTCCGGGCCACGGCGAGACACGCCCCCCCCCGTGCAGCAACCGCGCAGACACCCGCCCGCCGGATGGAGATCCTCGACCTTGGCCTCGCCCTGCCGGGTCGAGTGCGGCTTAGTGCTTCCTCAATGGAGGAGTAATGACTCAGACACACACACACACACACACACACACACACACACACACACACACACACACACACACACACACACACACACACACACACACACACACACACACACACACACACAATTAAAAACCTCCCAGTAGCCCGGCCAGCTGGCAGGAAGCCGGCCTGCACAAAGAGATGCGACGCGGGGGGGTCAGAGTACATCTCTCCATTTTATTTGCACAAGGCTTTTAATGTGCCTCTTTCTTCGTCCGACCCCCCCCCCCATCCCACCCGCCCCCCCGGCCGTTGGCCCTCAGACGCATTAGGAGAGTGAGCAGGAGGAGCACTGGTCTCATGTCATTTGCTACCGTTCACATGCCTCCCAAAATAACGCCGGGATCCCCAGGCGGAAGTGGGCGGGGCTTCTGCCTCGGCCCGGACGGAAACGGCGGCGACCTTTGGCCTCCTTGTTTGCGTCACATTCTGATCTCTTGTGTTTTTCTGAGGAGAAGCTTGAAGGCCGCAGCGATTAAGCCGATGAGCAGGAAGTGATCTCCAGCGCCGGACCCGGTGTGTTTATTAAACCCGTTTGATCGTCCGACACGTAAACTACACGTAAACTACACGTAAACTACACGTAAACTACACATCTGTGTTTCTGTCATCTTAGAACGAGTCGTTTCCACAGCGACATCCTCCTTTCAGACGACTTTCAATATTTAACTAAGTAACATCTGATGGGAACACAACATTTTTACAGATTCCATTTGTGCGACCAGACTGACACAAAGCACGCCCCCCCCCCCCGCGACAGGTGGAGCGGGAAGACTTAACCAACTCTGTTCCTCCATTGTGGAGAAGCAACAATGCCGCCACTCACTCCGTGCAGGTTTACAGGGCTCTGGTGTCAGGGGAAGTCCCCGCCCCCCCCCCCCCCCCCCCCAACCCCTACCCCCCAGGTCACAACCACCCTTCCGAGGTGAGAATCTATTGAATCTATTCCTCAGAACATGTGGGATGGGATGGAGCGGTGGCGAGATCGGGCCTCCAGTTCTCCCATCATGGGGTATCTGATGGTAAGCGGGGCTGGTGTGATTTGGGGCGGGGCTTGCTGTGATTGACAGGTCTCTACATGACACATTACTGTATGTAATATGAATTCATGCATTAACACTGTATATAACATGAATTCATCCATTAACTCGGACTGTGGATGCAGATTTGCGGTAGAAGTGTAATCTGCTCAGCGAAGCAGCTCAGCTGACTGAAAGTGGGACACGAGAGACGAGAGACGAGAGACGAGGAGGAAGAACAAAGTGCAACAAAGCGCCCGAGGCAGAAATCACTGGCGGGAACAGAAGACCGGTCCGATGGCGAGGAAGAGGAGGGTGAACCTGCTGTAAAGCTCCCTGTAAATGTATTCTTTGGAAAAGGAGGCCTCGCTCTACTTCCTGTAGCCTCTATGCTAAGCTAACATGAGATCAGCTAGCACGCATATTTCCCACAACCCTTCCTGCCTTTTCCCACCGGACGCCAGGTATCATCCCCCCCCCACACACACACACACACACACACAGGTGTTGTTCCTTTTGTTGCACCGCTTAAACGTGACGCTCGGATGATTGATGGAAAAAGGCTCTTTCAGCGGGATCCACAGCGGGGGGAGGGGGGGGGGGGGCACATTCCAGACGGATCCCAGTCTAAACACCTGCGTGGCAAAGAAGGCCAGTTCCCGCTTCCCTCCTGCAAGGAACACCGAGTCGGGTTCATCTTTCTATTCAACTGGTGGGGTGAGGATTTACACAATAAAAGACTCACTTCCTGTCAACGACTTTCCAAGAGCAAGAAAATAAAAAGGCCTCGTGAGATTTGAACTTCGCTTTATCTTCGCCTCCTGATCCCGAGATGCGTCTTAACGGTTTCTTTACAACCGCATTGTGCAACATTTAAGTCCGTCTTTGTGAGGGTGGAGGCCCTGTGGGGGTGGGGGGGTACGGAGGAGCACCGAGTGGGAGATCGTATACTTTAGAGTCGTTTGGCTGGAAGCCCTGGAAGGCGTCTGGGCAACAACACAGAAAGAAAAGAAAAGGAGCCTTTCGGCCCTCTGATGTTTCCTCAGGTCGCCATGGAGACGGAATGCGGCGAGGAGGTTGTGGATGGGACGCTTCGGTTAAGTTAGTTTCACTAGACTCCGCGTTTAGTCTCGGCTGCAGCGTTGAGAAGAAGAGCTCCGTGTGAAGGAGCAGATGTTGCAGAGAATAACAGCTGGATGGAGAGGAAATCACATGACCTTTATTCTGAAAGTACAAGCAGGTACGAGAACCCTTTTTACAGAGCAGAGGCACTGAGGGATCTTATTCTATTCCGGTAGTGAACAGCAGGGGGCGACTCCTCTGCTCCCATAGACGTCGATGAGGAAATGACTCTACTTCTCTGTAGTGACCAGCAGGGGGCGACTCCTCTGCTCCCATAGACGTCTATGAGGAAATGACTCTACTTTTTTCCCTCAGTAAACATTGTAAACATGAGTTTATGGTCTCAGTCTCTAGTTTCAAGTCTTCTTCAACGCACCATGATGCTCATTTAGTGAATTATGGTCCATGTGGAGTCAAACAGACCATAAAGCAGGGGATGCTTTAGGGCGGGTCTTCCTGTGATTGACAGGTCGCTGCTGGAGACATATCTTTTCCAAATATGGTCACTGAGGAACTTCACAACGAATCTTTTGCCTTTTAAACGTTTTGTCATTCTGTAATTTACTACGCAGGTTAATAAAATCAGAGCCCTCAGACGGGTCAAAGGTCAACGGCCGCATGGATTTATGGAGGAAAACAAAAACACGGTACTTTTAAGCCGCTTAGTGATTGAAGGAGGAGGAAGCGGAGGACAAACTGAGCCGCTGACTTTGACGGTTTAATCGTGTTTTAACGGCGCGCTGACCCGCAAACCTCAAACTCTAATGGGCCGGGCAGCACGGTTTGCTCTGTGATTTTCAGGAGGAGGGGGGGGCGTCGGCAGGCTTTTGAGGTCAGGGGGGTATATGACCCCCCCCTCCTCCTCCTCCTCCTCCTCCTCCTCGAGGCTTGAATTGTCTTCGCCCCACGCACTCCACTCCATAAAGAGTAATGACTCCTGGGGAATGTTATTTAATAATACACACCTCGGACAAAGCCCATGACTTATCGTGCCCCCCCCGCCCCCCCAAACCAATCCACTCTCCCAAACAACGAACCAGAGCTTAACTTCCTCCTGCAGGAACCTGACGGTGCGAAAACAGGAAAATCTTCCTGCAGCCCCCCCCCAAAACACACTAAAGAAAACACACAGAAGTGCTGCGGAGGGATGTTAGGTGTAAAGACCCCCCCTTGACCCCCCCCCCCCCAACGTGGAGGGTCCCGCCGCAGGAATGTAGAACCGTAATCACTGGCACATTTCCCCCGAGCAGAAGCCATGAAACACCTTCAATTTTAACAACACGACTCCTTTGATAAACAAACACACGCCCCCCATAAACACCCCCCCCCTTTCCCCTGCTCCTCCTCCTCACCCCCCCGAATCACACCGACCAGCACAATTTGAGGGAGCATGTGTTTGGGGGAGGGGTGGGGGGGGTCCAAGGCGAGTGCTGTGGTTTCATAGTCACCGGCTTTGTGGAATGCTGGAGCAGCTCAGCAGAGGGGGGGGCGAGGGGGGGGGGCAGCGGGGGGGCAGCAGGGGGGGGCTCGGCTCTTCTTCCTTCTTCCAAAAAACTATTTCATTCTAGTTTCCAAACCTGAGAAGTTCTTCGCTGACTCCACCGGTCTATGATGACATGTTATTTGCCTCCCCCCCCCCTCCCTCCACGGTGGGGCCCGATTGGCCGTCTGGGCCGTCTCACTGTCTGTCTGGGAGACGAGGGGGGGCGGGGGGGGGCAGGCCTTTGAAATGCGCTCTATAATTAGCCGGGTACTGTATCCACGGCAGGTTGTCTGGACCTGCAGAAATATTCTCTGGGTTCAGCTAATGAAAGAGAAGAGCAGCAGAGGCTTCGTTGTCCTTCGGGGACGGGGTGGCGGGGGCCGCTGGCCCCTCCCACATCTGCCCCCCCCCCACCCACTGCTCAATGATCTCATGGGGGAAGGAGAGCTTTCTGTGAAGCTGCAGGAGAACGGACCAGAGCCCTGGAAACGCGCTTCAGCTGAAAGGTCATTCAAAGGTCACGTAGACACCGAGCTCCGTCCCTACGGTCACCTCCGTCCCCTCTGTCCCCACGGTCACCTCCGTCCCCTCTGTCCCCACGGTCACCTCCGTCACCTCCGTCACCTCCGTCACCTCAGTCACCTCCGTCCCCACCGCCCCCTTCGTCCCCACCGCCCCCTTCGTCCTCCCGGTCCCCTCCGTCACCTCCATCACCTCCGTTCCCCCGGTCCCCCGGTCCCCTCCGTCCCCACCGCCCCCCTCCGTCCCCACCGTCCCCTCCGTGGTTTGTTGTTCTCGGAGCGCATGCGCGTGTTTACATTGAAACGAGCTGTGAAGAATCAAAACTCTGAGGTTCCTTGAATGTGTCACAGTTGAATCATCATCTATCAGCTACTTGATGGTTCCACTGTAACGTCGGTGTATCGGAATAGATTTTTCTATTAAATGTCGGTGACACATTTTTCTCTCCTGCCATCGACTGACCTCGGCTGCAGCGCATTGATTGGAGGGGGGGGGGGCGTTGGGGCGGTGGGGTTGGGGGGGGGAGGGGGGGGGTCGGCGGCTCTCATCCCGGTTCACAGTTCATCACAGAGGAGGAGGTGCGCTCCTCTTTTCTGCGTCGTTATGATTCAATGTGACAGGTACAAACCCGAAATCAGGAGAAACAAAGTAAACAACACCCCCTGCCCCCCCCCCATAAAGACAAACAATGTCGTAACAAACGTGCAACGGAAGAAAGGAAGGAGACTTTTTATCTGATGACGACCGTCATCTGTGATTTCACTGTGCAGACACTTCGCTGTGTTTGGACTTTCCCTCCGTTTAGAGAGTGTGGTAAACTTCCAGCCATGTGAGACCCTCCCACCCCCGCCACACGCACACGCACATGCACACACACGCACACGCACATGCACACACACACAGACACGCACACCCCGGCAGAGGGACGTCACGGAGCTCTGCTGGTCGTCAAACACGAGACACTGACGGGGCGTCACAGAGAGACCTGTCCAAACCCAGGGACACATGCCAGGCCTCTGTGTGTGTGTGTGTGTGTGTGTGTGTGTGTGTGTGTGTGTGTGTGTGTGAGCGTGTGTGGCCGACAATGAAAAAGAAATCCAGGGATTTGAACTGTTTGGTCTCTCACAGGACCATGGAAAACATTCACAAGAACAAGATATACTGGTTTTTGACCTTGTTCCCAGTTTACATGCTGGTGGATGCCTGAGCACTTTGTTAAGGTGCGGTTGCGGTACCGATATATCGATGCATAATCCAATTTGGCGGATAAATCTGCAGCAGAGGAGACAAATCACTAAATAATCGTTCAAATGCTCCATTTACACCAATTGTCATTTAGATAAGGGGGGGGGGGGGGGGGGGGGGGGTGGGCTCTGTTTAAGGCTGCGCTGACACACATCCATATGAAAAGAACAATTAAGAGTAATTAGGCTTTTCCAACCAGAACTGGGGCGGGGAGGGGGGGGGGGGTGAGTCTATCTGGTAACTTAAAACACAACATGCACAGAGCATGCAATGCGCAGAATAGTTAAATACATGCAGTATGTAAATATAGAGTGTGTAAATACAGAGCATGCCAATACAGAGCATGCAGAGTGTAAATACAGAGCATGCCAATACAGAGCATGCAGAGTGTAAATACAGAGCATGCAGCACGTAAATACAGAGCATGCAGAGTGTAAATACAGAGCATGCAGCACGTAAATACAGAGCATGCAGAGTGTAAATACAGAGCATGCCAATACAGAGCATGCAGAGTGTAAATACAGAGCATGCAGCACGTAAATACAGAGCATGCACAGTGTAACTTCAGGGCATGCAGCGTGTAAATACAGAGCATGCAGTTTAAATATAGAGCATGTAAATACAGAGCATGCAGCATTTGTAAAGTATTTCAAACTTTTAAAAGTAGCCGAAAGCGTCTGTTAACTTATTGATTATAAGATCAATTATGTGACATTTAACAACTTATTGGCGTATTTGCCTCCTACGCTGCAGCTCTACTTTCTTCATAAAATAACGCTCCTACTACATCACTGCTTCTTTTAAATCGCTGATTCTCTGACTGATCTGGAGAATTGCTCGATGCAGAAAAACGAGGAGCTTTAAGGAACGAGGTGGTGCGTCTCTCACAATGAAAGCGCGCTGCGTCACAGCTCGGAGGCCGTCTCCTGGGATCAGACTCAAACCAAATATGCAGGTTTTTATTTGCATCTGCGAGAAGAACTCGTCCAAAGATCTGGCCGTTCATCGAGAGCTGCAGACGCTGTGCAACAGGTAGAGGTTTAAGAGGGGTCAGGTCCTGGTTTCTGGTAAATACCTGCAGGCGGACTAACCCGGGGGGGCGGGGGGGGCATGAAAGAACTTGCTGAACCTAAAGCAGGGTAAATCCACCGGGGTACGTCCCCAGGAGGGGGCCTGAGAGCAGGAACCACAGGTTCCCTAAGTGCTTCCTGGAGAGTTTAAACATAAATACACACAGACACCAACATCAAGAGGGGGTGGGGGGGGGGGGGGGGGGGGGGGGGGGGGGGGCGCAGAGAAGAGCCAGGCCCCACGTTGTGTTATCAGGGTAATAAATTCTCACCCGAGAAGCAGGTCGATGGTTTCATATGCAGCAGAGCTTCTAATGGTTTAAATGAGTTTAAATATCTGTTTGAAACCAAGTGTTAAACTGGGGGTCTCGGTCTGAACCTTAACGAAGGACCACAGCAACATATAACAACATATAATAGTATTATTACATTATATGCCAAGATACAGAATACGTCCAAAGTTTGTCAAAAGTAATTAATGAATGAACCTCTCCTCTGGCTCTGTACTTATTGTTTGCATGCGAAGTCGGTATAATATCATTTCATTCAGATAGAAGTGTGTGGTTTGTAACTATGGAGACACACGCCCCTCACACAAGTTCACGTCTACACAAACCAAACCGTCAAACACTGTGACGTCACTTCAAAGAACAACTTCGGGAAAACTTTATCGGTCATTTCGGAGAGAACTTCCAAAAGGGAGGCCAGCGGGCAGGTCTACTCACGCACTGCCTCCTGCTTGGGGTCCAGCCCGGCGCAGCCCTCCTGCAGCCCGGAGATGCGGCCCTGCAGCCCGCGGACCCGCAGGCCGGTGTCCGCCAGCTCGTCCTCCAGCTCCTGGAACACGGAGCACGCGTGGCGGGCCAGGTCCGACAGCTGCCGCAGGGTCCGGGACAGGGCCACGTTACTCACGCAGACCAGGTCCTCGACCGGCGGCGCCTCCTCGTCGGCGGGTCGGCGCCTGCAGAGCGACCGGGGCTCCACGAGTCGTTTGGCGAACGGCATGTTCGGCGGCTCCCGGGCGGCGTAAATCCAAACGGAGAGACCGCAAACAAAGAACAAAAAACCAAGGCAAAGTGACCCAGAGAGCCAGCGGTGGTGTCCCCTCGGGCCCCGGTGCGGGTCCGCGGAGTTCAGCTGGTGCCGCTGCCGCTGCCGCGCATCCCGTGGCGGAGTGACGCGCTGCGCGCCGCTGCGGGCCGCTGGTCGGCTGAGTGGAGCCGCGCCGCCCCGCGCGGGGACGCGCGCGTTTTAAAAACGGAGCGGGGGCGGCGGTGAAAGGCGGAGTGGACTCCGGCGGGGTCACTGGATCGGGACTCGGGCTCGCTGGTTCTACTGCCCCCCCCCCCCCCCCCCTCCCCCGGGTTAGAACGATTATGATAATGAGGACTGGGAAGTTGGGTATGATGAAGTGAGTCCACCTCAGATCTCCGTTAACGTGATGTGACGCGTCAAGAAGTGTAACATGAAGTTGTGTGTTGTAGTGTGTATCGTTTGAAAGTGTAGTGTGCAGTATTTAAAGCTAAAATGGGCCTGATTTAAAGGCACAGTGTTTAGAATTTAAACGTGTGGCATTTTAAATGCATACTGTGTAGGACTTCAAGTTCCAGTGCGTTGCAATTAAAGGTACAGTGTGTCATTTAAAAGCACAGTGTGTGTCTGATGGTTTCTTTTTTTTCAGGGTGTTCCACCTAAAGAATACAAAAAACAAACCCCCCCCAGGGGGGAAGGAGTGATCTCTGGGAGACGGCTCTCGCCTTCTTAAACTGGAAGTGGGGTTGTTGTGAGTCTTTGGTAACTTGTTGCACTGCCTCACTACCTTAGTACGGAAGGATTTACGCCCCATGTCGCTGACTAGTCAATCCCTCACAATGAACAGCCAGCTCCCTCGGCACCGTTCACCGCTCATGGCGGTGAGTCGAAAGGGGATTTCCATAAATTTCTAATTTTTTTAACTGGAACTCAAACAATAATGAAAATCAATCCAGCATCAATTAACTGTTTAAGCCATTTTTTTCAAGCAAAAACAACCCACAAAATAATAAAGCCTTGTTTTTCTATAGTAAAAGTTTATTGTCACGGAAATTGTTTAGATTTTGGACTTTTGGTGAGAGGAAACAAAACCTTTCCAAAGCTGATATTTGGCTCCGAATCATGTGACCGACTCTTTTTCTCACAATTGATCGAGGACCAAAACGCGATCCTCCGGTCTCGGCCGGCCTCCCGTGAAAATAAACCACTCGGATTATTTTGTGCACGACATTCCAACAGCAGGTGCGTCATCTGGCAAGAGCTGCTTTGCAAAGTGGGTTTTGCAAAAGATTTAAGTATTAAAACGACCCTCGAGCGCCGACTCCAAAACACGCCGGCCGCTCGCCGAGGCCTTCCCCCCCCCCCCCCGTCGGGCGCTCGCTGCTGCCTCGATCCCGCCTCCATTCACATGTGCTGAATGAGTGTTTTCACTAAACCCCGGCAGCTGACGGGGCCAGAATCGGCAGAGGTGGCAGCCTAAAAAGCCCTTCCTGTGGCAGAACCAATGCCCACACCAGAAGTGCAAACTCTGCAAAGGGGAAGGGGGTGGTGAGGGGGGGGGTGGGAGGTCAGGGGAGGGGGGGGGGGGGGGGGGGGGGGGGGGAGCGGCGCATGCCGTCATCTTTGAGTAATGTCGGCGCAACAAAGGGGCCGAACTTGAGCGAACAAAAGCTGCTAATCTTTGTTGTGAGAAAGGTCGGCTTGGACTTTAAGCCACTCCGGGGGGCGGGAGGGGGGGGGGGGGGGGGGGGGGCACGAGCTGTAGAGAACCCCTCCGACCTTTACGGCGCGTTTGCACGAAACCGTCGGACGCCGCGGCGTTCTCTGCGGAGGCTAAAGTGACGTCTCCGGCCAGACGGGAGTCGGCGGCGGGTTTAACAACCAGGTCGCCGACTCCGGGCGAGATCGCTGCACGCCAATTATATCCGCCAGGCGTGTACTTAAGGGGCGGCGCGCGGTCCTCTCGTCACGTGCAGCTGTCATCCGTGAGTGCAAGCCAGACACTTTTAAGTGGTATTCATAGCATTGCCGGTGGGGGGGGGGTGGTTTGGGGCACAGCGGAGCGACTCCGGCCTCAGCTACTTCACTCCAGAACCCCTCCAGGCCAGTGCCGGCCCGAATCTCTTAGGGGCCCTAAGCAGAATTTTATTTGGGGGCCCCCCTCCCACCACGCACAGTCACCTGTGCTAGAAGATTATTGGCACAAATGTCACGCTATACTGTTATAGCAAAAATTATCAACGAATACAGTGAGCTTATAATACAAAACTAGGGCTGCTTTGCAGCATAAGCAAACTAAGCGCTTAGTTCGCTTATGCCTTGCGCCGGCCCTGCTCTAGGCGCACGAAGCCCAAACGGCGCTCGGCCCCGTTTACATGCAAGGCTTCGCTTCGGGGGCTGGTCAGTACTTCACATCCCGGATCGGAGCTACAAGCTGCTACTTCCAGGAAAAGAAGTAGGCACCAACCGTGTAAAGTGTTCAGCCTCGCTGTCGGGTTTATCCTCCAATTTGGTATTTTATATTTCATAGGAAAGGTGTGACCTGATGTTTGACCTGATGACACACACGAGTTGTTCCTCAAAGTTACTACGGTTCATCATTTGGGGAACATGAACAGATGATTCACAGGATGAGAGGAAAGTTTGATCTGCTGGGGTCTCAGGCGTTTTACCAAAGTCACACGGGTTCATCCTCTGGAGACCGAAGACGTCTTTTCCACTTTGTGACTAAACGGGAGTGTGGCAGCGGTTATTTTTGGATGGAGGGGGAGGACGAAGATGTGGAGGAGGGGTAATATGGCCGTCGTTGGCGACGTGCTGCACCCTCGGGTTTGTTGTGTCTGCCTGGGTGGGGCGGAGGCGAGGGGGCGAGGGGGGGAGGGGAGGGAGGAGTCCAAGGTCCAAGTTCGCTCTCATCCCGGCGAGGTGATGACCTCTTCTGAAGCATCCGTTAGAAATGACTGATTTCATTCAAACACAGAAGTCGATTCAACGAGTAAACCGAGTAGTTGACGAACGTCCTTCATCACGCACAATAAAATCACACGCGCTAAAAATAGACAATTTTATTGATTAGTTTCACTTATTGTAGTAGTGCATCTCCACCACCTCCTCCACCCTCAGTGTCCCCGACGCTGAACGCTACAAACAAGCGGCATGGAACAGAGTCTGCACGTATCGCGCAAAGAACTACACACATATTGTCCTCTTTTATTTTTCTTTTTCATTTCTCAACTGATTTCCTTTTGGTCTGGAAATACTTCTTTTCCCCAAACGTCATATTTCACATTAACTTTACATGTGCACGCCATACGGTTTCTCTTCTTTAAATGCTTGGTTTTAATCCTGCAGAAGGGGCCTCCGGTCGGACGTCAGGCTGCGTCACGTGGAGGCCAGAGGCCTCTGGAGCTCCAGCGTGCTCTCCAAGGTGACCCTCTCCTGGTGCACCACCTGCAGAACAACACGAGGGGGGGGGACAGGGGGGGCTGCGTGAGCAACAGCCGCCAATCAGGCCGCTCACATGCAGCGGATTATTGGGAGAATGCAGAGCGTGTTCAGCGCTGACCTCTGCCCCCCAGGGTCCGACCTCGCGGCTCCCCACGGAGGGACGAAACGTGGGACGGAAAGGACTCTAAACGACCCTCAGAACTCACCGCCGTCAAAGTGTCGTATTTCCAACGGCCCTCGAACGAGTCACAAAACAAAAACCCATTGGAATAGTTTTTATTCTCCATTTTCAGTCCCCATTTCGGGAAGCAACCGTATTTGGACTGAGGAGGATGTGAAGAAGCCCTGTCAATCAGTGCGTAGCCCCGCCCTGAAGCATCTGCTGCTTTACGGTCTGCTTGACCATAATTCACGCTGTCAATCATGCTGTACTGAAGAAGCCTTGAAACTAGAGACCGAGACCATAAACTCAGACGTATTTTATACTCAGCTTTTCAGTATCGATCGGTTGGATTTGAGTTTTTGACGTGAGGAGCTTTCATTCATGTTGTTTCTGGACGTAAGTTTTCCTGCCCCTGCTGCTGTTGGACGTCTGAGCGGCCCAGGCTCTATTTTAAAGAGGACAGTTGTGGATGCCAATGGAGTCTATATAAAGACACAAATACCTTTCCCTGCAGAATTCCTCAGATGCTTTGAGCAACCAGCAGAGTTAGAGCCAACAGACAAGTTGTTCTACCATGGGTGTGTGTGTGTGTGTGTGTGTGTGTGTGTGTGTGTGTGTGTGTGGTATCAAAGCACGTGATTAAAGACACGGGGAATGACCGGCATGCCGTGTGTGTCTGGATGGGAGTGTGGTGCCAGCGGTGGATCTCCAACGCAAACAGCCATCAGTTCGGCTTCCTGTCACGCCGGATGGGAGCCGGCGTCCCTCGCCACGCCGGGACGGAGAGCTCTTTGTCCACCGGCTCCTTTTCAAGGCTGCAATCAGTAATATTCCTCATAAAAAGGGAAAATGGCAGATTGGGAACTCCGGGGGGTCGTTTTAGAATGTGAGCGCAGAAATCCATGTTCCCTTTTCCAATTTACTCATTTAAAGAGTGGATTAAAGACTGAGCTAAAGAGTGAACTAAAGAGTGGATTAAAGAGTGAACTAAAGAGTGAGCTAAAGAGTGGATTAAAGAGTGAACTAAAGAGTGAACTAAAGAGTGGATTAAAGAGTGAACTAAAGAGTGGATTAAATAGTGAACTAAATAGTGAACTAAAGAGTGAACTAAAGAGTGAACTAAAGATTGGATTAAAGAGTGAACTAAAGAGTGGATTAAAGAGTGAACTAAGGAGTGGATTAAAGAGTGAACTAAAGAGTGAACTAAGGAGTGGATTAAAGAGTGAACTAAAGAGTGAACTAAAGAGTGGATTAAAGAGTGAACTAAAGAGTGAACTAAAGAGTGGATTAAAGAGTGAACTAAAGAGTGGATTAAAGAGTGGATTAAAGAGTGAACTAAAGAGTGGATTAAAGAGTAAACTAAGGAGTGGATTAAAGAGTGGATTAAAGAGTGAACTAAAGAGTGGATTAAAGAGTGAACTAAAGAGTGGATTAAAGAGTGAACTAAAGAGTGGATTAAAGAGTGGATTAAAGAGTGAACTAAAGATTGGATTAAAGAGTGAACTAAAGAGTGGATTAAAGAGTGAACTAAGGAGTGGATTAAAGAGTGAACTAAAGAGTGAACTAAAGAGTGGATTAAAGAGTGTCCTCAATCAGTGTGTAGCCCCGTTCTAATGCGTACTCTGCATTCTGGTGTAGTTGACTCCAGATGGACCATAATTTACTAAACTAACATCATGTTGTATTGGGGAGACTTGAAACTCATGTTTACGTCTTCACTGATTGACTGTATGGTTTTCAACATGGCGGCTGGGTCACAAACCTTCTTATATTACAGTAAAATAGGACTCTGAGTACATTTGAGGTGGATTTAGGCCATAGAGGAAAAGAACCGAGGAGGCAGCTCATCGGAGCGTTAAAGCATAAATGCTCTCCAGTACGACAACCCCCGCCTCCCCTCCTCTGGCACCTCAGCCCGCCCCCCCATGTGGGAACAGACTCAAAAGAGAATCAAGGGGATAACGAGAACTCCACTCAACAGTTTTTGACTTTGAGCATTCGTGGTTAAAGTTTCCCTTCGAGCTGCGTTTGAGCTTTGTGTCTTTTCCCTCAGAGGAGGACCAGGAATGTCAGGAAGCCGCTGCGGTCAGCCACTAATGCGGTCCACACCCGTTAAAAACAGAACCGGGCACGGTTGCATGCGCAGGAGGAAGACGGGCTGACCTTCAGCTGCTGCTGCAGCTCGCTGTTGAGGCGCGTCAGCACGGCGTTGGTCTCCTTGTTCTTACGGATCGCCGTCTGGATTTCTCTCTTCTGTTTGGACTGCAGCCTGACGGAGAGAAAATACACAAGAGACCTTGACCACATGACCTCAGTGTTATTTGGGTCCAAACACAAACAAACTATGAAAGCATAGAGAAGAAATAATCAGAGCACTCGACTTATACATCAATCAATCAATCAATCAACCGCTGTTATCGATCATCACCTTCTAGGAGTCATCATGGCACCTTTAAGGCTCACCTTCCTACTTTAAACAGTTCTTAAAGGGACAGTGCGTAGTCTTTGGCACCATCTAGTGGGGAGGTTTAAGATTGCAGGCGACTGAACCCTCCGCCACCCCCCGCTGACTCGCCCCCTTCACGAGACTGCATGAACCCGTCTGTGCTTTAGGGCGTCACATGGACACACTGACCTCTGAGGCGCTTTGGTGAGGGTGGCGTGGGGCGGCGCGGGTGGGGGCGTGGCCTCCGGGTTCCGGCCCTCCGCGTGGTATTTCCTGCGGATCGGCTTCTGAGGCGCCGGATTGCGAGAGGCTCCCTTCACGTCCTGAGGGAGAAGATTTTCAAACATCAGTTAGCCCTCCTCGCCCCCCCCCCAGGCCGGAGGACACATGTCCCGGGACGAGCGAGTCCGCCAGCGAGGCTCGCCCCTCTGGGGGCGGCCATGATGGATTAACGTGCTTTTATTATTGCGCCTCGTCGCTGGTCTGCCGCCATTACGCTCTTCTAGAGACACACAGCTTTATTCAGCAGTGAGGACGGGCCACCGGGACACGTCAAAGGTTTGGACACGCTTGCTCATAGGATTTAATGAGAAAATGTGTCCAAACCTTTGACTGGTCCTGTATACACCCATCGTCTGTCCTATGCACCCCGAGAGGACTTTAGGACGACAGTTCAAGACTCTGGGTCCTTTTGAATGATATGAAAGTACTTCACTCGCCCTTTTACTCACATGGATCCATGTGATTAATGTGGCAGCACATAGAAAGATCAAAGACAACAACATCTCGCGTTTCGGTTCCTGTTCTGCCAGATCAGCTGTTTGGGAGGCCAAACGCGTTTCTCACTCAGCGGCACCTTCTTGGGTTTTTCTCCACGCCGTCGCTTCCCATCTGTTAAACAGGCTAACGTTAAAATTGTACCCGAGAAACCTAAAAAAAAAGAAAAGAAATAAAATCGATTCTGCCGAGCGCTCAAACAACGAGCCGGAGACGTGAAACACGACCGCAGCGTGGAAACACTCCAAAAAAACCCCATCGGCAGCTTGTGTGGCCACGCCACGCAGAGGTCACGCAGGGGTCACGCAGAGGTCAACGAGGTTTCACCGCAGCAACGCCAAGGCGTTACGTCACTGTCACCGGGACCTTTTATTTTAAAGTGATCTAATGAACAAAGAGCAACGTGTGTTTAGGGTGGAGGACGCTGGAGGGGGCCGTTAGTGAAGCACACAGAAGTCAACCTGTATCTGCAGATGTGGAGCTTTTTGTTTCGACACATTTGCCTTTAAACACAAACTGGTGTCAAATATTCCCCCTCAGCTAAACATCGGCATGTTTTACGCTTCTTAAATCCGTCGGACGCTCACTCGCGTCCCTCTGAGAACTTCTGTAGGTTTCACTTTCAGTTAGGAGTAAAGCATCCGACGCGAGAGCCTCGTGTGGAGGAACGAAGGGTTCTTTAGTCGTGAAGGTGGAGAGACAGATGTGATTAGATGGGTTACTAGTTAAAAGAGCAACTATACGACTTAATTAACCCTGGTCTGAAGTTAAACATTAAAGGTTGTTCCTGTGTAACAGGATATGACTCATTCCATCATGCAGTACTGAATGCAGAAGCAGGAGAGTCCTCTGCTGGTCACTACAGAGAATGCAGCTTCAGCATCATTTATCGGTAGCGAGGTATTTGCGTATCGTGGGAGCTGCTCCCGTTTCTTACCTCGTCTCTGAAGCGACTGAAGTCGGCGAAGTTCGGCTGCGCTGCTTTTTTCTCCGCGCCGGCGAATAACTGAGAGACGTGAGGGGGGAGACGAGGAGACGTCCTCAAAGGCGTCCCGAGGACAGACGGCTTCGGGGCGCAGCGGACCGGGCTCACCTGCGAGGCAGAAGGTCGAGGGGGGAGCGCCGGAGGGGGGGGGAGCCCCTTCAGACCTAGAACCCACACAGAACGTCACAGAGGAGTCAGCTGGAGGCGCGGTGCCCCCCGTCTCCCTCCCTCCCCCCTCTGGAAAGGACAGAAGCCCTCGCCTGCGCACCCGCAGCGCCCTGCTGGAGGAGCTTGTTGAGGTCCAGCGAGGAGGCTCTGGAGTGGGTCTTCTGGGGGCGAGGGGGGGGGGTGGGAGGCCCTTCGGCCTTCTTCATGGCGTCCTCGATGGAGGTGCTGGAGTAGGACCTGGACCAGAGGTCACATGGGAGGGGCGGGGGGTTAAAGGGCTGATGACTTTAGAGGACTGGGGTGCGAGGGGGTCTCACCTCGGTCTGGTTCTGGTCCTCATGTGGGGATCCAGGTCCTGAGGCGTCTCTGTGAGGACGGACAGGAGACACAAAATCAAAATAGAAGGAGTTTCAATAGAATTAAGACAAATAAAGACAATTTATGAAAGAAAACTAGACACAAAGATACAAATCTGTCCATTTTCAAATGTCTCCGTAGTTTGGTGTTTCGGGGTATTGAAGCTTTATATGAAATATGTTTTTGATCTGATGGTTGTAGGATTAAATCATGTTTGACCAGCGGCGCCATCTGCTGGAACCACAGCCAATGTGTATCGTTTTTAACCTTTTCATTTCAGTTTAGTCTCATTATTTTGTTTGTTTTAAATTCTAAAATCTAGTTCAGGATAATATTGAACTATTTAATTAAAATTCCATATTTATTCCACCTGCAGTTTTTACTGCTCCCACGAACAGAGCAGCTTCAAACAGCTTTTATTCCTTTATCCTGTGCAATAATATTCATTTATATCCTTATCTGTATATACATTGTACGCAATGACCCTATTATCAAAATGAATTCAGTCTTTATGTGTTATTTCATCTACAGTTTAATGTTCTTCATTGTTTATTGGTCACTTTTCTTCTTTGATTGTTGAGCTGCTGTGAACACGTTGGTGGTTTCATGGATAAAAGCACCTGAAGCTCACCTGAACTCTGGGAGGAAGCAGCGAGACGAAGAACCCGCCGCTCGCCTCTCGGCCCCTTCACACCGGCGTCTGCAACAAAACGCCACAACGTGCTTTCGCTGATAATATTCTATTCGTATTCATATTCATATTTTACATTGAAGTCATTAATCAGCGTTTCCACATATTATAGTATTCCTCCGTATTTCGGACGTATTCTGGTTCATTGTGTTTAAATTCCACCTCGTTCACGTGACTCGCCGCTCGCGTCCTGCCGCTCCGAGGTCAGACTCAGGAGACGAGTCTGAAAAACAAAAAAGCAACCGGTTACATTTCAGGAGGTGGAAAACCCGACGCTCAGCTCGTCGGCGCCCCCGACGGGCGGCCGGCAGGAACTCCGCGTTAACCTTGAGTTCCTGTGTAACCGGGGGACTCGGCCTCGGCGCGGCGTCCTCGAAGACGATGAGCGGCTCGGCCCCCTGCGGGGAGAAGACAAAGAGTTCAGAGGGTGAGGAAGGGAGCCGCAGAGCGTCCAAGAACCGAGGCCCTGACCTCCGGGGTGTCCTGCTCCTCCTGCTCCTCCTCCGGCGGGGCGAGGCCCGTCCTCAGGGGCGGCGGGAGGCGCTCGGGGAGGGGGAACCCGTTCTTACGGGCCACGATGAGGTGGAAGGCCGTGCAGAACTCGGAGAAGGTGAGAGCTCCGTCTCGGTCCACGTCGCTCAACTCCCTGAAGGAGAAGAGAATAAAAAGGCTGTTTACTGCAAATCGATTCAAATGGGAACGAACAAATAAACACATTTGGTTTGTCCTTTATAATTCACAAAACCAGTGACTCGAAACAGGAGCTGCTGAATCAGCCAGTTAGTCGGTTTGTGTTGATGTGTGCGTTAAAGAGTCACACGTTAACGCACATCAACACACATTAACCCCCCCGACTAACCGAGGGAGGAGCAGCTCAGGCAAACAAACTAAATAAAACACATCGTCACGACTCGGAACGCACCAAATGTGGGAAAGTTCTGGAATCGGCAGCTTGGATTTAGTGAAGAAGTTCTTTGCAACGGTTCCTAGAAAAGAGACGCAAGAAGAGAAATCGTTTGACTGTGATCCTTAAAGTATGAATATGTGCAGAAGGGGGGGTGGGGGGGGGTCCACATACCCAAGATGAGAGCCCCCAGGTCAGGCTGCAGGCTGGTGAACTGGGTGGTGTAATACTCCAGCTGCTCCTCTGTGATCCTCCAGGGGTCATCGGGGGGTTCAACGAGGCCCTGTGGGTCCGGCCTCTCCGACGACGAGGTCTGATGGGGGGGGGGGGGGGACATCGTAAAGAACCACTCATATATTGTGATGGGCGGAGCTGTGGGTGGGGTGGGGGCGTTACCCTGGCTGGTCGAGTGCCGTAGACGCCGGGAGAGGAGTGAGGCGCCGGGGCATCTGAGGCCCGAGAAGCTGGAGGGGGGAGGAGGGGGGGGGGGGGTCACAGAGGGGACGTCAGCTATCATTAGTATATTAGTATTATTGGCGAGGGGGTGGGGGGGGCGCCTACCGCTCATCGGGTCAGCCCCGTTCCTCCGCTTGGCGTGCGGGTAGCCGCGATGCGTTGGGGGGGGCGGGGGGCGGCGAGCTGCTGGGGGAGCGAGGTGGAGACCGGGGGGGTTCCTACAGGGAGACAAGGTTTGTTATTCCACACGGAAGAGTACCCACGGCCGCTGCAAGGATCCTTCAAGACCCCTTCAAGGCTGCTTCAAGACCCCTTCAAGGCCCCTTCAAGGCTCCTTCAAAACCCCTTCAAGGCTGCTTCAAGACCCCTTCAAGGCCCCTTCAAGGTTCCTTCAAGGCTGCTTCAAGACACCTTCAAGGCTGCTTCAAGACCCCTTCAAGACCCCTTCAAGGCCCCTTCAAGGTTCCTTCAAGGCTGCTTCAAGACACCTTCAAGGCTGCTTCAAGACCCCTTCAAGGCTCCTTCAAGGCTGCTTCAAGACCCCTTCAAGGCCCCTTCAAGGCTCCTTCAAGGCCCCTTCAAGGCTCCTTCAAGACCCCTTCAAGGCGCCTTCAAGACTCTAATCCCTCAGACAAACGAGGCCTTTCTGCTCCGGCGACCAAAGCCTCGGGGAATGTCTCCGCCCCCATTCTCCTCTACCGGCTTTATCGCAAACTCCCAACGATTTCCGTTTTAACAGATCCGTCGGGGGGGGGGGGGTACAGCCTCACCTTCCTGTCCTCGCGGTCCCCCGGGTGTCTCCGGTCAGGGGTCCAGGGCCCGGTGCCGCTGTGGGGCCCCTGGCCCTCGGCGCGCGGCGGGACGGCGGCGTACTTCATCTCCGGCTCGCTCTTCAGCCCGGTGAATCTGGGCAGAGGCAGATCTGCAAGAGAAGGACAAAGTCACTCCGGTCGGATTAGGATCCGTTTCTTCCTTTCCTTCCTTTCTCACTTGTGAACGAATGTTTTTCCCGCCTGGCGACCTCTGACAGAATTATGACCCTTTGAAGCGGATGGGCAGCAAACCGAGGCTCTCGACGCGACTGATGCTGCTCTCTCGCCTAACGAGGGCGAACCCACTTAGCTCAATCCAGATTACAGCTAATCCAGCCACGTCGACATAATCTCCTCCTCCCCCTGTGCCGCGGGCAGTCCGTGGCTCCGCCCCCTGCGGCCCCGCCCCCTGCGACTCACTGGCCGTGACGCTCTCCAGGTGGATGGGCAGGGCCGACTGGGCCGCCGCCAGCAGCTTGAGGGCCACGAAGAACTGCGGCGTCCCGAAGTAACCGAGACGCTTGGCGCCGCACAGCTCCGTCACCTGGAAGACATTCAGGTCAAAGGTCACCGCTCAGGTAAACTCACGAAAGCCTTGTGTGGATGAAGGTAGTGTTACAAATACAAACACATAATTCAAATTTTAAATGTTTTTTTTGTTGTTTTTTTTAAACATCACCAAAAATATTCTGGGAATTCTTTTAAACAATTTTAAATAAATGAAATACAGGCAGATAACCATTTTTTCTCTTCTCTTTTCCAGACATTTCACTTTAAGAAAAAAGTGTGAGAGTTCCGAGCTCGTCAATCCTCAGAGCTACAACGAGGGCTTCGTGGCAGGAAAGGAGATTAGGATTATGTTGCACAATCGTGTATAAATTCCTCATAATCAAAAAAAAAAAAAAAAAAACTTTGTCCGTTTTGGAAAAACAAGGTTCTGTAAAAACGAGATTTAATGACAAAATAGCAGCATTTCTAATGCTGGAGGTTTGTGATGAATTTACGTTCCGGTTACAAGCGGGAAAGTTCATTAAGAGACGAACACGCGAGGATCGCTGCAGCTCAAAGGAGAGAGATTACGCTCTTCTTATGGCAGCACGGGATTAACAGTGCTCATCAGTTTTTGTTATTTTTACAAACAAGGACATAAAGCAGAAAAAAAGCCGCTTGGTCCATGTGACTTCTGCTCGAGCCGCATCGTGTTCAAAACAACCACCGAGCTGACCCGAGGTCAGTGGGGGCGGGGGGGGGGGGGGGGGGGGCCTGCGTGTGGCCCATCGCAGAGGAGACGATCGGCTCCACAGAAGGCGACTGTCCCGACCGCCCCTTTGCATTGTGGGTATTGCGGTTGTCGGGTTTTGGATGCAACGACGCTTCATTCTAAACGAAAGAGCACCAGCTGACACTGCAGAGACGCCTCAAGGCCACAGACGTTTGAGACCACGTGACGAATGTTCACATGATGAAATCACTTGTTAGATATCACCGTTACCAACGGCTCTTTTAACTGCATTTAATGGCTTTTATTTTATTACTCTTAAACGGAATTGTTCCTGCTGTATCGATTGGTTTAATGGTGTCATTTCTCACTGATTCAATTGGACCTCAGTTTGTCTCTCAAAGCCTCTTTCCTTCTTGGTTCACGTTGCAGATGTCGGTTCCTTCACAAAGTCTCGCTGCTGTTGGTCGGTAACTAAAGTTTTTGTTTCACGTCCGCGTGCCGTTTATCGTAAAGACCAACGTGAGATGACAAACGCTCACCTTCGCACACAAACACCTGCTGACGGGTAAACGTTGATTAATCAGCTCACTTTTCAGATTGGTTCTTTCTGCCCTTTCTCAGCAGTCACGTGGTCTCCCTTCAGAGGATGGAAATGAACGTGAACCAATCGCACAACCACAAAAAGAGTTAGCTATGAAATGTGTGTTGGCGTGGAAAGACGCGTGTAACGTGAACTTAGAAGCGCTTAGGAGGCGCAAACTGAAAACTGTTTAAAATGAGACAAACTTACAGTCAAAATGCTCAAAGAATGCTGATGTCAGAAATGAAAGCGCACTTTGTTGAAATGCAGATTGTGATGAACTTTACAATATCAGTTGTATAAGATCACACCTAACTGGCTGAATGCGCTGCAGTGAGTGAAATGCTGATTGTGGATCTCTGCAACGCCGCAGGGCTGCAGACGCATCGGGGGGGGGCAGGGAGGCCAGAAACCGAGCTGCACCAAAGCCACATGTGATGGATCCTCCGCGGCTCTCAGCTGACTCCCACCCACCTTGTGCAGCGACTCCGGCGGCAGCTGCGACGCCCTGAGGAGCTCCGCCACTTTCCGCGGGCTCAGCGCGCCGGAGGCGTCGGCCTGGCAGAGCGCGTGCAGCCCCGCGTAGAACCGCTGCTCCCGCTCGCTCAGCGAGACGAAGGTCCCCGCCGCACCGGGCTCCCGGTCCATTCCCGGCGGCGGAGGCGGTGCAGCTGGAGGGAGGGAGGGAGGGGGGGGAGGGAAGGGGCGCTGACGCATGGAGAAGGAAACACCAGAAGGGACAGGTCGACACCTGCCGGTGGCACTGGACACCGGCTCCGGTTTCCAGTCGGAGTGTAGGTCGATATCCGCCTCCCGGTGGGGACCAGATGCACCGAGAGACCCCCACCGCCCGCCGGTGCCGGTTGTAGCAGTACCGAGCTGCGCCTGCGGGGGGCGGTGGAGCGCAGGAACAAGATGTCCGCTTTGACTCCCACAGTCCGTGATGAAGACACAACCTCAGCAGGGACTAAACCTCAATGCCCCCCCACCGGAACCCCTAAACCCTCAATGCCCCCCCCCCACCAGAACCCCTAAACCCTCAATGCCCCCCCAACAGGACCCCTAAACCCTCAATGCCCCCCACCAGAACCCCTAAACCCTCAATGCCCCCCCACCAGGACCCCTAAACCCTCAATGCCCCCCCAACAGGACCCCTAAACCCTCAATGCCCCCCACCAGAACCCCTAAACCCTCAATGCCCCCCCACCAGGACCCCTAAACCCTCAATGCCCCCCCACCAGGACCCCTAAACCCTCAATGCCCCCCCACCAGGACCCCTAAACCCTCAATGCCCCCCCACCAGGACCCCTAAACCCTCAATGCCCCCCCACCAGGACCCCTAAACCCTCAATGCCCCCTCAATGTGAGACAATAACTTCTAAGTATAGTTATTGTAAGTATCTCATCTCATGTATGCGCAATATTAATAATATTAGCCGCTCCCATAATATTTCATATTCTTAACACTTTTACTTTTTATTTGAAGGAAATGGAAAAAATAACTTGCTTTGCGTATATATATATATATATATATATATATATATATATATATGTATATATATATATGTATATATATATATATATATATATATATATATATATATGTGTATATGTATGTATGTATATGTATATGTATATGTATATGTATATGTGTAAATGTATATATGTATATATATATATATATATATATATATATATATAATATATATATATATATATATATGTGTATATGTATGTATGTATATGTATGTGTGTATATATATATGTATATGTATATGTGTAAATGTATATATGTATATATGTATGTGTGTATATATATATATGCAGGGTGCGATTTGTGGGGGGGGATTTCCCCCCCTCTGCCAAAAAAAAATCCCCCCCTCTGCTTTTTTGTCAATCGCACCCTGTATATATATATATATATATATATATATGTATATATATATATATATATATGTATATATATATATATATATATATATATATATATATATATATATAATGTGTATACATATATATACACACCGAGCCTTATAAGCTTTTAAGTGATGTACTTAAAAAGCGATAAAGTGCCTGTCATGTGTTTGTGTGTCTGTTTTTAATGGAACACCACTTATGACCTTTATGGGGCTGAAGAGCGTTGCAGCGATGCGTTTAACGAGGGTTTTAAACATTTAAGGGGGACTTTGACTCCACTCGTCTCAGTGCTTCATAAAAGGGTCAACAATTAACCGACCGTCAGCGCGGTGGATGATTTACCTCAAATCAGAGAGTTTCCCCCGAAAACCTCTGCTTCCTGTTCCACGCCAAGGCCACTGAAACTTCACCCTTCATCACTACATAAAGAGGAGCATTTATAGAGTTAAAGAGCAGATATCAACATGAAACTTCATCCCCTCATCACTACATAAAGAGGAGCATTTATAGGGTTAAAGAGCAGATATCAACATGAAACTTCATCCCCTCATCACTACATAAAGAGAAGCATTTATAGAGTTAAAGAGCAGATATCAACATGAAACTTCATCCCCTCATCACTACATAAAGAGAAGCATTTATAGAGTTAAAGAGACATTGGGAGGACGCAAAAAGGACAAGGTGTCAAGGTGCATAAATGTTTCCTTTCCTCTTGATGTTTCCTTATCAAAGGAGACTCGTGACTTCCCGTCTCGCTTTGTGCTGAAGGAATTTGGGTCTTATCTCAAACCAGCGAGCACAAGGTCAGCTCGCTCCTTTCTCCTTTGTTATTGGGTCCTATCTGCGTTTCCCTGTTTTCATACCACAAAAAACACCAAAAACAAACGCACACACACACCGAGCCTCCCTGAACAAATAGGAGCACCTGCTTGTCAGGCTGGTTGGCGAGGGCCCGTGGAGGCGTGTCCCGGCTCAACCATTAACCCCGCAGCCTCGCCAGGCGACCGCACAGTTCCGCCGCAGCGCTCCTGCCCTCCGGCTCTCTGCTCCTCGGCGGGGAAATGTTGGACCGGGTCCTCGTCCTGCTCTGCCTGTCCTCGGCCGTGGCCCAGCAGCTCTGCAGGCCGGGTGAGGCGCCGCACCTTCGCGTATACACGTTTGCGTACAAATGAATGTGCTTGCGATGCAGATTGTGATCGGAGCCCGGGTGGGACCTGAACCCAACCCCCCCCCCCCCCCCCCCCCCCCCCCCGGGCCTCCCTGTGGTCGAGGAGACGGCTTAACGCCGGACCCTCCTGACGGTTAAATCTCTCCACAGGCGCCGCAGGCGGCTACAAAGTCCGACTCAGCATCAACACGGCTCTGGGAGACCGAGCTGTACGTATGTGACTGAACATTCAGGAGGCCGCACGGTTTTAGTCTTAACAATGTCATTTATTATTCACGATCAGCTGATCGCTCAGGCAACCTGCTGCTGTCATCAATAGTGAAATGCTGAATGTTGTGTGTGTGTCTCACTGTGAGGACTGAGCTGCTGATCAATGTAAGTTTTTTTTTTTATTCTTCTGAAAAACAGCACATGATCAGCTGTTGCTGTTGTTGTTGTTGTTGTTGTTGCAGTATGTTTGGAATGAAAACGAAATGTTCCTCTTCCGGGCCACTCTGGCGTTCGCCATGAGGACGCACCTCGACGGCCAACAATACGAGTAAGAAGACCTTTGTGTTTTGACTCTTTAGCTTCACGCACAACAAATGTAACAGGTGTGACACAAAGTCAGTGGCTCGTGGTCGACGTGTCGCCTCGTGAATCCTCCCCAGCGTGTCGAACATCGTGGTGTGCGACGAGACCCCGCGGGTGTCCTTCTGGTTCGTGGTGACGTCGCCGCTCAACCCCACGCGCCCGGTGAACGCGGCGGCGGTGGAGGAGGCTGTGAGGTAACCACCAATGCTGCGCCGCTGAGAGGGGTCAGAGGTCACATCGGAGAGAGGGCGGGTTTTGGGTCGTTGGAGCGACAAATTACCAACGTGGTGAAAAAAACCCCACATTCTGTGAGACTTCGGCTCAGAGACATTGTTAAATATCCGAGAACAAAGGCACAGCAACCTCTAAATGCTGCTATTAGCTGATGTTAGCTAACGCAAACTCACGCTATGTGGCTAACGCTAGCAAAAATTAGCCGTCATAGAAGGTCATACAGACCAAGGGACAGTGACGCAGATAAAAACCTGCCCAGTATTACAGTTACCTCAGCTAATATTGTATTGATGGAAACTTTTTATCGTAAAAACAGGATGTTTACATGTTTTATTTGCTAACATTAGCTAACATTACCGGCTCATAACTGACTAGCTAAGGATGTAGTAGATAAGCTCAGCTGGCAGGACTTTGTTACGAGCCAGTTGTCTGAAGACTTCACACCGTTACATCAATAAAAGCACAAAAAAGCGCCACTCAAATTTAGATTCTCTTTTTTGCGATAGAAAGTCCAGGAACCGCATCAACAGCGCCTTCCTGCTCACTGACGAGACCCTGGAGTTCATCGGAATCTCCCCCACGCTGGCCTCGCCGGTGCTCCCGGACACCCCGCCGTGGCTCATCGTGTTCGGCGTGGTGATGGGCGCCGTGGGCGCCGGCATCGTGGTTCTGCTCGTCTCCTCTCGGGTCCAAAAGAATCGGTAAGACGGCGAATGGAAACGCGGTTTAATGCCGTTTTCGGGGCCGTTTTTCTTCTGCGAAACGAGCTCACGTCGCGTTTCTTCTTTTCTTTTTCGGCAGGAAGAAGAAGAAAAGCGGCAGACAGGCCGACGAGGGAGAGGAGGCGCCGGTCAAAACCGCAGAAAATGGCGGCGCTAGCGACGGCGTCTACAACATGTCATTCTCCGACGACGGGCCGGTCACATCGATGTAAAACCATTTATGAGTGTTTGTTGATAACTAGTCTTTAAATGTTTGCTTTTCACTCGTTGGCTCATTTTCAAATATCTACGTGTAAAGTGAAACAGCGTTCCCGTGACCCGGGAGGTGAATGAATGAAAGCTCTGGGACGCGTATCTGTGGTTCTCCATCCGCTGCACAGTGGTTGTGTTTCATCTTCTGACCCGCACTTGTCTTGATGTGATCGAGTCAGAGCGAAGTGGCCCGGCGGGGATGTCAGAGGCCGGATGTCTGCTGTCGTTTTGCTCGCTTACTCCCCCCCTCTCCCCCCTCCCTCTCTCCCCCTCCCTGCCCACCAGTCACGAGCAGCTGCAGTCATGTCACGTCGCCCCTAAAGGAGGGAAAGTCATCTTTACGGCTGGATGGATCTAATAAACATTTGTGTAGTCTGGTGGTTGGTTTCAACGATGATGAATTGTCTGATGAGTTTTGTCTTCTTGTTCTTCCTTTTTGCATAAAGGGGTTTTTACAAAAAAACGTCACACTCAGTTCACAGTCTGAAAATGTCAGTCTGACTGTGAAGTGACATTATTGGTATTGGACATTATTGGTATTGTTATATAGTACAGTAAAAAAAAAATTATTTTGCTTGACACAAACACAGCTCTTTCCTCCATAAATGAATGTAGAAAAATTCACCCCAATGACTCACATTATATACCATTATTACACCATCACCAACACGTCCAGCGGCTGTGTGGTGATTTTGGGGGTCATCTGCGTGGGTGCAGTGCTCGTGTGCGCCGCCAGGGGGCAGCGTCGCGCCGCGCGCTCCCGCTCTAAGGACTCGGAATGGCATCGCGTCTTATTTTTATTTTTTACACGTTTGAATTTCAAATGCTTCTTCTTTTCAAAAGTTCCTTGTTATTTTATTTTTGTCTTAACAGTTTGGTTTTTGAAGTGTTAATAATTGGACTATATTTAGTCAAATGTTAAATAAACCCTCTGAGCTCTGACAGCACTCGGCACTCGGTGTAATCGTCCTCTCTTTCCTCTGCGTTTGTCTCTCTCTTGCCCGAGGAATTCAAAATTATTTTTCTTCATACACCTCATCTTCCTCATCAAAGAATTCATGTGAAATTTGGTTTGTAAGCTCAGCGATGTGAGAAGATGAGGAGTTCAGTTCCCACGCAGAGGAAAGACAGGAGGTGGAAATAATTGCACAAAATGTCACAACACATCTTTATCATCTAATATGCCAAATAATGTCATTATTCTAATAAGCATACTGACGCCTCCCCGAATAAGAAATGAGGTTTCAAATAGCTGTGTAAATGAGTCAGATGACAGAATAATAACACACAAGTTGTTTGGCTGCTCATCACAGGAACACAAAGGTTCATTTCAAAGTGCCTCCGGGGACGAACAGCAAATTATAATTAACCGAGACAGGTTGAAATTATGTGGAAAATTGTCTTTCTTTGAGCAACAGTTTAATAACCGAAGACGAGACGCTTGAATTCCTGCGTGGAAATCTCCCCCCCCCCCCCCTCAAAAACACTTTGATAAACGAAGGAAGCAGAAGCAGAAACTACACATGGACACATTATTTACTGTACTTTCACAACACGTCTGAGGCAGTGACCATCGACCGGGTGCAGATTGCATAGTGAGCAGCTTAGAAATATGACATGTAAAAAAACAACAACTCCCCCCCATTAAACTATCAATGTTTGATGAGGAACAATGCAGCTTTCAGGGCCTCGGAATCAATATTTCAAAAAGTTAATCTTTCATAACTTGGAATGAGTGCTCTATTATGATTAATACAAGAGCGCAGTGAAAAGTGACGGAATCAAGGTGCATTTCACAAACATCGTGGAGGTGAAAGCGAAACGCTTTGTGCTGCTTCGGCGAGGGGAGGAGGAGGGGGGGCTTAAAATCCCCTGACTTTCCGTCTAGAAATCCCACCTCTGCGGTTCGCTCTGTGCGGCCTCCTCACGGAGCTCCGCCTCCCGCTGCCCCTCCCCCTGCTCCTCCCCCTCCCTCGCCCTCTTCCTCTCTCGGACGATCTGCAACAGCCTCTGGAACTTCTGGTTCAGCTCGTCCATCCCTCCCGCCGCCGTTCCCCCCTCGCCCCCCCTCTGCTCCTCCCCCTCCTCCTGCCCCTCCCCCTCCTCCTCCTCCTCCTCGTCCTCCTCCTTCTCCCCGTCGCTCTCCAGCGAGCTCAGCGACTCCGCCCTCGAGTCGCGCCCCTCGAACTCGTAAGTCTGTACCGAGTCGTAGGGCGGCTGCGAGAGGTCAAAGGTCACCTGGTCCAGGCGGATGTTGAGCAGGTCTTCCATGCGGAGGGGCTGCACGCTGGCGACGGCCTGCGGCACAGCGGGCTCCGCCCCCCAGCCTCTGCTGTCGCCGAGGACCCTCCCTTGTGAGGCCGGAGGCCGCAGGGTCGAGTCCTTCCCCTGGAGGCCGCACATGCTCAGTAGCTGCACCCTCGCTGCCGGCGACCCGCCGCCGCTCGCCCCGTTGACGCACGCCGCCGCGCCGCCGGGATTGAGCGAGCCCACGACGCTGTACGCGTCCCTTTTCGGGTAGACGGGGGGGTTCGCGCGGCCGTTGGAGTAGTTCCTCTCGGAGGCGGAGGGGACGGAGGAGTCGGTGTCCACGTCGTCCAGCGTGCAGCTGGTGGCGGCGGTGCTGGTCTGAGTCTGGGACGAACCCGGCCGGCCGTCCTGCTGCGTCGGCGAGGAGCTGGCGTGACTCCGGGACGGCGAGGAGCTCGGGTCGGCGGCGGACGTTGACTCCTTCGACTCCGTCGGGTTCATCTGAGAAGAGAAGGAGGAGAAGACGTGTGGAGGAGAAACAATCAAAGGAACAAAACTTCATGCTGACTGAAATACAATAAAAATATTTCACATTTTGTGAAAGCGACGGACAAAAATACTTTTAATATTATTATCTTTTAGAATTTGAATCCACATTAATTAAGATGGTTGGCTTTCAAATGTAATATATTTACATTTATTTTTGTTTTGTTTGAGCTCTTCTTAAGGTGGGCAGGACTAAAATAAAATGTGACGTCACTCATTCACTCATTCATTCATTCCGTCAGTAGGAACCTTGTTTTCTGCTGAATCCGCAATTTCTTCACCGCCGTCGTTTCCGTCCCTGACGTTGCTCCTCGCCGCCAAGCGCTCCGCCGCGTGGCCACAAACGCTCGCCTGCTGATGGCGCCGCGCAGCCTCCGAGGCACTTGGGTTGTGGATGACGAGGGGATTGCCGGAGTGACCTCCGGCGGGCCCGCGGGTCACCTGCGGGAGCTGCAGGCCGGCCTCCAGCGGCCCGACGGGGTAGTAGTCGCTGAGCGCCGGCAGCGTGTGCACACCGTAGCGAAGGCGCCCGTACAGCGGCGCCGAGCCGGGCCTCCGCTGAGCGTCCGGGCCCGGCCGCGGGTTCCGGCTGCAGCTGTACGTCCGGGTCCTGGGCGGGTTCTGCTGCGTGTACCATCTGTGCCGAGAGAGGGACACGTCAGCGGAAGCACGCGCGGTCACGCCACAGAGCGGCGGTTTGACTCACATGCTCCTGTTGCTGTGCATGTGCTGCATCCGGTGCATGCTCTGCAGCGCCGTGATGTCGAACGCCGCGGTGTCCGCCTCCCCTCCCCCCTCGTCGTCGTAGGATATGATGTTCTCCCTGACATCGTCCTCCTCCAGGGGCGAGCGGCAGTCCCGCTTCTGATGGCGCAGCGACAGCGAGAGCGCACACACCACTGAAGGGCAGAAGAGGGACACGTGACCACGACACACGACCACGCCACGCGACCACGGCGGCTCAAAGTCACAGAGCCCGAGCCCGACGTACCGAGCAGAGTGGTGACGCAGGCCAGCAGCGCCAGCAGCGTGACCAGGCTGACTATGAGGGACGGGGAGGCGGACGGCGTGGGGAGGCAGACGGCGTGCCGCTCCCACTTCCTGTCGCGCTGCCTCCCCCGGTCCTCGGTCCGCATGCCCCCGCGCAGACAGGGGCAGAGGGTCACGGTCACCGTGCCCGTGTTGGTCAGGCCCGAGGCGCCGTCGCGCAGCACGACGGGCACGTAGAGGGCGAGCGAGGCCGGGGAGAAGCCGGGGAGGGGCTCCAGGGCCGACTGGAGCACCAGGCTCGCCGTCACACCTGATCACGTGGTGGGGAGAGAGGTGGGGGTCAAACAGCGGTCGCAGCAAAACCAGCTCGCACACTTTGGGTGTGATGAGTTCAGGGATTTTGTGGAGGAATCAGGAGAATGTTGGACAACAAGACGAGTGACAGAGATGGACAGAGATGGACAGAGAGGGGCCACCTCCGGTCCCCCTGATGGTGAAGTTGAGGGCGGAGCTCGACTCGGGGGGGATGCTGAAGTGGATCGGCGTGTCCTGCTCCGCTTGGTCCCGGTCTATGGCTCGCAACACCTGGACCACCTGCGTCAAGTCAGGAAGTCTGTGTCAGTGGCGCAGATAAATGCGACTCAAGTGGGACAGAGAGAGAAAACCCAAACACCCATACAATCTACAAGCTGACCACTAGATGGCGCTCAACCCGACACAATAACATTTTAATTAATTTCATGAAAGTTATCAGACTGGGACTGAGGGCGAGCGACATAGAGACGGCCTATACGTAGAGACCTGTCAATCAGCGTGTAGCCCCGCCCTAAATCATTCCCCTGCTTTATCGTGTCTTTGCCTCCACATGGACCACAAGGTGCTTAATGAACATCATGTATCTCTTGACTGAGTGAATTTGACCTTCAAAAGGGATCAGCTGACAGCCGGCTGGCTTCGTCTGACCGATCAATCGATTGATCGCTGCATCTCTTCCTGCGTTTTGAGTAATAGGTCCCGTGGGCATTTTTCCCTAATTTCCGTTTTGATGCAGGATGACAAATCCCTGCGGTTTGAAAATGCAGCTGAGACGTGAGAGAGGAAGAGAGGAAGGAGGACCTGGCCCGGGGCGCTGGAGTCACACACGGACGTTGTGTACAGCCTGTCCAGCTCCGGCGCGTTGTCGTTCTGATCCAGCGTCTCTATGGCAACCACAACCCTCGAAACGAGATTCGGATTGTCTGCAACAGAGGGAAGAAAAAAAAAAGAGGCAAACAGACACTAATGTCAAACATCATGTTTCCGCGGCTGCACGTTGCCCCGAGGGCTGGGGGGGGGTTAATTTACCCCGCTGCGTGGCGATGACAGTGATGTTGTGCCACTGCTCCTGCTCGCGGTCCAGCTCCGTCACCGTGGTGATGGAGCCTGTGTCGGAGCCGATGCGGAACAAGGCCTCGGGGTCCGACTGGGGGTCGATCGAGTACCTGAGATACAGAAGAGGGCCGGAAATGAGCCGCGGTGCTCGCAGGGGGCGGGGGGAGGGGGGGCTGGTCAGTGAGGAGAGCTCTGAGGGGGCGTGGCGACACGTTAAAACCACCTGATGTTGCCGCTCTGTCCCGTGTCCGGGTCCACGGCGTCCACCCGGCCGACGGAGCAGACCGGGGCGCAGTTCTCCGACACGTCCAGCCGGTAGCGGCCGCGGGAGAAGCGCGGCGGCTCGTCTGCGTTGAGGACCATCACCCGCACCGTGGCCTGGTCCTTGAAGGGGCCCTTCCTCAGGTACCGCGGGTCCACCGCCGGGTTGGCCACCGCCACGGAGAATGTGTACGAACTGCGGCTCTCGTAATCCAGCAGCTGTCAGGGGCGAAAAAAACGACCCTTTTGAGCGACTCGCGGAATTCTTCTCACGTCTGCGAGTTGTTCTGCTGTGCAGCCTCTTGGTTTAGGGTGCCGGCGCTCGGCGGCAGGAAGAAGGGCCCCGAGCGCGGCGGCTCATCAGTTCGCCGGCATCGTTAATTGCTTTTGAATCGTGGGAGTTCGAGTGCAGAAGGGTTTGAAGGCCCAGATGAAAAGATTCTTGCAACACCAGACCCGAGGAAATCGGTCAGAGCTGCAGGAGTGATGCATTGTGGTAGAATGTATGCGTGTGTTACAGGTCGCTATGACAACATATGTGGCAAATTTTGTTACATTGATAGGCCCAATGGATTTCTGTATGATTGGACAAAGCCCCGCCCCTTTGGTGAATGAACTCACGCGTCGTTTCGACCGACCTTTTTTTATCCTGGAAAACCAAAACCGAAACTCTTCATCTTAAGAAAAGCTTAAAAGAATCGGAAAAATGTTCTTTTGTTCAATTCAAACCACGCCGTGTGAGCGGCGTCCACAGGGGGGGGGGCATAACCTCCCAGCGCTATGCTAACACCACAACGTTACACCCACCTGGTTCAGCACGATGACACACTCCCGCTCCCTGCTGGTGATGTTGAATATTTCGGCCTCCTCCGAGTCCACGATGGAGAAGTCCAGCCGAGCGTTTTCTCCCAGGTCGGGGTCGCTGGCGGAGAGACGGCCCACCTCCACGCCTGGAGCCGCCAGCTCGGACAGAGAGAACGACCACGCGCCTGCAGGGGCACCGGCGGGGGGAGGTGAGCTCACGTGAGGCACGAGGTTTGAAGGGAGAAAGAAACTCGCGAGTCGTAAACTGCTTCAAAGATGCATTTCGCCTCTCGGCCAAAGAAGCACTGAAGAGTGTGCTTACAATCAGTTCAACCAGTTTGCAAACGCAAAACCTAATTTGTAAAAATAATTCAGATAAATAATGCTTGGGGGGGGGGCACAAAGCCAGACATCAGCGGATAAATAACGCTGCTGGCATTTGGGAATATTAAATTGGTTCAGTGTTGAGGAACAATTGATCTATATGAGAACAAGTTGTGTGTGTGTGTGTGTGTGTGTGTGTGTGTGTGTGTGTGTGTGTGTGTGTGTGTGTGTGTGTGTGTGTGTGTGTGTGGGGGGGGCTCTAAGTGGAGATGGGCGGCGGTAAGCAGAGGCTGTCAGGAAGAAGAAGTAGAGGCGCAGTGTGGAGGAAAGCAGCTTACGTCTCAAAGTGGTGGACGCACACTGCAGTGATTCCGCTGGCTATCGACGCGGAAAGCACTGAACTTTAGGATGAAATATTAATAGTTAGAAACGGGGAAAAGCTCGCATAAGGAAAGGCCGACATGATCTTTCACTCTTCCACGTCGAGTCCATTTCTGAGCCTCGGGGAGCGAGCGGCGGGCTGGATGTGAAAGCAGGTCATCGCAGGAAGACGGCCGAGCTAACGGCTCGAGGGCCTTCAGTCAAACAGGAAGTAGCGGGCGGGCGGGCAGCTTGACCTCCGACCCACGGAGACCTCAAAGAGGCGGGAGAACGTCTGACGGACGTCGCGGAGGCATCGTCCACGTCTTCCCTCGAGCTCACACATTCCCAAGCGATCGAGACGGGAGGTGAAGCAGCAGCGTGCGACGGCGCAGCGGCCTCTAGTGGCGAAGCCGCAGAACGCAACTGAAGCCTCCGTCCCCCTTCAGGTAGCGAGTTATCTTTAGGAGCTACTCTTATGGACACCCTTCTATGAATAAATGATCGCTCTGGAAAACGTATACATATTTAATTTTTAAAAATGGATTTGGAACAGGATTAGAATTCATAGCTAAAACATGTTTAAAAAAACATCCGTATGAAGCAGTAAGAGTCGTGTTTGCAATAAAGCAAAGTCACTGTCATGTAAAAGAACTTTAACATGTTTATAAAATGCATTACTTCTTTTACACTTTTTAGGGAAAATAGACAACTGTCAATAAAGGTAATTCCTGCTATGTCCTCTATCCTTCCATTCCTCTGTCCTCTATCCTTCTATTCCTGCCCTATGTCCTCTATCCTTCCATTCCTCTGTCCTCTATCCTTCTATTCCTGCCCTATGTCCTCTATCCTTCCATTCCTCTGTCCTCTATCCTTCCATTCCTGTCATATGTCCTCTATCCTTCCATTCCTCTGTCCTATGTCCTCTTTCCTTCTATTCCTATGTCCTCTATCCTTCCATTCCTCTGTCCTCTATCCTTCCATTCATCTGTCCTATGTCCTCTATCCTTCCATTCCTCTGTCCAATGTCCTCTTTCCTTCTATTCCTCTGTCCTCTATCCTTCCATTCCTCTGTCCTATGTCCTCTTTCCTTCTATTCCTCTGTCCTCTATCCTTCTATTCCTCTGTCCTATGTCCTCCTATTTCTCTGTCCTTAATCCTCTGTCCGGCTGCTTTGTCTCATCCTGCAGAGAAGTTGACCAAAGCTTTCGGCCGATTGATTGAGGTCCCACGTTTGTTTGCGTGTCCACACAGTGTGGATGAAGTAACGTGTGCACATTGTGTGTTTGTGTGCGCGTGTGTAGTTGGAGGAGAGAGCGGAGCGGACGAATCATCACGCAAAGCCCCGGTAACCACGGCAGCCGGCGTGAACCTACGGTCCCGACAGAAACGTCTTACTCCTCCTGAAGCGAGGCGGGTTGTCGTTGACGTCGCTCAGCCGCACGGTGACGGTGGTCGTCCCCGACAGTCCGCCCAGATGGCCCCCCATGTCCTTGGCCTGCAGCACCACCAGATACTCGTCCCGCGTCTCTCTGTCCATGTCGGGCACCGCCGTCCTCAGGACGCCTGGTGGAACGCAGAGCGAGAAAAAAAAAGCAGACGCGTCTCGTCTGATCAACGTCAAAGCGAATCACGCGTCTTCAGAAATAGGACACGGGAGAAAAAACATGGACGCAGATCATGTAAATGTTGGAGCGGGGGCCTGCGGGGGGACGGGGGAGGGCGCTGTGTCACCATCTGACCTGTCTGCGGGTCCACAGAGAAGTGGTCCTCGCCGTGCGTGATGGCGTACACCAGCCGGGCGCTGTTTCCGTACGTGGGGTCGTCGGCGTCTCTGGCCGTGACCTGGACGATGGACGTCCCTGCGAGGGACAGAGAGACGCCACGAAGACGTGAAAGGGCTTCACGGAGGATTAAACGGGTAATCCACTTCTCCGCAGCAGCTTCAAAAATATATGTAATGAAACATCACAGCTCAGGGCATTAATGCTCCGATAAGGAAGATATTCAGATATTAAACAAATAACACAAGATATTAGAAGCAGTCAATCAATCTGCACCTGATCAATCATCTTTCAAGCTTTTATTCGTCCTACAGGATTGATTTTTTTTGTATTGATGGCAAATAAAAACAATATAGATTCTTCTCTTTTGAAGTTTGGCACGTTTTCGTTAAAGGTCATGTGACCGTGTTGGAGTTCCTCTATAGGCTTCAAACACCATAAAAGCGTCAAACACGTGGTGGCACGCGTGCTGCTTTCTACACCCAATCCCACAATGCAATGCTCTGGGTCCCACGGACCTATGTTCGCCATCTCCGGCACCACGGCCACGTAGGGCTCGTCCGGGAAGACGGGCGGGTTGTCGTTGATGTCCTGCACCCGGATGATGAACTCCGACGAGGGCTCCAGGGCCCGGCCCGTCTGGCGGTCCGTCGCCGTGGCGACGAGGCGGTACTGGTCCTTCTCCTCGCGGTCCAGGGACTTGGTGACGTGGATGTTCCCCGTGTCGCCGTCGATCACGAACACGGAGCCCACCCCCTCCCCCTCCAGCGTGTACTTGGTTCGTCCGTCTCCTGCGTCCACGTCCGTGTGCAGCTGGGAGGGAACCAACAAACAAACAAACAAACAACAACAACTCAGCGGGCGGAACACAGCAGCGCCTCTCGAGGGTGGCGCCGGCATCGCCCCGGTTACCGCTCGCGTAGGAAACGGGTGATTTGTGCAGATGTGGTCTCTGGATCCGACATGGACGGCACCAGGTGTTGGATGATACATGTGGGCACCGGGGGAGGAGGGGGGAGGAGGGGGAGGGGAAGGTGGGGGGCGGCTGATGCACACAGCTGATCAGCTCAGTGGACCAGACGGGTTTGTGGAGAGTAAAATAAATGCTAAAATAAACCGCACGGCATCTCTCCATCTGCCCCCCCCCCCCCGAATCCCCCCTCGCCTTGCGAACCCATCTGCCTGACTTCCTGCTACCTTTTAAGCCTCCTCTTCCTCCCTGAGTCTCCCTTCTTTGCTTTTCCTACATCAACCTGGCCGCACAGCGAACGGCCATCTGCTCACGCGCCTCCTCGCTCGTTATTTAACGGCAGCGAGGATATTAAAGGTAAAAGGCCAAACACACAGGAATAGAAAGGCGAGGAGATTACTCACATTTCATCACACTGAGCTTCTGACGAGGAACCCTCACGTCTCCGCGGCCCTGAAGGCGCATCTGCACATTTCCCTTAATTCCAAACGGCTTACTCACGACGTCGGGCCGGGCTTTTTCTTATTTAACAATTTAGCTGCGACACTGAAAAAATTTCAAACACATGTATTGTTTTGTGATGCGTGAAATGTGTCTCTGCCGCGGCAGGAATTTATTAATAAGAATAATCTAATCTTTATTTATGCTGCACATTTCAGACAGAATATGTTGCTCAAAGGGCTGGAAATCTAACGCATAAATAAAAACCGGAAAAAAAGCAGATGAATAAAATGTTTTAAATGCTGTGTAAATTTGGTTAAACGAAGGTGTTTAAATCCATAAAAGCTCATTTTAGAGACAGATGCCGCCCACGTTTTAGGGTCAGCTGCTCCAGTGGGAAACAAAGCTGCACTCTCCTTTTCTCTGAAGGGTTGGAAACCCAGCTGTGCAGGACGGGAGGGTTCATGGGGAAATGGAATTGGTATTTTTTAAATATCTCCACATTCCACCATAATGCATGGTAACGGTTCGCACACACACACACACACAGACACACACACTGCAGGCACAGCGCTGTAAGATTAGAGTGTGTGTGTGTGTTTGTGTGTCTTGGAGGATAAAGTTGGGGGATTATAGAAAGTCGTGATAGCACACTCTACAAATTGCGAGATAAGGGACTCACGCTTTATTTTCATTTATTTTTCATTCTTCCCGACCCCCCCGACCCCCCCGACCCCCTTTCCTCCTGCAGAGCGGCTTCCATTCTGATCCCACACTTCACCAGCGAGAGAAACGTCTCCATCGCCTCTCTCTCTCCTCTAATTGCTCTAATCCTGCTGTGCTTCAGTCAGCATGGAAAAACACTCTCGCGGCGGGGAAGACATGTATCTCACCCCCCCCCCCTCCCCCCTCCTCCCGCCACCGGAGAAGGGAGACGCTGTCGCTTCCAATTCCATCGTCACTTACCCTCCTCCTCTTCCCAGCGCTCATCCACCATCCGGGTTTATCGAGGCACCTGTGACTGTCAACTGTTGGATGTGTCACCTCTCTCTTATGTGGGGGCGGCAGGAAAACGAACAAACCCCCCCCCTTTGCAGAGCTTTACCAAATAAATGTCCACATCAGGTCTGCGTGCAGGAACGAGCCGCCTCGTGTGACTACCGATCGCTTCAACCCATTTATACCTCGCTGGTGCCAATCCAATGTAGCCTGACACCGCAAAGCAGCCTGCCGGCTACGAAGAGGCCCGCTGTTAGCGCTCGCTGTACGCAGTCGCTGTACGCAGTCGCTGTTAGCGCTGGTTGTTAGCGCTGGTTGTACGCGCCCTTTTGAAACCTCAAACCTTGCTCGCATTATTCTCCAAAACTCCAGAGGGCGTACAAACCAAATGAGAAAACGCGTGTATGTGGAAAGACACAGTGCCATTATTATTATGGAGCTTAAAAGACTTAAACTGTAGATAAGAAGTGGACATAGTCGTCAGGACGTCACCCATTGGTCAATCGGAATAAGCCCCGCCCTAAAGCATCCCCTGCTTTATGGTCTGTTTGACTTTACATGGACAATAATTTACTAAATGAACATCATGCTGCATTTAAGAAGACTTGAAACTAGAGACTGAGACCATAAACTCATGTTTACAATGTTTACTGAGGGAACAAATCCAGAGAGAAGTAGAGTCATTTTCCCAGAGACTTCTATACAATCTGACTTCCAGTTGCCCCCTGGTGGCCGCTAGGGAGAATGCGGGGTTTTGGACAGAACGGGCCGTTGCTGTCTGGTTGTTCGATGAGCTGCTTTTCACGGCCACTTATGTGCAGTAAAATCTCCAAAATAAAGATTAATGACGTTCATTTTAAAAGAAAAGTAAAGGTGATCGAGGTCATCATTTCCCAGTCCTCTGTTAGTGAGTGAAGCCGATAGTCGTGTTAAGGCTACAGTGATTTAAAGAGGTCATTTTAAGACGTGGGGGGAGGCTTACTGGATGTAAAAAACACATATGGGGGCCATTAAGGCGTCGTTGGCTGGAAACAAAGGTGTCTAGTCGCACTTTGAGCTTTTCCTTCATATGGAGGAAACCAACCTTGAAAGACACAGACTTCTTTTGGCAGCTCGGCGAGCATTCCTCAATCCAGTGCGAGGCCGCCGCTTAGAGCTCTTACGGCACATGGTGGGGAGGGCAGGAGGACGCGAGGACGCGCTGTGAGACATCACTTATGTGGGTAATGGCGCGCGACCGAGTGAGCGGATCAAATCGAGTTAGTCGGCTCGAGTTAAACGACTCTGCCGAATCTGTCCTCGCGGCCGTGTGAACACGAGAGTTCCTCGCCGCAAAGTGGTGCACGGCGAGGACGCGGCAGCTTACCCGCCCGATGAGCACCGGCTCGGGCCCCTGGTACTCCTCGATCACGAAGAACTGGTTCCAGAGCCAGCTCCTGCGGCGGCGCGTCCGAGGCTCCGACGATTCGGGTCGTTCGAGCACCAGCGTTCGCCCGGCGAAAGCGGCCCTCGGGTCACCGGGTCGCCCGTCGCCGGGTCTCAGGGCCGCGGCAGGCGGCGGGCTCGCAGGGAAGCTGTCGACCCACTGCGGCTGAGGTTCCACTCGTCGCCCTTCGCCTGACGTCGCTTCCAAAGCCGGCCCGTCGTCCCGGAGGCCGGCGGCCGCCGCAGCGCCGTTTCTTTCCCCCGGGCGCAGCGCCAGAAGAAGCAGAAGCAGAAGAAGAAGCGGAGGACTCGCAGCCATTGCTGAGTTTTGACCGACTCAAAGAGCCGCTGGCGGACGGCGGGTCAAATGCAGCTTTTCTGGCGGCGATCCGTTCTGGCGTTCGGGTTTCTCCTCCCCGAGGAGCGTCTTCGTGTCGTGGAACATCTCCCCGCGGCGCCCGGCAGGGTCACCTGAGAGAAAATCACAATGTTTCAACGAAGCCGCCATCTCTAAATGTTTAAAACAATGAGCTCTGCTGCTGGTGAGAACGGACCGAGCTGACTTCATCCCATTCGGTTACTCTCTGCTCTGTTATCTGTGATTATTGATCACTAGTTTCGTCAGTATTCGAGTCAGATGTCCCACAATGCAACGGGGCAGGAGCCCCTGAGAGGCCGCTTTATTAGGTCCTTCTGTGCAGCGTTATGCAATCAAACACAACTGTTCTGGCGTGAAATCTGCTTTTATTAGAATTCCTGTGAATTGATGATCCAGATTGACCCTCTGCTAAGCCCCGCCCCCCCGCTGCTTGTGTATGCAAACAAATATACTCGTGAAGGTACAGTGCGATTGTCCAGTGTGACTGTTAATGCATTATGGGTACTCAAGATGGCGCCTCTCTGTGCTTATCGGAGCCTGATGGTTCAAATATTACGGAGTAATAAAAAAGAAAGCGATGCTGCCTTCAGATCAGATTCTGGCTTTAACATTCTTATGCAAATGATCAATAAAGTGGCCAATGAGCATGAAAGACAAAGTGCACGCTGATGAGCCTGAATCATCCGCCCTGCAACATGCGCTTCCATACGAAAAAAAAAGAAATGAAACCAATGTTCTTTTTTCTGACCTACTTCCTGCAAAGTCATGTAAGTAAATTCTTCTCTCTCAACGTCATTTTCTTAGCAGATATTTCACCCTTGAATTTATCATCCGGCGTCGTTTGTAACGCGTCGTGTTCGCCATCTGTTTACCGGCATCTTAAATCAAAACAAAACACCAGAAGAGGCTCCTCCGAAAAAATAAAACACTCTTGTCATCCTCAGCTATTGTGCGATTAGTGTACGGCTTACATTTCCTCTCTCTCTCTCTCCACGCTGCCAGCAATGCATGTCATCCCCCCGTTGTCTTTAAAGTGTGAGTGTGCATGAGACGTGTGTGTGTGTGTGTGTGTGTGTGTGTGTGTGTGTGTGTGTGTGTGCGGGATGGAGGATGAAACAGCGAGGACGATCCGGCTCACAACGGAATGATGAGTGGTGACACGACTGGAAATTGCAAATCGCTGTTTCTGTCTCACTTCACTCTCGGCATCGAGTCGCTCCGCTGCAGCGAAGCTATTTCCCCTTTCATTAAAAATAGCCTGTGCATGTCAGGCCTTTAACATGGGGGGAGATGGAGGTAGAGTGTGTTTGAGGGGGTAGGGGGGGGGGTGCATTCTGCTCCATTAAAGCCTCTCTGGCTTTCTCTGTCTCTCGCTCACACGTGGACGTCTCTCAGGTCTCAGGGACCGACTGCACTCATCAGTCAGCGCATTACAGCCCGGCTCCATGCGGCGTGGCCTTAAGTGATGCTAACAGGCGTGATGGGGGAGGGGGGGGGACCACGCATGTAAACAACGGAGTAACTCCAGTCCAACCATCAAAGTTTGGAATAAAGTTGAACTGAGGGATTCAACAAGAACAAGGAGCAGCACAAGACCTGAGACGTGAGACGTGGACTCGATTTGGCCGTCGCCATCTTGTTTTTTTTGCAACAAAGTTTCATGTGTGACTCTGGTTGGGACCTGTCAATCCCAGGCTAGCCCCGCCCTAAATCCTACCCTGATTTGATCTATTTTATTTACTAAACCTGAAACTAAGGTCATCAGGCATCAGGACGTCACCCATTGGTTCATGGGTCCATGGGTAAGCCCCGTCCCAAAGCGTCCCCTGCTTTATGGTCTGTTTGATTTAAATGGACCATAATTCACTAAATGAACATCATGCTGTACTGAAGAAGACTTAGAGACCATAAACTTATGTTTACTGAGGGAATAAATCAAAAGAGAAGTAGAGTCATTTCCTCATGGACGTCTATGGGAGCAGAGGAGTCGCCCCCCTGCTGGTCACCGCACAGAATGCAGCTTTCTAGATCCCTCATAGTTTTACGTCCCAATGTCAGCGATAAAGAAATGCGTTCATAACGTGGGAGGAACTGCTGAGCGAGTGCGTCCATGACTTTTAATATAAAAGCAACACGTGCACTTCATCATACTCATCTGCATCTGCCTCTGTGAGCTACACAGCATCGCATGCAGGCACGCACGCACGCGCCCTCACATCTGGACAAAACGTAGAGAAGGAGAGAGACGGAGGGGGAGAGAGGGAGACGGAGGGAGACAGAGGGGGACAGAGGGAGACAGAGGGAGACAGAGGGACCGAGCAGCCCCGGAGCTTGACCTTGTCTGGTTCCAGGGAGCCACAGTGACCTACTTGATGCACGTGCACGTGATTCACGCACTCGGGTCAACTGTTATGACTGTTATAATGAACAGCCGGAATGCGGAGTCTGGTTACTCGCTAAACGACATGAACGTGGTCAATACTGTCAAAATCCCCCTGACCCCCCCGCCTCCCTTCACCCCCCCCCCCCGCCCCGCCCCCCTTCACCCCCCGGACCCACTTCCTTCAAGACGTGAATTGTCTCACCTGAGCAGCGCGCTTTCTTATCGGGGATCAGGACTCCATCCGTCGCGCAGCCGCGAAACTCACGCGAAGAGGAGCTGAAAGTGAAAGCCCGGTTCCTCACCGGGACTCCGCCGCTGCTCCTCCGGTTCACCGGAGCTCCGATCATCCGACGGGAAACGATGGCGAGGATCAAGTGAGCTCAACGTGTCTGTTCACTTATCTCCCCCCCCCTCTCTCTCTCTCCCTCCCTCCCTCTCTCTCTCTCTCTCTTTCTCTCATTGCCTCTCTCTCTCTCTCTCCCTCCCTCCCTCTCTCTCTCTCTCTCTCTCTCTCTCTCTCTCTCTCACTGCCTCTCTCTCTCTCTCCCTCCCCCTCCCTCCCCCTCTTTCTCTCTCTCTCTCTCTCCCTCTCCCTCTCTCTCTCTCTCGCCCCCCCCCCCTCTCGGGATGCTCCCTGGGGAACACTGTAGATTTGTAAATGTCGGTGGACTCTTAATTGAATCTCGTACTGAGATCCGTCGCGCGGGCGCAGAGATGCGCGTGCGCATAATAAGATCCGTGCACGAGTTCATGTGTGAGTAATCAGGTGCAGATTAGAGCTGTAGATGTCATCATGTCCTTAAATCAGTGCATTGAGTGGTAAAAAGGCGGGAGGACATATTAGTCAACAACAAAGACATCAGAATACTATAAATGTGTATTTCTGTCCGTTAATTAACTACACAACTGTAAATGCATCAATAGACATACAATACAATACATCTGTGTTTAAATCTACAACAAATATACATAAAGTTGTAGAGGAATATAAAGGTGGTCTCATGCAGAATGTTGATCTCAGGTGTCTCGCACAGTTATTATGGTGTCATAATGGTGTCATAATGGTGTTATAATGGTGTTATAATGGTGTTATAATGGTGTTATTATGGTGTTATTATGGTGTTTCGATGGTGTCATAATGGCTTCCTGAACGAGGACACACAACATGAATGCATTCTGACAAATGACCCCGTGAGCTTCCCTCAGCCTCCACTTCAACCAGATGTCTGGATCAGAGCTTTTTGTTGGTAATTATCGCATTCATGTGTTCCCTGTGTTCTACACGTAAACGGTCCGAACCCCCCCGGGTGCGTTCTGCGTTTTGTCCCCCGAGGCGCTGCAGTGTTTTGTAATCTTTTTAAATGGGGATGTTTGCAACAGTTGTTCCACTCGGAAGCTGGACCAGGAAATTACTCCTCAAGGACGCATTCGGAGATTTGATTTCACCAATGGAGTCCTCCCCCCCCCCCCCCCCCTCCTCCCCCAAGCCCCCCCCACCCACTCGCATTTTCTCCAGCGAGTTGAATGTTTGTGATGCATTTTTTTGCGGCTGGATGTGGAATTAATGATCAATTCAATTCACAGTACATTTCCGTAATTCGGTCTCCCAACCAGTTTGGGCTTTTAGTTTAACTTTAGTTATTTTGTTCAGAGGGTTCTTCCCTTCATCCCCGATGTATCTGGAGAACCAAGTAGCAGGACATCTTTAGGCAACGTTTCTTTCTTTTACATACCGACGTTCCGTACTTCCTGGAATAGAATTCTTGTTTCCTCGCCCGCATTTTGGGTATTTTTAATTTGAAAAGCAGAGCTCGACTCCTCCCTGCAGATCTAGAGAGCGCCCGTCTTGCTTTGCACATCGTTTCCTTGATCACTCGCGAGTTCTGTCTCTCCGCACGAAGGAAACGAGGGGGCCGCCTGATGCGACTAGAAAGCAAACTCGTGACCCCCAAAGGTCGCTCTGCGCTACGTTCAAAAGGAAGCTGCGGCGCGGCGCCGCTGGTCAGGCCTTCGCTTCTCCTCCTCAGAAACCAAAGAAACTCAAACGAGGGCGACGTGAAGCCCCCGAACGCTCCTCAGCCTCGCAAGCTGTGATACGTACCCGCGTACCCTCAATAACCGGGCCCTTAATGAAACTCCTGCAGACGGGAATTATGGATGAGGTCGGGGAGGGAGGGAGGCTTTCCCCGCTCGCTCCCCAGCCGCCGTCAGTCACACTGCGCCAGTTTGAGAAGACAACTCCGCTCTCTTGAAGTCGCGCCGGAGATGCCTGTGATTTATTTAACAAAGCGGGTACATACATGCAAGTGCACACAAACTCTGTCACATATGAAGCTCGTCACAGCGGCTTTCAGAACAGCAACCGAAGCATAATTCACACCGGCTGAACAGGACAAACTGCTCTTCAGCTTTTGAAACAGAGTCGTTGTCAGTGAGATGATTAGGAGAACGCTTCATTTACCGCCAGGCCGCTCAGACGGAACCGAACAAGCAGCCTCAGCAGAATCGCATTCATCCCCGCGTCAATGCATCGACCCGTCGCAGGAACAGAACACTTTGCAGCTCCGGACGAGTTCCCCCCCCTCACGCGGGGCGAGACCTCTGCGCCTCCTCTGGCTGTTCGCGCCGCTTGGTTTCCTCTGTCTGTGGCTCCCGGAGCAGCTCGCGGTTCATCTCCCATGATTCATAGTGGTTTCAGCGTCCAAATGGCAGCAGCAGCGGCGGCGGACCGTTGGAGTACATTTTCATCCTCGGCGCAGAAAAAACTAAACACAGGCAGTCCGTTGCAGTCGCATCGGCCCGTCCCGGCGCCACAGCGGTCGGCGTCTCCTTCATCACGCCGTGCGGTTCACGCCGTCCCGCCCCCGCTGGCGTCCCCTGTCCCGGTAGTACTCCTCCTTCAGGTCCTCCCTGCTCCTGCGGCTCCATCCTCGGGAGGTGACGTGATAGACGTCCACGCAGTTGCCCGACCACGCGTCCCTGTGCGTGGCTCTGTACACGGCCTCCCTGGCCACGGACGTGGCCTCCGCCACCGTCAGCCCCCAGCGGACCCCTTGGTCCAAAACGGAGTAGGCGTAGGGCGACCCCGAGCCGACGGAGAAGAGCGACCCCCGCAGGCAGGTGCCGTCGCTGCACACGTAGCACAGGCCGGGTCCGGAGGAGCTCGGGGAGGCCTGTTGGAGGTCGCCCTCACCCGCCTCCGCTCCGTCCCACCCGCACAGCGTGGCGGCCACGCACAGCTCCGTCCCCTTGAACGGGTGGAGCATGCGGGCGAGCAGCTTGGCCGCCCCGCTGGTGGACAGGCGGCGGCCGTGCCGCAGCTGGTAGAGGCGCAGCTCCCGGGACAGGATGCGCTTCCACAGGGCGCAGTCGGCCGAGGTGCCCGACGTGGTGCCCACCAGGTGGCTGTGGATGGGCAGGATCTTCTGGGAGGCGGGGCACGCCACCAGACCCGAGCAGCTGGAGCGGGTGTCCGCCGCAGCCAGGACGCCGCCCTGGAACACGAAGGCCAGGGTGGTGGTGCCGTGGGACATCGGGAAGGGCAGCGGGACGGTCTGAGAGGAGGCCGGGAGGAGACCCGCCGGCCCGGAGGGCGGCTGCAGGACGCGGTCTTGAGAAGAGGCGGAGCGGATCTGTCCAAACTGGATCGGGCTTTCGTCCAAGTATTCTGCGACTGGAACGTAGAACTTAAACTGGCTGGAGGTGTGGCCAAAGGCAGAACACGGGTCCTTCCCAAAAAGCTGCGAGGAGCCGCCGGCGGTCAAACTGTCCGCTGAGACGTCCCGCAGGTCGCACAGGTCCTGTAAAGCCATTTTGTGTTTAGTATTCACAGAGTCTCTGTGTTTCTTTTATATAGACACCAATGCAGCGTGGTCATCCAAAACAAACACCCCCCGCCCCCCGGCAACCGTTACCATGGCCTCGCTCCCTCCCACTCTGCAGCACAGAGCCCACGGGAAATTCATTTGGGCTTCCATATCAGGTGTCTTCTCTTAAATCATTTTTTTTCAGAAGAGAGTCGAGGAGCAGGTGCAGGCACAGCGCATTAACACCCCCCCACGCCCCCCCGAGACGCCGTGGACCAGCGATGTGTTGGAGGTCTACAGGCCGCTCAGATTACCTTGATTGCCATTTTATATATATATATATATATATATATATATATATATATATAGACGGGCCTTTTGTCTGGCCTGTATTAATGGTCCTTTTGAGTGTCTCTGTGGTCAGTTGAGTCCCTCCCTTTGGGCCCCTGCGTCTGCGTCCAGGAGACCCCTTCACGATCCGCCTCCTGCTTCTGCTCTACTGTCATTACGAACGGCGTCTACGAGCTTCACGGAGCCTCTTCAGCGTCTTATTCACGGTCGACAGCGCCGCACCTCACACACACACACACACACAGGCGCTTAGTGTGTGTTTTCTGAGCGACTCTGGGATGCGTCATGTCTTGTTAAAGAGCTTCGGGTCCCCCGCAGTGAAATATATGACTGTCATATCTCCTGGGTGGGGGGGCGTCGTAATTCAGACAAGGGGAGGATGAAGCCGTGGGAGGCCGCGCGGCGTCGCCCTTATGGGTCAGATTAGACGGCTGCAGACTGACTCCAGGCATGAAAGCCTCCTGCTGGTGGGACGAGGAAAGCAAACGAGGATCCAGCTCGCCTGCTTTGAATCCTCCCCGAGCAGATGTAACTTCCTGATGGTTCCGCTCCAGCTGGGGAGCGACGCGCTGCAATTTGCAGTCGTTCACGGGCGAGTGGGTTTCTCCCCTTTTCCGTGTCGCGGGCTCATGCATTATTATGATTGTGTCTGGCTCGCAGGTGCAGCTGGAGGCGACGTGCAACCAGCAGACATGGATACGAGTTGGATGCAAACGATGCTCTTTGTTCGGTTTGTAGTTAAAGTGGAACGACGGCCTGCTGGCGAGGATCATCAGACCCGGTTTGAGGGAGCTGGGGGAGGTTTAGGCCTTTAAGCCACCGTCAGTGATTCCATTAGTGGTTCTGTTTTACACGACTGTGTCGGAATGAGTTTCTATCCGTGTCACAGGTGGAAACCCCCCCCGGGCCGGCGCGGCAGGAGCATCAGGAGCATCAGGAAGTGAAAGTGATGAAAGAAGCTTTTGTCACGGACGCTAACGAGGAGTCACGACGCCCTTTGAAGCTCCTATTCCACAGCGACGCATCTGAATAAGATGCATGAAACACGACGAGGCTGATGGAACCTCAATGTCTCTTATTTTAAAATGGTGTCTGATGACGGTACAACAATCTTAATGAATGGTTTTCTTAATTAGCGTTTTACGCTAAGCGTAAGGTAAAGGTAAACTTTTTTTTTCTGAAGGTGAAATCTGTTCTGACGTGTTGGAAGCGTTCGGTTTGAAGCGTTCGGTTTGAAGCGTTCGGTTGGAAGCGTTCGGTTTGAAGCGTTCGGTTTCAAGCGTTCAGTTGGAAGCGTTCGGTTGGAAGTGTTCGGTTAGAAGTGTTCGGTTAGAAGTGTTCGGTTGGAAGCGTTTGGTTTGGAGTGTTTGGTTGGAAGCGTTCGGTTTGAAGCGTTCGGTTGGAAGCGTTCGGTTGGAAGCGTTCGGTTTGAAGCGTTCGGTTTGAAGTGTTCGGTTGGAAGCGTCTGGTTGGAAGCGTTCGGTTTGAAGCGTTCGGTTGGAAGCGTTCGGTTTGAAGCGTTCGGTTTGAAGCGTTCGGTTTGAAGCGTTCGGTTTGAAGCGTTCGGTTGGAAGCGTCTGGTTGGAAGCGTCTGGTTGGAAGCGTCTGGTTGGAAGCGTCTGGTTGGAAGCGTCTGGATAAACCCACCACTTTCGTTGGGTTGTTTGCTTGTGTTGACGGCTCTCTTAATAAAATCTGATCTGCCCCCCCCCCCCCCCCCCCGTCCTGATGAAGTATCGGCCGTTAATGGTTAGCTTATCAGTTGCGCTGACGGCTCATTATTCTGGAAGCACAATAATCCATAAAATGGCTCCTTGGGCAGAAAGCTACGACTCTTTATCCGGGAAGAAATGTTCCAAAGTTACAAACTCCGGTTCTTCTGAGTGAAGTCCGAGCTTCATGTGGTAAAGCTGCAATCTGTGTAGTGACCAGCAGGGGGCGACTCTTCTTGTCCCATAGAGGTCTATGAGAAAATGACTCTCCTCTGCAATATGGTCATTTCTGTTCAGTCGTTGCCAAAAACACCTAAATGGGGACATGTTTAAATGGCTGTAGGTGGAAGAGACTTCAGGGAGGTTCCTCGCCGGTTCTTCTCCGGCCTCTGAGGACCACTAACACAGGGTGACCCAGCTTCCTGCCTCCTGCACTTTGTGTGTTTACACTCAGAGGACAACTTGTGTAGATCAGTTTCTTGGTGAATTGATCGCAGTGTCGGTCGATCTGGACCCACGCTGCCATTTAAAATATATTTTTCGGGTATTATTTGGGGGTTCAGGCCGATTGGGTCGACCTTAAATCAGAAGATTGGCGGCTTGATGTCTGAAGCGAAGCACCGAACCCCCAACCCCCCCCGAAGGTGCCATAATTTGCGTCCTCCATTGCTGTATGAATGAATCATGGTGACATGGAGAAGAAAGCACTTCAGGGCTGAGCAGGAGCTGTTTTTGTTATTTGATGAAAAGGACAATTGCGAGCGAGTCTCCATCGGTTCAGCTCCACAGATGAGTGGAGACGGAGAAGACGGAGGAGACGGAGGAGCAGGTCCAGATGGCGAAAGCCTTGAGGAGTCAAAACGCAGCACGGCTCCTTTTGGTACAGTGAAAAACTCTTACACTTTATTATCCTCCTTTGATAATTTGATCTACCTTTTAATTATTGAAACGTGTGAAAATGCTAATTGGACGGTCGTCATGAATAAGACATTAAAGACACTAAAGGCTGCTATTTTGAGAAAGAAAACGTGATGATTTATTTAAGTTTGTTCTTCTCATTTCTCTGCAGACGTACGCGTCTCTGGTTTCTGTCGTTGTCACTTGCAGAGTGGTCCCGTGTTTGCGCCACCTGCGCGTCTCCACCACAAGATGGCGCCGTTTCACCAGATATCGATTTTTTTTCTCTTACACTCTTTTGCTTTAACGTAGAGAAGTTTTCTTTCATGCATCTCAAATAATAATAAAAACAAACAGAACGGAGGGCGGCAGGTGGTTTCCTGCGGTGCCGTCAGCCAAGATGGCGTCATTACGAACCGGACTATATGAAGACGGGGTATTCAGGTCGTTTGAGAGCCTTAAAGCAGCACTGGAGTTACAGGAGAAATGGCATTTCTGGAGGTATTTACAGCAAAGGGAAGGTGTTTGAACTGAAAAGAGCACAGAAGGAAAAAATGAGAGCTAGGATGCTAAGATGTGTCCTCGGTAACACATCTGTCTTTTAAAATATGGAGAATATAATAGTGCTTGAGTTTAACTGAAGGTCTCTGTTGTCTCTGGGATGAAGCGGAACCGAAGCTTCTCTTATAAAACCTGTAAAACGTGTTTTAAAGGCAACGTCGGTTTGCAGTCCTTTATTTTGGCACGGTAGCTTACAAAACAAGAAATTATCATTAATCACCTTATCTTTATTAGTATATGATATGACACGATAACATGATGTGTGATATCGTATTGACGTTATGATTATTAAATATTTGTAGTACTTTATTCTGCTATCCCATTTTTGGTGAGGTGTTGAAGTGAGCACGCGACTCGTAAAAGACTTGACAGAAAAATAAAATAAAAAATCAATGACGTTTAGTAAAAACAATCCACGAAAAGATGTTTGTAAGAGAAATATTTGAGCCACTTTGTGCAGAATTCACTGATGGAAGCGTTTCAATGGTTGAGCTATTCAGGCTCCTATCAGCCCCCCCTCGATGATAAGTGCCTCTCTGGAGACCGGACATGTGTGTGTGTGTGTGTGTGTGTGTGTGTGTGTGTGGGCGGGGGCGGGGGGGGTCCTGAGACATTATTGATTCAGGCCGGGCCAATGGTCGATGCTGAAGATAAGACGATATCGCTTCGGGAGACAAGAAAAGTTTCACCCGCAAGAAAATAAGTTACCAATGAAACGCATTTGCAGGGGCCCTGAACGGGGGGGGGGTTTTGGAGGGGCCCGTCCCTGCAAATGTGTAGCTTCTCAGCAACAAGGTAACAAGCACACAGGTGATCCTGTTAAACGTTATTTACGGCCGGGGATGCTCGGGCCATTGGTTAAATGGCGAGTTTCACCGCGTCAACAGACCGGCTATAATTTAGTGATGTAATAATGAATAATGATCTCTCTCTTGCCTCTCACTTTAAAGGGACATACGAAATACAACAAACACGTGCACTGCACTCATCTTTTCATGTGGTAGTTTGTTTTAGAAAATAAATGCGAGGTTATAGATATTTAATTCATTTCCATCACTAAAATACCTGTTATGGGAGAAGGCTTTCGATATTCCTGTTCGAGCTGTGGTGCATTCAAGTACCCCCACAGTTCCGTATTTAGCAGAACATGGTCGTTTTACGTCGTTACCTTTACGTCTGCCGTTTCCAGAAATATAGTAGTTGATAACAAAATTAAATATCGCAATTTACGACACCAATCTGATTACACTTTAAAAAACAACAAACGCTTAATGGGTTTTAGAAGCCTTGAGTTCAAAATTGGTCCGTCGCCATCTTTCTTTTGCAAACAATGAAAACTGACGTATTTGAACCGAAGAGGACGTAGAGACGTGTCAATCATTGTGTGGCCCCGCCCTAAAGCATCCCCTGCTTTATGGTCTGTTTGACTCCACATGGACCATAATTCACTAAATGAACATCATGCTGCGTTGAAGAAGACTTGAAACTAGAGACTGAGACCATAAACGCATGTTTACAATGTTTACTGAGGGAACAAATCCAGAGAGAAGTAGAGTCATTTCCTCATAGACGTCTATGGGAGCAGAGGAGTCGCCCCCTGCTGGTCCCCACTGAGAATGCAGGTGTGTGTGTGTGCGTTGTTTTGAACATCTCGTACAGCGAGGCGTCTCTTTATGAGTCTCGGACCATAAACTCATGTTTACGATGTTTACTGAGGGAATAAATCAGGACAGAAAGCAAAGTCATTTTCTCATAAACAGGATTAACTAGAATGTATCTTAACATAACATTTAAATCACCTTCACTTGATATAGATTTTCACTGAATAAAACTGGAACGCGTCGCAATGATACCGAATGGAACTGACAGCTAACAGCTAGCGTAGCTTCGTTCCTGCAGCGTTATCGGGGCCTTTTCGTGGACACAGTGTCGTGGAAAAAGGCACCGCCACGTCCTTCGGTGTCAAAGTGTTAAAGTATTTCTCAACATCCCTCGCCGTCCCTAGTCGCGCCAGCTAGCGTGAAGCTAGCCGTGGTTGTGATGAGCACATTGTCCTCTGCTCTCATACTTGTTACTCATTGACCTCGTTCTTATCATTTCTGATTGGCTCTGTTACCTGGGCCCGCGTTGGGGTACCGCCCCCTGCAGGGTTACGTGGGGAGTGGGAGCTCCTGGTCGTGAGTGTAAAAGTGTGTTCTTGTGACGAGGCTGTGGCCGACAACAGTCAACATTAAACATGGTTAAGGCTGAACAGTCTCTTCATTGGCCCAGAACGTTACAATATAGTAATAAAACCTGCTCATATTTCTTTATTGTCCTTGTTTCCATTCCATTCGAGTTGATAACACAGTGATAATGTGTCTCTGAGTAATTCACTGCTCTGATTGACTTCAGGGTTCACGAACACTTTGACCTTTGTTATTTCGCAACTGATTTACAGCTTTTAAACTGCACATTGTTTTCAGATGAATCAAACTCCCACTGAACCACGCGGGTGTTTGATCAACAACGAGGCCCGAATCAACTTTCACATTCTTGCGAAGGCGAAACAAACGAAAGATTTGATTTGCAGAAGTCCCTGTGGCCTTGGATGTGCACCACGTCACAAAAAACAATCTGCTCGGAGCTATTTATATCCAACAAGAGTTACTGTGGTCACTGCTCGTGATGAGAGACCGTTCGCACACGCTCACACGCACATGCACATACACACGCACACGCACAGGCACTTATCATGCACGTTCTCGGGCGCCGGTGGAGGCCGTTGTATTGGACGTAGAACGTTGCTACACAGCTGTTGTGTTGTGACTCAGTGTTCTTCGGATTTGGTGTCATGGCGACACGGCGCCCGCCTGCAGTCGCCTTCGACCCCCCAGCCGACCCCCCAGCTCCGATGTGCAGCATCAGTCTCACGCTTCCGTGTCGTCATGCAAAATGTGAATGGAACCGACAGCTTTGTGAGCAGAAAGGAAGTGAGCATTTCATGCGAAGCAATTATGGTGTCAAAGACAAATAATGAACAAAAAAAACAGTAACAACTTTTCCTCCCCCACGCAGGCAATTCACAATAATATAAGTTGTATATCATATAATAATAATTATGGATTGTAAAGCAGATTTTGTCATTAGCATTTCGCTAGCATCCGGCTAGCCGAACCTTCCCGGTACCTGTTTGTAGAAGCTCTGGTTCACCTCTTTAATAGTTTCTCACCAAAGGTCTCCTGTGTTTTTCATGCATCTCACGCTTTGATCAGCTGATCTTTTCTTTTCTTCGGATGAACTGTTAGCTCATCCGTCTCTTTCAAAAACGTGATTGACTATTGGCCTCCGTCACGCCACCACCCGCCCAGTCTGCCCCCCCCCCCCCCACCTCACTCATTCCATCAGCCTGATCAGCCTCATTAACCACCTCCACCAGTGTCTGGAAGGTGGGGGGGATTTATGGGGCCCCTCTATTATAAATCTCCCTGAAGACTCCATAAAGACTTCGTCGTCACACATCATCTGTTCATAACAAACTATCATCTTTGTTTCTTTTACTGCAGTAAATCACGTGACGGCTTAAATCGAGTCGACGGACCTCGAATGCAACGGTGCTGACTGATAATTCCGTGCAATGATTTTCACCTTCTGTTCAGAGTTAAATGTTAAATATTAGTTTTGGCTTTGGCTGCATACCAAAGACTCTGATTGTGTATCAGGGAAAAGAATGAAGCGGAATTCCTCCGAAGGCCCGTCAGCTGCTTCTACGCCTCGTATCTTTGTGGACAATTGTTGCCAAACGCCAGCAGCTTTAGTGGATGAAGTAGCCCAGCGGATGACTCGATAACAGGCATATTTCATAATACGAATTAATATTAAACATAGCTCTTAAACCAAGTATTTGCTATTCAATGTGGTTGAAATATTTCTCTCTCGTGTTTCATAAAGCGTTGTGGACTATCTCGGCTTCATAATCTAACTTTCCAGGGTTTTCTATTGTCCCTCTTTGACTTTTGAGTTGTGCAACTCCCAGAAACGTGTGTGTAGTTGAGGTAGAACCGAGGAGGAATCTGCTCTCTCCTCCAGGTGAACTCATGACTCCTCCTCCTCATTGGTCAGCTGGTGCAGAGCAGCGGGAGGATTTAGGATTATGAATTTATTTAGAATCCATCAGATGGGTGAATATGTGATGGTGAAATGTATTGAGTTCCCCGTTACCACCATGAACTATTAAATAAGTGAAACAGGATTAGAAGTAGAACAGCATTCAGGGAGTCCGAATTTCTTAAAAAGTTTGCACACAGAAGGAAATCGGACAAAGAAGTCAAGAATATCACACAATGAAGTAAACAAACAAGTTGGGACCGCTTTTAAAGTGGTGGAAAGTATTTCAACATTATCCTGAGATCAAATGTAAGATGAGAGTAAGCAGACCCGACAAATGATAATAGAATTGTAAATAAAACAATAAACATCGTGGCTAAAGTCTCCCTTTTATCTGGACCCCATAAAGGCAGAAATCACGCTGTCCAGGTGCGGCAGTGTGGGCGCAGGTGTGTGTGGGCGCAGGTGTGTGTGGGCGCAGGTGTGTGTGGGCGCAGGTGTGTGGGCAGATGGACCCACGAGGTCACATGACAAAAGGTTGTAAACTTTTAATGATTTTTTTCCACAGTGCTTTTACAGTGAACCACTTTTCATTTTATATTTGGCCATAAAGCAAAAGGCAAAATTGACGGTAAATTCCTGTAGTTTAAAATAAGCCTGACTGCATCTCTAAAGAAATGTACTACAGCTCACTACTTTCCTTTTGAAAAAACGTTTTTATATAATATATTATTTGACTTTTTTTTTTTTGCCTGCCTCACGGATAATGAGCTACCTGTAAAAAACCCAATCCGAAATCAGGAACTCGCTGTTCAAAAGCAAATCAGATATCAAAGCATGCATGTGTTTGCTGCAGGAAAACATTTTCTCAGAAGCCCCAATCTGATATGAATCCCGCACAGAACAGGAACTGAGATACATATATAATGAATTAATTATAATGAGTTTGTGTTATAAACGTACCGGATGAAAAGAAAGCGACAAAACTGTATTTTAAAAATAGCAATTTCTTTATTTTACAAATATTGTTTAGTCTTAAATACTGAATGATAACAACTATTTTCAACGCTACATTAAACATTTAAAATTTTAATTGTAAATATAACATTTTATAAGACTGCGTCTCTCGTGCAAGTTACTCGAGTTATGAGTGTCTGAACCACCCGGAGTTAAGGGATAGCAGATCGGCGGAACTACACATTGAAAACATCACAGACATCATAATCCCGGGAAGAGCAGGTTCAACATGTTCTCTGCAGCATGAATCATTAGAGCCGCCTCGCTGACACGCCAACGAACCGCCCCGAAGACGCAGATCAAACTCATCCGCATTAAAGCCGCGCTGCTCTGTACGGCGAGTCCTCGTCCCTCGCCATGGCGGGGTTATCGTACATCTCCAGACTCTTCCTGCTCTGGTTCGTCACCTTGTCGTCGTCGTCCTTCTTTTTGCAGCACTTGCAGCACTTGCAGCAGCAGCAGCAGTGTTTGCCGCAGAAGCCGAAAACGGAGGTCACCACGCGGTCCCACGGCGCCAGGGAGCGCAGGGGCCGCGGCAGGAAGTCCCAGCTGCGGAGGCAGGCGGGCAGGAAGCGGACACAGCGGGACTGCATCACGTTGACGACGATCACGAAGATCGCCACGGCGACGAATGGCACGCCAACGCCCACCAGGACCTGCCAGCCGGCCACCGACAAGCCGAAGACCGTCAGGGGGAAGACCAGGAAGCACAGGACGAGGTAGAAGGCGGCGAACCAGCGGTACTTGGCGGTGCGGTTGCCGAGGCCTCGGGCCAGCCGGATGGGCAGCCGCGTGAAGGGGATGGGGTACCACAGGATGATGCCCATGATGTTGAAGAAAAAGTGGCAGAGGGCAATCTAAAGGAAAACCAGGCTGTGAGATCTCAGAGAAGACATTAATGTCCGCATTCAACGTACTCCACCGGGCTGGTTGAACGCTAACGTTAGCATGCTAACACGTTGGCAACAAGAAGCTGGTTCATTTTCAGCAGTTAACCATGTTCACTCCAGTGGTTTATTGTGTTAGCCTACATCTCATTTGACTTCTTCCCATATATATATATAAATATATTTAGAAATCAACAGTTTTTTTCCTCCTGTCCGGCATACAATTATTATCGTGAGTATTTGGACAAATTTACCCTAAAAAAAAGGGTTACAGTTTTTAGAGTTCATCCTCTGGGGACCATGAGTATCTGTATCGGAGTTCATGACAATCCATTGAACGGTAGTTTTGTGACGCGGGAGAGGAGCGTCACCGTAGTCTGTAGCATTCATCGACTCCCCACAAGGGAACCTTTGCGCCGCGTCTCACCTGCAGTGAGTTGGCTAGCGTCTCTCCCGGGCTAGCCATAGCAGCTAATATAGCCGTGGTCGTCGTGCCAATGTTGGAACCCAGCGTCAGAGGATAGGCTCTCTCCAGGCTAATGACGCCGATACCTGGTGAAGCAAGGCGGACCAGATATAAATCCCATAAAAAAAAAAAAAACATTTCAAGGACACGCTGTGCAACCGACGGCTTACCGACGAGAGGAGTGATGGCCGAGGTGAAGACGGAGCTGCTCTGAACGATGAAGGTCATCCCCGCCCCCACAAACATCGCAATGTAGCCGGTCACCCAGGCGAAGGGGAAGGGGAAGTCTGTGGTCAACCAGAAGCCCCGGAAGGTCAGCAATGCGCCAGGTGAGCTCAGGTGTGCCGGCCGTCAAACATGGTCACTCATCTCTTTACCTGTGTTGAGCACCTTCTTGATGACCACGGCCACCTGTCCCTTCAGCATGGAGTTGAGCAGCTTGACGATGAGGATGAGGCAGGTGCAGAGGGTGAGCAGGGACAGGGCCAGCAGGATCAGGCCCACCGCCAGGTCCGGCAGGTTGGCGTTGGCAAAGATGTGTTTGCCTGCGACGGAAGGTCAAAGAGAAGTTCGCTTAGAAGTGCGACATTGGTGACCGCTGAATATCGCCTCTCTGTAAGCACATTTTTCTTCCAACCACTTTTCTTCTAAATGTTCACTCTCTTTTACTTTATTTTTGAATGACTCTCAATGTTCGCATAAAGAAAGTTAAGCTCCGCCCCCTGAACGTTCTGAAGTGTACAGAACGATAACATGGTTCTCCCATCCAGGAGACCGCAGTCCGATCGCTGTTTTTACCTAATAGTTGTGGAGCATTAGCATGGTATGTTACCATATCTTCTCTTAGCGTTAGCAGGCAAATGCTACGCTAGATGCTAAAGGCATACTTAATGAAGGGGAACACTGTTGTTCCTTTATTATATCGTCTCTTGTCTAAATCTGTCGGTTCAATTTTACACTTCTATCTTCATTTTATTTTACGCCGTTTTGTCCACTGAACGTCACAAACGTTTCCCTTCTGCCGGCATTCTCTCTTTAATGGCTTTTTGGTTTGTCATAATATTTTTTCAGGGAGGGCTCCCTGGCAACAACGCTCTGGCAGCTTGACCTTGTAGCTGTGGTGAAGAGGGTGTGGGGGGGGGGGGGGGGGATTCTTTGCAGGATTCTTTGACCATTTAATTGTCACAAGGTCCTGAGCAGGTACGCAGGTCCGGGATGGGTTTCAGCTGAGTCACCTGCTACAGCTCAAAGGCGGCCATTGTCCGAACATCAGAAGGCCTGGATGAAGGAGCTTGTTGTTCCTCAAATGTCACCGAGCCTCGGTGGATCAGATAATCCTAACTGCTTTGCAAATCTTTGCGAGGGGGAGGGGGGGTGGTGGGGGGGGGCTCTTCTTCTTACGCTTACACACTTACATTTCTCTTGGTAATCGGTCACAGACGAGTTCATCTGGGTCCAGGTCAGGTTTCCCTCCTCCCAGCACAAAGCCCCAGCGGTGCAGTTCTCCACTGTTGCATTCCAGAAAGTCTGCAGGAAAGAAAACAGCTTTAAATGCAGGAGCAGCAGCCAGCGATGATCTTTAAATTACCACACGCAACGTTCCCCCTTTGATGAAATAACACACCTTCAAAGCGTGAGCTAACAATGCAACCCCTGTGGTCGCAATGCTGGGAGGACAATAGCAATGATGAACAGGGCAACAATTGCCTCATCACATGTTTTTAGTGCCACCGCGTTGTGTCTCAGCGGGTCGGGCAAACTAATAATTTGGGGGTGTTCTTACCGTGTTGGTCTCGGTTTTGCACCACACTTTGATCAGGCTCTTGTTCCTGGCTGCCGGGTCACCGGTGGCGATGCCAGTGATGACGGATTTATCCAGCTGGGCGGGGAAAACACACAATCATATAAAACATAACAATAACAAAGAATTCCCGATGTCAACGCCTCGTGTCTACCGGAGCCGCCGACCGCGCGCACCTGGATGATGGAGTCGGTGAGCGGGTCGGTGATGACGTTGAGCAGGTCGGGGGCGTTCTCCCCGCCCTGGATGTTGAAGGAATCGATGATGACCTGGGTGAGCTTGTACAGGACGCCAGTGGCCACTTCCAGAGGCAAAAGGACCATCACTGACAGCCAGTTGAAGAAGTCGTGCACCGTGGCGCCGGCGAAGGCCCTGGGAGTGAAGGGTCACGCAGGGTGTATTAGCAAAGTCACGGGAGGGGTTCTTCGTCTTTGTTCCGCAATCGTCACTTTAGGCTCTGATTTACCTGCGGAACTCGTTGCGGTCGCCCGCCTGCATCATCGCCACGATGGTGTTGGTGACCGACGTGCCGATGTTGGCGCCCATTATGATCGGAACCGCTGACTGGACGTCGAGCACTGAAGAGAAGCAGCACCGTTACAATAGACATGGAAAATACCTAAAAATAATAATAACAACACATGTGTGTCTCAATAGTTGTTTAGGACTTGTTTAGAACACGGGGGCTCCGGACCCTTGGGGCCCCTCCCCGGGCACTGCCCCCGTTTGCCCGTTCAGTAATGCATTCCTGCACGCTTGTGTCCGCAGTAGGCGTGTCGACAAACAGTGTGCGTGTGTCCCACTTACGCCCAGAGGACACCATGCTGACCACAATGGAGGAGGAGGTGCTGGAGCTCTGCACCAGCACGGTGACTAACACCCCGATCACCAGCCCGGCCACAGGGTTGGACAATATCACATTGTCCTGGAAGATGTCACCAGCAGCTTTTCCTGCACACAAACACACAACCTCGAGTGAGCGGCGCTTTGTCGGCCAATGTAGACAATGTAAATGTGTAGTGACACCGAGGTGATTTACCGCCGACCAGCTGGAAGGCGGAGCTGAGGACATCCAGCGAGCAGATGAACAGGTAGAGAAGTGCGACCAGCATCACGGCCTTCATGATACCAGTAAGCACCCGCATGATCTTCCCTTTAGTGCCCAGGTCTGTAAAAAGAAACCACACAGTGTGCTCGGACCGAAGGGATCAGGCGTGGGTAAAGGCTTCCGCCGGCGGCGCGGGATGGCGAGCTGCCTCACCCGACCACTTGACCCCGGTGTCTTTGAGCTCGGGCAGATCCCAGGGGTCGTCCCCCCCTTCCGGGTCCTTGTTCACCAGGTCCACTGTGGAGTAAGCCGGCAGGATGCCGACATCTCTGGCCGAGCCGCTGTCGTTGCCTAGTGGGGGGTGGGGGGGGGGGGGGGAGGAGGGGCCGGTTAGGAAACAGCAGCACAGGTGAAGCGAGTTTTGGAAGTGTCGAGAAAAGAGAAAACGCACCGAGAGTCGGGGAGGAGTCGATCTCCACCTGTGGTCTAGGAGCCATGACGGTCTGAGGAAGGAAACCATTTGATTCAATTCAAGACAAGTCGTTATTTTTCTTCAACATCAGAAGACGGAGGTTTTGTTCCTGGAGAAGAAGTTTGTTAAAGTGGAAATGTGTCACCTGGACATGCCAGCTTTTCAGAATAAAAGGACTGTGACCGTACTACGGCCATGCTAACGTGATGACATCTTAAAATCACAAACGCCAAACAGTTGAGTCTGATCCAGTAATACTACATCTAAAAAAATCACTGTGCTGAGGATAAAAATAACTCCAAAAAGTCCCAGGTGTCTCCTCAATCATCTCAATAATCAATTCGCCCGCCCGGCTGTACGCACCTGCAGCGGAGCGCCGGGAGGACAGCGCGACAGCGGGACAGCGAGCGGCTTCACCTGGGTCACCTGTAGCTCCGCTGCGGGCGGAGCGCCGCTTATGTAGCGCGGCGCCGAGCACGCGCACTCACACGCGCGCGCACACACGGACACACAGCCGCACACGGATGCTCAAAGGTCGCGCCCACGCGTGCAGCGGGCGGGAGGCTGCGAGCTGCATTTATCTGTGCGATCAAATCAGAGTAATGGTTTGATTAATGGGCGCAGGGCTGCGAGAGATACACCTCTTTATGGTGATTAGTGTTGCATGCGCAGAAATCTGATATCGTTCTTTCTATGTATTTATTTATTGTGTTTTAAGCAGTGAAATAATTAGACGTATTTGTATAAAATGCACGTGTGCAGCGTTTAGTCCACGCAGCAGGTAATAAACGCTGGAATGAAAGTGGGGCAGCGGCCCCCTGGAGGCCGGAAGTGCAACAGCAGGCTGCACATATTTGTGTCACATCTTTATTGTTTTCGCTGCACTTTTTTGTGATTTTTAAAGGAATGTTTTTTCTATGTCTGACCACTAAAATATAGTTTTTCTCTGCCATTTTTATAAATGTCAGTTCTATAATTCTGGATGAATAAATTATGGAATTCATTTTGATTCTGATAAATAGATGTACTAACTGCTTGTTGAAACACTTTACTGCTGCACAATTTATATGAATAACGTTAATTTTATTATATATATTAATATAATTATTTATTCCTCATTATGAAGAACTTTGCACAGTAAGTCTTTATTATTTTTATTACGTATTACTCTAATTTGCAGTAGTAGTATTCATTCAATAATAATACATATTATATTTACATATATATTATTATTATATATATATATGTATATAATATATACAGACTGTATTATATTATTAATTATATTTCGAGAAAAAGTTCTAAAATGTCACCCTTCATCATATTGACATATTGACATATTGGCTATAAAAGGTTTTCGTGCCCGCTGTGGTTTAATGTTACACATATTGAATCATATGCCACACCGGAGCAACGCATTTCTGCATGCTACATAAACACACAATGTACTTTTATAAAGCTGCGATGGTACAGATTAGATCTTTATAGCTCGTGCCAACACACACACACACACGCACACACACACACACACGCACACACACTTTCAATGCTCATCAGTCTCAGTTCATCGGGTAAGATACAACTGTAATAACATATGACGTGTGAAATAAATGGAATGTGTAAAAGTTGATGATTAATCCAGGCTTCAGTTACTCCCAAAGCTTCAATAAAACTGTTTATTTAAAGCTGCACTAAAGTCGAGTTCACTCAGGTCACATTAAAGATGCCTGTTGGTGGAAGTTCTTAGATCTTCTTCTTCTTCTTCTTCTTCTTCTTCTTCTTCTTCTTCTTCCCCTTTTGTTACTTTTTGTTAAACCTTTAAGAAAAGAAACAGTAAGCTGATATCTGAGCTGATCATGCTTCCAAACAGCAGATAAAAACAAGCAATCAATACTTATTGTTATTGAGTTATTGCCGCACACACACACACACACACACACACACACACACACACACACACACACACACACACACGGAGCCACACAAAGGTAACACAACACAACGAGGGCCTCGCCGCAGGCCAGCGACGATACACAAAGCGAGCGTGTAGGTATCAAACCTCAAGTAAAACATTCACCAAAGCAGAAGCGCGTCGGTGGACTTATTCATAAATACTTGATTAGAATTTTCTTCCTTAATTACATTTATTTAATTTTACTGTGTGTTTGAATCAACAAGACTTTTGTTTTGTATTCTACAGCTGATGTGTTAACGATCATTCTAGTAGTCCGTTAACAGCCATTGAGACATGATCAAGTATTTACTCATCAAATCTTTTTTACTTACAATCTAACTATGTTCTTACAAATTTAGGAAAATCATTTACGTTTTTTATTGGGAGCAATAAATCGCCGTTGTGATTGTTTTATTTTCTTCAAATATTGCATAACTGAGTCGTTTTACAGGCCATCAATTATTTTGCCGATAACGTGGTGCCGCCCAGTAGAGATGTAATAACGATCCATGACATTTATGGCGGTGGGCGGCGGTTTACAGGAGCTTCTGTGCAGGGACGACCTTGACCGTGCCCTCTCCTCGTTGCCCCCGGTAACCTGGAACGTGTCAGCTCTTAAAAAGCATCTCCTCGACGAGTGGCTCCGTTTTACCGCTCTCTCGGTCACTTATTGACCGAAGTCGTTGCGTTTCCTCCCCAGGTGACATCGGGACACCCACTGACCTTTGACCTTTGGGCCCTTTGGAGCTCTCGCCGTCCCTTTACCCACACGGGGGTCAAAAGCTTTGAAATGCCGGAGTTACACATTAGTTTCTGTCTCGGGTGAAAACCCGTCCCGACACGTCCGTAGCTTCCCTGAAGTCGTGTCCCCGCGTGCTCCCTGACTCCTTGTTGTTCTCCTCCTGTTGTTATGGCACCGTAGTCAATGATTGGCCGATGGGGGGAGGGAGGGCGGGGGGGGTTCACCGGGTTGATGCCACCCGGCTGTGATCCATAAAGGCATAAAGACTCAGTAATGGAGGGCACGACCTCTGCGGGATGGAGAGGCGGTCCTTAGGAGGGGGGGCGGAGCCCAAAGAGCCTCATTGGAAAAAGGCCCCATTTCAAAGATGACATCATCCCCGGCGAGCTAAGAAGACAGAAACGACGTGTTGAAGTAACAACCTGACACGTCATGATAAGACGATATAATGTCCACGCGGTCGTCATCGTTACAAAATAAAGATTTATAAAGCAGTTTGAATGAACAAACGAAAAAAGGATTCCTGAGACTATAAACAAATAAACATTTACAAATGGCTCAATACATTAGCAGCAGTGTTCCTTTTTAGACTTATAATAAGACTTGAACTCATTTACTTTTACATTTGAATCTGTTTCAGGGTTCAATAACATCCCAAAGGAAAACATAAAGATGTAATCGTGGATTGTTAACAAGCATATTCTTCCCGCTGTAATTATGTCACTGAGGACATCTTTAAATTACGATTTGCTTCTTTCGGTTTATGTTCTGATTAATCGGCTTAAGAGAAGAAGAAGAGGAAATAAAATGAAACACATAAGAAACAGAATGAAATGGCAGTGAAAGAACTTAAAAAAAGGCAGCGCCAAATAGAGACGTCTTCATCTTTTATTAAAAAGAGCTGAGCTGTGATATTTTGGGTTTTCTTTCTCCCACAGAAACCTGCAGCCACGATGTCCTTCTTATATTCTATTAATATTCCTTTAATCCGACTGCAAGAATCCAGAAGAACACTCGCTGAAACAGCCTCTTAGGATTTAAACGTCGAGCATCTGTCCTCTCTCGTGTCCACTGGATGGAGCCGCTGTGACGCCGCGAGGACTCAGCAGCTCCACACCTCCACCAGCAGGTGGAGAAGAACACAAGACTCCACCAGCAGGTGCTTCTGAAACGGGCCGTTCTGCATCACTTTTGGTGCTTTGGTGCTGCGGTCCAGCTCAGCGACCCCTGGCCGACCTCCGGACCGTCCACACACACACCTCTTCCTTCTTATGACACAACGAGAGGCCGCTTGAAATGCTGAATCTTTCTGCTCTGCTACTTTTTCATTAAATAACTTTCATGCACTAAACAATCAAACAAAGAATACTTTGCTTTGTTAACTCTTTAAAGGTAAAACATAATCTGTTACAACCAAAAGTGCTTTTCAGGTAAAAAACAATTAAAACACCTTTTAAGTAGTAAAGTGAGTCATTATTGGCGAAAGGGAACTTTTACTTTTGAGATTATTTCCTTTGGTTGTGTTTTGACTTTTACTGGAAGCAACCGTCATTTAAACCAAAATTAAACATCAGCCATGGGTTGAAATGCTTTAATTGACAATCAGGGACGTAGCGATAAAAGACAAAGGTTTATTGTGATCCTGAAATTAAAAATATCCCTTGGAGTCCGGTTCCTCAGTACCGCAGCATGACCTGAACAGAAAACATGACTTATTGACGATGAAATCTGAGTGACACCGAGCTGTCGATCCATAACTCACGTCAGCGAGCCACTCGGTGAAGGCGGAGGTGCGGGTGAAGACGGTGGGCTTCTTCTCCTCGTTGCAGACCCGAGAGGACACGAAGCTGGTGACGCCCTGGACGTACCAGCGACCGTCTCCGCCCAAACAGCTGAGAGGACCCCCGGAGTCTCCCTGAGGACCAGAGACACAGCGTGAAGCGTCTGCACGCCGGCGGGAAGCAGCTCGCCCCGGAGGGGGAACGCCGGCCTCGCTCACATTGCAGCCGGAGACGGTGCCCCCTCCCGCGCAGATCATGGAGCTCTTCACTGTGCCGCCCCACCAGTCACTGCGACTGCACACGGCGTGCTCCACCACCGGCAGCAAGGCCTGCTGCAGCTCCTCAGGCATGGGGCCATGGGCTGAGACGGGGGGACAGGAGGAGGACGGGACGAGGACACGGGAAGGAAAAAAATCACATGAGATAACTCGCTTGCAAATAGAATTCCTGTAGGGCTTTTATTGTGAAAGGTAAGAACAGTAGGTGTGGATATGTACGAATTGCGTTCTGTGTTACGGTTTTCATTCGTCAAACTATAATCAATCTGTGATAAAAATGATTATAAATGAACCACTTGTTTTACTTGCAAGGTACAGACATTCAGACCCTTGAGGACAAATTACATGTAATTATCCCGGTGTCCACTAGGGACATCACTGCTGCACTATGGAGTAAATACATGTCATTGTCCTGGTGTCCACTAGGGGCATCACTGCTGCATTATGGAGTTAATACATGTCATTGTCCTGGTGTCCACTAGGGGCATCACTGCTGCACTATGGATTTAATACATGACATTGTCCTGGTGTCCACTAGGGGCATCACTGCTGATTACGCAGCATTGCCGTGTTTGGTGCTGCAGGCTGTCGGGTGAAGTGACTTTACTGTAAAGGTTTCCCCAGCCGGAGATGAAACACGGGGCTCCGTGTGGGGGGGCGTCGCCGGCCTGCGGGAGACAGGCCACGCCCACGCTGTCGTTCAGGGTGGGGCTCTTATCCAGTTTCAGCAGGGCGAGATCGTTGCTGCGAGAGAACCGTTGTTCTCATTCATTCAGGTTGTGTTCATGCGTCTTTAGTTTGTTGATTAGCTACTCAAGAATACACAAATATATAGTAAATATAAAGTTTTTCTCTCGAGACACGTTGTGTCTCGTTTTGACACGACGAAACTCACCCATCGGCCACAAAGTCAATGTCCCACATCGGGTGGACGACGATGCGCAGCACGTCTCTGGTCTGCTCGGTGCCCTCCTGCCGGCTCATGTCGTGCTCTCCCATGACCACCCGGTACACGTCTCCCGGCCTGCGGGCGACACCTCATGTTCAGACTACACCTGCCTCACGCCGCGCACGCAGGGGCGACGGCGCCTCGCTGATAGTCACCAGATGCAGTGTCCGGCCGTCAGCACCCAGCGGGGTCCGATCAGAGTGCCCCCGCAGGTGTGATGCCAGCGGCTGCCGTGCTTCACCTGCAGGGAGATCTGGGGAAAAGAACGTTGATGATCGCTGCGTGGGGGGGGGGGGGGGGTTAGCTGGTTAGCGCTGGCAACGCAGCAGGCTAAGCTAAGCTAGGAGCTCCATTTCTCTCCGTGCCTTAATTCTTTACCCTGTGAGCAACATGTATCTTTATTTGCTTTAACAGTTTAGCAAACAAGCTACATTGCTCTTTATATCTTAAATAGTTTAGTCTCTTAGTAACATGTGTCTTCATCTCTTTAATAGTTCACCTTTCTATAATATTTCCAAAACGCTTTGCTGATATTGTAGCTTGCCAGGGCTCTGAGTCGCAGTTCAGCCCGTCAAACAGATTTAATATTTATTCATCCCAGCGAGGCAGCCTGCTGACATGTTGGATGCGTGACTCCAGAGTTCTGAACGTTGCGTTCGCGGTACCTGCCAGGGCCAGCTGTGGGGGCGAGCCGCCTCTCCATTCACCACCCGGCCGGTGTCAGGCCGGACGGCCGGCGCTCCGCATCCAACGACTGCAAACACACGCGTTAGTGAGACGGGTCCGATCGTAGCGACGGTTCAACTTCCACGGGCCACTCACCACAAGCCACCTGAAGCAGCAGGAGGGCCAGAGTCCTCATGGTGGAGTCAGTCTGGAGACACACACGGTTCAGCTCTCTTATACCCCCCCAACGTCCCGCCCCCCCCGTCTGTCCGTCTGTCGACTCACAGGTTGCTCTGGACCTGGAGAACATCGTTATCAGCGTCCGATGCCGACCGGCTCTGAGAAAAAACCTGCCGTTCCACAGGTGCGTTGGCGACACGGCGACTTGTTCCTGCAGGAATAAAATGTGCACATGCTCATACATGTGATGTGTGTGCACGTGCTCATACATGTGATGTGTGTGCACAGGCAGAAGAAATGAAGAATGATGAAAGTTATCGAACTCTTACACAATTAACCAGTGATGAAGTATACAAAGGTCCCAACACCAAAATGTAAAAGTACACAATGGTGATGAGCATAAGTCAAGACTGGTTCACATAGAGGATCAGGTCTACACTGAGACTGGTTCACATAGAGGATCAGGTCTACACTGAGACTGGTTCACATAGAGGATCAGGTCTACACTGAGACTGGTTCACATAGAGGATCAGGTCTACACTGAGACTGGTTCACATAGAGGATCAGGTCTACACTGAGACTGGTTCACATAGAGGATCAGGTCTACAGTGAGACTGGTTCACATAGAGGAGACTGGTTCACATAGAGGATCAGGTCTACACTGAGACTGGTTCACATAGAGGATTAGGTCTACACATAAAGGACCAGGTCTACACTGAGACTGGTTCACATAGAGGACCAGGTCTACACTGAGACTGGTTCACATAGAGGACCAGGTCTACACTGAAACTGGTTCACATAGAGGATCAGGTCTACACTGAGACCGGTTTTGAGCTCCTGAGAGTAACTAAACTGCAGCATTGCATCGTTGGCATTAATGGACAAAGAACACGACTCTATTAATATAAACTGCAAGCAGAACGATACCGCAGACGTTAATTACTGATCCCTGAGAAGCTCATTTCAAAATGTATCACCAAAGCAAATCAATACTTTGCATTCAGCTGCAGTGAAAAAGCCTGAATACACAGAACAAAGTGTTCCTGGGGGGAAATAGCTGAAGTAGCAGTTTCAATCCCCTGCACCACAGAACCGGATATCTTTGCTTCGGCTTCGAGAGAAACACAACTGCAACAACTCTGACACGTTTCAACCTTAAAGGAGGGAAATCAAATGAAAGCAGCTGAGAGGCTTTGCTCCTTCTGATGGTTCTCTGCTCCACAAGTCAAAGAGGCTTTACAGGAGGCCGCTCTGGTGGGGGCGGCATTTATTACGAACCACTGCAAGTAAAACAACAAGTGGTTCATTTATAATCATTTTAATTCAATTTCAATTCAAACAAGGGATTTTACAGTTGTTTTTACATTTGCTAAAAGGCTCTATTAAGACCCAGCGATTCACATTAACATGATTATATGTTATTGTTAACATCAAATATCTACGACAGAAACATACGGACTGAGGCCGTATAACCGCAGTGTACAACTCCGACATGCTGATGAGTTCTGCAGACAAACTGTACCAAGTTACCGTACATAACATTTTACAGCGCAATATATTCGGATTATAAAACGGGTGGAAAAGTACATTTTGGTGTGAAGTTCTACAGAGTCTGCAAGTAAAAACAGCCTTTCAGTATTTCTTCTTCTGTGTGAAAAAGGAATCCCATGAAGACTTTGTTCTGCTGAAGTAGGTGAATCGATATTTCTGGAGAGAGACGCAGTTAGCCACAGAAGCCGGCCGGCTCTTTATTCAGCGGCAGACAGAGATAAATTATCCGGGACCGGCCGGCGCTGTTTAAGGCCAAGTACATTTCTCCCAAGGTTTTCAGATACATCAAAATATCTGACGAGTGCAGCCTGGAGACGCAGGAAATGCTGCCAATTAGACCTTTGCCACATAAATCACACTTTACCGCTGTCACGCGGCGCGGCCAACATTCGGTCTCCAGTCGCCGAGGAGAAGAGTCTCGGTCGTTAATAGGAGGCACAAAGTAGGCTGAACAAATGCAAAGCACATGCAGTTAGTTCGTGATATCAGCTTTCAGCGAGTGGCGACGCGTGAGCGGGAGGTTATTGATAGCTCACGCTGTACGAGCTATCATCGTGATTCATATTCTTCTTCCACAAAGACGTCCTTCTCGGCGTGGAGGAAAGCTTTAACGTGTTGGTGGGTCAGCTGACCGGCTCGAATAGGACGAATTTGAGGGTGTCGCTTCATATTTTATTGAATAATTGTACTCTGAAAACACAGTCGGAGGTGAACTGGGTGCTAAAGGAAGGTGGACGTTTCCGGTAAAAAAAACAGATGTCCAGTGTTAATATGAAGGATCATGAAACCCATATATGTACCACGCTCGCATGGCAGGAACAGCTTTGGCATTTTGGGATATTTGTGTTTATTTGCTTTCTTTGTAGGCAGAGGGATGAGAGGACAGATGTAACTCTCACATCTCTCTGTTCATTGTGAGGCTACAGCAAGTTAGCTTAGCACAAAGACCGGAAACGGTTCTACCCTACGCAGAGGTTGGATGGATAGATACAGGAATGTCAAACATCACCGCTGTTGTCTAGATATTATGTATATTTTTGTGTTCGGGCGGGTTTGGACACAGTTCTCAGGTTCAGGTCACTTGGCCACATCGGCAACATGAACAGGGATATTTCAGCATGTTGTTTGAGACGAAAATCAAAGCTGAACTTGTTTGACCTTCAGACGTCTTGTTCTGATTGCCGTGCGGTGGTGCGGTCGGTTTGTTGTCGTTCATGGACCCTCGAGCCCAGCAAACAACAAAGCAGGGGGATCGTTGGCATCGTTTTGGTGCAGCGGCTGAAGCTTTGCAGGACACTCTATTGTCTCTTTGTGGCGTTGAACATCACCATCTTTTGCTTCGCTCTGATGATTATGACCGTAACACCTCAGACACCCGCCTCTCAGCTCTGAAAAAAGTGAGTTTTTTTACCAGCAATCGACTCCATTTGGGGACCTCGGGACTCCTGTGGAGCTGCTTTTGAGTTTGATTCATTGCCGCCCTCCCGGCCTTCTCTTGTGTGTTTCTTTTTGTTTTACCTCCTGCCGCCTAACTAAAACCTTGTTGGTCAAATTAAAAACAGTTTAGCCTGCTACACTGGCTTGCATCACAAGCCCATGAACACAAAGTGCTTTGGACAGAGGCCCCGTTATTATCTCACCAATCAGCTGCCGGCTCCGAAGCGATGGGAGGGTTTTTGCGTTTTTTTGACGGCGAAGGCAGCGTCTCTGAAAGTGGGGTTTTGTTTGAGATTACAAAAAAAATAAATGAAGTGCGACTCCCGGAGCCGAAGTGACAGACGGAAAATCAATGTCAGAACTAACGCTCTTTGGCAGCACCGGACCTGCTTACTGTGAGATCAAATTGAACCGAACAGAAGCGTAATCCAGGGTCCGCGGCATCAAAGGGAAATCTTCGTAATGACGCTTAATCGCTAACTTTCTGATGGCTAATGACCCCCCCCCCCAAAAGTGACTGTCGGGTTCGATTAGACAGCGCGACGCTTAACGCTAACCTGCCAGAGCGCAGGAGAAACGTGCTACTGAGTGTCGTGTTCAAAGGGAGACGTGGGAGAACCTGCAGGAGGCCCAGCCGACGGATTGTGACGGGGAAACGCCAGACAGGGACGAGCGAGAGACAGTCGCCCTCTTCCGTCTCCTCTCGCACCGAGGCTGGAGTTTCTTGGCTGTGACTGATCGACAATAACAAGGACCCCCCCCCCCCCCCCCCAACACTCCCCAACCCCTCCATATGTCTTAGTTATGTGCTGTCATCGAGCTACTCTTGTTTTTGTTCTTGCAAGATCTGGAAATGCTGCCATTGTCGACTTGAAAAGAAATAGAAAAGAAAACCACATGCTCAGAGTACGTGATTCTTAACACGCATATTCAGATGGTTTTTGAATAGCTATTTTTTTTTAGGGGTGCTGGCGACGAATCTTAAGGATTGGCAATGTCATCCACGGCTTTGGACTACTTTGAAACATCTCAACTGTTACGGAAAGAGTTGCCGTGTCTTGTTATGGCCGCTAGATGATGAACCCTAATGACTGCGGTGATCCTCTGATCCTTCCCGCAGCGCCACCATGAAGTTGGATTAATTGGCATGAAATGTTGCAGCGTGGATTGGTTCTTAGCATGCTTTCACAAGCCAACTCTTAGTTTTTTCAGCTCTTGCAGTGAACCCGTGTGGTCTCATCCATCGCAGTGAGAACACAAATCTCTGCAGGAAGTGATCCCAAACACGGTCAGGGCGTTGAAAAAGTCCAATGTTCGCTTGACTCCTGGGTCTAAAACACCGTCCATGTCGGGGTCGTCCAGATGTCCCTCCCGAGTGCCTGAGGAACCTCTGGCCGGAGGCGTTCAGGTGGATCCTGATCCCATGCTGAGCAAAGTCCGCTCGCAGGTCGATCAAGATGTTTGATCCCTTCCACCGATCTCCTCAAAGCTCGCTGTCATAGGCTGTTGTTGGGGCGTAGGAGGTATGGTACATACCAATAGGCAAGCAAAAGTCCCCTGTGACCATCGCAGTAATGGAAGGAGGCTTTTTGTTACAACCGAGTGAAGGAAGCGTCCTGAAGTGGAAGATAAATTTCCTCTCATCTTTTTTTAATTTGGTCTGCAGTCATTTCCGCACTAAAAACCATAGAATATCTTATTAGGAGAAGCCAGGCAGACTCCTTATTACTCCTTAATAATTTATAAATGTTAGCATTTCAACACCTCGCATTCAAACATTTTGTAAGTAAACTGCAGTATGTTTTAGGGTTAATGATTCACTACTTCCAGAGGGACATTACGGGATCCTTTTTCTCTGTGGAACGTGTCAGGTTCATAATGGGGCCATTGATGGGAACACCCCCCCCCCGACACCTGCAACACCCCTGTAAACTGGCAGGCGGCAGTGGTTTGATATACTGAAGCTGTGAAATGTCCATAAATCTCTCGCAACTCAGTTAACACAACTCAGAGGCCTTTCCAGACACTCCTTCTAATCTCTGTAGTTCCTGAGGGGAGAAATCCCAAGGCTTTTCACAGACAGGAGAAAGAGGTGCATCGCTAATAGATGTGAACACGCAGTGCGTCTCCTCTGCGTTACGTCACATGACACGCCGTAAACAGCGATGTTCCTGCCCGTTAAAATGAAAGCGTCCTGTGACTGCCGATGACCTCACAGTCACATGGCCGGCAACAATGTTGATGAAAGTGACTAAACAAACACTGCGCCAGTGTGTCTGTCCGCGGTGTGGCGAGAGAGCCGACCGCGCAGGTAAATACACCTGCGTGTTTATCATTTTATGCAAACCGCAGGTAAATATTGCCACAAAGCGGTCGACACAAAGTTGGAGCCGTCTGCAGGCGCTCAGAGCGACGCACAAAGGGCTCTCTGTGTAACATGTAAGCATTCACACATGCTCAACACTGCATGTCACGCACAGACACACACACACAGTGTCGCTCCCATTAACATCTGGAATATGTTTACAACATGCTACAAGCAGTTTTTATAACGCAAATAACAGAATTGGGATTTACCTTCTGTTTTAATGCTTCCGGATTCATCTCACGTTTCCCACGTTATATTTATTTGTGTTCTTTTTTTGGGAATAGTGTGTCAGGGGTCAGGAGTAAGCACAGGCCGAGTGTGTTGCGTGTGTTTTAGGGCCCATGTGCTTGTGATTGCGCCGCTCGACTCTGCGTACGCCGAGCTATCGGGGGCCGAGGTCTCTGCGGGTGTCCTGGTGCTAAAAAGACAGAGTGCTGGTTTCTGATTGGCTGTCGGCGATTCTTTAACAGCGTGCCGGTCTCTCTTCGGACCCTGGAAGGGTTACGCTGAGGACGACCCGTGAAGATCCATCCAAATTTCAGACACTGGAGAGAACACAAGTACCTTGTTTGGTTAAGACAACACAATCACCTGGTTGTTGACAACCAGGCTGAAGAAGATGAGCCAGTATCCCTTAACCAGTCCAGATAGCAGGTGCGGCCTCCCTGTTGATCTCTCAGACGTCTTAGATCTCACGGATCTTCCGGATTTCTTGGACTTCATGTTCCTCATGGATCTTTTGAACCTCTTGGACCACTTGGACCTCATGGACCTTTCGGACCTCATGTATCTCATGGACCCCTCAGACCTCTTGGACCTCTTGGACCTCATGTACCTCTCGGACCTTTTGGACCTCTTGGACCTCTTGGACCTCTCGGACCTCTTGGACATCTTGCGACCGGGATGTTCCTTGTCTTTCTACTGCCTGCCTGTGACAGAATTCCCATGGGAACCGCTATCGCCTCCCTCGAGCTCAACTTCCTCTCTGGCGGATTCTTCTCTGGTTATGTCAGACTTTGGGTGTGAGGAAAAAAGGAGATGGGTGGGGGGAAACGTCTTGCTGAGTTGTCAGATTAGCCAACGATCGGGGGGATTGTTATGACGGGATCCACATCCTCTTTAGCGCCGAGCAGATGTTCCAAATCACACTGTGAGCCGTATCAATACGCTCCATAACAGAGGGGGGGGGGGGAAGAACAGCAACTTCCTCTTAAAAACTTTAGTGTTATAATGATAGCACTGTTAATGCGCACATGTCTCAATGGGCGACCTCACCCACTCGTTTGTGTGACCCGAGAGGAGGATTTCTGAGTTGATCCAGAGGGGGGCAGTGTCTCAAAAGACATTCGGGTGTGCGACAATTTACTGCTCTCTGTCACACCTGTGTTGAGAACATGAATTATGTGTTTCATAGAAGAAAAGTGCCTCTTTAAACACACTTCGGTGAGAAGACGGGGCTTCGTTTAAAAACGGAAAGGTAAGACTGTGTTCCTGTAATATGGCTCATCACTGCAGGTGGCTGTGTGTGTTTGTGTGTGTGTGTGTGTGTGTGCGTGTGTGTCTTTGTGTGTGTGTGTGTGTGGAGGGACAGCACGCTCCAGTAGGTGGTAGTAGTGGGTAACTGGAGGAGGCCTCAGCTCTGCATAGCAGTCATTCAACACGGGAACATGTGATTATGATATGATGAGTACCACTTTTTTTATTAGGTTATTGGATTAGGTTCAAATTTTATTTTGAGTTGACGAAACATTAAACCAAAATGACGTCACAAAATTACCGTTTATACATCAGCTATCCGGTGTCACCTTGAAAAAAAACACAGAAAATAGTTTTTTGTGTTTTAAATAATCAGCTTTAGCAAAGATGCAATGCGTCTGTGAGCACGACTGGATTAATGAGACCCGATGCTTTGATACAGTTCTCTGCTGTTTTTAAGTCCGACCTCTTTTGACTTTGATTCATCAAGATTTCTCTGTTTTTGCCCTTTGAAGTGTTTCTTTCAGGTCCTTTAATCAGCGAATTCCCCCTCGTCTGGTGGCGTGACTCGTGAGAGCCGACGTTAATGAGCCAGGTGTGGCGGCTCCACGTCGGAGCGACGCCTCCTCTCGGGAGCTTCGTGGAGCGACGCGAGGCTCCGGGGACCCGAGACGATATTTGTTTCTCAGATCGTTAAGAATCAGGCTAATTAGGGATTTCTGGGCCAAACGTATCCAATTCATATTCAATTACATGACCTCAATCAGCAGATCTCTGTTGTGTCGTTGGTGTTGTCGTGTCCGTACATATGTTTCCTTCAAAGGCTGCAGATCCCGTTGGTACTGTTGCTAAGTAAGATGGAGGAGCCTGTTGTTTTTGCCTGACGTCATCTGTAAGAGTAACGAGAATGTCTCATTGTGTGTGTGTGTGTGTGTGTGTGTGTGTGTGTGTGTGTGTGTGTGTGTGTGTGTGTGTGTGTGTGTTTACTGACAGTATCCGTGGATGCAAAAATGTTGGTAACATTTACAGCACAGATGGGCTCTAATGAAACAAAAAGTCAGAAATATTAAAACATCTTCCTGCCAGATGATTTTGTTTCAATAAAACCTTGGATTCCTTTCAGACGCGTGCGTTTGTTTGTCCCTGCGTGCGTGTGTCCAAGTCGTCACGGGATTGTTTCCAGGAGGCCGTAATGAAACGCAGATCATGTCATCGCCGCGCAAACTAATGGAGGCAGACAAACAACAGCTCAGGAACACGATCAGACGTGACGACAAGTGACAGCCGCTTTCACAGAATTAACAATCGAGTGCACGGTCGGAGGGGGGAGAGGGGGTGGGGGGTAAAAGTCAAATTTGATTGTGCCGAGCCGTAGTTCATGGAAGTGATTATGCGTCTGGCCTGCAGCCCCTGTGAAGACCCGGACGGGGACGCGGGTCAGAGGTCACGCGGCCCCATTAGAGCTGGTCGCTTCCCGTCTGAAACCCTGGACAGAGACAAAGGTTAAGACCGACTCTCCGCGGCGACGGAACGTGTGTGTTTCTTTAAGGGGACCCGGTCGCCCCCCCGTCACCTCCCCGTCACTTCATTAGAGATCTCTATCCGCAGAGCGCCGGCTCTGTTTGTGTGCACACAATCGCTGATAATCCGGGTTGATGCGTGAGATGTTTGCCGCAGCTTTAGCCGGCTCGATTTCCCCGATAACCTAGTTTGCGGCGGCTTAGGCGGAATGCTCTGTTGGGAGTAATCTGTGAAAGCGCTTTTAAAAGGGTCCAGGGTGGAATTACAGTCGTCTGTTAAACAAAAACAAATCACAAGGTCCTCTGTGTGTCTCTCCGGCTCCGCGAGGACGTTTTTATTCGTACCCGAGCGTGAACGGAGGCGTTTGCGATCGCCGCTTTATTCTCCAGAAGGCCAGAGGGAAACAAAATGAGCTGCGGAGACGCAGAAAGTTTAACTCGTGCACCTTCAACCGGCAAACAACCGCAAACAACGTCAGCAGTGAAGCAGAGGAGTTATTAATTATTAGTAATTATCTGTCAACTTTTGACAGGTGGAATTTCCCGGTAACATGGTTTACCTGGTTGCAAACTCTAATGTAGATATTTAAGACTTACCACTGCATGACACACACAGACGCACACACACACACACAAAGGCCGTGGAATGGGTCTTGACTGTAATGGCCTTTCCTTCGGGGACATTTTTAATAGTTTGGTCATCGTCTCCATGCTTAGTGTGTCACAGTGAATAAAGCCACATTTGGGGAGGAAAGGGAGAAGGGGGGTGTGTGGAGGGGGGATGAGAATGGGGGGGGGGGGGGGGGTTAGGAGCCCGGTGTGGAGAGAATATAAAGCGGCCCAGAACCCTCCCGGAGTGGCCTTCTGCCGCCATCAGACGACGGGGCTGTCACTGAGGCCCATTGTGAGGCCGGTGACTCATTCTCACTCCGGGGGGTGGGGGGGGCGACATCGATAAAGTCCCAAGGATTTGAAAAGGTGTGGGACGGACCCCTCGGATTTGCTTCAGCCGACTCACACGTACGTTTGCGTGTGTGGGTCGACCATGTGATCAGATATCGTTTGCAAAAAAAAAAATCAAATCAATAAAACAAATGAAACAAGACGGTTCCTCCGAGACGTGATCGGCCCGTGTGTCAGCGCTGTAGACATAACATGTCCCCGCCATCCAAGAGGCGTGCGATGGTGACTGCGATGACCTCAGAGGTCCTGCCCCCTTAACCGCCACCCCTCAGAATCTACAGACCACCAGGCGAGAGACCACTGCCTCCCCCCCCCACCTCCCTGTGAGCTGTCTCACCTCGCTGTCACGTTTAATGAGTGGTTCATCCTTTCCATGTCCCACGATTCACAAAGATACCGGCATCCCAGGTTCAGCCTCCTTAAACTATCGCTGCTCGATGGCGACCTGAGTGACCATTTGTGTTTTCTCCAAAATCATGCAGTGTTACATTTCAATTTCAACATTATTTCCATTAATCTATGAATTTCATTGACATCGTGATGTCAGTTTTAGCATTCATTTTGATCTCAGTCTTCAGCGTATGAAGCAGATTTGTCTCCTGTGAGGATTCTGTGTTCATGTAACGAGTTGTTGGACCTTCCATTGATACTCTTTATAAACGTTCATGATTTTGCCACTGGGAGAATTTAACTGGGGACTGAGGACAAGCCCCTCCCTGTTTCTGAGGACAAGTCTCTGTTGGACGCATAACTCACAAGCGCTTCTTGGACGGACTGTTCGCTCCATATAAATCCTTGTGGTTTTATGAGCCCTCTGGTCCACCAAAGCTGTCTCCTCCTCACACACACACACACACCCACACCCCCACACACACACACAAACACACAAATGCTTAGTCTAGTTTCCATCACTTTAGAGGACATCACATTGACTGGGGACTCAACCTACAAGCGGCTGTGTTATGTTGTTGTGCATTTTGGTCCCCAAAGAGATGCTGAGTCCCCACATTGTGTTTGTGTGAAGGGGCCAAGTTCCCCTTAATGAGGGTAATACAAACACAGACACACACACACAGCTGGAAGGGCTGGACACACGTTTCAGCCTTAAGAGACTTCATATGTGTCTTTCGGACTCGTTTGTGGTCCTCGGCCTCGAGCCGATGGCGACGACAGACCGTCGTCACGTGGAGCGCCGCGACGCGTTTTCCCAGAGTCGGTTCCGGCGGCCGTCGGCCCGGGGCCCTGCTCTGTGTGGCCCACGGTTTAGAGCCCCACCTGCCAAAGTAATTTACAACCCTGTTAAGAGAAATTCTGCCCGGCATCTTGAAGGCCGATTTTTTTTCTGGCCTCGGTGCCGCTGCGATATTTCACAATGATCAGGCAGCGTCGTAAAACACCTCATATTACCACACTTCCTGTCCGTCCCGGCAGAGCGCCGTGTATTCCTTCTTTTTACACCGTCTCTGCGACTTGAGGCGACTTGAGGAGAAGATCTTGCCGCATGTCTCGGCTGTGGAATGCGTTGGTGGCTGATCTGCCGCCCGAAAAACAAAAGGAGTTACGACGGCGTTTCTGGGGGGGTTTCACTGGCAGGTCTTTCACTGACGCGCATTGTGGCGCTGTTGGTTTTAGCCGTTCGCAGCCTCTCACTCGTAAAAGCTGCTCATAAACTGACGAGGCCCGATCGAGTGATTGAAAAGGCTTTAAACGGATACATGTTTAAACTCCGCCGCCAGTAAGAACTTTATCTGTTTTTAAAGTTTTTTTTTGCACTTACAGTGACATCGTGACCCCCGAATCACCCCGGAGTGATCGGACCACGAGCTCCAAATCAGCCGTAAAGAGTAAAGTTGAGGGCTGAACGAGGTTTAAAAGCTCCTTTGTGAGATGAAATATTATAATCTTCCAGAGAGTCTTGAGGGGAGGGGGGATTGGAGGGGGTTGGGGGGGGGGCGACCTGTCAAGCCCTCACTGTAGCAAAGGGCTCAATATTAGCTCTGATAATGGCCCCGTTCTGAATTAGATAATCCCGCTATTATCTGAAATGAGAGCGAGCGGCCAGACTCTGTGGCTGGGAGTCCGTTTTGTGTCTTTACGCTTTATATTGCAACAAGCTGAGGGGAAGACTGAAATCTATTATGGCGATGTCACTCGGGGAAGCGTTCCCATCGGGACGCCGCAGCAAACAGATTCCCACCGAGACGGCGCCGAGAGACAGCCGGCCGCTCTGAAGAGAAACAACCTCGTTTTACAGGAAAATTGTTAAATTGAGAAATCTATGAAGCACAAAGATTGCAATCGAATGGAGCGACAAATAGAGCAGACAAAAGGGGGTCAAAGGTTTTTGTTTTTTCGCGGTGAAAGGAGGCACAGCGGCATTTAAGGGCCCACAAAGCTGTGCATTTAAATAAACAGGGTTACGTCCTGCTCCTTTGGGCCCAATGAAGTCCATCAAAGAACATGGTAATGCCTCCAGTGAATGGACGCGAGGTCTCACAAACTCCCGCCTTTTCACTTCGTGTGAAAGAATGTGACATAATAAACACAACCCCCCCCCCCATGAAAAACAGACACAAATGAGCTTTAAACATTTTCTGCCCTGGTTACGGCCTGAAATCATGGCGGGGTCGTTTCCCTGCGTACAGAAGTCATTAGAGTGAGAGGTTAATAATGATGCACACGCTGAAGGGCAGAAACCGTCTGATACCCCGGGGAAGGAACAGTCTGATACCCCCCCGGGGCAGAAACCGTCTGATACCCCCCCGGGGCAGGAACAGTCAGGAACCCAAGACTTTAGACGCTTTTAGCTTTGCGCCTCTTCGTGATTCTTTTATGTCTCTTTTTAGCTGCTTCGGGGCCACAAGTGAAATTGATGGATGATTTGTGAGACGTGTTTATTCACACAAACATTTTCAGATTCTAGCAGGCTTTACATTTGATTGTAAAGTAGCAGCAATCAGAAAAGAGCTTCAATGAGACTTAACAGGACGTAATCCTACAGATGTTACTCTCTATTTCCGAAAACTCTGGATTTTTACAATAACCAAGGGCGGAGGGGCGTGGGGGGAGGAGGGGGGAGGGGGTCCGGCTCTGTGCTTCCCCTCCAACATCTGTTCAGCTTGCTGTTATCTTCCATCGGGCCCCCGGGTCTCTGAGGCAAAGAGGACGGGGCGAGACGTGGGGGGAGACGTGGGGGGGGGGGTCGTGAGGTTTGTTTCATATAGATGGAAAGGCCACTTTCTGCAGTATCTCCTCTCTTCCTCCCTATAAATGTTTAAATACCTTCCTGAGCGTTAGCTGATCCGCTGCAGAGGAAGAGGAGGCCTGAGAGAGAACATGGAAGAGGGGAGAGGGGTAAAGGGGGAGGGGGGGGCAAGGAGGGTAAGAAGAGAGGAAAAAACAGATTGGGGCGAGGGAGGGGTTGGAAGACGATGGGCGGCAGGAAGCAAGAGGGTGGAGAAGCCCAGCGAAGGGAAAGAGAAGAGCAGACCTGGGGGGCCTAAAGGGTCGGAGACTCATGGCCCCCACCTGCAACATCTCCACCATCCAGCAAGACCACCGACAGCACAACAACTACCAAATTACCACAAAGAGACACACAATCACCCCAGAGAGACACAAAGCTACTCGCTAAAGAAGAGGCACTAAGCTGAGCAACGGCAGACGGGAGCAAACAGCCACAATGACAACCGCAGAGCGACCTGCTGCACAGATGTGTGCGCGGCACAGATGTGTGCGCGGCACAGATGTGTGCGCGGCACAGATGTGTGCGCGGCACAGATGTGTGCGCGGCACAGATGTGTGCGCGGCACAGATGGAGGAGCCATGTGGAGCACCGGGGGATTTGGACCTGCAGATACGAGTGTTATTAGCGAATCATCTCTAATCTGCCGGTGCAATCCTCCTGATTAACGGCGTCTCCATCCTGCCGGGAGGTCCCGCCCCCAAGAGCCAAATCTGCAGAACACTTTGCTAACTTTGCAGTTGTGCCTCTTGTAAGTTTGTGTGTGTGTGTTTGTGTGTGTGTGTGTGTGAGTGTGTGTGGCCTCTGCAGACGTTACAGCGGTAAATACAACCGCTGCGGTTCATTCCTTTAATCAGTGATTTACAGCAGACTTCTTTCTGCCAGCGACGCGGCCGTGTGGTGTGAGCAGCAGCTGGGCCTCCGTCTGATGTTGTGTACACACACATATATATATATATATATATATATATATATATATATATATATATATATATATATATATATATATATATATATATATATATTGTGTAGATATATATATATATATTATATCTACACCTGGGCATAAACATGGTCCCAGGAGCAATGAGGTTAAGCAAAAAGTCATACTTTTGGTTTAAACGCAGCATAAATAATGACAAACCATTTTCACACAATAGTGAAAAAATAATGTTTTCAGGAAAAACTTGTCACTCTTCGAATATTATATTATATTAATTATTAATTAATTATTAATTATAATATTATAATATAATACATTCCATCCTTAGTTTCTACTGTTCCCTCCATCCTGCTGATAACAAGCTGACGTTCATCTAAAACACTCATTAGTTTCTGATCTCGTTCTTGGAGCACGCATGCAGTTGGATTCCTGCTAAACGTCAGCGTGACATGACGTGGAGACTGTGGGTGGAGCGGCCCTCCGGGCGCCGGGGGCGAAGGTCGCCCAGCGAAGGGCCCTGGAATGTTCCGATAAGCGCCGGCGTGGATTCATCACGGAGACGAGCGCCAGCTGCTGCCACGTACGTCTGGAGACGCTCTCACCCATCGGGAGGGCCTCCGCTGAGGGCATCTCCGTGTCCAGGTCCCTCCACCCGCTCCACCCTCCACTCCCTCCGCCTCGATAAAGCTCTCAGGAACGCCGCGTTCACGTCCGCGCCCCCCCCACGTACTGGGGTTCGCCACGTAGTCACATGCTGCACGGGGGGGGACTGGGAGGGGCCGTGGGGGGGGGACGCTTTACATTTCAGTTGCGTGTGCAGCGAGCCAGGCGGGGCGATGCTATCTGAAATATGCCGAGTGAGCGCTTAAGGGGTTAAACCGGGAGGGGGGGGGGGGCGAACCTCAGCTAGAAGACGGAGATGTCTCTGCGATGTAGGTGATCACATGACACGCAGCGTATACAACTACAATCACACATCTGTGGTGGCAACAAATCACACAGCGAACAGCTGCCTCCGTCTTTGTGCTGCTGCTGATGTTCAAAAGCACAATAGAAAGCCCTGAGGAATGTTACACACACACGCACACACACACAAACACACACACAAACACACACTCAGAACCTTGGGAGGAGAAATGTCTCACCTCTGCAACAGGTTGTAAAGAGTTTAGGAGAGCATTAAAACGGGACGTGTTGTCCAGAAGAGAACCCCTGCCATTACGTATAATATGTGTGTGTGTGTGTGTGTGTGTGTGCGTGCGTGTGTGTGCGCGTGTGTGTGGTAGCTAGTTAGCCTCGGGAAACTGAACAGAACCCTTGAAAGGAGGAAATGTCGGCTCAGCTTGGTTCTGGCCCCCTTCCGTCGGAGGTTTTCACCTTTTCTGGAGCTCCAGGACCTTCTGGGTTCCAGAGGTCCCTCCAGGCTGCGGCCCCACCCATCGCTGCGGCCTCTGCTATGTGATGAGCCGTCCCACAGCACGGTGTCCCTGTCTCACCTCTCTGGCCTCTGTTTGCTCCGAGAATCAAGGACGCGAGCAGAAAACCACCTCTCACGGATGCTGTTGTGTGACTTGTGTTTTCGCTGTTGTGAGTGGGGAGGTGGGGGGGGGGGGGGGATTAAGTCGCCTTTTCTTTGCTTGTTTGAGCGGCCTCCTCCTCGTCCTCTTCCTCCTCCCCCGCTGCATACGGGAGGTGACAGGAAGGTCAGATACAAAATCGATGAGGAAACGTCTCCGCTGGCCTGAACGGCGCCGGATGCTGCCGGAGGAGGATCGCTGACACGACGGAACTTCATCCCCTGAAGCCATTGAAGTCCATCGGGACGCCATGTTGCCTTTTATATCGGCCATGCAACGTGAGGCCGGGAAAATAAAAATAAAAACACTGCAAGCAGGAAAAGCCATAAACTCCTGTCAATCGTCACAAAGCAAATGTTGAGTATCCTTTAAGCGAAACATTTACTCGAATGACTCCAAACAGGGAGCCTCTTCGCCGTCGAAGTGGAGCCTAAAACAACACAAAATGTTTTTCTGTCGATGCCGAGATCCTGATGAAAAATGGCAGAAAAAAAAAATGGTATTTACATTCAAATTTGAAAAGGAAATGGGACGCGGGGGGACGTGGGGGGGTCGATGACGGTAAAGATGGGTTGCTTCCTCAGAGGCCACACAATGCAATAAAGGCCGGCATGTCTCGGTGCCTTATGGGAAACCTTGTGGGGGGGGGGGGGGGGGGTGGGTCGCTTTAATGTTTCTTTCCCTCTCTGCTTCCTTTGGAGCGGATATTACACATTGGACGCATGGAGCGAGGGTATAAAATCTCACACTGATTACGAGCAGCGTGGCCCCCGTCTCCCCCCCCGTCTCCCCCCCCACCCCCGGCACACTCTGCTCAGCGATGCTGATCCGCGGCGGCCTGGTGCTGATTTCCAAAGCTCGGAAAACACCGACGCCATCTCAGGTTATCCGTTTAAAGCGGCGGCGTCACGGGGAAGAGAGGGGGAGGAGTCAAGGCCAGGAGGTCAGCCGTCGAGCGTCCAAATGGAAAACAGAACGACAGCAGGGGACTTTCCTCTTTATTTCTACTGAGAGAATCACAAGAATTGATCAGAAATGGATTGACTCTGTTTATTCCAACTCGAGGCCTCCTGCTGAAACGAGCGCCGCGTGTCAGAACTTCCCTCTCAGATGTCACCATCAAAGCGCTGCACCAACTCGCCGCAGAGCGTCTTTGAATCGAATATTTGCACAGCGAGGTGCACACCTGCTCTGGCTGCCGATTGAACAAACAGGGTGTCACCCTGACGGCGCTCTGAAAGGCGCCGCGGACGTCGTTGTGTGTCGGGCGAACACGCTGCCGGTTGGGGGGAGGATTAGTGGAACGAGGAGGAATTCACGAGGGAGGATTTTCCATCAACAGCGTGAGAGGTTAGAATGTCTGATCAGACGTTGTGTGCCGCTCGTACTGCTGCCGTGAATCAAGTGTTTTCATTGCTGCAGCACCTGCGGCAGGTGACAGGATGGGATCCATGTCCGTCACTAACATGTGCGGTTATCTTAAGCTTAAGAATCAGATGCTCGTCGCCCGGAATCCAGGAGCATAAAAAGACTGATGTCAGAATTTATAAGAAATGTAATAGTGTAGGAGACAAATGTGTCTTTAAGCTGCATTCTCTCTCCTGGCCAGCAGGGGGCGACTCATCTGCTCCCATAGACGTCTATGAGGAAATGACTCTACTTCTCTCTGGATTTATTCCCTCAGTAAACATTAGTTAAAGTTCACGCTGATTGACAGGTCTCTACCAGAGACGTATACGGTAATTGCTTCATAACTTCATAACTTCTAGAATACAATACTTTCTAAAAAGTCACTCAGCACAACTTTTCACTGTTGAAAATGCATGATCACAGCTTTGTCTGCGTCTCACATTCTCTTTTCCACGTGCGTGTGAAATTTCTGCTGTCGCGCTGCGGAACCGGATGAGATGGCGTGCTGGGAACAACGCCACCCGGGCGGGAATCCAGACGGCGAGCGGTCGATCCGATCAATTCCCCCGGCGGACCGCTCTCGAGAAAAAGAACACCAATCACAGAGGATTGTTCTGGTGGCGTTTGAGTCCAGACCTCCCATGATCCTCCTGTGTTGAATAAGCACATGTCTCCTGGGACGAGAAGATTGCCGCCGCTCCCTCTGAACTCTGGGATATCCCTGTGCTTGGCTGGGAGCGATTGTGAAAGGGTTTGTGGGTAATGGTGGGGCTTTAGAGGGAGGGAGGGGGCAATTCCCTTGCTTGTTAAGACCATTAAGAGGCATTACTAGACTTGTTAGCCCATCGGACCGAGGAAGAGGAAGAGACGTTGGGTGGTTTCTTCAGATTACAAACTTTCTAAAGAGGAAAGGATTTGATTTCATGTTATTAGGAATATTCTTCTCGGAATAACAGGTCAGTCCAATCGAATCGTCCCATGGATGAAGTGAACTGACACGTTTGTAAGAAGGACTTCAAAGCGACGCACCTCGTGACCCGTGACCCTCCGTCCCACCGCCACCACGGGACGGAGCTTCAGGTGGTGGAGGGGGGGCTTCATGGGTCACGAGCTCTAGATGATGATGTATTTCTACAGTAGCTACGATGATGCTGATAATGCTACAGCGATAATCGCATGTGTGGTGTCTTTATCCGTCCTCGTCTTTGTGATACTAACACCACTCAGTGCTCGCTGTGTAGAAGCTGCTGACGCCGAGCTCCAAGAACCACTTCAGTGGCAAACATCTGGTTGAGTGTGTTTGTGAGCACGCGGACGATCGATGGCCGGAGAACACGGTGCCATAACAACCCCAAACAAGACACGTATCGGCAGTTTATTGATTACAAATACATATGGCTTTGGATTGTGTGCGCAGTATACAGCCGATCTCACAATCTGTGAAGCAGACGCGCCTCGACCACGGAAAGCTTTGCTGCACTTCTCCTCCCTGAAAAGATCAGAACCTGCTTTGAGTTCATGTCCTTAGTTTCCTTCCACTCTTTGGTCAATAATGACATTTCTTTATTGGCTGGACAATAATAAAGAAAGTATTACGGTACTTATTAACTAGCATGTCGAGGAGCACCGGCGCGCCTCCGTGGGAGAGAGAAGGCGTAATATAACCAGTGGAGATAGAAAGGGTCATTAAGAACGCGTGTTAATACCCCCCCCCCCCAGTGTCGTTCCAGTGGCAGTGGATGGCCTTCTTATTAGGCCAGCCGAAAGTGGAAAATGAGCACAACTCCCCCGTGCTGGGATTTATTCCACATCTCGTCCAATTAGCTGAGCTGGTGGAGATAATCACATGGCGTGCGGTGAGCTCCCACACAACCCGACGCTGCTTCCTGTCTCGCTGCTTCCTGTCTCGCTGCTTCCTGTCTTCCACAGAGAGCAACGGCGGGATCAGCGCCGCGTCTCCGCTCGGGTTAATCCGGCTCGGCCCGGCTCCCTTAAGTCCTCCCATGCGCTACCAGGAGTTTGGAGAAGTTCTGCATGTGTTGTCATTTATAGCGCTATCATCTTTAATAAGGGGGGGGAGGGGGCGTAAGGGGAGGGATTAGCGCCATCGCCTTTTTGATCCTATAATCCGCACTCTACGAAATCCCAGAAACTTTTTCGACTTGTCTCTCTCTCTCTCTCTCTCTCGCTCCCCCCTCTCTCTCTCTCTCTCCCTCTCTCGCTCCCCCCTCTCTCTCTCTCTCTCCCTCTCTCGCTCCCCCCTCTCTCTCTCTCCCTCTCTCTCTCTCTGATGGACCAGCTGATGCGCTGAGGAAGGCAGGAAAGTTGACCTATGAGGAAAAGCTCCCTGCAGGTTACGGCAGTAATTCACCACACGGGGGGGTTGAGGGTGGGGGGGGGGGGGTGCAGTGTGGCCCAATGTGACCATGGGGGGGGGCTCGTACGAGGCGAGATTAAAGGCCTTCATAAATACGTCACCGGGCTCCTTGTGAATCCCATTCATCACGTGTGATTCCTGTCAAATACGGAAACATCCCAGCATGCACCTCTCTCACTCTCTCTCTCTCCTAACCGTAACACTAATTAACGAGCGAGACGTTTTGAGAGCGGAGAGCCACTTTATGGCGAGGATGGAAGACGCTGGAAGGTTCCTCCGAGTGGAGATCAAAGTCGTGCGTCACATGGTTTCTCTCGGAGATTCTCGAGTGTCGTTTCTTCTCGTGGGACACGTGCAGGTCGGAGAACATGCGGCCGATTTATCGCCCCTCTCCATTCACCTCCGCTGCGTCACCAAAGAGGTTCATCGGCCTGTGTTTGATGTATGTGCTGTAATGGATTACAATTTGGAATCTACTTCCCGCCGCCTTCTGGTGGTGTGGTTGGCGCCCCTTGGGCGAAGTGGAATGTGTGTTGACCTGAAGACAGGAAGTGAGAACGGGGTTGGCTCAGGGAGACTCCGTAAAACACAAGCTTGCTCTTGTATAAATACCTCAGTGAGAGATTTACAAACTGCAGGCTGGAGGAAAAGGACGCTTGGTTTATTTAAGATGCGTTTTATTTTATGGAAGCGTTGCACACAGGAAGAAGTCACCTATCCAGCTAAAGAGGGATTAAAGTCAGTTCGGATGGGGGATGTATTTCACAAGCATTTAATGGTGTGTTTGTTGAAATTCTCTTTACATCTCAACAGCAGTCTTTGAATTAGTTGATCAGACCAAGAAATCAGGAAAAGGTCAATCTGTTTTATTTGAAATGTTTAAATGTGCTTCCTGTCTATATACTAATACCTGTCCATGTACTACTATTTGCCTATACACTCTACTTGTCCATGAACTACTTCCTGTCTACTACAGGTCTGTTCTTTTGTCTGTAAGCTGTGAGTGAAGCGTTGCAAGGTGTACACAACCAAAAACAATGAACGCATTCATCACATTAAACATCCCAGTTTGCTTTCCTCCTTTTCCCCTCGTGTATTACTGAGCTTCTCCTACAAATCTCTTTCACCCCCCCTCCTCCTTTAAACTTGGCCGTGTTGGTGCGGTTCTCTCATGACATTTCTGTAATCAAAGCCAAATGGCGTCTCCCTCTATTATCCCCGCAGCTGCCTGCGTTTAATTCCACAGAATCAAAGTTCCCGTTCAGCTACCAAAAGACATTCGTCACAACGGAGATAAAAGCAAACATTTACGACCAGCGGAGATGTTGCTGATGTTGTTTTCACAGGGCTCAGACTACTTTAGGAAAGAAACATGGACATAAACAATTCAAAATGCTGCGTATAATCAGTCGAGAGCCGCGATGAATCTTTTTCAGATGACTTTCTGCTGGAGTCGACCGGTGGGAACAAACGCCGTCAGACGCCAACCGAAGAGCTTAACGTTTCCAAAGCTGACCTCAGCGTTACCTGATATTCTGCACCCCCGTGTCACAGGTTCCTCCAGATGGGCTTTCTTTTCTTTTTTGTTTTTCACCAAACCTTGTGACCTTTAGAGAGCAGCGACGGTGTGTGATCCCCCGAACGCCGCAGCACAGGCTTGTTTTTGCTTTCGGGCCTCGTTTCCTCGTGTTTTGACTCGGCTGCAACGCGAGCGGACTTCCCTCGTGAATGAACTCATCAGGTGAAGGAAGAAAAAACCTTCAGCTTCAGCCTCCCTAATGATCCCATCGGGTAGTTTTGAGGCGGCGTGTTCGGCATCACGGGGGTTGGGAGAGCGTGCGAATGTTTGCGTAGCTTCGCTCCACGTGAGGAGCGGAGGGGTTACAGGATAGAAAAGCACAAACCAGGAGGCCTGTCTCTCAGCATGAAATACATTTGTTTTCACAAAAAAGGAGGCGCAACATGAAACTTTCCAGCCTCTTAAATCTGTCCGACTGCGAGCAGCTGAATTCCACGGAGCAGAATTAGTTACATTTCTTTGGATTCTGTTTGAGTGAAATGAAACCAAACTGATCCAATTTCTGGAAAAATACGTTACAGTGAAATCGATATTATTTCTTCACGATTTCTCCTTCGGCTCATGAAATCCACTCGGGCCCGTCGCGGTGAGGCCCCCCCCCCCCCCCCCCCCCCCCCCCCCCCCTCCCCTACGAGACACGAGGACCAAAACACTTCAGCTCGGATTTACTGCCACCATGAAACTATTCCCAAGTAATTACGAGCCATTAAGTGAAGAGTGGGATCGCCCTGTCGCTGGTGCAGCGAAAAAGTCACTCCACATGAGGGCTGATTCCAGGAGACGCACACACACACACACACACACACACACACACACACACACACACACACACAGGATCTGTGATGGCTAATGACATGAATGTGCACCAAGGCTGCTTAACATTCCAGCATGGATACATGTACAGTTAAGTACACACACACACACACAGAACTTGTGAAGCGCAATGATTTAGTTGCGCGTCACATTAAGGGAACTCGCTCATCCTTCAGTCTGAATGAGGGCATTAGGCTGCAGCCCAAACGCACCACGCAGCCTTTAATGCCCCCATGGATTATTAAAAGAGTTCAGGCCCCTCAGAGATCAACAACTCAGAGATGCTCCCAAGCAGACAGAGCGAACCGGACAGTTGATGCTGTTTGTTGGTCCTTGTTCAGAAAATTACGACTTGGGAGACCGATGAGTCGCTGCAGAGTTTAAAATTACACGATTAAAACGCAGTGAAACACAAATCATGACAATCAAAAGAGCAGCTCGGGAGGGAAGAGGCCACCAGCGCAGATCAAGTAGATCAATACACACACACACTCACACACACGCACACACACAAACACACACACGCACACACAAACACACTCACACACACGCACACACACAAACACACACACGCACACACACAAACACACACACCCACACACAAACACACTCACACACACGCACACACACACACAGTCACACACATGCACACACACACAAACACACACACGCAAACACACAAACACACACACGCACACACACACACACTCACACACACGCACACACACAAACACACACACGCACACACGCACACAAGCACTCACGTACTCACGTACTCTGCAGTACGACCACATCTTCTACTGCTACACCCTCCATCTTCTACACCCTTCTTATTCTACACCTATCTTCTACTTCTACACCCTTGAATTGGATCCGGTTTTTAGGTGTAGCGGATCACATTACAGTAACGCAAAAATCAAGAGGTTTCACAATTTGTACACTTTAAATATTGTGCGCTAAATTGATTCCCCAATGGATTGAAACCCGCTGCTTTGCTTCAGCTAACAATCCCTCAATGAAGTGTTCTGCTGATCTGAGACCCTCCAGTAATGCGCACAATGATGATGATGAGGATGAGGATGATGATGATGATGATGATTAGCATGTGTCTGAAATCTAAACGTTCTGCGTATGAGTATTTGTAAAAAGTGAATAAATTGACAACCTGTTACTAAAATAATGCTCCATTAATAAGTTTACACTTACACAATTGTCAGATTAACCATGAATGTGTCTTTTGCTTAGAATGTCTATAAATTCATGTTTAATGGGAACAAAACTTTAATTTTATTGCTTGCTTTGAACGTTTGAAGCAAATTGTCTTAATTTGTACTTTTGTGACGAACATAATTATGAAATTTTGTATCCAATCACGAGAATCAAAAATTGTACCTTAGTAGAGAAATATAACATTAGCGTCCAGTTTAAAAATAAAGATCTTTCACCCTTTTTATTTTCATTTCATTCGTTAATTTATATTCTCTATAAAACTGCAGGGCCCTTTGCTCCTCGCCTTGGGAGGGGGGGCTACCTCGCATATGTAAGGATTCTTGGCAGGACAACAGCTGACCTGCAGGGAGGTGCCCCCCCCCCCCCCCCCCCATGCACACGCCCCCCCTGCTGGTCGTCCATGAATGTGGCTCTAATTGAATTCGCTGGAGACAAACAAGTGTTAATTGGGGGGATAACGATGACCGCGGCCGGCTATTCAGAGGCCGGAGCGGGAGGGGGGGGGACCTCCGGCCCATCGCAAGGCTGTCCTTCCCAGCAGGAGGGGGTCTGTGTGAGTGGTGGGGGAGGGGGGGGGGTCTACAGTCCTTTGTGCTTCTTTTCTTTTGGAGGAAGCAATAAAGCAATAAAAGGCCACAGTAGAGGAGTCCTCTGTGCTCTGACTGATGGGAGGGGGGTGGGGGGGGTCATAACCGCTAACGACAACTAGGCCTGTGTGTGTGTGTGTGTGTGTGTGTGTGTGTGTGTGTGTTTTATTCTCAACCTGTTCACCTCCCCACAGCGATACTTTGGTATTGACTTGATTTAAGTTTTCATGATGCGAAGGTTTTGGCATAAACACGTATCAATTATTAAGCAGGCAAACACGTCACACACACACACACACACACACACACACACACACCTACACTCTCACACACAATATACACAGGATATGAATTAGCCTGTAGGACTTTTGCTTTGGATATTAACTTTTTTTCTTTTATTGCAATCCCACCACAAAGCATCAATATTTGAAGTACTCGCCCCCCCTTTTATTTTTCTGCATTGTGTCGTACTTTCTTTATAAGATAATATTCAGAAATGCTTTAAACTCTGAAAAACACCCCGAAGTGAAGTTGCATTTTAGTTTTTGGTTGTGCTTAGTTTTGACGATTTCTCAAAGGCCAATAATTGAAGATTAATTAAAATAGTACAAATAAATCCATTTCATTTTTGGTCTTGCAATGTTTAGCGTTGCTTCTTGGGGGGGGGGGGTGGGGGTGTTATATTTTCTAACGTGATTAGAAGCGCCTCGGTTCAGCTGTGTGCTTATTTCCCAGACATACTCATGTTAGCGTGTTAGCATGTTAGCTGCTGTTTCCTCATCTGACCTCATACAGCGAATCATTTTGCTCTTCAGTTTGCTGATTTCCCAAAGAAAGTCCAGCAGCGCCTCCTGTTACAACCAAACAAACAAACCTCAGTTTTTACAGAAAACTCTTTAGTTTGATTCAGAGAACAACACTTTTTTTGTCAGGTTTAGGAAAAAACGTTTGTGTTGAAAAAAAAGTAGTAAAGACAAAAAAATCAACGTTGCAGACAGAAAATACTCAAAAGGAACAAATAAAGAGTGTCGATAGGAGCGTTCGTAGAATCCTAACGACCCGTCCGCTCCTCCGTGTGATGTCTCGTCAAGTTTACGTTCAAAGGAGACTTCTGAAAGAACTTCCCACAAGTCGTCCTCTTGCTTCCCGTCTAAACTGGGCCTGACATGCGACCGTTAACGTCGTCCTCTGCCAGGCGGCTCGCTGAGGAACACCTTCTCATCCTTCTCTTCCCGTCCCGCGGGGCCCGGCAGCCGCACTCAATCACCGCTGGCGTGAAGCCTGGGCCTGTCCAATCACCTCTGCGCCCCCCCCTCCTCTGCCCCCCTCCCTCGCTGGCATCCGTCTTCTCTTCATATATCACAGGTGAGCGCTCACTATAAAACGGGATTGCTCTGCAGGGTGACGCGCTTCCATTTCCACCATTAAACCGGATTCAGGTGCAGCCTGCTCTGCTCTCCATAGGAGTCAAGTGAGTGATGCCCCCCTCCCGACCCCCCATCAGCCCCTATCCCCCCTCCCTCACCGTCCCTCCTGCTGCCCCTTCTCATACCGTACGGTCTGTGGAGGCCCGACAGACACCAGCACACTCGCTGGGTTTGTTGGATTTTGCCCATAGACGCGTATGGAGACGTGAAAAAGATCTTGATGTTTTGAAGCGACTTTGGGCAATTGGAACAGAAGTTTCTGCCCTAAAGCGTCCCCCTGCTTCGTGGTCCGTTTGACTCTGCATGGACCACAATGACTAACTACATGAACATCGTGATGTAATGAAGTAAGAGAAGTAGAGTCATTCTCTCATAGATTCTATGGGACCAGAGGAGTCGCCTCCTGGTGGATCCTTAAACTACTGAGTGCAACCCAGAACATGAAGTATTACCTTCATGTCTACCCTTCCTCCCCCTCTTCCTGTGAGATCCCGCCGGGCCGCCGCTAACGCCTCACTGGCCTCACGGCGCTAAAAGCCCGAGTCCCACACAGGAACGATCTTCACGGCTGAGCGGACGACTCTCCGGAGGAACCTTCGGGGGTGGAAGAAGAGACGGAGGACACGACTGAAACTGAAGATCTGCAACCTTCACGTCTGAAGCAAAGACTTTGTTCAAAGTTGTTGGAGTACGTTGGATATGGAATCATATGGATCACAAACTCATTTCACCGCTGATCTCTTTTTTCTAGAAGAAGATCTAAATATTCTGGGAGCATTTTTTTCTTGAATGTGCAGTTTGAATGAAGCCCTATTTAGAGATCGCTATGAAAAATAAAAATGATATCAATTCAACAGAAGCCATTAATGCCGTCTTTTGTTTTATTACTTTGTCCGTCTTTAGATTTCTCCCAAATTTCTCAAAAGTCACCATTAGAGAAGACCTCATTACCTTCACCAACATTACATTTTACATTTTTTTTACATGTGTGAATAAAAACATGGCGGAAATAGAGAGAACTTAACCTGGCTTTATTCAATGTTCACATGTCTTTAATGGAATCAGCACATTTAAGTCTTTGTCTCATTTCAGAAACCTTTAACACTCAGACTTCCTAATTATTTTAAGCTGTTTTCTTTTGTTTCCACACTGAACAGAGATCTATTCACGGTAACAGTCTATTAGAATTAGAATTAGAATGACTGTTTACTCATCTTTCCCATGAGATTGGGTCGGGCTGAAAAGAAGTGATGTCATCAAGGGTCGCCTGCAACATGCGTGATGTCATGTCTGTCGAGGTTCCACACGGTGAAAAAAGGCTGCGACTTTCTGTGTTCTGGAGATCCTGCCAGCACTGTGTGCGTGTGTGTGTGCGTGTGTGTGTGCGTGCGTGTGTGCGTGTGTGTGTGCGTGTGTGTGCGTGTGTGCGTGTGTGCGTGTGTGTGTGTATGTGTGTGTGCGTGTGTGTGTGCGTGTCTCAGCCCCAAATCGGGGGACACTTTCATACAGAAGATGACCGGGGGGGGGAGGAAGGGGGGAGGAAGGGGGGAGGGCTAGCGGTTGGGAGCGGTTGGCGGACCTCCGCATAAACCCGCGCATGTCCACATGCTCGCGCATAAAGTCTGCGGGCGAACGAGTCTGAAGTCTTTCGAGGACGGGTCTCGAGTCAAGTCTGAAGTCACTGTGTGTGCGACTCGAGTCCGAGTCTCAAACTCGAGTCTCCATCTCTGGTGTCATCACTTGTGGCCACTACATAGAATGCAGCTTTAACATATAAAGCCTCTGCTACACTTTTCAGAACGATATAACAGAATCAAAATCAACGTATGGTGTTTAATATCCATGGTTTATTTAATCGATAAGTAAAAAGCTCTGTTATTGGAGTTTTATATTTAAGTGTGTCCACAGCAACAGACACTGGTACTCAGTCACAGGGAAACAGGGAAAAACCATTAGGAGTTTTTATTCAAAGTTTTTGCCTTTTAGCTTCGAGAGTACGTGGAAGCCTTGCCGGCGACGACAGGAGCTGTGTTTGTGTATCTCACTCCGACTCGGGGCCACACAGCGGCGGGGGGGTCGGGGGTTGGGGCGGTGGGGGGGGCATGGGGCTCCTCGTGACATGAATGAGAGCCGACTGGATGACAGACGCTAACGGCGGCACCCTGTGTAAACACGGCCATCGAAGACAGCGTCAGTCAACACCCCAGATCACACCGCGGCCTTTCAGTCCAGTCAGGAATCCTTCATCTCTCCTTGGGAGGGGCTTCAGCCAGGAGGGGGGGGGAGGCTAATTGAAGCCCCGGCGGACTGAACTGATCAGAGCTGTGACTCTGATCCATGACGGATCTTCAGGGTTTCAAGAAATCACACCACCGACAAATAGTTCTTCACAGCCATTTTGGATTTAGAGCAGATCTTTCAAATCAATGGGAGGGTGAGGTTGCACGATCACTGGAATGACACTTTTATTCTACAGATCTAAATGTTTCTTGTACCACTGAGGTGATCCCACAGGAAGCCTCATCACACGTCCATGATTCAGCGCCTTCATGCAGCGCTTCTGGTCATCAGGTGGTCTCATTACTGAATCAGGGGATCGAGAAGGACCATCTGCTCCCACGTCACATTCGTGTTCTTCACCTGTTTCTCCAGGTCTGGATGGTCTGAAGGCCGTGAACCCGCGTGGTGCGCTCCCTGATCGCAACCTCGGTTGTTTGGTCAGGCTCCCAATGACGTCATCGCGGCAAACGCCACCGCCGGCCACAACTGTGTCCGCGCAAACCAGTTGGGACAATACAAAGGCTATTTAGATGGTTTGGGAGCATAAACTAACAAGTATGTCCGAGCTACATAAATACAGTGTGGTGGAGGCCAAAGTGCACATGTGATTTCTATTGTCGGACCGCACGGTTTTGTCTCGGTTCCTGTTTCCCTGGTGGACCAGTGCAGCTGGTCCTCCGGTGTGGTTTATGCAGAGAGTGAAATCACACGTTTCATGTATTTATAGGTCGTCCTCCTGCAGCCTCGGCAGAGGGAACCTCTCCCCACGGAGGGTTTTATTGTATAACTTAACAATTTACTGAAAAAGCCAAATACCAGCCTGAGATCTTTCTCAAAAGCTTCATCTGAGACACTCGTCTCATATTTTCACACAAGTGAAAGGCATTTATAGCTTGCTTTAAAAGGCCCTTACAGATTTTTCTAGCCTGTATTAATAAAATACTAGCTTCACCATTGGAACTGAGAGTTATTGGTCGGGGTAATCATTCCTCCTGTCCATAATGGCCCATAAAGAGATCAGCAACCTGACGGGGAAGTTTATTAAAACACGCATTCTCTCTCCTGACCACCGGGGGCGGCTCCTCCGGTTGTATCGACGTCATTGACAAGACGGCTTTATTGTCGGATATGTAGAGACGCTAAAAGTAAAAAGATTCAACCAACACTTCTTTGTCACAGAGGTCCGCACATTCCTGGGAGGGTTTGGGGGGGGGGGAGGTTTAGTGCCTCGCCGCAGAGCACCTCATCATCCAGGGGAAGGGAGGGAGTTACTCATTCGCCTTTTTGCGGCCAAATTCCCCTCGGCCAGAGTCGATCGGGGTGCCAGCCTGAAACAGCCTGAAACAGCCTGAAACAGCCTCCTCCCTACATCCAAACACAAACACTGACATTCCTGGGCCTGCGGGGGCGCCGCCGCCGCACGCTCGCCTCAGATATACGATCCGGTGCTTATTAAACAGAGCTTTCGTGTAATTAAGCCTCCCAGAAGGGTTTAGCTTGAGGTTCACTTTAAGCCTCTCTCTCTCTCTCTCGGTGTGTCGCCCTTAAAAAAAGTACCTGGCTTCATAATGTGCCACGGAAACATGTCTGAGGAAAACGGGGGGGGGGGGGGGGGGGGGTTTGTGCTGCGAGTGAAAGTCCAGCTCCACTGGGGAGGGAAACGAGTCATGGAGGCAAACGTTTCACTCGCTCGTAACGGCGAACACGAGGTCCCACGGCTCGGACCTGACGTAGCACGCAGAGGTGCACAGCTGTGCAGCGGAGGGCAGGAAGCCAGGTGTGCCCCCCCCCCTCCCCACCACACCCACCTCTCGAAGCCCGCTAAAGGCCTCCCGACACCTCGCCGTGGCTAACAGCGCTCTACGGAAACATCTGGCGGGCGACAGGTCTTATTCTACTCTTTCTTGCCAATTAGTGTTGCACTGCACTGCACACACACACACACACACACAACACACACACACACACACACGCACACACTCGGTCTCTGTTCTCAACCTGCCGGCTCCCGCCAGGTTGGACAAGCAGGCAGCGCGAAAAAGAACATGAAAAGAAACCAATTTGAAAAGAGCTAATCGACGGGCTTTTTAACATGGAGGTTTGTTTTTACAGGCCTCAGCTGGACGCGCTTGAAGTGTGTGTGTGGAAGCAATCAGGAAACACACACACACACACAGAGGGAGAGAAATGACGTTTAAGGATTCAAAATGTCACTAAGCCTGCAGGATAAACTGCACGAGTCCATAAAGACCCCCATTGAAGCCGATGGTGATCCGACTGCTCGGTCAATTGCCCGCTAATGATGTGGCATTTTGTTTTTATTTGCGATAAAGGGGGGGGCGAGGGGGGAGTCACATTTGGTCATCAGCCACTTCAAAGAGCGCAGACGCTCTGAAGGAAAAGCTCCGTTGGTTTTCGTTGGTGGGGCGTTGAAGCATCCCGTCCGTACCTTTGTGATGACGTGTTGTTTAGTTGGGATCAAAAGGGTTGTGAAGGCCGAGCCAGCAGAAGGTCGGATGAGCCAGCAGAAGGTCGGATGAGCCAGCAGAAGGTCGGATGAGCCAGCAGAAGGTCGGATGAGCCAGCAGAAGGTCGGATGAGCCAGCAGAAGGTCGGATGGGTCGGATGGGCCAACGACTCGTTACACTTCGTCAAATAAAGGGCACTTGTCTTTTACAGTGACGCGTTGCTCCTCCTGGTGGGTGTCGGCCATCTGGACGAGGCGGCGCAGCGCGTTAATCAGAGGGGGGCGGGGCCAGTGGGCCGGACCAGCATCCCCAGATAAAACCACGCGGGAGAGATGAAACAACTCCTCTTCACAGATCGTTCATCAACGTTATACCCTCTGACGCCCGGGAGCAGCAGTGCATGCTGGGTAGACGACACACCTCGGAAGATGAATCTCTATAATGGGTCTCTATGAATGAATAAATTACCTGGGAAGTTGCTCCCAATTTACCTGCGAGAGAGATTTTTACGTTTATTTTGGATTTATTTCACCAGCTCGAGAGAGAGATATTTTAAACAATATAGTATCTGTTCACCTTGGAGGAATTCATCAAAGGGCATGTTTGACAGTGTCGTGTCACCATCCTGCCGGGTGAGCTTACCTCATCGCACACTTCATACTCAAGTCAAAACAAATCCTTCTCATGTCTCAGTGCTGCGAGGCAACAAGCTGAACGGACCTTCTCTCAGTAGAGAGGCCTCGGATTCTGGTTAGTAGTATTTCGTGTCAAGTAAAACCAGAATCAGAATTACCCAGACATCTAAGAAAGTAGTTTATTAATACCGTGTGATTTCATGTGACACAGTGCGGTTAAATATGTCAGGCGCCATCTGTTAAATCTGGCATTCTCTGCCGTGACCAGCAGGGGGCGACTTCTCTGGTCCCACAGAAGTCTATGGCAAAGTGACTCTGCTTCTCTCTTGATTTGTTCCCTCAGTAAACGTCGTACACATGAGTTTATGGTCTCAGTCTGTAGTTTCTAGTCTTCTTCAACACAGCGTGATGTTCATTCAGTGAATTATGGTCCGGTTGGACACCATAAAGCGGGGGACACTCAAGGGCGGGGCGAGTGGCAGAGCCTTACTAAAGACGTATCCGGTGTCTCTACATTACTCTTCCTCACTCCAGATAGTGGACACATGTGCACTTGTGATTTCTATTGTCGACACTGTTCACTGATTGCAAAACAACAACGTAGCAACGATGGCGAAATCTCCAAATTTGTGCATTCGAAAGTTTGTTATCGCGTGAAACAAGCCGGAGCCTCCTGCCGGCCTCCTCTCCTCCGCACAAAATGTGGTTCCCATCTTCCTGTACATGGTTTATATTTCCCCTCTGTGAGCTGCATGCTGTTGTGTTCAGATGCCCCGTCAGCTTGTGGGGGGAGGCGGGGAGAGGGTGGGGGAGGGGAGGGGGGTTGTCCGTTTATTTGGAGAACCGGCCCTCGACGCAGGCAACAAGCTCCCAGTCAAGTGCACCGCGAGCTTTAATTAGTGTCTGAAATGAGGCTCCATTAAAATGAATGGCCTTCATTAAAGCCGTATTAAGGGACAGATGCCTTTGCTGGTGGGGTGAACATGGCGCAATGGCGGAAGGGGTGAGGGGGTGGGGAGGGGGGGGGCGGCACTTGACCAGACGTACAAGTGCTTAAATAAACAGGTTTTTCTTTAAATCCCCGCTGAGGCCGCATCAGATTACCAGCAGCTGGCGCCGCGTCCCGCTCGGCCCGCACGCTCGAATCATTGATGAAATTCATTTATATGTGGCGATAATTGTGCCCTAATAGTTCCTTTGAAGGGGGACCGAGGCCGGCAGCATCTGGCCCACATGTGTCCGGGTGCTTGTGAGAGCGGCGTGGAGAAAAGAACCGTGGGCCCGACGGCCTCCGAACGAGCCCCGAGCTGCTGGGGGGGAGCCGCTCGGCTGCAGCGCGCTCCTCTCTCCAGGGGGTCCAGCAGCTGCTTCTACGGTGCTCCTCTTCTCCTCTTAAAAACAGTCATCGACATGATCTCAAACCGCGGTGAAGACAGTGTAACCATCACCAAACGGACCCACACACACACACACACATACGGGCATAAAGAACAATGAACACAATCTGTAAAGCAAAGCTCTTCTGTGCGTAAGGGATGCATGTGTGCATGTGTGTGTGTCTCTCTCTCACACATACACCCTCATGTCGACTACAAGGCACATGTTGTCACTGCAGCACGCGCACACACACACACACACACACACACCCGGCAGCCGTCATTCCTGTGTAAACACCCCCTCCGACCCCCCCAAGAAGCGTCCAAAGACACAAACACAGGTTGCCATTGAAGAGATGATTATTTTTCTCCTTCTCGTCTTGAGTGATATTCTCATTCCCGCTCAGTCAGACCCCTCCTCCCTTCTCCCCCCTTCTCCCCCCCGGCCCCTCCCACCTCGTCATTGAGTGTCGTTGATGCTGACATGTCACATCTGGAAGCTCTTCCCTACATGTGCTGCGTGGACATTTTCTCCGCTCACTTTCCCAGGAGGCCTGATTGTGAAGCTCCTGTAACGATGTGAAAAACTGAGCCCCCCCCCCCCGATGTAACGGGATCAGTGTCTTCAAAAGGTGGGAGAATAAAGGGACATGAAAATGGGGGCAATTTGCTACAAGTCTTTAACACCTCGTTTGTTCCAAGAGGCTCTGTGTCTGAGGTCAGAGGAGTGAAACCTATTTGGAGATGACACGGACGAAATGCTGGCGCGGCGTCTGTAATAGCAGAGCATCCGACGCAGCAGCTGCAAGCCTGCACTTACTGCGGAAAATAATACCCAGTTGCCCCATTTCTTCTGCTAGTGAGCGTTGCTGCAAACCACAGGACGAGTTCAACGTGGACGAAAACAAATAAAATCGGTTTCATTTGAGCCTCTAATCACACTCGCAGAAACGCACAACGCCACAAAGGAAAACATGTTGTGAAGGTCGGAAGGAAGATAACGAGGCGACGCAACGAGGCGACGCAACGAGGCGACGCAACAAGGCGACGCAACGAGGCGACGCAACGAGGCGACGCAACGAGGCGACGCAACGAGGCGACGCAACGCGGCGACGCAACGAGGGGACGCACAACGAGGCGACGCAACGTGGCGCCGCAACGAGGCGACGTAACGCGGCGACGCAACGAGGGGACGCACAACGAGGCGCCGCAACGAGGCGCCGCAACGAGGCGCCGCAACGAGGCGCCGCAACGAGGCGCCGCAACGAGGCGACGCAACGAGGCGACGCAACGAGGGGACGCACAACGAGGCGACGCAACGTGGCGACGCAACGAGGCGACGCAACGCGGCGACGCAACGAGGGGACGCACAACGAGGCGCCGCAACGAGGCGCCGCAACGAGGCGCCGCAACGAGGCGCCGCAACGAGGCGCCGCAACGAGGCGCCGCAACGAGGCGCCGCAACGAGGCGCCGCAACGAGGCGCCGCAACGAGGCGCCGCAACGAGGCGCCGCAACGCGACGACATAGCTTCACAATGTTATGAGACAGCAAAACCACTCAGCTAGCGTGAAGAAACTAACGTAGCTTTCTGGTGTCCCCGTGTCTGCAGGGTCGTCGTAAAGACAACACAAGTAAAAAGTTTGATAAAATGCTTTTTCAGAGACGTACAAGGCTAAATGTTTTTACAGCGAAGGGTGTTCGTTTGGCAGGAGGAGAGAATGAAATAAGCATCAATATGTCTGAAGGGTAAATGATGCGCGGTGAATCGTTGTTGCTCTCAGGCCAGATGACACGTTCATGGAGTGACATTGTGAGGTGACGTTTCACCGGCACAGATGTGTGACAATGTAATGTGCGCAGCCTGGGACAGCATGCACACATGCACACACACACACACACACACACACGCAGCCGGGCCCATTGACGAAGGGAAGGATGATCTGCTTCCAGTTAAGGTTGCGAATTGATCCCGTTCGGCTCGCTGTGCAAAGAGCGGGATCCGATTTCAGGACATGCTTTTAATGAAACTCAAACTGGAACCGGTTTCTGATTGGAAAACAAAGTCGGAGAATCCAAAGCTGTTGCCGAGGTGACCCGGGCAGAGCGTGCCCACAGCTCCAAACAGGGCTGACTCCAAACGAGGCCCCATGCGGAGCATCCTGTTCGTTGTACCTCTGATATCTAGGATTACAATTTGTTTTGAGAACTCAATGGCATATTGATAAACTACGGCGCAGGTTGCCTATGACTTCCAGAGGTGTAGAGGACCGAAAACTGAGGCTACCGAAAGCTCAGAGAGACGTTTTTAAAACCAGATGAACGGAAGGAATCTCAAGCACATGTCGTCTTATGCAGGACACCAGGAAGGGGAAGCATCTCGGATGAATGAAACATTCTTTGTTTGATGACAAGCTGTTCCACCAGAAGAATTCCAGCATGAATGTGTTACGAGTTGAATCGGCTAAAGTATTTTTGACTGCTTTTCAAAAAAAAAAAATTGACTTAATATTGTTGACCATTTTTTCAAAACATTTTTTACTTTTATTTCGAAAATATTTTTGACCTAATATTTGTACAATATTATAATAATATAATAATTTTCTTCGATGACATTTTTCGACAAAGCATATTTTGATTTTTTTTTTTAAGAATTTTGATCTAAAAAAAAATTATTCATCATTATTTTTCAAAACATTTTCCAGGAAAATATCTTTAAATTTAAAACATTTTTTGACATATTTCTTTCCATTATATTTTCTTTTACCTCATAATTCGTCCTTTTCTTCAAAATATGTTCTCCCCTAATATTCTAAGCCTTTTTTTTTTGCATTTTTTGGCCTAATATTTTTGGAAATTTGACTCACCCTAAAAAGACTACTGTGTTCGGTGGTCTCCGAGCCCGGCCAGCACCTGTGGACTGCATTACGAGCCATGGCAAAAAGAAAACAAATACAGTAAATGACAGCCTATCGGTTTAATTGGGCTTGAGAGTGGCCTCGCTCACTTGCCGTGAAGAGCTGAGGGGTTGGAAATGAGAGCGTGAGTGCTCTCTGGTTCTGGTGTGCACGAGTAACCTTGTGATAGTATCGCTCTAAACTGTGTGCTGGATGCAAAACAGACGTGAGGGCAACCAAGGAAAAGGGTTTGATAAATAAGTTAACTATACAGGTTGCCCACATTTACTGGGAGAAACAAGCACAACGTTCAACACAAACATCATTGTCTGCTATGAAGGGGACAAAGACATCAAAGATTCCTTCAAGGACGTTGACGTAAACCGGAGACCCGAAGCCAAGTGAAACCTGAGAACGAAAATGAGGTTTCTGCATTCGCTGTCTGGCTATTTTCATTCAAAGAAAGAATTGACAGACGAATGTCCACACAGCAGTTCGAAAGGAGACTGAGTCCATTAGGACGGCCGAATGTTGAATCAAGATCACAACACATCTGTGTGGAATATTTAAGTTCAACAAGAACAGTCTTTTTACAAACTCCTGAAATGGGTGACATGTTTAGGGAATTTTCTGACCTAAGAAGTACAACAATGTTGCAACACGAAGGTGGCGTTAAGGTTTACTTTTGGTTTTCAAACCGAACGAGTGTCACCTGGGTGAAAGTCCAATGTTTGTTTGACATTAACTTGTCATTCTAGCAGCCTCGTAAGGCAACACCCCTACCAGGTCCGGACTCTACGGTGGATTTATTTAAGGCAGACAATTTGATCAATTTGAAATCCTCCCTCAATAAACTTCATCGTCACATTTCATTTCTTAAATAACACACACTACGTCACACACATCCCGTTCAAATGTTACGTTTCCTTTTTGTCTAAAAAAGACGCTCCACCTCAGCTTTTTCCTGAAGAACGTTGTACCTTGAAATCCACCACTGGGATTTATCTATAACAAGGGTGAGATTTACGAGGATCTGAAGGCCTTGACTATCCCATAAACAGGGTCGGACTCTCTCGATCTTCTGTATGACAGGGCTGCGCTCGCGGAGTTATGGGATCAAGGCTGATATCCAACAGAGGAAGCACTTCCTTATTTTATCAGCCCTCCAACAAGTGAACATGAACACGGGCCCCTATAAATCTCTCGCTTCTGACGACGGCCCAGAGGCACGACAGTCGTCTGATGTCCTACATGTGTACATCTTTTTCATCTTTTTCCTTGGAGGAAATGTAGCATGACAGACGGGGGGGGGGGGGCGTAGTACACCTGCAGAGGGCGACGACTAAGCGGTTGCTGCGGCAATCAGAGGGCCCTGCTTTCTTTTGGCTTCATAGTGTAGTGCCTTCTACCTGGGGGCCGCTGGTCTACTAGCCACTGGAATGAGACAGTAGGGATGAAATACCTGGTGGAAACCCGGGGGGGAGGGTGGGGGGGGGGTTTTCTTCCAAACCCCTCTACCAGGTTATCTCACTCGGTGTTCATCACTTTGTGTTTTCACTTCCGTTTCATCAGGGTGGGATTACTTTTCTTCACCGTTCGCTTTTTAAGCTTTAGAAGGTGCTGTTAAGTGTTTGTAGGTGACATGACTAACAACTTTAAGCCTGTTGCTCTTTATTTCACTTCACAACAGACCGGCGTGGGAGTGAAGCAGCTGCTTCCACGTCCATGACCTTGATCCTCGTTCCACTCAACAAGGAAGACAAGTTGCAGTATGACTATCGTTTGGCTTGTGTATGTGGGGAGGGGGGGGGGGCAGATATGGTCCCTGTCATCAAGAGAAGAACAACAGATTCATTACATTTGTTTAACCGATAACTTCCTGTGAAAGATAGATGTGTCTGTGGCAGCAGCTGTTCACTCTGACAACACCAACCCCCCCCTCACATGATGCCCCTATGTGGCAGGGGATTATAATTCAGTGCACACACGTGTGTGTGTGTGTGTGTGTGTGTGGTCTGGGTTAACAGGTTCAGCGTGACTAATTCAGGGGACCCAGACGGAAAGGCCGGTCCCCACATTCAGCAAGGCCACAGACAGAGAAGGCCTCTTTCCGTAGGGTTAGCGCCCCGGTGTGTGTGTGTGTGTGTGTGTGTGTGTGTGTGTGTGTGTGTGTGTGTGTGTGCAGATGTTTTAGGGGAGGGCTGAAGGTTCAAGGTTATGGTAATAGTTAGGATTAGTCTCCAGGAGGTGATTGTGAATTAATGTAACGCACCCAAAGCAAAGAATACACGACTCTGTGTGTGTGTGTGTGTGTGTGTGTGTGTGTGTGTGTGTGTTTGCTGGGCCGAGACCTAATCCAGCACATGAAAGGTGTGTATCTCAGTGTTGCTTCTCTGACAGGAAACAGACGCTTGCGGGGGTGTTTGGTTTCTCCAAACTTCATTTTAAACACGGGGCCAAACTCAAAACAGAGATTGAGTGGGGACAACGAGGCCAATGTTGTGTCACTAGTTCAATTTAACTCCACAGATTGCTCACTGCTGTGTCAAATGCATCAAAGGAATCTATTGAAAAATGGCTTTTTACGTCGTCCAACCGGCTGACGTTCCATATTTAGTTGAAAAGCCTTTAAGCGGCGTTGAATCATTTCATTGGAGAGCGAACGCTCCTCTCTGTGTGTGTCTGTGACCGCTGCTCCTCCAGCCCAGCAGGACGCCGCTGTTATTTGTGTTAAACACGGGTCGCCCAAAGCGCCAAGATTATGAGGGCTGACACAATAACAGCTCGTAGAGGGGGGGGGGGGATTATGGACCATCTCTCATCACATTTGCACAAATGTTTTGGCTAGACCGGTTGAGTCTCCTCTGTCATCACTAATCACCCAACAATAAGGAAGGGATGTTTCTTTGAACAGAAATGTCTCGGCGCACACCAGATATGTACGAGCGGAGAAGCTTCTGAGCATGCTCAGTGAGATCAAATAGCATGGAGTGCGTCTGTAAAGTGAACCATACGACAGCCCCATTATGTATGGAATCTACAGCAAATGGGGGCGTTTTAAAAAAAATATCCACTTCTGTGGGTGAACCTGCTGTGGTCGAGAGGTTAATCTTCTATTTGCAGGCGAGGCCTGGAGATTGACAGGGAGAGAATGTGCTGCATTTTGTTCTCCGGCAGCTCATCGCAGACACTGAACCTCGGCGAAGGTCACGCGTGGGATTGGATTCTTGCCGTTGGGTCTCTCGTTGCCTCTTTGTAAATAACCGACCTCTGAGCGGCGAGCCCGTCTCGCCGCCCGCGTACGGAGGCGGGACGGTCCTGCGGTTGCTAATGAGGCTGAGGAGTGATGGCACTCGGCAACAGCGTGCTGACAGAACTGACCACCACTGGAGCTCCAGATGTGGGCCGGCACGCTGACGGATGTCTTCAGCCCTCAGACTTCACCGCGGGCCTTTCATCGTGCCTACTTCACCGCGGTATAAAAAAAGAGTTTATTGGAATTAGCAGCTATTCTTGGCACGGACGGCGGAAGGAAGGGGGGGAAAAGGTGACAGTCCTCCATCGTTCCTCGTCTCTCGTTGTGCTGCAGGCCTTCAAATGTGCTTCCATTTCCTGCAGCCACTTTGAACACAAACAATCGAGGGAATCCGCTTTTCCCATCTCTCTTTGGGCGGACACGGTACGTAGGTATTCAAACCAGCATTAACTCCTCGTTGCGCCTCTTGAACTTAACATTTTAAACGCATATTAACACTTTATTAAGTTGATTTGTCAAATAGGGGCCTTTTTTCATTTATTTGGGTTGCCTTGCGTCAAGCATTTGACAAGGACTCTCTGGGTACCAAAGAGCCACGGCGTGTTTCCATGGCAACGTGGCTTTAAGGGAACATCCATCAGCCCTGAAGGGCCAAACACACCCCCCGCACCCCCCCCGCTCGCCCTGAAATCCCTCGCCGTGGCATTCTTCGCCCGGCCGCGCGCATTCCACATTACTCCGCTCAAGCGGCGTGGAATGGAAAGGCCACCAGTTGCCGCGGCAACGCCAACCCCAAACACACAGGAGGTCGGACAAGCGTGTCCGAGCCGTTCCCAACGTGACAGCGGTCTCGCCGTAAAAAAAGAAAGCCGGCAGCGCGGCGAGGCTACTTCCCCCCACGCCGGTGGGCGGGGCTCCCAGTCCGGCCGCACTCACCAACTGGGAGGCGACACAGGAAGCTGGAGGCTTCCAGTAAAAACATGTAATTATAAACACATTGACTGGGAAGCTTTGGCATGATACGCTCAGCAGGAAGGGAGAGACACACTCCCAGGAGGAAAGTCAGAAGGAAGGGAACCCCCCCACCACGAAGACGAGGGAGATCCATGATGCTCCACCCAGGAGGAGGTGGAGGAGGAGGCGGAGTGAAACATAAAACAAACGCACCCCCAGACAGTGCGTCTGGTTTCCAACCTGAGAATAGCCTTTAGATGAACAACGAGGACAAAGCCCCCCCCCCCCCCCCCGCCCCGCCCCCGCTCCCCCACCGACAGTTCAAACACATCACTGCATCGGGTGGAGGAAGCGGATGTTTGGTAGGTGATGTTTTATCCTTTCTAAAATGCAGAAGTGTGAATGGACCGTTGACAGCGTGCTGAATAAACAGCTGAGTTAATCACAGCGGTGGTGAATGAGGGGGGAGGCAGGAGGGGGGGCGTGGTCACAGAAGGACAGGACTCCACTGAAATACACAAGTTGCTGTATTGAACAATGATCAACAACTTACACAGCACCATCGTCAATAAAACAGTACTTTGGATGTTCTTTTGGACACAGAGACAGAAACACTTGCATGGCGTCGCTCTTCAACACACCGATACGAACCCGAGCAGCTTCTCCTCGCGCTCCCTCAGCGCCTCCTTTTTTAAGCTCAGGAAGACGTGGGAAAATGAGGAGACGTTGAACGTCCACGTTTAGAAGGCCACGTGGTCGGCGCTGTGAAGCCATTAGGTTATATAACCAGCGTAAATAAATAATCGCACTCACTTCACCTGAACACATAAATCCCTCGTCCCCTCTGAAACACGGGGGGGAAGCTTCTCTAATGGACTTTCTCTGCCCTCCTCCATACGAACAACACGCCACACTGAAGCTGCTCGGGTTTTTCAGAAGCAAACGATGACTTTAGTGACTTTGAACGGAAGTGAAGGAGAAACGTTTGTCAGCATTTTAGTCACATGGGCCTCTCGTGCAGAAACGCAGACCGCGTCGTGGTCACGATAAAGCAACATGCCGGTGTTCGTCCACATTGGAAGTGTTTGAATGAACGTGCGAGCATGAAGGGCGCGGCGTGTTGATGCGCTGTGACCATGTGACGTGAATGCAAACCTCTGCTTTACATCTGGCAGATACTTGAACCTTTGAAGCAGAGCGGCGCCGACTGGTCTAAATGTCAAACACGCAGCGGCACCAGCTGTGAACACGTACAGAAGAAAAAACAGGAGAAAAGAAGTGGGGTCCTGGAGGTCTTTGGATGTCCATCGCAGTGGGTGTCTAGCTCTCCGTCTCCCCGTGCACGTTCTCCATGTGCACTTTGAGGTAGTCGTTCCTGGTGAACTTCTTGTGGCACAGCTGGCACTCGGCCATCGGCCGGTTGGGGTTGTGCGTGAGCTTGTGCCTGCTCAGCATCTTCTTCAAGCTGAACGACAGGTCGCACACCTGAGGAGCACCCACACACACACACACACACACACACACACACACACACACACACACACGGGACTGTGAGGAACAAACGGTCATTTCATGGTTTATGGTTTCACATTCATGTTTAGGAGTCCAAGTGTCTGTCCTTTTATTTAATATCAAACTAACCAACGGAGGCGACGGATATTGATTATTATTAGTAGATGAATTCCTTCCCCACGTTCTCATCAAGTTAAATTCATCGCTGATCTCGTCCAACACAGTTCACTTGAGTTTTTTTTCTTCTCCAAACCCCCCCGTCCAGCAGCGAGAGGGAATGCACGCGAGCCAACATCCATCACAAACGAGGCGTTTTACAGCGTAGAAATGACTCCATCGTCCTCCATCAATCAGCGTAATCCGCCTGCTGGCTGCAGTGTGCATCCCAGCGTGAGTCCTCCTCGCTGCGTCTGTGAGGAGCTTCACACCAGTGAGTTACCGCACCTTCTAAACCTCACATCTCAGGCGGAAAAAGCGAAAATAGATTTGTCTCTTGAATTCCTGCGCCGCTGTTGTGTGATCGGTCCAGAAGTAAAAAAACGCTTGTAACCAAGGAAGCAAACATCTCTTGTACAAGGATGGATTCCAGTTTTAAGTTTCTAGTTACACTGAACACACCACGATGACGTAATAAGCAACCTTCAGACAAAAGTCAATTTGACCGAGCGGAGCCTGAACGCATCGCGGCTCATTAAACTGGATGGAGTCTCTACCCGTTGTAGCAGCGCTGCTAACGCCGCTAGCAGAGACCGAGGACGCAGGAAGGCTGATTGCTGCGTGTGTCAGTAATAATCTGCGATCAGATTCCAGCTGTCAGTGAACTATTCTCATCGCGGCCCAGATGTTGCCGGACTCTTCTACAACATCTTTAATGCTGTTATGACAGACTTTGTTCTGGAAAACCTTCCTGGAGCCCCTTTAGTCTCAGTCAAAATCAGACGCACGTGTTATTGCTGTTATCTTTAGGATTATTAACATGAGAATGTCTCTTCCCCAGCTGAGGATCCGGATGGACGCTGGGAGCCGCTTTCTAGTGATGAATAGGATCCTGGGTCCGTTTCCTGGGGAGGAAACTTGAGGCGACGCGGCGGATTAAAGGCTTATCGGGGTGTTAAAGCTCAAACGACAGCCGCGGCGTCTGGAGTTTGGCGATGCGTCGGACGCCATTGTCTTCCTCCGACGTTCCTCAGAGAGACGTTTGGATTCCGAGTTACGATCTTAAAGTTTCGTGGATGGCCGACGCCGCGGATCCTCTTCTGAAAACCCCCCAGTAATCCGGATGCCCTCAGCTTCCCGACGAAGCAACTCATTCCAGCTCAAGCAAAGTCAACATGAGAAAGTTTCACTGCGCTGTTATTCTTTGCCTGCTCCACACTTCCCATAATGCCCTGCTCCTGTATCTTCCTTACACTGTGGACACTGACTAGTAGTGAGTGAGCGCGCTGCTGCTGCAGGAAACTGCAAAGCCAATAAAATCTTTTTATTGCAGACACACAAAGCTTTGCACTTATTACCACCGACTTTGTTTGTTCCCCATTAGAATAATGCTGCGTCGGCTGTGAGCAGATCCCACTTTCGGTGGATGACTTTGAAACCGAAGGGAAGCTGAAAGGTTCTGCAGTGATTGCGGAGTGTTGTTCTTTCTGCGGCTTTTTAAATGGACATAACGAGGCCCGTCGGTGGCGTTCTGAAGGATCGACATTCCCACCTGCCTCTTTTAACTCTCGCAGCATCGATTTGGAAAACCTCTGGTTTAAATAAAAACCATCCCCATGATTCTGTTTGAAAGCTCATCCGTCACATTGAAGTGTTTTTCACTCACAGAAATCGCCGATAAACGCGATGCAATCGGGAAAAAAAAGTCCCCCATCATCCGCCGAACCCTGACGATAATTCATCATCAGAAGCAGAGGGTCATTTCTCCCTCTGATCCTCTCAGTGTGTTTACGTGAGAGCGGCCCACAGATCGCTATCTGCCCCCCCCCGCCCCCCCCAAACATCTGGCCCTGCGCCGTCACATGTGCACTCACGTCACACTGGAAAGGCTTCTCCCCCGTGTGGGTCCTCATGTGCTCGTCCAGGCCTCTCTTCTGGCTGAAGGCTTTGTTGCACTCGCTGCATTTGTACGGCTTCTCCTGCAACGATGCACACAAACACACACACACACACGCACACAAACACACGCACACACACACACACACACACACACACACAGAGGGAGAAGAGGAGGTAAGATGATCCTTTATTTACAGCGGCGTAGGTTGAAGTGCAAACAAGATACATGCTAGAAACAAGATCAAAAACCCGTATTATAAATAAGCGCTAATAAAAAGCAGGACGGCGCGTGAAGAAGAGCCACATGTGGACGGAACCCTGCGGGAGGATTCGCTCCGTTATGGCGGCGTTAATGGCACACGCATGTGCACGCGGCACAGGAGGAAGACGTGGAAACGCATCACTTTCACACCGCCTGTGAGCTTGTGCGGATATGAGAGTGGGGAGGAAATGAGCGGCGCGGCGGCGCCATCGGGAACACACGGATCCCTCAGCGCAGAGAAGAAGCGTCCCTTTGAAGAGGGAACCAGATCTCGCTGCTCCGTCTCCACACCTCATCAGTTCACCAGGAACATTTCCTCTGCGCCCCCTCGCCGGCCCGTCACAGCCGCCAATCTCACCGTGGGTGTGTTTTCACACAAAACAACACCTGCGTGCATGCATGTGCGTGCGTGTGTGTGTGTGCGCGTGCATGTGCGTGCGTGTGTGCGTGTGTGTGTGTGTGTGTGCGTGTGTGCGTGTGTGTGTTCAGCGGGGAGGGCGGCCTTGGCGAGGGGGAGGAAGCCGGCGGTGACACCTCGAGGACGAGCCGGTTCCCACTGCCCCTCTCTGGGAGGCCTGCTGATAGCGAAAGGCTCGACCCAATTCGGAGGCTTAGTTGTCATGGGAACGGGGTGAATGCAGGAAGTGAGGGTCCTGGGAACAGGCGCTATCATGTGGGCGGGGCAAGGAGCGCCCAGTGACACGGGACACAAAAGGGGGAAAAGATTGGGTTCACTGCGTATGGGGCTCTAAGGGGAGCGGTGTGTGTGTGTGCGTGTGCGTGTGCGTGAGAGAGTGTTGAAACAGACTCGGTGATCTGATGCAAATTCCATCTTAAGTCTTCAACGGAGACTCTCTCTCCATCAGGCATGAGCGGTTCTTCTATGACAAAGAAAGAAGCTGAAGAAAAATACCGGCGGTCAAAGTTAAAAAGGTCAGGAAACACATGGATGGACCCAGAATGCATCACTGTGACCTGGGTAACATCAAACATCTGTACCTGGCGACCTTCATTCTCCCACAGCTGTTCACCGCCTGACCTTTGACCTTTCGTCCCGATCTGACCAATCTCAGCGCATCTCAGAAGGTACAACCTTTGTTTATTTGAGTGTCGCTCGGCTTCAGGGAAAAGAACATCACGTATAATGAATCATAAACACTTATGGGCCTGTTAGCGGTTAGCTTACATTAGCCGACGCTACCTCACGTTAGCCAACGTTTACACCTTTTGTTCTCTTTTTGAACGGATCATTTTTTAAACGTTTGAAACAGAGTTTCTAAATATTGATTTTAATAAATGTCTTTTAATACCTTTGGCCTTTAGAGCATCTTAAAGCAAAGCGTTCCTTACTTCACCGGTTTGAGCACGAGATGAAAACAAACGTCATGTGACGAGAAAAACCAATCAGCGCCAAAGGAGACCTTTGTTCCACGAAGAACCTTCTACTGTAAAAGAATGCAGGAGAAATTCTCCCCGTTAGTAAGTGCTCAGTGTGACAGTATATATATACACACACACGCACACTATAAGTCATACACGGACTAATCAAAGGAAAGTTTAGAAAGAAGGAACTTGAACCTCTTCGTGTCCAACATGTCGGCATCAAAGGAGCCGGCGCCGCGTTACTTTGTGGTGAAGAACAAACGACGCGCCCGTTAACACCGAGCCGCTGCGCTCTGCTGGTTTAGCCCGGTGACATCACGGGTGACATCATCTCCGCTGTCAGTCACTGCTCGGCCCGTGTTGCACGAGGCGGACATTAGTGAGGCGAGGACACATCTGCGATGGACCTGCGATGGCCGCTGTGATGCTGCGCGATGCAGCGGGGGAGGGGGGGACTCACCCGCGTGTGCGTCCGGATGTGCATCTTCAGGCCGTCGTTCTTGCTGAAGGCTTTGTCGCAGTAGGGACACTGGTAGGGACGCTCGCCTGGGGGGGACACACAGAGACAAGAGACACTTTGAGTCCGGACCGGATCGCAGGCGACGCCGAACGGAAGCACACGCTGGTTCATCTCCTCCGGCCCACAAAGACGCCTCTCTGTTCTCCTCGGGACCGGTGATTGGACGACGGTCCGCGCTGAGAGGAGACGGCTCAGGTGTGCGAGTGTGTGCGAGTGTGCGTGTCACATCCGACCCGCCGGGATCTAAGAAGCCAGCGTTCACGTCTGGCGGTCGGGGGCCACAGCTCCTCCAGATCCTATCGGAGCGCCGCGGCCATGACGACGGAGAGGAAGTGACAGGCTGTCAGTCAAACGGGGGCCGCGGACACATGGATCCGTTTACCGCACGCCGATGCATAGGCCCGATAGCAGCGCCGGGGCCGGTCTGCAGAGGGGACGCGAGCTAACGAGGGGGGGGGGAGGGGTTCATTCAGGAGAGAACGGAGCTACAGAAAAACACATTTCCTAACGATGTCAGAAGTGAATGCGTGCCGACTTCTTTACGGCCGGCTGACGCGTTGCCTCCCTTCCAATCGGCCCCATCTCTCTTTTAATGGTTTCATTGATGAGGGAGACGCGCTGCCCCTTTAAATAATAAGGTTAATTAGCTGGGTTTCCCTGGGATTCCACACGCAGCGCTGCTCATTAAAGCAGTTTGTGAGAGGAGTGATTTCATCTCCCACTGCTGCAAACACACACCGATCTTCAGCTACCGAGGAACTCCACGCTGCAGTTCTTTCATCTCACCGGCCGTTACATCTCTTCGGCGCCTGGAAGGTCCTGCACATTGATCAGGGTTCATATTCAAAGATGCCAAATTCCCACAAGGCCGGAGTTTTCAAAAGAAAAGCTACAACGGCTCTCACGTAGCAGACACACAAGCCCCCCCCCCCCCCCCCCCTCCCGAGGACCACCCTGAGTGCAAAAATGTGTGACCTCTCGTCGGCGTCCGACAATTTCACGCACTAAACGTGTGCAGGGGTCAGCGGGGGGGGGTTTGTCCTGTTGACAAACAGAATGTGAATCCCAGATGTGTTGGGAGGAAGAAGAGTCGGGTTCAGCGTGGCCTTCGTCGCCAACGCTACCAACACCTCCCTCTAAAAGAGATAAACAACGGAGAAAAGGCCACTGTTTGAAGATTCCACTCATTGGCGTCACGTTAAACTGACCCAATAAGACGTCACGTCAAAGATAATCAGCTGATCAGCGACCCGTAACCAATGGCCCCCCCAGCGCCCCCCTGGTTCAACCTGCTCCGAATGGGACGAGGGCGACTTCAGGAAACAAACCAGCTTGAAGTGGGAACATTCCTGTGATCGCCGCTGAAACCAGAACCGCTGCACTTATTCCGATTGTTTGGGGATTACGGCGGGCGGCCCAGAGCCGGGGCTTTATGCTAACTCATTTAGCATGTCCCGAAACGGGACACCGTCGCTTTGACCCTGGGTGTGTGTCTCCTCCCCCCCCCCCCCCCTCCCCCGCCGCGGCCCTCACACTCCTGGGCTGCTAATCGATCCGTTTGGCACCCCCGGTGTGCGTCTGGGCAGCAGATGCTTCGCGTGTTATGGAGAGCGCTTTGTAGCTTCGGGGCTCCGGTCTGAAAGACATTAGAGCTGTCCGTCACAAAGTAATTCCCCCGGCTTCCTCCACGCTCAGCCAGGCGGTGACCCCCCCCCCCCCCCCTCCTCCTCCCACCTCAAACTGCTTGTCACACGCCGCCGCGCGGGGGGGCGGACCGAGGTAACGCGATACCGGCTCGTTGGGGATGATAACGAATCCGCCTTTGATGAGCCTGACAACTTTTACACTTGACCTTTTCCCTTTCCAGGGCCAAAGGGAGGGGGGGGGGGGTCAGTGAGGAGGAGTGACGCAATGCTCGAAACCACGACCACCACCGGGGCAAAACAAAATCACCCGAGTGTAAACAGGAACACAGATCATAAGGAATGAGGAACACTCGGTGCCCCCCCGTCCAGCGGCTGGTCACGTGACTTCTGTTTCGTACTTCCTCCTCTGTAGTTATTTTAATCCAAACCACAAACTTTTCCCCAAATCCCAAAAGTATCTCAGGATCTATTCCTCAACATAATCAAGTAGTTTTCATACCTAAAACCTCACTGAGGTTCGTGTAAAAAGACCATACGACATCACGACGTGCACATCTGTCATGTTCTCAGCTGCTTTGACATATGAGAACATGTGCTTTGGTTTGTGGACCCGATGGAAAAATGGTGGCGTCCTTTGAGTTGCGTCACTCGGCTCGGCACGCGGCGTCCTGGCGATGACACGTGGAAGACGCCTTTGTCTATTTGCTTTTAGCTCGTTGACGCCACAAATGAGGACGATGCACTTTTTGTTTTCTTTTTTTTCTGGTGCAAACACGCCGGGGACCGAACAAAAACACCCAGCGACGTGGTGGACGCACATGACACGTCCTATGAGGTCACGCGGGACACGGTGGGCGACGGGTTCTGTCAGCCTTTCCTTCGGCACAAATCATTTTCATGGCCCCGGTGCGGTTATTAACCGCGTCGTGGCACGAGCGGCGGGAAAAGTTTACCCTCGCTGAGGCGCCACGCGGAGGAGGACACGCGGCGAGAAGACGGAACCATCCGTCATGACGGCGGAGTTCCACCACGTCTGTCCCGCGTCCCGGTCCAAGCGCTCTGACGGGTCGTATATTACTGCTCGCCTGTGATGTCATGGCGGCCGGCCCCGTTGTGTGAGCTCAGCCCGAGCCAAGCCAAATATACAGCACATGTTCGACCAGCTACTTAACACTCCAGAGTTGATCCGTTTTCCAGGTTTCTCTTGGATCCACGTCTCACTCCACTCACCTCTCCCATAGTGTTTCATGGCCGTTAAAATGACCAAATATGGCAAAACTGTGCTAATTGACAATTATTTTCCACGGGTTCGCACCGAATCCATCTGTTAAAGCTGCTTTCTCTGTAGTGACCAGCAGGGGGCGACTCCTCTGCTCCCATAGACATCCCATAAATGTCTCTACTTCTCTCTGGATTTGTTCCCTCAGTAAACATTGTAAACATGAGTTTATGGTCTCAGTCTCTAGTTTCAAGTCTTCTTCAATCAGCACGATGTTCATTTATTAGATGATTTAAGGTTAAAGCCGGGTATGATTTAGGGCGGAGCTACACAGTGATTGACAGGTTGTTTACTTTGAGAAATGTTTTGTGTTTCAATCGGACATCTTTACCGGCGCGTTTTCACTTTCAATGAGTTCTTTGTCAAAAACCATCGTTGCGGCTCCGATGATGAAAACAGGGCAGTTGCGGGTAAACGGCCGATGCCTTCCTGCCCCGGCCTGAAGGTCTCACACCGACGGGGTGATTTCAGGAGTGACACGCTGCACCTTCACCACACAAATAACTCTCCTCTGTCGGCGAGGTCGGGCTGGTCGCTGAGGGAACGACTCGCACAAACAGCTTTTTTTCTTCCTCTCTCTCTCACACACACACACACACACACACACACACACACACACACACACACACAAACAAAAACACCCAGCAACAAACAAAAAAGCCTCCCCGTCTATAGAAGCAGGGCACAGATTTACAGCCAGTCGGGGTCAGAGGTCATCCGGCTGGATGCTTTCTTGGAGTGGTCTTTTCTCTCTTTCTTTGAGGTGTCCCCTCGGCTCCCACCCCTCCCCCACCCCTCCCCCAGCATTCCTCCCTTTTGCTTATTCTATATAAATACAATCACACTGGGCGAACTGGTGCTCGCTGGAATACGTTCTCTCTGCTGGTGTGTCCTCCCCACACACACACACACACACACACACACACAAAGGAGGCTGTTGACAGAGTGCGGTCGGACCACCGTCCTGCCGCCACACACACACACACACACACACACACACACACACACACACACTTTGACACAGTAATCCACACCTGAGAGGAAACGCTAGTGATTGAAGTGACTGACTCCTCCCCCAATCGGACCGTGGATTCATCCGTTCATTACGCTGTAATCCTCTGGGATCTCTGTCACGGGTTTTTAGTTTTGAATGAAAAATAGAATGAAACTTAAATGCATTCACGCACAAAGGTTCAAGTTATACGAAATAGCGGAAAGGAAAACACTTTAAAAAATAGATTTCTGGAAGGAATCTCAGCCGATATGGTTTTAGATTCTTCTCGACGGGTTCGTCCACGTGTCCCGGGAAGGACTCAACGAGACATTCATTTCAGAATAAAGGTTCTGAGCTCAAGAAAATAAAAGCACAACGGGACGACGAGGAGACAGCATGAGGGAGAGTAGGAGAGGAGTCGAGGGTGTGTGTGTGTGTTAGTGTGTGTGTGTGTGTGCGTGCGTGTGTGTGGCGGCAGGACGGTGGTCCGACCGCACTCTGTCAACAGCCTCCTTTGTGTGTGTGTGTTAGTGTGTGTGTGTGTGCGTGCGTGTGTGTGGCCGTGCACCAGTCTGTTGGTAAGGAAACACACAGGAATGTGTAGCTTTCTGCTTTAAGGCAGTTTAATGAACATCCAGGGCTCCATTTTCTGTGGCCGAGCAAAGACACTTTTTATTCTTATATTCTTTGGTGGTGCAGAAGAAATAAAAAGTAGCACAGACTGGACTCTCATCGAGGCAGAGCACTTTTTCATCTCTATTTTGATTGTTTTGAATGTAAGTGAATAGTTTGAATAGCTGGCTCTTTGTCGTCGCCGGCGTCTGATTGGACGACGTGTAACGTCACTGTGCTTTTAATAGAAAGGCTCCGTTGGTTCTTCGTGAGGATTGTTTGTAGCTTCCTTCCTGTTTTCTTTAGAATCCTCCATGTTGGTTCTTTGGTTCGTCAACGCCGGCCGGATTTCGCCGTAATTAGTCTGACGGTGTTTAAGAAGTGGACGTCGTCATCATGACGATATTTTGTTCGATAGTTTGGGTTTCGACGCGTGTCGCCGCAGCCAATTAACCGGCGCAGGGCCGACGCAGAGAAGCCGCGTGGAGACCTGTCAATCAGCGTGTAGCCCCGCCCCAAAGCAACAGCTGCTGTGTGGTCTGTTTGAGGACAGACGAAATATGGATTCATGGACTCATTTCATCGTCCTTTTACTGCTAAAAGGCAGGCCGCTGGAGGAGCACTGACCTGTGTGGCTGCGGATGTGGACCCTCAGCGTGCCGTTGCTGGCAAACTTCTGGCCGCAGTACGGACAGATCTTCTCTTTTTCTCCCGTGTGCGTCTGTCGGTCAAAGAGAAGAAACATGAGATGAGATCTGCTGCAAAGCCTGAATTCAATGTCAGGACGTCATCAATATTAGAGAAGTAATGAGTGAGGAAGAGCGCTCTTCCTCCTCCCCCCGTCCCCCCCTCGATGGAGCACGAGAGGCTCAGAGCAACAGTACGACAATGAACACGTCCTCTCTGCCTCAAGGCTCCCCCACACACACACACACACACACACAGACAGACACACGCACTCACACACACACACACACACACACACACACACACACACACACACACACAGACAGACACACACACAGGAGCACATGTGTCCCAGATGTTATTTGGTCAGCTGTCGGTCACATGGGATCGTTTGTTAATGAGATATTGAGTTCTTTATTTTAAATATAGAATTGATCCCATAAAAAGTAGAAAGCGTTTCACACGTGCACAAACAGTAGAAACCTTTTTTTCAGAAACTATTTTAAAATGCCATGTTTTACAGTCAGCTTTGTTGGTGGACGTGAGACGTCGTGGAATCACCTTCTTGTGGACTCTTGAGGACGGACGGCGTGACGAAGGCCTTCTCGCACAGGTCGCACTTGTACTTCTTGTGGCCGTCGTGCACCACCTGGATGTGCACGTTGAGCGTGTCCTTCCGCTTGAAGGTGGCGTCGCACTGGTCGCACTTGAACGTCCTCTCATCTGGGGGGGGGGGACATAGGGAGAGGACGTTTATTTCTTCACCTCTGAAACACACAGTCATCACGCACAGCAGGCGGGCAACCCAATTTCAAACAGCACAAAGGGGGGGGGGGGGGCAGGGTGGGGGGGGGGGCGAGGGGGGGTCACAGCGCCAGACTGACCCGAACAACTGGTATTTTATTCATAATGGTATTTTATTCATAATAAAATAGAAATAAAAAGTCGGTTTGAGGAAACCAATTAAAGCTTTATTATATATATTACTTTGTGTCATCCGATGAGTTTAACTTCTGATTTAATGTGAGAAAGGTTCTGTGATCGTGTGATGAAGGACGAGTCTGAGCGACCTTTCTAACATGGAATGGGAAATTTCTTCCAGAGACCTTGATGGGGGGGTCGGGACGACGCAGTGTTAGCTGTATTAAAGCTCCTCCCAGCTCCCGCCCCTTTATCGTGGGCGGGGCCACGACAACGACGACAACGACAACAAGAAGACGCGCGCCCGCACTTACTGTTGTGGATGAGCAGGTGGCGCTGCAGGGAGAACGGCGTGCGGAACAGCGCTTTGCACTCCTCACACTGGAAGGGTCGCTCCTCCGAGTGGGTCTGTGGGGAGAAGGGGGGGGGGGGGGGTCACGCACACGGCTCTCGGTTCGGTGACCCGATGGCGACGGCAGCTAAGGAGCTTTGAGTTCAAAGCGCTTCTGTTCTGGGTATCCTCGTCCCTCCTGCCCCCCCCCCCCCCCCCCCCCCCCTCCTCCTCCCCTCCTCAGGGCCTCAGCCATCTATCTGACTGACATCTCCATCCCAAATGTAAACATGGGAGACATCGGGGGGGCGTAGGGGGCAAAGCCGGAGACCCCACAGACACCACAGACGACCTGATTGATTCCAGCCAATCAATTTCTCCTCGACGTCTCGTTACCGACCCTGTGAACCCGAAACCCTCCGTTTGCTCTGCGAGTCCTGCAGCCTCACAGCTACAAAGACTCAATTATTCCACAAAAACAACGTGTGTGTCTTTAAATCCAACATTGTGTCACCAAACGTGGAAATGTGCTGTTTCCATTCTATTTGAGGGGGGGGGGGGGGGGTAGGGGGACGTGGGGGGGCGCTCACCTTCTTGTGGTTCTTGTACACGTTGCGGTGGGCGAACTCCTTCCCGCACAGTTTGCACTTGTAGGGTTTGTCCTCGCTGTGGATGATCTTGTGGGCCGTCACCTGGTCCAGGCGCTTGAAGGAGCGGCTGCAGATCTCGCAGGTGTACGGACGCTTCTCTGCCTCATCGGGGGGGGACACACACAAAAAAGGTAGTGCTGAGCTCGGGGGGGGGGGGGTTACGGGACGATGCGTTTGAGGCTCCGCCTCCTTACCGGAGTGCGTGATCATGTGGCGTTTCAGCTGGTTGCTGGAGATGAACTTCTTGTCACACGCGTGGCAGTCGAGGATCTCGTGAACCTGCAGCAGAAGAGTTTCCTCCTTCAGCTTCGGCCAAAGATCAACAGAAACTAAACCTCGTCCGTTTTTCATCATCTTCTGACAGAAAAGCAATTAAAGTGATGAAAGGTTCCAATCCGCGGCCGTGATTGCACATTCAAAATCCCCCCCCCCCTTCTGAACGGCTACAATAGCGCATGCTAATGCGGCTGAACGACGGCAGATTTAAGCCGCTTCGCAGCCGGCGAGTCGTTGCGGCGAGTTGTGATGTGTGCGAGGACACGACGTGTAACGGATTTCCTCCGACACTCGAGACTTCGGCTTCAATAAAAGTGTCACCGGGTTCAATAAATGAAGTCAATGAGATTTGTAGATGTTGATGTGCGAGACGGGAGCTACTTGATGAAGAGGCCACGTGGGAAAGTTACATGAAGCCAGAGTCTGCCTCTGCTCTCCCTGTCCCCCAGAATGCATTGCAGGCGAGTGTGAGACTCACCTTGCGGTGCTCCTGCAGGTTCAGGGAGGAGGAACATTTCCTGTTGCATATGGTGCATGTGAGCTTCCGACGTGCGCTGCCTGCGAGGGGAAACACGGGGGAAACATGAGCGGGAAAGGGGGGGGGGGGCTCTGTAATTACTAAGTGCTAAACAATGATCATAAAACATTACAATCACCACGGCCTCATAAAGACGCACAAAAAGTTCACTCGACACTCGAGTCTCCTCATCGTCCCACCGTTCTGGTCCACTTATCTGAAACTGAATCGCATGAACCACATCTGACAGGTCTGATCCACTTCCTCCCCACCCACCCACTCGCACGCACGCACGCACGCACGCACGCACACCTAGACCACATTGGTAGAACATAAAGGGCCCGAGATGGACGTCTCACGCTCGTTGATGCTGGATTGTGGTGTGATTGAGGCGGCGCTGCCCTACATCCCGTCATAAATAGCTAAAGCCGGTCCAATCATCTGAGGGAGGAGGGGAGGGTGGGGGGGTACAGGTCGGCCATTACATCGCGCGAGTAATTAGAGGTCTGCCTCAACGCCACAGCCGATCGGCAATTAGATGGAGGAGAAAAACACGTGTTAATATGTGTGTGTGTGTGCGCGTGACCGAATAGGAGACACCGACCCGTGTGGACGTTTCCTTTGTGCTTCTTCAGGGCGTCTTTGCTCTTGAATCTCTTGCCGCAGCTCTCTGCTTTGCAGATGAAGCGGGCGTCTCCTCTGCAGGCTTCCTTGTGCTGTTCAAAGCTGCACACACACACACACACACACACAAAGACACACACGCACCGACACACACGCACACACAGGAGGAGGAGAAGCAGAGAGAGCGTTGGCCGCTGTGTGCACATTGCTTGGAGTCTTCAGGTGATGGAAGCACCTTGCTACCTGGATATGGAGCCGAAGCTGCTGTGGCAGGTGGAGCACTGGTGGGCTTTAGAGTCACATGACGGGTCCAGAGATTCAGTACAATGCAGAACACTGGGGGGGTCAAAGCAAAGCCACCTCAGCATAATGCGGGAGGAGCTGTGTGTAATAGCATCTGTGCTTAGCGTGACATGAGCGGCGTGGACCCACTGGCGCTGCAGAGCCTGCTTCACGGGGAACTTCTTGCCGCAGGTTCTGCATTTGAAGTCCTTCTCCTCCGTGCTGGGCCTCTGGTGGAGACTCTGCAGGTGGGCGGCCAGGATCTCCTCGCTGGGGAAGCTGCTCTCGCACAGCAGGCAGGGGTGGTCCTCCTTCTTTATGACCAGTTCTGCATGTGACACACGCACACACAGCGATGAGCACAGAGGCTTTTGATGGATCCGTTATCTGCGTCTCGTGATTCCACCGTACCCATTTCGACAAGATGCTTCGCTTCTTTACTGGTTTCATCGTCATCTCGGACGACCTCCTCCTCTTCCTCCTCCTCCTCCTCTTCCTCCATATCGCTGTCCAGGTAGCCTATCAGGAGCTCCGTGTCCGTCTCAATGTCCTCCACAGCCAGGTAGAAGATGTTCTCTCCGTCCTGAAAGGGACGACAACGCGGCCGAGGACAAAAGGTGAAAGCGTGAACACCTAAATGCATGTGACGTCATACCGGTGGCATTTGTGATGCTCACGTATTTGTGTTACTGTCAAAAGTGGAACCGAGATTTGTGCAGCAGTTATTATAAAGGACCCGACGGAGGATTATGCAGAATCAATAACAGTGGCAAAAAAAACCTAAATATTCCAAACGAGCATCTACTCCCTGGATGGAAACTGGACCATTGGTGGTGGACGGATATAAAACTGCCGTTGACACCTTTGATATCGAGATACAGATTCCTCGCTCAAGGATGCAGCGGCCCGAAAAGTACTGAACTGCTCTGAAGTCAGTGAACATTCAGGAATTCTAAATGTTGAAATGCTTTTACGTTGTTTTATGTCATTTATGGTGTTTTTTCTTAAAAAAAAAAAAAAGAATCGTGCCATAGGTAGATTTAGTGATGTATTATAATGTTACTAATGTTAATAAGTTTAACCGCTCATAATTCATTTCTAATATCATTTTATACTGATGTGAAAACATCTGCTGCAAACAACTGGATTCATTCAAGTTTCTCCTCAACACTTCGTTCTACATGTGACTCATTTTCATTCAGAAACTGAACTGGGCCTCCGTTGGTTAGCGGTTAGCGACGCTGCTAACGTTCCTGTAGATACACATACATGTACATATGGAGCCGGATAGATCTGCCGTGATTCCGCTCGTTGCACGCAGACAGCGATCGTTCAGACGGGTCAAAAGCTCAAACCCCTTAAAAATGTTTCCGTTGACTTCCCCGTCCTCAAAGGTCACGCTAATAAAATCAAACAAGTCATTTTGTTTTAACCGCGGGATTGTAAACGCACATAAATAACGATTAGGAAGAGGAAAGCCGCACAATAAATGTCAGTGCTGATGGAAGGCAGAGCTTCGACGCACACGATGACCTCTAAGCGACCCATCAGGTGGGGCATCGGGGTATTAACGGCAGGAACTTGGACCTGAAATGTTCACCACCCCTCTTCTCCCCCCTTTACAAGAGCAATCTGTTTTATCTTTTGAACAAGAGAGCAGAGGAGAAATTATCCAGATCCAGTTTGATCCTAAAGTTCTTGCCCCCCACTGAGCGAAGGAACAAAGACGTTTAGTTCTGAGAGGTTTCACAGAACTCAAGTTCACATTCAGGTGGTTGTTACATTTGATTCCCTCTCTACATTCTGAAGGGTTGTTCACGCCTCATCTTGGTTACACAACATTTCATTAGTTAAAACACGGAGCTGATGGATTCATGTGTCATTATGAACGTTCACGTTAGACAGGACAAATCATGTGCTGCAAAAACAACCGTGTCGTCACTGACCAACATGTGAGGTTTCATGACTCGCTTTACCCGAAAGGTACCGATAACATGCAGCCAGTGGGAGAGGACACGGAGAGGACACGTCTCCCCCATGTCCCCGTCTTTGCCTTCCTGACTCCCGAGGAGACCCACCTGTATGGCCGCCAGGTTCTTGTGCTCCTGTGAAGGCGCCTGGTGGACAAAGCGCAGCCAGTTGGCGTGCCGCGGGTTACTGGCGTCCAGAATGTACAGAACATCTCCTTTGGCGCCTCGGACCTGGAGGCAGAAAACACAAACAAAACCATCACAGGTCCTCCTTGTCTTCTCCTTCTTCTTCTTCTTCTTCTCCTTCAAAGCGTGCCGGCCTCACACATGTAACACCTAATCCGGTGATGTGGTGAAATGTGGCGAAGGAAAGGTTGGTTCACCTCCCACATGAGCCGCGTGTCCGAGCTCTCCTCCAGCTCCGCCGGCAGCTTCTTCTCGCCTGCGAACGGGCCGAACTTTTCTCCCTTGGGACGAGACGGAGGGACGTCGACAAACATCAAGGTACCAAAAAGAAAAAGACACACTCCTCTCCAGACCTTTGTGGGATTACCATTCCACTCAGGCAGTTTGAGGTACTATCTTTACTGGATTGTTTCCATTTTCTTCTCCACTATGTTTATTTATAAGACAACATCACATTACAGAGTCAGATTATAATACTGATGTATAATAATGGATAAAAATAAGACTGAACATTCACATCAACATTCACTTGAATGAAGACTACTTTTAAGAATGTTTATATATTTATACTAGTACTTGTACATGAATCAAGTTTTGAATGTTTTGAATCTTATCCACAGGAAGTTTGAAGTCTATAAATCTTCGTTGGATTATTATTGTAATTACACAATTATTTTTGAAAAAACACATTTCATTGCAATAATCTTGCAGCAGCCTACATTTAAATCAGTTATTCTGCAAAAACATACTGTAAAACCACAGTGAATTGCAGCATTACGACTGCAAAGCTTCTACATCACAGTAAGATGCCATAACAGTGATTCTTCTTTAGAAATCAGTTATACTTTTTTTGGAGCAAAGACATCCGGGCGGGGGGGGGGGGGGCGCGGGGGGGCTGGGGGGGCGTGGCACTTTATGATGCCTTCACGTCCCATCCCCAACCTGTGTCTGTTACCCCCTTATCTCCTCCACTCGTTCCTAACCAGCTAGCACCTACGTGAGCACTTCCCCGCTGACACACACGCCCCCTCTGCGTGTCTGACAGCAGCAGCGGGGGGGGGCGAGGGAGGGGGACACGTCTGCAACTTCATGAAAGTCGTCAATAAACAAAGCTCGCTGGTAACGTTTGTGTAGTTTCCTGTACTTCCCGGTACTTTCCGGTACTTTCCGGGCCACTTTGTAGCCGTTCTCCTCCCGCCGAAATGGCTACTTTGTATCGCAGTGAGCGCGAGGGGGGAGAGAACCGGAGCGGCTACGTGGCACATCGCGTCACGGCCGCCGCGGGGTCCGACGCTCCCCCCGCGGACCCCCCGCTGGAAAACAACACTCTCTCACTCTTTTGTCTGACACGAAGAAGCGTAAGTCGGTTAAAGAACGAACCTTTTTCACGCGCCTCGCCGTGTAGAGACCGATTCCATCCTGGACCCGGGACGCTTTCAGGGAGAAGCGGTCCGGCACGTACATACCCAGCATCGTCATCACCATTCAGCCCGGCCGTCGGACGCGTCGGCGGGACACAGTGAGCGTGGACGGTTAGGATTTAAGGGCCGATTGGTGTCTCTCCCGTCTCTCCCCCCCCGGGCCCCCCACCACCCGTCCTCGAGAAGCGGCTCCAGGTTGAACTTCTGCTGCTCCTGCGGCAGGAAGGCAAAGCGGCGCTCTGATTGGTCCAAAGTTTGTAACCAGAAGCTACCTTGACTGAGGGCACTTCCGGTCTGTCGAAGACTGTAGTACTACTGCAGTAATACCACGAAGGATGTATAGCCCACTACAACTACTACTATGAAGGATGGCAGGCTCATTCATGAGTTAATGGATATGGCCATTGTGTTGATGGAAATAGATCAATGATTTATCGGTTTGCAATAATTCTGAATTATTTATCATTGCTCTGTGTTTAATGGAATGCATCAATCAACCAGCCAGCAGAAAATTCTGATTTTATATTTTGAATTATACTATTACATACGTGCACCTTGTAAGATGGCATGAAGTCCAGTTACTGTAAGAAAAAGGGAAATTATGTCACAAAGCCTTTTCAAAGGGATTCCTCCAGCGCCATTTTAACGACAAACGACAAAAAAAGAAAATTGAAAATTGAGGGAAAAAAATGGCAAAAAAAGAAAACATGATTTAGGAAAATTTAACAAAAATAACGTAAAAGTAAAAACAAAAAAACAGTCAGTACACAACAAAAACAACAAAGCAATAAAATAATAACAACTTTAATAAAAATATCTTAAATAACACTATTACTGCTATCTGTAGAAAAGTTGAGTGACAGAAATGTCAAATTCATCTTTTACTTTATGAATGAAGGTCTCTTTTATGGGCCTCGGGCAAACAAAGAATTGTTATAAATGCAATAAAACAATACTAAAGTTCCATATGATAAATGAAATAAACTAATATACGTCATCATGGAACTTCACCAGATGATTACTGACATTAAGACTGACTTTGTATTATTAAGTTCGCTAGTTTTGATCCATATGAGGTCTCATCTATGGTGACTTTTGGGAGAATTCTACAGATAATAATATGAGAAAATCTCTTGACTAAAGCGCAAAAAGTGTTTCCTCTCATGTCTCCCCTTTAGAGGGAAAACTTCAAAATAAAGTTTTTGTTTTTATTTCAAAATAAAAGCGCACAAAGTGAAGCCAGATGACTCTTTTTTTTTTTTGCAGACAGACCGCTTCCTCCAAATGCTCAGCAGTGGATGTGGTTTGGTAACAAACACACAGACAAATGAAACTATCACGCAGACCTCACACTATCTTCATTACGTTGTATTTTTAGCCCTGGGCCCGGCTGATTGGCTGACTCTCTCTGAGATGACCATCGCTCGCTGTTAGTGTTCGTTCTCCCTCTGAACGCCTCTTTGGCAAACGTCTTCGCCCTTTAATCAGCGGCGCGGCGTTGTGTCGGTTTTCTGTTTACTGCGTTTACAGCTCGTGTTTAGGCCGACTGCTTCCTGTTGTGCCGCGGCTCCGTGCCAAACCGCTCCGTGATTGGTCCTCCCGGGTCTCTGTTGTATTGGCGCTGGTGTCACCAGCGGCCCCGGGGTCGTGTTCCAGGTGCATTTAGCCGCCAGAGAGTCACACGGAGGCTTATTGGGTGACAAGTCTGATCAGTGCACTGAGGGGCTCTTTGTGTGCGCCCCCCCACCCCACCCAGGCGCTCTTTGGTCCGTTTCTGCCCCCCCCCGCCCCCTCCCCCGTCTTTGACCTCGCTGTCGGGGCCTTGACCTGTCGGGAGCAGGCCGATTAAATGTCACGACCCCTTTTCTCCCTGCGTGCCCTCTGAGGACCCTCCGTCCCATTAACTCTCACTCAGCTTTCACTCAGATCCCACGGTGATGCCCAGTAGCTCTGATCTGCAACACCTGCACAGAAAGACACACATACACACACACACAGATCATTACAACCCGTCGACCGACACACACCAGTGGGTGATGATGTCACAGGCGCCGCGTCCATCTCTTATGTACAGTTTATGGTATTTGGTGGTAAACCCAAGTGAAAGGCCGACCTGATGATGGCGCTCGATGAAAACTCTGCACCCAATTCCATGGAAATAAATCCGTCAAAAAGAAAAATTTCCACCAAAGGCAAATGGATTTATCCTCTGGGGAACACGGATGTCTGTACAAAATGTCACGGCAATCCATCCAAACGCTGTTGGGACATTTCAGTCTGGAATAAAGGCTGACAGACTCACATTCCCATTCAGAAAGACACACCGCAAACTAATTTATGGTCTGTTCCCTGCAAGGGGAACACGCAAACACATATGGACGGAATCTCTTTTGGAATCGGAGCACATTTAAAAGGAAAAAAGTCTTAAAATCTCCGAAGTCGTCGGCGGGCGTTTCACTGGTCTGTCTGTCTGCGGAATGCACAGCGAGCGCACATCGAGGAGGCTTTGCTCCCAGACGTCTGTCACCATGTCCGACTAATGCCGGCGTGTAGGAGCGAAAGAAGCTTTCCATGAGCGGCCTCATAAAGTGATGACACAGACTACTCAAGGGCAAACCACCGACGGGGGGGGGGACAATGATGCATTGACGGCTTAAAAATCTCCCGTGATAAAGGTTTCCTTTTTAAGCAAACAAAGACATTTTCATCATAAATCCTGCAGGACTTTGAACCTTAAAGTAGCCAGTCGAGTCTCTCAGGGCCAAAAACTACAGAAACCACATTCAGGACATGGTGCAGGAAAGGATTGCCTTGAAATAAATACTCTCAGTCTTCCCCTCCATTTTTTCTTTTTTAAGTAAATATTTTCACTGGAGGAAAAACCTCAGTTTGGCAAACATACAAATGGTTCCATTCGAGACTTTTCCAAATGGATTTGTGCATTTTTCTGAAATCTCTCAAACCTGATACTGTAGATTGAGGGGCCAGACCACCCCCTCTTCTCCCCCCCCGCGGTCTCTCACCGCAGCTCCCTGTTTCCAGGCCGATCGCTGAACAGCCAGCAAACCGTTTCCTGGAGCTCCGAGGTCACTGGATGAACGATGTTTTCGTTCGACGGAGGGTCCTCGGAGGGAGCCTCTTTTTTAAAATTACAGTGCGGATGGAGCGTGAGAAATTACAGCCACTTTGAAGTGATTTCACGAGCCCAAGGGAGCCGCGGGCCCCCCGTCCCCCCGTCCCCCGTCCCCCCGTGCCCCGTCCCCCCGTGCCCCCGTACTTAGAGGCATCGAGCACACGAACACACCGACGCAGTCTTGTGGCCGTCACACCGGTACCTGCTCATCAAGCAGCGGCCGATTCTCATTGCAGCTCCGTATTTTATAAATAACATCTATATCAAAAGGAAAATGTAACATATGTATGTTAAAATGTAACATATAGAGCTGAATCTGAGCTTTGTTTTCAAGACAAAGTTCAGGCTACAAACTGCCGTTGTTAGCTTAGCTTAGCTTAGCAAAAGGGCTGGAAAGAAGGGGAACCGGTAAAGGCAACAGTCAAGTTTAGGCGGGCAAACCAACAGTTTGTTTGTGCGTCTCTTTCCATTGGCCTCCTGATTGTGCTGAGCGACATGAATCGCCATACATCCATATATCCAAGGTGTTCCTGGACACCAGGACTGCAGCTTGCAGGCTGCTCAGTGGGCGAAGGAGGCGTGCAGGGCTGCGTTTGGACCGGAAGCTGCTCGCAGGGTCATTCCCCCCCCCCCCTCCCCCACACAAAAACGCGGCGATTTCATGTGCAGCAGCCGCTCTTCTTGGCCTCCACTCACCTGGGGCGGCTGTCCGATTGGACCGCGCGGCGTGCGTCTGGCTTTCCTCTCTGCGTGTTTGTGGTCGACTGCGTCTCATAGCGAAGCGGCATCAGAAGACGCCCGACGCTCCCAGACGGGTGCGCGTGCACTCAAATGAGGGCCTGTTCAGTATCACCTCTGGGTTTTTTTTATTTGGAAATGGTGTCATTTTCAAATGTGATCCAAAGGAAATTTTGAACGATGTATACTTACTTTTTGCTTTAAACCCAATTATTACTTTATTTTCTTGGAAATTAAAATGAGTTGCTGTGCAGGATAACGACGCGCAGCATAAGTAGAGGAATATTAGTCAGCGAAAATAAACCAGTGATAATGTTAAAATAAATATTCAACGGTAGTGAGATTGGGACAAATTCTGTAACAAAAAAAGACACTTGATCACATTCAGGAAAAACCAAAGTCGGGCTGAAAGTATCCACGTAGAGCTGAACAAAAGGACAACAACGAAACCTCAAAGCGCGTCTCGTACTGAATGACCTCAGTAAGTATTTACTCATCACTACATTGGTGTTTCCACCACAACTTTTTAATTTGACTAAAGTGGTTGAAACATGTTGGCTCTTTTAGAAGAGTTTAGAATGTTAATATTAAAGGATTTTTCACGTTTGATCGACTTTGAATTCGCAAAAATTAAAATTATTACGTGGTCCGTCAAAAGTTGCAAAGAGTCCCTTTAAATGCAGATGTTCTATCGTTGTGTGTGGACTCAATTAAAACACAGCATGCAAGTCTTTATAAATAAAGAGGGAGGGAACAGATGGTCCAATGAAATGATTTATTAACGCACATCGATGGGGACGGACTTCAATGGGGCACCAGTTCTGTTCCTTCAAAGTTAATTCCAGCCAATAATTTCTTCGGTCCGTCGTTTCTCACACAACATTCTTTACGATGTCAAGCTTTGCTCAGGTGACCCCCGTCCCCCCGTCCCCCCGTCCCCCCGTCCCCCTGTCCCCCCGATTCAGACGTTAACTGCTTGGTGAAAGAACATGACACCCAGGGTGACAGAGGGATTACTGGTTCTAAATTTAGTCTTTATGTACATGAATATTGGCAGGACAACTCTGTACATGTGACACGCACACACACACACACACACACACTCACTCACTCCCACAGCGATACAGTGGTAACAACACAGACCTCCAGCACAGAAGACATTTACAAGATGGCCTACGAGCAAACACTGGCTGAGACACACGAGGGAATGTCCGAACTACGACAGCTTCATTGTAAAACTGGAATTTCCTGGCAACAGTTATCATCATCGTCATCGATAAAAAAAGGATAAAATAATTTAAATTCCTCCTAAAACATGTAGTGAATACGCAGTGAGCGATCTGTACAAGGCGTGGCGGCCCCCTGCGTCTCCTAGAGGACGCAAAGATGAGACGGACGGGAGCCGAGTGTCATGCAGCGGCAAAGAAAAGTGACCTTCTCTTAAGCTCCGCCTCCCGAGGGGCGGGGCCGCCCGGAGGAGCCCCAATGAAATGTAAACATCATAAATATACAGTTTGATATCTCTCTCTGCAAACAGTCCAGTTGCCGCCTCCGCTTGTGTGAGTAGTCAGTCTGTATACACTCCTTAGTAGAATATCACTTAGAGTTAAATAAACTTATTTAATATATATATTTGTAATAGATTTTTTTCTTTGCAGAGTCATTTAGCAGTATTTCCGTGTCTTCACCAGTTTGCTCTGGTATTTCACCGAGTGGCCGCTGTGTCCCACCACGTACACGTCCAGCAGGTAGGTCTTCCCCGCCTCCAGACCCGCGACGGTCTCCGTGGTCACCGCCTTCTGCAGGTTCGGGCTGTGGAAGTACTTGCACAGGACCTTTTCGGACTTCCTGCGGGTCTCCGGCCCGGCGCACTGGTTCTGCTCGCGGCGCCGCTGCTCCTCGCCGTAGCCCTCGGCCACCTCTTTGCGGTAGATGCAGTACTTGTTGCGGTCCTGCGTGCCCAGCCAGGCCACGGTGGCGGAGGAGCAGGTGCGCAGCTTGTCGAAGGCCTTGATGCGCGTGTCCTCCGGCAGCGACGGGAAGGGCTGCTTGCTGCTGGGCCGGGTGGTGGCGAGCACCTTCAGGGTGGAGGCCCCCTTCCTGCTGCCCCGCAGGCGGATCAGGTACTTGCCCTTCGGCTTCCCGCGCAGCTGGAACTGCCGCACCCCCTCCACGTTCTGCGAGAGCAGCAGCTTGCCGTCGCGCCGCACCTGCACCTGCACGGCGTCCAGGCAGGCGTGCACGGACAGCGTGACCCGCTGGTGCGAGGACACCGGGGCGAAGCGCAGGAACTTGCTGCCCTTCCTCTTGATGAAGACGTCGGACACCTTGCCGTCCTTCAGCGCCACCGTCTTCTGGCGGGCTTCCTCCTTGGTGCGGGCGAAGGTCCCCACGTACGCCGTGCTGGTGTTGGTGGCGGAGTTCACGGCGAACACGTCGAAGTAGTACTGCGTGTCCGGTTTCAGGTCCGACACGGTGAAGATGTTCTTGTTGCCGATGCACACCTTCTGAATGTCCAGCGCCCTGGGCTTGTTGGCGTACGCCCGGGAGATCCGGTTGCTGGCGAGGCCGCGCTCCTTGTGGAAGACCTTGTCGGAGGACGTGAAGCCGAAGTGGGCGAAGTCGAACGGGCTGAAGTCCCTGCCGGGCTTCGGCGCCGACATGAAGGCGTCGTCCACGCTCATCTTGGCCTCGGCGGCGCACATGCTCTTGAAGTTGTGCTCCTTGTTGATCACCACGCAGTACTGGACGGGCTGGCCCATCAGGAAGCCCGTCGGCGTGGGCTTCCAGGCCAGGGTGACGGTGGTGCGGCCCAGCGCGGTCACGTCCACGCGGGGGTCGTAGGGCAGCTCCGGGTAGGGCTGGTCGGACTCCGGGGTGGTGGTGGCGTACACCTTGAAGTTGCTGTCTTTCTCCGTGGACAGCAGCTCCAGCTGGTAGAGGCCGGCCGGGGTGCTGGTCGCCACGTAGGCCTCCACGTCGTTGCCCTTGTAGGTGAAGAGCTCCATCCCCTCGTCCACGGTCACCTGCTGTTTCTGCTCGTCCAGAGGTTCAGGCTCTCCTGAAGAAAAGAAAAGAAAACTGCGGTCATGACCTTTAGAACGTCATCTTCCGTCTAATCTTTAGCTTTGCTTCCTAAAAGTGCTAAAGGTGACCCCCCACTCCCCGCCCCCGGCCACGATTCCCCTGCAAACACCCCCGGAAAGATCACAGACCGACATTCACTCGGCCATACCGGGGAAGCTGTGCTACAAAGAGGCGCCTATGTTGTGTAATGTTATGTTTATCTACCAGAGAGTGTGCTCAGTGGTGAACTCTAAATTAATGCTCAAAGATCGACTCCCACCAGAGAGACATTCAGCAAAAAAAAAATAAACAGCAAAGGCGGCTGCAGCGACACCTCTAGACTCCACGTAGCATGTGGATGAAGGCAGTGTGACGTCACTCATTGGTTTGTGGACGACGGCCTCAAATTCGCCGTTTTGTCCTCGGCCATCTTGGTATTGGTCACATGGTGGGGTTTTCGCCCACATATCAATTTGCTTTCATGAAGGGAAAGCAAATTGTGGTTAAATGGTTAAAAGTTGAAAGACAAAAACACGGACAACTCCCTGACTGGACGGCGCCGTGGCGCGACCTGTCAATCAATGCGTAGCCCCGCCCAAAAGCACACCCTGCTTCATGGGATGTTTGACTCCAAATTAACCACAATTTACTAAATGAACATCAGGCTGTGTTTAAGAAGACTTAAAAGTAGAGGTTAAGACCATAAACTAATGTTTACAATGTTTACTGAGGGAATAAATCAAGAGAAAAGTAGTCATTTTCTCATATACGTCTATGGGAGCAAAGTCGCCGCCCCCTGCTGGTCACTGCAGGGAATGCAGCTCTAGGAAACCAGGTTTGCCACGTGTTCCACATTTTCTATTTTTTTCTTTATTTTTATCCTGAGGCAAGGTACACGTCTTCAAGCGAGTAACAACCCAATAAATCTCTCTGTAACATTTGATCTGACAAGAGCAGAGCCACAAACGCAGGTGCTCGCACGTTTAACATTAAAATCTATGCTCTCATCTCTAAACCCCCCACAACCCCCCCCCCCCCCCCCCCCCTCCCCGCCCCCCCGGTCATCTGCTGCCTTGAAGAGGACGCCCTGCAGACAGAGAAAGTTTTAAAGCGAGGGAGAAAAGAGGATCACAGAGTGTGAGTGAAGGGAAGCCGTGTCTTTGTTTCAGCGCGTCGTACCAGCTCTGAAATTACAGACGTCAGCTCGGCTCGAGTCAGACATCATAAGTGGTCGCACTAGACACCACGACTTTGACTTAATTAAAACCCAGCAAAACACAAGGCCTAACATCACTGCGTAGGTTAAGTGTGTGTGTATGTGTGTGTGTGTGTGTGTGTGTGTGTGTGTGTGTGTGTGTGTGGATAGTGATGTTTCCACAGAACGTGTCATTAACCCTTTTCCATCGCTGCCTGATGTCAATTATACCTGATGCCTCTCCGCTGGCCTCCTGCGGCAGCTCCTGCAGCGTGAGCTTCCACTCCAAAGGAGCGTCGCACGGCGTCACGGTCACAGACAGGGGTGTGTTGTCTTCTTCCACCACAAAGTAGTACCTGTGAAAATAACACGGCGCGAAAGGGGCCGTCGCGTCGCGTGTTAATCCAGAAAACAGACGTGCGGTGTGCAGAAACTCAATTACAGAAACACGACTCGCTCATTTATTATTTAGTTTTTGCATCTGCATAATAGATCACGCTATGGAGCCGCGTTTCCTATCTAGTTACAGGAAGTGGTCCGTCTGCAACTTTAATGCGCTGCTCTGCGGCTCGCTCTTAATCCCCGGAGTCACGCCGTTTGTTCCCGGGCGTCGCTTCGTCACCTTTTGGGCGTGTCCCTGAACAGGTAGCCGCTGATCTCGGCTCCGTCCGGGACGACGGAGGAGTCGTGGAACAGCGACTTGTCTCTGATCTGCATCTGGAAGAGCCCCTCGTCCCTGGTGGGCAGCTTCTGGGCAGAAGCTTCCAGCGCCAGAAGCACCAGCAGCACCAGACTCCAGCTTCTGAACGGCCTCATTCTGGAAAGACACGGTTTCATTGTTGTCTTGAGTTACACCACAGTTATGTTGGACTTTAAAAGGGGTAGTTATGATTTGGGGGGGGGGCAGCCTTTTTTGTTTTCTCGCTGAGAGCTAGAACAGAAGATTGGTACTTCTCATGTACAGTGAATGCAAAACTACAGACAGCAACAGATTAGCTTAGCTTAGCATTAACCTAGAGTATTTTATTTCACCTCGGAGGAGAAATGTATCTAATCTCTCGAAGTTGCATAAAAGTTTCACATAAAAGATTTAAAAAAACGTATTTGAAGGAAAAAGGTAAATCGTATCCACCAATGAAATCGCAGCATTCAGCGACAACATGCGTCCAGCCAGTTGATCCTGTTTCACTCAGTTTAACGTGACTGTAGCGCACATTAAAGACTTTATGCTAAGCTACGCTGAGCGAGGTTTAAGAGAGGCGTCTATCTTTTTATCTAACTCCTGTACATCTAGCTGTACTAGCAAAAGCTAATATTCATGCTACAAACGTGAGAAACGGTGTCAAAACTTCTTAAAATTTCTTGCCTGCACATTCTCAATAAATATTGCTGGCTTATATCATGTGTTAAAAATGTCCATTTCTTCCGACGGAAGTTCTCAATGGCATTCTTTTTCCTTAAATTCTTGCACGTGGTTCTATTTGGAATCTTTAAAAGGGTTCCACTTTAACTTGTTTCCAACCGCACACTTAATGTTCAAAGATGTTAATGAATACTCGGTGGATTGAGTGAATCAGTGAACTAAAGTAAAGGGCCGCAGAGAGGAATGGCATGGGTTGTGGGGGAGGAGGGGGAGGGTTGTGGGGGGGGGGGTGTTACATTTAACAACAGACGTGTGAAAACATCGCTGGAATTTCTCAAAAACGCTTTTCACAGAAATGCTCCTGTCCGTGTGGTTTAACTGGGGCCGAGGCTAACGCGATAGCGATAGCGCTCAGCGCGGCGCAGATGGAGCCTCGCGTGTCCCCGGCTATTGATTTTGCCCCATTGATTGCAGCTGATGGGAACGCCAAATCCCCGGTGACTTAATCAGCGTAATAATGGCAGATTAGCCAGATACTTTACCGCCATTTACTGCAAGCGAGATGGTGTCCTCTTAATGACCCCTGTCTCTCCCCCCCTTTCCTCCTGCTCGCCCTCCCTCCCTCCCTCGTCCGTCCCTTCCCCTTGATCACAGCTTTTTCCATCAACAAATAATCTCTTTTCACACTTGTGTACACACACACACACACACACACACACACACACACACACACACACACACAGTACGGCCCTTGTAACTTTGTCTCTACTTTCCTCCCCATAAGGAGGCAGATGAGTGAAACCAGGGGAACCGGCCTTCATCTCTGCATTACAGGAGGAGAAGCGCCGGACCTCCAGTCGCTGACGCCGTCTATGAATGAAACGTGGCTGCTTGTGAAGGGCCCTGATGCACGTTGGCTACGAAGCAAACACAAACCCAGCGGCCCGGTGACACTACTTCTATCGTCCAAAGTGACGGCGTAGCAAGTCGCGCACTTTCAAACAAAAAAAGATTTCACTGGAAACGACCTTTGATGTAACGCAACACGAGATTAGCTCGCCAAAAACAAAGGAGCCCGGGGGCGTCGGCTAGCGGCTAACAGTGCTAGCAAAGGCAACGGTGCGGGAAGAGCTAAAGATGATTGACCTGCAACAGGCGGCGGCGGCAATTAGCTCAACAGCGAGCGAGCTTAGAGCGTGAACGGAGGCGCTTAGTACTTGCGTAGAAACGTAGAAACAATCCAAAAGCAAACGAGTGCAACTCGAACAGAGCTCACATCTGAAATTTATGGATTCATGGCCTGCCCCCCCCCTCACTCCCCCCTTCCACCTCCTGCCACAGCTATTTTTACGCCCCTTAGTCAGGTCGCCAAACTTCACAGAGCAGAAAGAAAGAAAAAAGGAAAAGCTTCCTAAGTGGCACTTTGAGGTCCGACACGCAGGAGCAGATCCGCATCGCCTCGACTCGACCGCCTCCACTTCAGCAGTGACACCGGGAACAAAGGACGAGTCTATTAATACTGGAATACTGGATACTCGGACCCCCCCCCCCCCTCCCACCCCCACTGATGCCATTCCGCGTGAAGCCTGCCATCACTCACACAGCGAGAGGTTTATTAACGCGGCCGTTAGCACGCACGGCACGGGGGATGGCGTGTGGATACCGGGGGCGGCGGGTCACCACAGAGCCCCCCCACTGCCCTCTCACCCCTCCCTTCCCCCCAAAAAATAACAAGTCTGGCAATGCAGAACACGAGGGCGAATGTCTTATTACGACTTTGTTTGGCCTCCTCTGTTTTTTGATGTTTTGTTGTTTCGCTTTGAGGCGAGTTCGCTGAGCTCTGCGGTCGGGAAAAACCGCCCGGCGTCGTAAGTGGCGAGCTGTGGAATCTGGGCGTGATCGGGCCGACGGGACGGATGGCGTCACCCAGCAGCGGGGCGGTGGGGATGCGTCTCCCCCTCCTATCGGAAAAAAGGCATTACATGGATCCTGGCCGACGGCTCCCAGCTCCAGGACAGACTTGACCCTGATAGGGGGGAGGGGGGGGGGGTCACTTGCAGGCAAATCCGCGCGGGAAGCCAGGACAGAAAACATTCACTCATGGTTTTTTTTTAAATTTACCAGATGGACGCAATAAAACCTCCAAAATAATAACGATAATCGTGTGCAATCCACTTGATTAAAGCACAGAAGGAGCCAATGCGTTAATGCATGCATGCGATCCATGGACGCATGCATGCCAACTGCCTTCGACCTCTCACTTCGTTTACCCTCCCCCCCCCCGCCACACACACACACACACACACGCAGCCCCCGCCGCCACATGGAGCTCATTAACCGGACGGGGGGAATCTAGAGGACAGCTTAATTTCAACACAAATAAATAAAGGAGGCATTTGGGACGCGATGCCCCTCGGCCTGCGGGGAGATGCACGGCGGGACGCCATCAACTCAGGAACTGGACCCGCACCTTCCACCGTGGTCACAGTTTACATTTCTGAGCTGGCACCAGAGCATGATGGGACGGAGAGCCCCCCCCCACCCCCCCGCCTCCGTTTCTCTATAGTCCACCTCAGGAGCTGCATCCCAGAATGTCTCTGTGAGGAGGGTCGGGTCGCCCATTCAGATGGAATCGGGGGTTGGCTCACTGATGGGTGGGCATTGTGGCTGCAAAGGGTGATTAAAGATTACAAGAGAGAATACCCCATGGGAAAGTCCCCCCCCAGCCCCCCTTCATCAGGGCCGCGGAGGGAGAAACGAGTCAATGAAGACCCGTTAAGTCGCGCTCATACTCGGGCAGAGAAAGCCGCCCATCTCCTCGCTTGTCTCCTTGCGATAGGAAGCATAACAAAGGGGGGGGGCAGGTTGTGGATGTGGTGAATGATTTTTCTTTTAGGCGTCTTTAGGCTGTGACAGCGTAGGAGACTGTATGTATGTATGTATTTTATTTCCTTCTTTAATTCACATGCAGATGAGGGTTTAGTTCTCACTTTGTGTTCATCCTTCACTCCGCCGGAGGAAGCGGAGGAGACTCCGTTATTGGAACGCAGCCCGAAGGAGAGGAAATGGCACTAAAGACACAGATTCATGCAAATGAAGAAAAAAAAAGATCCGCGTGCAGGTTTCACAGGTGCGTGAGCGGAAAAAGGCACTTTTGTTTGTTTGTTTATTTGTTTTGGTTTTTGTTTTTGTTTTTAACTCATCCCAGCGCGGGCAGCTCGGGAACCGTCGCGAGGCACAAAAGCCTTTCAGAAGCGGTGAGTTTAAAATATAAAACATTACAAATGTGTTGAACAGTGAATAACTGGACCCCGGTGCCCCCCCCCGGTCCGGACCCCCGAGCTTTGCATGCACAGGAAAAAAAAGACCAAAGTATAAAATAAGTTTTTTCTTTCTTGATTGGACGCAAAGTCCCGCGGTGAAAATAAAAGCGACCCGTCCGCGTCTTACCTCTCGGGATGGGAAGCGTTCCGGCGTCTTCTTCGCTCTCTGGTGTCACCGAGATAACAAAGAACAAATTTTAAAAAAATTAAAAAGTGCTTTCCGAACTAAACGAGCAACGGGAACATAAACGGTCCCGCTCGGTGCTTCCGATCAACCGGATTACGCCACCGCTCTGGTGCGCGTTCGCAGTTTTCTTGCGGATTTAACTGGTCTCCAGCGGGCAGCAGTGTGCGCGTGCGCGCGTGTGCGTGTGTGTGTGTGTGTGTGTGTGTGTGTGCGCGCGTGTGCGTGTGTGTGTGTGAGCGGGTATCCTGAGTGCTGGCAGTGCGTCCCTCCTCCCCTGCCGCGCCGCCGCTATTGAAACCTCCTTCTGGATTGGCGGTGAGAGCTGGTGCGACCCCCCCACCCCCCCTCTCCTCTGAGGAGGACTCCAGCCCCCCCCCTCTCCTCTGAGGAGGACTCCAGCGGCCCCCCCTCCCCTCTCCTCTGAGGAGGACTCCGGCCCCCTTAACGCACTCGGCTCCGGTCCGATGGCCCTCGGCGGGCGGCCGCCTCGTGGTTCGGACCCTCGGAGAGTAAAACGTGCACTTTGCGTCACATTAGTGGCGCTAATTAGGAATCACAGACCTAAAGACAGCAGCACCCCCCCCCCCCTCCCCCCCGCCTCGGAGTCACGTGACCCCCGGGGCCAAGTTTTACCAAGGGCCCAAGATAGCTGCGCGTGCACGACGCGTTCCCGATGCACCTCCCCCGGTGAGAGGGGGCTGCTGTCTCTTCCCTGGGGAGCAAACATGTGCGTAAGATAACAGCATCCACTGACCCCCCCCCCCCCCCGGTACCCGGATGTGAGTCCACGAGGTCACGGGTGGCCCGTCGCGAGTCCAATGTGTCGGTGACGCGCCGTCGTGAACGCGCACAGCTGGAGACACGAGACGTTTGGACGATCGTGTTCGTAGAAGATTCGTTTGTTTTCACTTTGAAGAAAAGCACGTTTCAAAATATTAGCATGAACTCCGATATGAGCTGCTCATCACGTGGGGGCGCGAGCGAGAAGTGTTTGGAGCGACAGCGCCACCTAGCGGCCGGCAGGGCGTGTTGCGTTCAGGGACACGCGAAAGACAACGTGTGCACCTCAGTCAAATGAATACACAAGTTTCAGCTTTTTATTTGTAATGGTATAGAGTGTTTGCACGTGTAACCTGCAGGTGTGTGTGTGTGTGTGTGTGTGTGTGTGTGTGTGTGTGTGTGCGGTGTGTGCGTTGGGCTCATTGATGCCTGGGCTTCATGATTAGTGCCGCTGTGACTTTTAACCTCCGTGGGATTAGAAGAGATGCCAAATTAAATGTGCTATTAGCCACACCACCAAGCTGTGAAAACGAATCCACTCTGGGGACATGCATACGCACAATGACCCACTCACATCCACGCGCGCACACACACACACACACACACACACTGGCCCCGCTACATGCCAGAACCCTGGAAGCGGATCCACACCAGGGAGCGTTTAGTGCAGATGGAGGGAGGCTGCTGTGATGTTTAATCCTTCTGCACGTCTGCATCGTCTCTGCAGAGACCAGAAAAAGAAAAAAGTCATTTTAAGAGATTCACTGAAGAAAATCTCACACAAAACGCTCTTTTCTTCTCCGTTGACCTTTTCCGAGCCGACGCCCGTTCCACACTGTTCCACACTTCCACGGTTCGCTCACATCTGCTGCTGCTGGCGAAGCGGATCCAGAATCCGACCGACTCGTTTCCCCGTGAAACCCCCCCGGGGGGATTACCGACGCGAAGATGATGATTTCTGTGATGCAAATATGAGATGTTGTCTCATTAGAAACGTACCGTTTTTCAAACATTTCCAGAGACTTCAGCCGTCCATCAAGAAGATCATTTTGACGTTAAAAGTTTTATGAAATGGTATTTTTTTAATTTGGCAGTGAGCCATTGTCTAACCAAAAAAGTATGTAGTCAAATATATGTTTTCCTTTCACAGAGTCTCACCGCTTTGCTTTTAGGACGTTGAGTCTTTGCAGGTGAAATCATTATTATTTTTGTCAGATGCCGAGTTCATCATTAACTCGGCGAGCTGAGAGCCTCCAGGCAAACATCCGCTCTGTAAACATCCAATTTATTGTGTCTCCTCTTGGTTCTTTGAGAGCCTTTGGGGGGGGAGAGAGGGAGTGGGGGGGTGGGGGTGGGGGGAGGGAGCTACCGACGAACTTTGACCTCGCTTCAGATGTTGCCTGTCTTCTTTGTCCGACCGATAATCCAAAATCCGCGGACCGGGGCGACCGTGAAGGCGTCGTCACGGAATGAGGGAGGGAAGGACGGTGTGTTCGAGGACATCCTGTGCTCAGAGTTTGTCTCCACCTGTCCTCCAGCAGAGACATGAGGCGGCTTTGTTTGCTGGCGGTTCCTGTTGCCTCCCGTTTTTATTTCGTTTCAGCGTGATTCCGCTGTACGATCTCCTTCTCTGACCTCTGACCTCTCACACGCACACGCAGGGGGGAGGAGGTCTGACTCCCGCAGATCATCTGGTAAACGAGGAGAGGCTCCTTTGTGTGGCAGAGCGTCTCATTCAGCCACATTTACTGGAGCATTTTATGGTCCAGTAGTAAAAAGAGAGTCTGGAAACTTGCTGCACGTGTTGCACTCAGGCTGCAAACAGATGATCGATGGGAAGCGAACGCTGTGCATCGCCTCCGTTCCCTTCGCTCTGCGAGTGCAGAGACGTAAACAAACATTCTGCTGCCATCTGAGCCATTCAGCGTTTTCTACATTTACTCTGCAGCCTCTCTTCTTTCTTCAAAAGCTTCTTCTGGCTCCTGATAGAGGAGGCAAAAAAAGAGGCTAAAAGCCACAATTGGAAGCAGATGAAAGAGGACGCGGGCGGAGAGCGTCCGACTTCCTCTCGTTATCCAATAAGAGCCCCCGAACCGCGTCCCATTAGCCAGCGAGGGAGCCGCATGTCGGGGAGACGTAAACAAAGAGCAGAGAGGTTTATATTGAGGATCTCACACGCACGCACGCACGCACGCACACACACACGCACACATGCACACAGTCACACATGCACACACACACACACACACACACATGCACACAGTCACACATGCACACACACACACACACACACACTCACGCACAGAGGCACACACGCACGCACACACACACGCACGCACACACGCACGCACACACACACACATGCACACAGTCACACATGCACACACACACACACACACACTCACGCACAGAGGCACACACGCACGCACACACACACATGCACGCACACACGCACACGCACGCACACAGTCACACATGCACACACACACACACACTCACGCACAGAGGCACACACGCACGCACACACACACATGCACGCACACACGCACACGCACGCACACAGTCACACATGCACACACACACACACACTCACGCACAGAGGCACACACGCACGCACACACACACATGCACGCACACACGCACACGCACGCACACAGTCACACATGCACACACACACACACACTCACGCACAGAGGCACACACGCATGCACACACACACACATGCACGCACACACGCACGCACACACGCACACGCACGCACACAGTCACACATGCACACACACACGCACGCACGCACACACACGCACGCACACACGCACACGCACGCACACGCACGCACACAGTCACACATGCACACACACACGCACGCACGCACACACACGCACGCACACACGCACACGCACGCACACAGTCACACATGCACACACACATGCACGCACGCACACACACGCACGCACACACGCACGCACAGGCGCTTCTATAGTGAAACTCGAGAGCGGTGCAGCTCCGGCCTGGAATGCCGACTGTAAACACGGCGGAGGATCGGCTCTGAGGACAAACATGACATCATCCGTGACATCATCCGTGACATCATCCGTGACATCATCCGTCACGCGACTCCTCTGGTTCCACAGAAGTCTCTGAGAAAATGACTCTGCTTCTCTGCTGATTTATTCCCCAAGCACACGTTGTAAACATGAGTTGATGGTCAGCACAATGGCCGCCGCTCCGACCATCCTTTCGTTCTCTTTGTAGTAACTTGAGTCTCTTTGCATCTATTTTGTCCTATTTTAGTCCCATTATGGTAAAGTTCCGCCTTTTAAGTCATTTTGAGTCTCGATCTACGAGTTGTTTTGTGTCTCTTGTGACAGCAGGTAGGAACAGACAGGGAGAGAACAGTTCTTCTGCATCTCCAACCAGGAGACGATCATTTGTGTGGCAGAGGAGCTACGTGAAACCTGTGTTTCTCATCCCAAAGACACAGGATTTATTGGGACATTTTATAGTCCAGCAGTAAAAACTGGACTGGAAACTCGCATCAAATGGAGCTCAAAAATTCAAAAAACTGAGATGCGTTTGAAGCGACAGCTGGATGATACTTTTTGTCGCAACGTTACGTTGAGAAAGTGACGATGCAAGAGGTCCGTTATTGCAGGAACAGCAGATGAGCCCGTCCCAGAGACCCGAGGAGAGAGGAGCGAGCTGCTCACGCTTTTATTACATCGGCCCGGAGGTCAACTTTCTGTGGAGGAGGATTTTTCAGTCAGTCCCGAAGGAGACTTTTACAGGAAAAGACCGTAGAATCTGCTCGGTGAACACTCCTGCTACAATATCACAGTCTACTGGAGCAACCCACGTTAATAGCTTTTGTATGAAACAACCGAATTTACCCAGCAAACACACACACACACGGAATCCTGGGGAAATATCCTTGGACGTGGAGACTCAGTTCACTGGGCTGATCAACAGGCTTGTGAGGCGTTGTGTTGGGAAGCGCTGCCCCCTGCAGGCTGCACTGGGCTCATCCCAGTGGAGAGGTGATTCCGTGTTGTACGTGACACACACGTTTATTTCCCCTCTGAATTGGAGCTGTTTTAAAGGGCCAATCTGTATCGTTTCATGTAGCATCTATTAGCAGAAATGGAATGTGGTTCCACTGTTACACAATGTCTTCATTTGCATGCATCAACCCAACTTAGTATTTTACCATCTTCTCCAAAAAGCAGATACTTTATTTGCCTGACAGTAACTCGGTTGTTTCCTGTGAAAAGGACACTTGTTGCTGGAGCACAAGTGATATATAGCATAACGAGCTCTGCATATGTGGACACGTCCTTTCATTTGACCTTTAACAGGAGTGAATATTATTCAAATTATTCAAACCGTAGATCTGCATTAACTGCAGTGAATTTGTGTGTGTGTGTGTGTGTGTGTGTGTAAACCCTTAATGAAATGAATTTAAAGCCTTTTCACACCACTGAACCACATTTATTGGGTTAAATCTATCTTTGATCATAATCTGTGGTGCAGGCTGCAGCCACCAGGCGGCGCAGTGGAGTCCTAAAAGCAAAGAGTCAATACAATATCAATATAAATACAATATAAATCAATACACTATATCATATTAATATGAATCACTAGTAACGTATTTACCACGTAAACTATATATTAAGGTAACGATGCAAGATTTAACTATAAGTGATGAACTGAATCACATTTTAATACATTTTTGAAATGTTAAAATCAAGACGTTACTTTGCTGAGAGAAATCCGACGATGTGAGAAAATGTTTGAATGGTTTATAAGTTTATTGAGAAACTTTGTGCCCATTAGCTGCAAAATACGATGTCGCCATCATCATCATCATCATCGTCATCATCATCATCAGCTCTGTAATAAACCATTGATTCCATCTTGAAAAGGGTGAAATACACTTATTCAAGGACAAGTCGTTTAATTTTAGCACTCGATCATTTTGAACTCGATCATTGAATCGATCAATGATCAATAATCATCATCGTCATTGAAAAGACGGACGTAGAAATACAGAAGCTCGAACGCATCCGCCTTTGTTCTTCCTACACCTGCCGGGTTTCCACAAGGCATCTGGGTCGTTGACCTCTGACCCCCGGCTGCAGCTGTGAGCTGCGACACTTGAGATGCCCGCTGACAATGTATGGAACACACACACACACACACACACACACACACATACAAACAAACAGACACACACACCTAATTAGATTACCTGCATTAATGCAACACACTGGAGGACAGGTGCTCCCGTCATCTCAATGGTTGTGTGTGTGTGTGTGTGCGTGTGTGTGTGTGTGTGTGCGTGTGTGTGTTCCCTCTTTGTTTCTCCTTCAAACAGTATTACAGGCCTCCCCATATGTCTAAAACCACTGTTGTCTCATGGCTTTGCCCTGCATACGTGTGTGTGTGTCTATGTGTGTGTGTGTGTGTGTGTGTTTGTGTGTGTGTGTGTGTGTCTATGTGTGTGTGTGTGCCAATCATGGTGTGTTTGTGTGTAAATAAAGGTCCTTTGGAAAGCAGAAGGCTGCCGGCTGTGAATGTTTGCTGTTACAACACGAGCTCCTGTGCAACGACGAGGAGGAAATCTGCTGTGACGTTAAGATAACGCACCTCTCTCCCTCACACACACGCACACACACACACACACACGCGCACACACACGCACACAGGTGGGGGGAGAGGGGGCCGGGGGGGCAGATGTGAGGCTGGATAGCGCTCGTGGGAACATTGGGAGTAGGATCAGGGACAAGAGGAGCAGTCAGCAGAGCCCTGAGACGAGGAGGACCAAGTCCTCCACGAGGAGAAGCTCCTCGGGCCCGTCAGGCCCGGAGACACCGGTCACATGATCGCCCCCCCCCAGCCTCCTGCACACGGGCCACAAAACGCAAATATGTGACGCCGCCCTGCCGGTCCGAAGTGGGGGGGTTAAACTGACCCAATGTCAGTATGTTCAGAGAAAGCACAGTTACATATTGTGTAGTTTAAGTTGTAATCTACATATAAGTAATAAATAAAAGTGATTGTTTGTGTTATTTAAGAATAACACAATTCGGCCCAACTGAGTCCGAGAAGTTCATCATCTAACAGAAGCGACACTGAGACCTCTGGCTTCCTCACGGCGGTGTGTGTGTGTGTGCGTGTGTGTGTGTGTGTGTGTCTGTGTCTTTGTGTGCGTGTGGGTGAGGTGACTGTTATCAGTCAGCAGCACAACGAACCATTCAGAACCCACAGAGATGCAACAAAGGGAGAATTTACTGCAACACACAACTCCATCCTGTTGCCCCCCCCCATCCCCCCACCCTTGAGCTGACATTAAACCTTGACTAAGATCATGGCTCAATTCACCCAAAGTAAGACCCTGTAATTGTTTCCCTTTGAGTGCAGAGCCCTCCTGGTTTCACGGGGGGGTTGAACGGCGGCCTGCGGGGGGGCAGAGCCGTGTCCCACCTCACGTGTGGGTTCATGACGTCTTCACGCTGCCTGCTTATCTAATACGCAGATAAACAACAGTCAAACCAATCCGATTCCATCACCACCGCTTGACCCTGAGTGGATCGGGGGGGGGGTCATCACAGTTGATCAGCTCGGCCCGTCGGGGGCAGGACGAGCTGATCACGAGCTCTGCGCCCCACCCCTCCAAACACAAACAAACAGAGCAATCAGCCACACAGAGGGGGTTGGGGGGGGGGGGGGGGCGTGCAGATGACCTGTTGCTGTGACGACCGCGCCTGCAGCGTAGCGGCCGGCTGCACAAACAACACGTGACATGTGATACCGCCGGGCGGGACAGGTGCTGCCTCGGCGCTTCATCGGGGGACGCGGCCGGCGGGACGGTGCTGAGGGGACGCGGTCACGCCGAGACCAGAACGCGCCGCGATTCATGGGCGTCTCTGTGACCTCTGATTTAAGATCAGTTGATGCGACTGAACGCTGAATCCCCACAAACATTCAGCCTGGTCTGATTCTTATTAGAGAGAAAATGTGTCTCGATTACCAGATCTTATCCAGGAAGTAGAACCAGGTTGGATCGGCCCCAAAGACAGGAAACCTTCCAGCTGTTGGTTTAAGGCCCAGGAAGCCAACGTCAACGTTTCTGTCACTAGTATACACTATGTATTTCGCCATCTTTAATGAAACCTAACCAACCCAAGAACATGTTTTGTTCCCTCTCAAATAAACGGGCTCAAGGCTTTTATGTTACAATCATCAGAACAGAACAAACATTCACGCAGTTCTGGACCGCAGATATAAACGTTAAAGTCACCAGGTGTCATTTGAGTTGATTCTGGCGCCCCCCGTGGACTAAAGTGGTAGCGTCTCTGAGCACCAGGGTCCCTTCAGAAAACCTCTCATTCTACCTCAGCGAGGTCTCACAGGCGGCCCCTCTCACTCCTGGTCCTGGTTCTAACGCCCCTCCCTTCCCTCCTGCGGGTCGAGCCCTACGTCCTGGGTCTCCAGAGAGGAGAAGAGGAGGAGGAGGAGACGATGCTGCTGCTGCTGCTGCTGAGCTCCACTCCTCCCTGCGGAGCTCCCTGCAGGTCCAACGCCGCGGTGAAGCCGGATGTGTCCACGGTGGACTGGTCTCGGCTGGAGGCCCCGCAGGGGCCTGAGGGGAAGGAGGTTGGAGTGTGAACCTGCATGATGTCATGATGACGAGCGTTAAGAAGAACCATAGAAATAGACCTCCTTCTCTCCGATGGTTCTCGATTACTAACTTTGTTCGGATCAGGACTCAACGGAGACAGGTTCACATATAGAGGATCAGGACCAGAGCGAGACTGGTTCAGAAGCTCAGGACTAAACTGAGAACTGATTTAGAAAAAGCTAAAAGTTCCTTAAAGCAACTTCAAATAGAAGACGAATCACATTCTGCAGAAAAAGAGAGCAAATGAGCAGAACTCAAGTTAGGATGGATGTGTCACATTCTGTATGTGGCTGGGGCAGCTGGGCGTCAGAGAAAGGAACCCCGCCTCCCACACAGGCTGACCCCCTCCCCCAGCACAGGAGCATCAGACACCAGCAGCTGGCAGCCTGCCCCATTTAACTCCCTGCAGCACTTACTGGGCCTGGCTAATCACTGGTGCTCAGCACCATCCGGGGCCACCACACCTGCCCCCTGGCCGGTGGGACCGTCCTATCTGGGACCTTGTGATGGGGAATTTCAGAAAGGGTGATGGTGGTGGGGGGTGTTCTTACTTCCCAAAACAGTTCTAGCTGATTGGAACCGTTCAAGTTCCAATCCGTTGTGTTTGGGAATGTTTCAGCAAATGTTCAACAACTGTTTTAAACCAAAATATCATCGGCCAGTTTCCTTTACGGGGAAGCGGATTGTTCCCCCTTCTCACCACGACGTTCATGACAACATAAAAAAAGGAAATGTAGGTTCATGCAACTAAACCAACAGTGGGGTTTCAGGTTTAAGGCCTTGTGAAAGTGGTCGTTGAATCGGTCTGCCAGGCGGTGTGTTGGTCCACCAGTGCTCCTCTTTGGGGACGTCATAGTCCCACGGACACGTTTAAGGGTCCACGTCGACAAAGGCTCCTCGGACCTCCTATTGACACCGAACCAACGGCTGGACCGTTTGTACTGGCAGGGAGTACTTAGTGGCTCTGTGAGGATGTAAAGGCGCCAAAGACAGACGGATGATTTCTATTTCAGCTCATTTTCTGTTACACAACGTCTCTCCTGTAGTTTCAGCTTTGAGTCCAGACCTGCCGACGAGGATCCATCTGCCGCTGACACCAGCTGACACGGACAACTATTTTTAGCCTGTTTGCATAAAGTGACGTGCGGTGGATTCTGGACCTTTGAAACCAACGTGTGATTTCTTGTTGGTCTCCTTTTGTTTATTTGAATTTTGTCTCTGAAGTTTACTGCGGGGAGACACCACTTTTGTGGTTTTGGTTTCTGCTGCTTTTTTAAACGGGCACAACGAATTACAATAATAAGGGATAAGTGAATCAATGAAACATTTTAGCAATTAACACGTGATATAATAATAATACGTTTATCCTCCTTTCCAGAGCCCAAGGACGCTTTACAATAAAAAAAACAGAGTGAAAATAGACAATGACAACAAAGTGAGTGATGTGAACAGGCGGCATACACAGAAATAAGCAAATACAATGAAGGATGGTAACATTCAGTAAACAGATGAGTTTTAAATTCAGAAATTAAAGTGCAACTATGACTACAAGTCGTTACTCCGGTTTGCGTCCACAGAGACTTCCCGTATTCACACAAACCTGCTGCACTTTATGAATAATGAAAGAAAAAATGACGTAAACAATGCGGTCCTCTCCCCCTCCGAGGCCGGGGAGGCTGGAGGCGGGCACGCCGGGGCGTGACGCGGACGTGACGTAGATGCAGCCGGGCATCTTTTTAATCCTCTGCCGCAGCAGCCGCAGCCGGTAACCAGAGGAGGGGGAAGCACGGCGGGACGAAAATGGACCGCACATCGGTTAGTCTGCACTGAAGGCCGAATTGTATCTCACGGTAATATCAGCGGGGCGATACGCAGGGGACCGGAACGAGCCGGCTGTTGAAGGCCAGACCTCCTCCTCCTCCTCCTCCCCCTCCGCCGCCGCCTCCCACTGCTCCTCTGTGTCTGCAGCCGGTCCACAGATGAAACGGACATTGTTTTCCATATGTGTGTTCTCTGAGGCGTGCATCGGCCTCGTGTGAAAGCCGATCTGACGGATCCTTCACGCCTCGTCCGCGGTTCGCCCTTCAGCGACGTCGCCGCGCGTCCCCGCGGGTCCCGTCAGCTGCTGCGCATCAGCGAAATATGCAGGATGAGCTTGTGGGGGTGACAACCACGAAAATACCCCCGTCGAGCGAGGAGAAGGACAGCCACGAATCCGGTAAGCGACCGAACCGAACCGACGGCTCGTTCACGCCGGATTATAACCGCCGGGAAGCTTTCCCCGGTTGCGCGCGACACCGTCTTTGCGCTGCGCAGTCCGCCCGTGACCTTCAGCCGCACGGCCGGAAGAGACACCAGCAGCCGAGTCAGCACGCCGAGTCCGGCCTCGCAGAGTCGCCCCCGCCCCGGGGACGCGTCGGTCACCTGCCGCAGAGGCGGCCCGACCCGCGCGGCTCTCCAGAGGAAGCGGCCGAGTCCGATGCTGCGTCGCCTGCGCCCGCTCCTGTGAATCCCAACGCGATCCAAATGGACTCCCCCATCGCCCACCACATCAACAACGGCAATGGCAGCACCGGCAACACGCTGTCCGGAAGCCTCAGCGCCGCGTTCCCGAACCTGCCCGCCCAGGAGATGCAGAGCGCCGGCTCGTCCCCCGGGTTCGGAACGCCGTGGTCCGTCCAGACCAGCTCCTCCCCCCCGCCCGCATCCAACTCCATCCACCACCACCCCGTCCACGCCAACGCCATCAACCAGATGCCCAACGCGGACCCCGACAACGGCTTCTACCCCGGCATCCCCTCCTCCATCAACCCGGCCTTCTTCCAGAGCTTTTCGCCGGTGTCGGCTAATCCGTGCGCCGGGATGAGCGTGCAGGGCTTCAGCGGCGCCTTCTCGCCGCAGATGAACGTGCCGCCGCCGCAGGCGCAGAGTCGCAGGTCCCCGGTGAGCCCCCAGATGCCCCCCCAGCAGGGCGCCTTCCTGCAGCAGAGGAACAACTACAACCAACACCAGGTGAGCCACACGCGCATCCTGCGTGACCCTTTGTGAGTCAAGATGTCGGCGGGGGAGAGGCACCGTGTCCCGGGGTCAGGGGTCAGCACCTGTGACCCCGCGTGCGTCAGCGCATCATACGGTCTTTGAAGGATGAATACTGTTTAGTTTTACTCCAAATGCGTTTGTCGTGACATCTGCACGGGAGGGGGGGAGGATGTTAGGGGGTGAGGTGGGGGGAGTGGGGGGGGGGGGGGGCACAGAATCCAGCTGTTGTTCTCGGTGGAAGCTATGGGATGCGGTCACATGGTCCCGAACCATCCCTGTCTTGTGGTCCAGTCAGTGTGCGTGTGCGTGCGTGTGCGTGTGCGTGTGTGTGTGTGTGTGTGTGCGTGCGTGTGTGTGTGTGCGTGCGTGTGTGTGTGTGTGTGTGTGTGTGTTGGCACACAGAAGCCGCATCGAGGGCCCACGCGACTGTTCGTCAGTGGAGCTTTAACAGTTATTAGACTTGTTATTATTATTCAATTATTTGTCCGTGAGCATTTGACATTTTTTAAAGTCAAAATGATTCCAGTGATTCCAGTTTCATCAAATGTGAATACTTTCTGGTGTCTTTCCTCTTCCTTTGAGTTGTAAACAAAACATTTTATGATCTGAACTTTGGCTTTTAGAAATATTGATTTTCAACTTTCTCCCTTTAAAGACCAAAAATGAATCCATTAATCGATGAAAGTAACCAACAAAGAAAAGAAATCCAATCCACAAGGTCCATCCATGTGTGTGGCTGTTCCTCTGACCTTTGACCCCGGTAGCATGTAGGAGAGGAAAAGATCCCCCGTTTCAGTTGAAACAAAATCAGCCTTTATTGTTGGAATAAGGTGGCGCGTGGAAGCATCCATGTGACGCACAGCGAGGCCACATGGATGCTCCTCTGCGTGGGATTATGAACACGATGGGATCTTTGATATTGAGAGAGAGAGAGAGAGCGAGAGAGAGAGCGAGAGAGAGAGAGAGAGAGAGAGAGAGAGAGAGAGAGGGAGCGAGAGAGAGAGAGAGCGAGCGGGCGCTCGGGTAACTTGGTATTAGTCCTAAAGCCTTAAATCTTCTTATCTACAGGAGCAGATCAGGTGAGCGGCAGATAGGGAAGCTCAAAAAGATGCGCTTCTAACCTTTGCACGCCCCTCTCTCCCTCCCTCCCTCCCTGCCTGGGTGTTTTCAGCCCATGGGGAAGCAGTCTCCCTGGGGGGGCCACCAGGGGAACGGCTGGGGCTCCGGCGGGACGTCCTGGGGCCGGGACCACCGGCGGGGCAGCGGCTCGGGGGGGCACCACGTGTCGCCCCTGAAGAAGGCCTTCTCCAGCAGCATCATCGCTCCGCCCAAGTTCCCACGCTCCGCCGGCTCGCTGGGGCCCAAGTGGGTGGAGGAGAACGCCTTTCGCACCGACGGCAACAGCAACACCTTGTTGCCCCTGCAGGTAAATGTTTGGGGGCGGCTTTGGCGGGACAAAGGGTTTGTTTGTTTGTGGGAGAAATCCGTCGTCGTGGAGGCGGAAACGAGGCAGCCACTTGAATTAGAGATGGACAAAGGGAAATGATGAGGCGGGGTGTGTGTCTGTGTGTGTCTGTGTGTGTCTGCGTGGGTCTGTGTGTGTCTGTGTGTGTCTGCGTGGGTCTGTGTGTGTCTGTGTGTGTCTGCGTGGGTCTGTGTGTGTCTGTGTGTGTCTGTGTGTGTCTGTGTGTGTCTGCGTGGGTCTGTGTGTGTCTGCGTGGGTCTGTGTGTGTCTGGGAGACTGGGGGTGGGGGGGGGGGGGGTGCGTCGCATAAATCCGACCTGTTGAAGGTGAGATCTGTTTCAGGCTCCGCCCACTTGGAAAGTGTTGAGGATAGATGAAGCGTAATTGAATGAGTACGTTACATAAATAAAGGGGAAATAGTCTCATGTTGTGTTAAATGTGTGTAATTGTTGACCAGACTAAGAAGTTCTAAAAGTTCCATATATTTTGTACATTTGATGAAAAACAACATGGACAGCGCACAATGTATACAAAAAGGATTACAGACATGACTCGTTAACAATGTGTTTGTTTGAAACGGGCCGGGGGGATTCAGACCAGAGGCCTTAATAAAATAAACTCACGGGCATTCAGAACATTCTTTCCATTTGTGCGCTGAGGAGCGTGTTTCTGGATGAAAAGAGAACAGAGCAGAGGACCTGCTTGATGAATCAGGAGTAACGTCCCCGTTAAACAATGGAGTCACCGCCGGAGCAACGGCGCTTCCTCCTGCAGGAAGCCGAGCGCTCGCGTCCATAAACAGTGTCGGGCCGGAATGTTTCAGATTCCAACACTTTTCCTCCCTTCCTTCCTTTCTGCTTAGCGTTTCTCTGGCGCGTCAGACGTCAGACCGCGGAGGTCGGCCTGCGGTGTGTTCAGGTACCCGGAGTTACACATATCTACGTATGTAGATGTGTGGTGACGGGAAAACTTGACCACACAATATTTAAAACAACAAGTAGCAGCAGTGGTATTAAGAGTGTTAAATATGACGCACATTATGTAGTTACGTTGTCCCAATTTACGATCTTTCTCCGTTTTTTTGGCTTTTCATTGTTTGTTTATTTACCTTTGTCTACCTGAGTCAACCTGGAACCAGTTTATTTTTACAACAATGCCAGAGTCCTCAAACAGAAGCAAGTTGACAAAATAAAACAACTCAAGCGTCTCGTGCGTCAAACTACAACATCACAATTTTCCCAGTGAATGAATGAAGGTTCCCGGAGTCTCATCCTGGTAAGAGGAGAGACGTCTGCTCATCCTCTCGTTCTCCACTCTCTGGGAACAAGTCCAGGGTTCCCCGAGCGACCCCCCCGCTGAAAGCTTCACTCTCGTGCTTCCCTTTTCCCAGGAGCGCAGCCGGATGTACGACAGTCTGAACATGCACTCGCTGGAGAGCTCGCTCATCGACATCATGCGGGCCGAGCAGGACCCCATGAAAGGTGAGGCAGTCCCGTCTCTCTGTTTGTGGGGGGGAGGGGGGGGGGGACGCTGAGAGAATACCACTTTCTGCCACCAGCTGCACATTTACAGTACGTGACCTTCAGCTCTGATCCCGGTGCTACTTAACCTGGGAGGGGTTGGGGGGGTTGGGGGGGGGGGGGGGGGGGGGGGGGCAGGGACGAGGAGGATGGGATGCGATCCACAAAGGTCTCTCAATGCAGCTACGCCGTCTCGCTCCATCGCGTCGCCTTATTTCAGAATAAATACAGATTATTCATTCATTATTCACGACAAACGGAAGTTCTCACACAAACAACTTGTCCCACCCGGAGAAGTGGGCGTGGCCATCGTGGCGTCACGTTTTCCCCTCTCAGATCAGACCCAGAGCAGCACCGGCGTGAAACCGAGCCACGGGGGGGGGGGCCGACCCCGCGCCCCCTCCCCCCCCCTCGGCCAAGCGCCTTGTTGTTGCCGGCTGAGCAGATGGAGAGGACATGGGCCGGTGTGCACAGAGGGGGGGGGCGGGGGGGTCCGGACTAATTTTAGATGCGATCACACTTTCACACGCTGTGTTTGACAGCCAAGAGAGGAGGGAGGGGAGGGCAGGTTTGTGGGGGGAGGAGGGTGGAGGGAGGAGGGAGGGGAGGGCAGGTTTGTGGGGGGAGGAGGGTGGAGGGAGGAGAGAGGGGAGGGCAGGTTTGTGGGGGGAGGAGGGTGGAGGGAGGGAGGGAGGGGGGGGGGGGGGGGGCAGGTTTGTGGGAGGAGGAGGGTGGAGGGAGGGGGGGGGGGCATTGTGACTGGCTGCTCCGAACTTCATAAGCTTCAAAGCTTGACAGTTAAATAGACCTACAATAAGATAAAGGGGTCAAAGGGGTTGTGTGTGTGTGTGCGTGTGCGTGTGCGTCCTCTATGTGTGTATTCACATGTCTGCCTGTTTCCTTTGCTCCCGTCAGGCCGCGTGGGATTCCCCAACGCCGGGGCGGACGGCCTCCTCATGCTCAACGGTAACTACCTGAGGGCGCGCGGGTCGCCGCTTTGTTTGTGTCCAGTTCGTTTTAAGCGCACGGCAGCTTTTCCACCTCAGCAGAAAGTGACAGTGTGCAAAGACGCGCGTGCACGTGAACGCATCGCGTGTCCCCCGCCGTTAGACGCGCACACGAGACTCGAAGCGATATCTTCACCCTCCTCTTCATCGCCCTCATCGTGCGATACCCCTCAGCTGCTCGCAGCGCTGCGTCGGTTGTGCGTCGCTGGTTGTGCGTCGGCCCGATGAGGCGTGATGAAGGACGTCCTTGAGGTCACATTTAAACGCTGAAACTTGTGCTCTGTGCTTCTCCACATGCAGCCCGGAGCTACGGGAGACGTCGAGGTAAACTACCGCATGTCGCTCCTCAAATCGTGCTTCTGTCCTGAGAGTCGGGAAACGATTGGTTGTTGGTTAAAATCCTGCCTGGTTTTGGTGTAAAAAAAATTGCATGATCTCAAGGGTTTCGGGTTTGGTCCCCTTTTATGTGCCTGTTGCTCTATGGAACCCCAAAGTCTTCAATATCACATGAATAAAGAAAGCATATTATAATATCCATATGAATACATTGTGTAAAATTGTGTAAAAGTTTTTTTGTGACATGAAATGTGACAATGATGAAGTTTTATTAAAAAAAAAAAAACTGTCTCCTGGAAAAATGCATTTTTTGTACATAAATGAGAAAGATTGTGCGTCGGAGAGGACATGGGCCGGACATGGACATGGGCCGGTGTGCACAACCTTCCAATTGTTACAATTATTTTATGAACAATTCATTAATATGACTAATTTATAACGCAGGGCTCCAGACACATAAACACACAAACACGCGGGAAGCTTTTTCTGCTTCTGACTTTTTAGTCCCGATCGTTTTGTGAATGGTTGCCGGGGGCAACCTGGCCCATAACCGCGCGTTAGAGCCGGCGGCACTTTGGGGGTCCACGCTGCTCGCCGTTGTTGTTTATTGACGCCATCGTTGTTCCCATAACAACGTCTTTTTTTCCCCTCCAACAGGTCGCTCCTCCCTCTTCCCCATTGACGACAATCTCCTCGACGACGCCCACGGCAACCAGGGCGTCCCGGGAGTCCACGGCCCCCACGGCTGTTACGCCCACCAGAACGGGGAGCGCGTGGAACGCTTCTCTCGCAAGGTGTTCGTGGGCGGCCTGCCCCCCGACATCGACGAAGGTGAGCCGCTTTCCTCTCCCCCCCGACTCGGCTCCGTCCTTCTTCGCCTCAGCTGTGTTTAAAAAATAATAATTACGCTTCCTCTCAGATGAAATCACCTCGAGCTTCCGCCGCTTCGGTCACCTGGTGGTGGACTGGCCGCACAAAGCGGAGAGCAAGTCCTACTTTCCCCCGAAAGGTAACGGACGCTATAGACACTTTTTTACCGCCTCTTGATTCACAAACACAAACACAGCCACTTTAACATTTAGCGTTTATCGCTTTTTACTTATTTATTTATTATTCAGGACAGCGTTTCTCTACTCAATAGGAAGGTGAGAGAGCTGCTCAGCCTCATAAATAACAACAGTATAAACTCTCATTAGCGTTTATACAGCGACGTGTGTATGCTAATGATTAGCGCTAGCTGTGCCTCATCAGCAAATCCCAAAATGCAAAAGCTGGAGACAAAGTGGTTCCATTACCTTTTAATGTTGAGGCTGGATGCTGCGAAGCTATGACTAATATATAAGGCATCATTTGACATTCATATTTTATTCACAAGTGTTAAATAGTGTGTGTGTGTGTGTGTGTGTGTGTGTGTGTGTGTGTGTGTGTGTGTGTGTGCGTTGCCTAGGTTACGCCTTCCTGCTGTTCCAGGAGGAGAGCTCGGTGCAGGCTCTGATCGAAGCCTGCATGGAGGAGGATGGGAAGCTGTACCTGTGCGTCTCCAGTCCCACCATCAAGGACAAACCCGTGAGTCCAGCGCCCCCCCCCCCCAACCCCCTCTCCGCCCCACCCCCCCCCCCCCCTCCCACTCCTCTCCCACATTCCCGTCTGCTCACTGAGACGACGAAGACAAAAAGACAACTTTCACTTTGACCTCAGGTGCAAATCCGCCCGTGGAACCTGAGCGACAGCGACTTCGTGATGGACGGGTCTCAGCCCCTCGACCCCCGCAAGACCATCTTCGTGGGCGGCGTCCCCCGGCCCCTCAGAGCGAGTAATTACCTTCCTTTCATTACGTTGGCTGGAGTTGGACAGAGATTGAAGTCGCCAATTTCCGAAAGAGAAAAGTATCAATATTTCAATATTTCATGTTCTCTCTGCGTGATTTTTGTCAGCCAAACTAAAAACTAATATAATGAATATGTTGAATCAGCTGGAGTGTGATGAGGTTGATCCGACTTTGCAAAATAAATCGATTACGATCATACGTTTCTGAATATAAAAAAGTCAAAACATCAAACAATCACAGAAATCCTTTATGTTCTAATTTACTCTAAAAATCCCATCGGACCACTCGAGTGTGACAGCCTCTCCCTCCCTTGACTAGTTGAGCTGGCCATGATCATGGACCGCCTCTACGGCGGCGTCTGCTACGCCGGCATCGACACCGACCCGGAGCTCAAGTACCCGAAGGGGGCGGGGCGAGTGGCCTTCTCCAATCAGCAGAGTTACATCGCCGCCATCAGCGCCCGATTCGTCCAGCTGCAGCACGGCGACATCGACAAGCGGGTACGGCCTCCTCTCCGCCGCTCTCCCGCAGGCTCCCGGACACCCCCTGGTGGCCAGGAGACAGAATGCATCTTTAGGTGTCATGACCACACCCACTGTCTCAGTCACTGTTTGTGAACACGCGTGTGTGCGTCTGTGTGTGCGATCAGGTGGAGGTGAAGCCCTACGTCCTGGACGACCAGCTGTGCGATGAGTGTCAGGGCGCTCGCTGCGGGGGCAAATTCGCCCCCTTTTTCTGCGCCAACGTCACCTGTCTGCAGTACTACTGCGAGTTCTGCTGGGCCAACATCCACTCCCGGGCCGGGCGGGAGTTCCACAAGCCGCTGGTCAAAGAGGGCGCCGACCGGCCGCGCCAGATCCACTTCCGCTGGAACTAGAGACGGCGAGCGAAAGAAGAGAGAGAGAGAGAGAGACCTCCGCCTCCCCCGCTCTCCCAAGCTATCAGTGTAATCCAGCACGTTACATTATAGAGTATAAATACTATACGTTTATATATCTATATGGATATATAGATGTGTGTGTGCATATACCTATATATATATATATAAACATATATATCTTTTTGTAGCAGCCGAACACCACAAGCCTCAGTTTTTCACCAAAACTCCCCCCACATCTCAGGCTCTGACAACTCTACGACTCTTTTGTGGTACTTTCATCTTTTCTAAGAGGAGATTTGAAGAAGAAGAGAAAAAAAGAGAGATTGATTTTTGTAGGTTTTTTAATTATTATTTTTGTATGTGAGATTTAAAGTAGATATGGGAATGTTTTTTTTTTTTTTGCACGGTGGGCAGCTCGTCTGTTCGTCTGCTGCTATAGCCGCCCCAGGTGTGTGTGCGTGACCTTGATTCTCTAACGTTAACCAAAGGTAGCAAAGAAAAAGACCGATAGAAAGCATCGCATTTACACATTTCTCTACGGAAAAACAACCGCTTTTTTTTTTTTTTTTTTACATTGCCATTCTCTTTCTTAGAGTGTTTTATTTAAAAACTAAAATATGTCTGCGCTCACACTGACCCACAGAGTGACACCCGAAGATGTCGTTGCCGCTAACCGTATTCAACAGTTATACTCCACAAGCTACTTTGGAAGCTTTGCTGCTATATATACACATATATATATGAATAGATGTGTAGGTATAATATTCAATGCCTCGTATAAACCAGAGTCGCGTCACGCGAGATGCAGCGAGCACTCGGCCGCTGTGCATGTTGTGACCACGGGCGACGCTACACAATTAGCATGTAGGGTAGAATTCACACAAACTAAAAACCACACCACTGAAATCATGACTACGGACAGGAAGTAGCACGAACATCTTTCACAGATGCCTAAGAGAGAAAAAGAAAAATCGGACAAATGAGTAGGAAAAAAAAAAGAAAAAAGAAACGTATATAAACTTGCATGCGTTGATGTTTTATCTGTCGTCTGATCGTTTACATACTTAACGATACAAAAGCGTGACGTCGGTCCTCCTGCGCCGCACGCCGTCGCTTCGCCTCGTGCAGCGGAGGGTAAAAAAAGAGAAGCAGAGTGGTGTTCAGTGGTTTGTGTCTTTGTCGTCATGTGACCGTTCTCTTAGTGTAGACTGAGGCTCTAGTTTATTGAACCTTCCAGGATCCCCGGCGGGTGAAGTCAAAGCATCTCCTCTCCTCGCTCGTCTCCTTGGCGTTGCTCTGGGGTGTTAAGAAAAATTAATAAAAACAAAAATGTAACCATGGGGACAATCGCTCCGTCCGCTCGGTACTGTGCTGGTGTGTCCTCGTGGTTCCTCTCGTGGACCGCGCTCCTCGTTATCGGTGTCCAGGCCTAACGTGTACGTTACTCTAGTACTCTGTTTGTGTACAAATACTTACCCATCACTGGCCCTTTAAGACCTTGTTTTTCTTTTCTTTTTGTATCATGCACTACTTTTCTATATTCCCACCTCCCCCCCACTTAAGTGATTTTTAAGTGTCCACTTATTTATGACCCTAAAGAGGATTTATCAAATTGTTTTATTTTTTCATGATTACTTATTTAAGATGTAGCGTGAAGCAGTGGTCTTAAGTTATCTATGTGCTGTATGAGTAGAGCAGTAAAATCCAATATTTTCTAATGTATTCGAATGTGGTCTGGATGTTGTGAGGACCGAGGGGACGGGGGGGTTAAAGAGTAACTAAACCACCAAACCATGAATCTGCACCGTCCTTATGGAGGGAGATTCCAGCTAGAGGAGCCTAAACCGTGTTCTGTACCAGGCGGTAAACACGTTTGTTTCTGCAGCAGCGTGTTTCAAGATGGAGGTCAACGGGCATTCTCTCGCTCTTCGGAGCTTTTTAGCATTTTCACGCGAGCTCCGTTTCTCAGCAGCGGAGATTTTCCGCTGGGATTATTGCTAGGATGTACGTAGCTAGTGCTAATGGTGACCCCTAGCACACTCATAGCACGTGTAGTCTCAAACGCGGAACAAACATGTAACAAACAGCCAGCATGCTAGCGATCAACGTACGCCAATTGAAAGGGGAAATGGCCATCTTGAAACCGTCATTTGACAAAATAGCAAATTTTGGATAAATGTGGTGCATTTAATTTTTATTTTTTCAAACAGGAGCATGAAATGAAGGTGGAATTAGCAAGATAGCTAGCTAGCTAGCTAGCTAACCGGCTTGATACTAAATGAGCAAAATATACCGGATTAAGCGCGTTGAGCTACCCGGATAAAGAGAGGAACGGTTTGTGCTCAAATTGTAATTCCACACCGACTGTGGACAAAATTAGCTGACGAAAGACGCGACTGCACTGTGGGATTTAGTTACTCTTTAAATAGTGCGCCCCCCTCCCCCCCTCCCCCCCAATGTGGCTTTAGTTCTCATAAACATGTTTGAATATCATCACCTGTAACACTTGACTCGTGCTGTTTTTGTGAGGTTGTATTTTCTATGTTTTAACACTGTTACTTTGTCCTGTATGCGTCTTTGTTTTTGTAAAAAAATCATATTTATTTCACTATTTTTGTAGACAAAAAAAAAATATTTGATTTTGATTGTATTTTTCTATTTAAATAGGAATTATTGTTCAATTTATTCCCCCACCTTGCTAATTATGTCCAACATTTCTGTTCAGAGACAAAGAATCATCAGCTACAACAATATTCAAAGTTTTTGATAACACAGTTGACGCTTGTTTTGATACACATTTTCATTTGAAGGAAGGAAACACAAGGAAGGTTTTATCATTTTCTGGGAAGACACTTGAGATTCTCCCCTGTTGCATCGAGGCCCCGGCTGCCTGTCCTCGCGGATGCTCTGAAACTTGAATAAATAACACAATTTGAAAGGCTGACTAACCTCGAATCTGTGTTGTGATGTGCAATACTGTTTCTAATGTTTGTATAAAAAGTAAGAACTACCGTGTAAACCTTTTTAATGCAGATTTATTTTTTTCATTGCATATTTTGCAGATTTCTGATCCACAGTGTCATTTTTTACTGTCAGAAAAAATAAAAACCCCGTTTTTTCATTGCAACTATTTTTAAATCCAGATATCTTTGTACTGATGTAAATGATTGTAGTTATTTTGGATAGTGTTTTGCTAACAAAAGGAGAGACTTTTTCATGCATATTTCTATTTTCATTTCATCTTGTTTTTTCCCATGTTTTATTTTGTTTAATAGTAGCAGAGTTCTTGGAATCATTTTTTCATATTTAAATGTCATCGGTATCATTTTGTATTTTTATGTGGAAATTCACTATATATAATATTATGATGCTAATTGCTAAGATATTATTTAGAGTTTTAATTCTTTTTAAAGCATACTATTTGTAATTTTATTGTCGAAGCTACTAATTTCTAAATCTAAAGGTTTCTGTATAGATTCACAAAAGTGGTTTATGAGGTGTTTGGATTGTAATTATTACTGAATGGTTCTTTGATATGCAAAATGAATATCATGTTTATTTTTATTTTGTTGGTTTTGTATTTAAATGGGGTGTTGATTACAATCGTTGTTTTTCCTTTCACTTCCTGAATAAAGACCCATTCTGTTTGGACACAAGATGGCTGCTGCTGCTTTTGAACTTAACGGACATTTTATGTCTCGGACATTACGAAAACCTGCCAGAATAAAATAGAATACTTTAAATTTCATATTGTCGTTGAGCTTCCTCAAACTGAAAGATCTGTTTTGATTTATTTGAGTGCTTCGTAGTTAGTGATGAAATACTTATGTTCCTTTATTCAAGACTTAATTAACATTTTTAGACACTTTTCTATTTTTACCTGATAAAATTAGACATTGAGAATCAGCATTTCCACAGAAGACAAATCCCCCCCCTTTACTTTTAAGTAACTAGAAATGATTTAACAAAACAACAGAAACGTTTTTTAAAATGTCTCTGCATTTCTTGAAGGCGATGCACTATAGAATTTTTACTTAATTATAGGTTAATTATCACAACTTCTCTTGCAAAGAAAATACCTTAAAAGGATTTTATTAAAATTCACTTTAACATTTCGTCTGGAGAAAAAAACTCCAGCTGCATAAAAAAGTCTAAACACAATTGATTTTCATTCTGTTGCTGTGTTTTTAACATTAAAAACATCCACATTTTCTCACAGCAACATTTTTAACTTTGAGATCGTTTAAAGTCTTTACCTTTACGGTGTCAATGAAGGTTTCCTCCTTTCAACGTGTGAGTCACACGTTTCCTCTCCGCAGCTCTGGCCCCGTCTAGAGGTCAATGTGAGAAAGACACAGAGGTCAACGAGGCCCGTTGACTTCTCCCATCATTAAATCTCCCTTTTTACACAACAGCCGTCTGGACTGAAGTGTCTCACGTCCAAGGAATGTTCACCGTGACGTCATGGAGCAGACTGTGTTTGCAGGGAATTATGGGAGTGGATCGGAAGAGGAGGAAAAAGGAGGAGGAAGAGGAGGAGGAGATGGGGGGGGGGTTGGATGGAGCGAGCACAGACTGACGCCAAACACCGGCAGCAGAGCTCTGCACGCGCACAGCGGGGAACCCGAGAGGGACACACGGAGATGTCGACCAGGGGACCGGAGCGCGGGGGACGCGGGACGCAGGGGACACAACGCTGAGATGAACGGACGCCGCGTTTACGGTGAGAACACGGTTTGTTCATTAAAACCAAATGATGGAACACAGACTCACATTGAAGACTTGTGCGCGTCACTCCGTTTACTGGAACGAGGATCTCCCTGAAAGCAACTTTTAACACACCAGCTGCCGCCGAGGACTCGGCGTTGAACCTTGTGCCTGATTTCAATAACAAACCCCCGGAGGCCACGAGGGAGGACGTCGCTTAAAGTGGACACAGAAATCTTCAGTGAGGCAAAAAGGAGCATTTATTGGGCCGAAGGGTTGATGTCAACATGACACCACTTTGTCACAGAGGAGCATTAATTGGACATTAGGACAAAAGAGTCTTCGCTTTGAGAGCGAGTTCTCTGCAGAGCGTTTGGCGGGGGCGGTTTCTCTCTGCGATGACCTCATGCTGGCTCCGAGGCCCGGGGGGCAAAGCCCTCACGATCCAACCCCGATCCGAAGCTCGTCCGGTCGTGCTGCGCTCTGATGTCGTAACTCTGGAATGTTTTGGCTTTAAAAAAAAGACTTGGAACGGAGACGAAGGGTTTTGGTTCAAGGTCAAGCGGAATTCTGCGGCGCATGAGAACATGGACCCGTGAGACGCAGCCACATCTGGCCTCCTGCTGTTTTCCATCACGGATCAGACCTACCGATGTGGTTCTGCTCCGTCTGCGTCCATGACGACGCCGCTGGAAGAGTTCCACGGCATGACGCTGGTAACGGCTCTGGTCGGACCCTCGTGGAGGCAGAACATTTAACCCAAAAAACAGCTGCACAGCTCAAACTCTGACGTGCTCGTTCGTTTGTTCGGCAGCGAATCGTTCTTTCAGAGGCCGAAGAAAGGCCTAAAATAAGATGCGTGTCTTTACAGATGTGAGGCTGCGCGCGCTGATGGCGGCGGTCTGTCTCTGCCACTGCGCCTTCGGACAGCTGATCCACGCCAAAGCGAGAGAAGCGCCGCCGCGTCTCATCTGCAGCGTCCCCGGGGCGCCGGGCCCCTCCGGACGTCCCGGGCCCGCCGGGCCCCCGGGAGCAGGCGGTAATGTGGGCATCCCGGGCAGAGACGGCAGAGACGGCAGGAAGGGCGAAAGGGGCGACAAAGGAGACGCAGGTATTTCATTCCAGAACCTGAACCGATCTGGAAGTGACGCCTCGCCGTCGCCGTTGAGACCGCGGTTATGAAAAGAGCCGCTTTCATTGTGCAGAAAATATGATCAAAACCGTATTTATGCTCTTCGGCTGCAGGGTTGAAGGGCAGAGTCGGCCCGACGGGAAGGATCGGAGGCCGGGGCGACCGCGGGCCCGCCGGGAAGCGAGGCCCCGCGGGAGAGGGCGGAGTCGCGGGCCCTCCGGGACCTCCGGGCCGCGCCGGGGATCAAGGGGAACGGGGCCAAGGAGGGCCGCCCGGCACCGCTGGGACCTGCAAGTGCGGTAGCCTGCTGCCCAGGTCGGCCTTCTCCGTGGGCATCACCAGCAGCTACCCCGCGGAGAAGACCCCCATCAAGTTCAACAAGGTCCTCTTCAACGAGGGCGGACACTACGACCCGCAGACGGGCAAGTTCATCTGCGCCTACCCGGGGATTTATTACTTCTCCTACGACATCACGCTGGCCAACAAGCACCTGGCCATCGCCCTGGTGCACAACGGGCAGTACCGCATCAAAACCTTCGACGCCAACACGGGGAACCACGACGTGGCGTCCGGCGCCTACCATGATGTCCCTGAACCCGGAGGACGAGGTGTGGCTGGAGATCTTCTTCCACGACCAGAACGGACTGTTCACGGACCCGGGGTGGGCCGACAGCTTGTTCTCGGGCTTCCTGCTCTACGCGGACAAAGACTACTTCGACACACTGGCAGAGGACTACTCATGAAGGCGATATCCACTCTGGGATTTTATTACACATGTAGTCAAACTATATTTTCTGTGCAGACACGTCTACTGCTAGGTGGGTTATTCATATAAAAAAATAGCTGCTGTTCTGATATATCATTTGATTAAGCTACTAGATTTGCTGGTCAACTATAACTTGAATACACTTGTTGATTGACCTTTACGCAATGGCTAAACATACCTCAAATAACAATGTAAAACATCACATTTTTACAGAAAATAGTCCAAGTCCCTATATATGCTCAAACAGCTGTTCATTCAGTTATGTGTAATTCTCAGAATGTCCACTGGGGGCACATATACCTCATTTGATTCCACTGGTGTCCACCAGGGGGGTCTTGTTGTTGTGTTCTGAGTGTCTAACCTGTTCTAGGGTGTCAGGCCTTAGTTTGACCTCTGATGAACTCAACAAGTGTTCAAAGTAGGCTCCTCTCAGTGAACAATGAAGCTGATTAGTTTATTTACAAAAAAAAACAAATCCATTGATTGATTAAAAGTATTTACAAAGTCAAAACCAGGAACCCACTGCTCATTAAAAGTGGTATAAGTAATCAATACATACCCAACAATCAATCAATGAATGAATGAATGAAACAAAGAACATGTTATTTGGGGATAAAACAGGAAGTCCCAGACTCTCTGTAGCAGAAGAAGTTTCCCTCTTTGTCTTCATCCGGAGGCCTCAACGAACGCACACGGCGAACATCTTCAAGATCGCGTCCCTGTAGAGTAAAAACACGCAAATCAGAGCTCGACCCGAACGTCCGCGCGAACCAACGTCGGTTTAACAACGAACCTCACAAACGGGATGTACGACAGCCCGTACCTGCAAGCAGATTAAAAGAAACATTTAAAGTCACAAATCAACAATCATCCGAGACTGAAATCTACGAGGAGGAAGACGGGCAAAGACTCGCCAGGCGAACGACAGGACTTGCAAGATGACGAACAGCAGAGCGAGTCCGAAGTTCTTCCACTGCGAGACAGACGTTACAGAATCAGAAGAGAAACCGGGCGCTGCGTCGACCGGACGCCATCGCGACTCACTCACCCAGAAGACGGCGCAGAGCGTCAACACCAGGCAGGTCTGCAGCCACCAGCGGGACAGACAGACAGACATTGATTGAGCTTCAGGAGGTAAAAGTCGTGTGGCAGTCGTGTAGTGTTGCACGTACCAGCATGAGCGTGGTGGCCAGGGCCCTCGTTTTGTCACACATCCTCTTCAGCTGCTTCATGGGGCCCATCAGAAACATGGTGCTGTTACACACAAGAAACGGCTACTGAAACACGGATTATAATCCATCAACGAGGGGAACCGCCTTTGCTCTCTGCCGCACTGACCTGAAAATAGCGCACAGGTTCCCAAAAGTGTAAAAAACAATGAAGAGAGTGATTCCGATCCTGGGGAGGAAGAGCAGACACACTCCCTGCAGAGACACCAGTGCATCATCATCATCATCATCATCGTCATCGGAGAGTTGTTCCTGCTCGCAGCTGCTGGGTGAGTCGCGTCTCCAGCATTCCTCAGAGCCAGAGGAACCGGTGGGGCCACAATCACGCGTCCTCACGTTCTCACCCAGACGCTGCTTCTAAAAAAAATAAATAAAAAGAAGTGTCGACTCACCAGCACCGCGCACGCGCCCCCCACCACGAAACAGGCGACGAAGCCCTTCACGCGCGTCCCCCAGCCCAGCGTGGAGGCCTCGTTGACGGTCTGCGGCGGTAAAGGTTCGGGTTGCATCGTTAGTTCGTCGGCTCGGCTCGGGACGCGCGCGCCGCAGGAGGAGGAGGGTGACTTTTACCTGCAGGACGGTTTTGTCGGGTTTGTTGTCTTTGCGCGCCGCCTCCTCGCCGCTCAACACCGCCTTGAGCTTGTCCATGGTCCGGAGGTCCTTCACAGCTCCTGCGGACTGCGGGAGGAGAGGAGAGGAGGAGGTGCGGCGGCGGGAGAGAAGTTGCCGGTTCTGATTTCTGAGCGTCACGTGGCTGTCAGGTATCTTACCTGCTGGCCCGGTTGGTGACTTCAGGTGAGACGCACCTGAGAAGCGGAACAGACGTCATCGACGAGAGTGAATGTAAACCAATCACATTCATTGAGATTCGTCCTGCGCTACTACCATTTATTTCAATAAAAATAAATTGTGTTTTGTTATTAAATGTTTGTTTAATCTGTATTTTTTTCTTAAAGGAAATGTATTTGGATTTAAATAAAACAACTACGTCAAAGGATAAAGAGAGGCTTTGAAACAGGCATCAGAAAAAAAGAGTTTTCTTTTGGGGAAAGATAGACATTTTTTAGAATAAATGTTGGGAACATTTGGAACTTTTCAGATTAAACGACTAGTACATGTTAATCTGCGGATTGATCGGAATTACCTAAATATATGGCTGCAGCACTAATACAGGTTGAAGAACATCAAACTTGTCAGACAAAATCACATTTCTGAGAGCCGAGGGAGTAGTCTTCTTCAGCACAGACGATCTTTGTTGACAGAAATCAGTCGGAATGAATTTATCAGTGATCAATACTCCTGCTGGAATGATGCTGTACTGATGATGAGTGTTGCTGTGAGAGACAGACCGGGTTTTTACGTTTTTATTGGTTAAATAACATAGTTACACATTTCTGGGAGTTGTCCTGCAATAAAAAAAAACCACACACAAAAAACATAAAGCCACGCGGAAAAAATACAGCAAAAAATGAATGAAGAAAACTCAGTTTCAACAATGGTATCATAATCTGTAACAATTTGACGAATCATTTCAATCATTTTGATTACATTTTTTTGTGCATTTAAAATGTATCACATTTTGACAATATTGAAATTAAAAATAATTTTAATTCACCCCAAATAACTTGTTTTGAGTGTTGGTTCTGGCGCCCCCTGTGGACGGAAGTGGCAGTGTTCCTGAGCGCCAGACTCCCTTTGGAAAACCCGTGCGGTCTCCCAGAGAGGAGGCGATCCGTGAAGAGCCGACTCGTGACTTCATTCATAGTGACGAGTGCATGAAAGGTAACGGACCACAGGCGAACAGGCGATCGCGGTGAATGGGCGTGGCCAGGGTGCGCCGGGAACCGGAGGGTTGGCGGTTCGAAGCCTGGCTGCTCCATGTCCCGTGTCCAAGTGTCCCTGAGCAAGACACCCAACCTCTGCCCGCTCCCCGGCCGCCCTCCCACTGCTCCCACTGCTGCCCCTTTCCCACCAAGGCAGAGCTGCTGGTATAAAGACGAGCCGCGCGAACACGTTGGATCCGCCGTGTTTGGATGCCGATGTAGGTCCGCAAAGCAACGTCCGCCATTGTTGATGATGTGTTTGTGTTTGACGCCGTTGCTGGGAAAGATGAGACGTAACAGCCGGAAAGAAAACTGTACGGTCTCTGAAAAAGATTGCACTTTCAGCATGACAACACAACTGCTAACGTTGCGCGAGTGTATGCGGAGGTTAGCGAGTGTATGAAATAAAAACTCCCCCCGCGTAACAGTGACGTAGGACCTGGCTCCTCAGCCTGCGGAAAAGCAACCGCTTCTTTGGAGGCTCCTCGGTTGAAACAACTCCGAACCGGCACCTGGTTCTTGTTGGTGGAAAAGGGGTACGTGTGGGAGGGTTAAATGCGTGAGCTAATGTGACGTAGCATCGATTGAAGGCTGAGCGGCTTTACGTCAGATGAATTAAGGCAGAGGTAGAGATATTCTATAGATATGTGTATGTATGTATAACGAAGCAAAGCATCCTGAAAACATTCCCTCATCCCTTTTGTGTCTTCACTGCTCGGCTTCTAGTCGCACAGCGGCGAACGTCCCTGATTCAACGTGTCGCGACGCGCTCCCCCTTCATAGGGTCTCATCCTCGGACTCGGGATCCCGGTCCCGCGGCTTCAGGAGACCCATTTCCATCGGGGGAGTCCTCCTCAGCCGGGAGCGAACGACGCTGCAAGAAGAAGAAACCAAATAATGTCACGGTGGTTTAAAGTGTCGACGGTCTGCTCATAAGCGTCGGGTTGGATGCCGATTGGTTCCTACCAGCTGACGGTGCAGTAGAGCGCGCTCACGGCGAGCACGGCGAAGGCCAGGTGCCAGGAGAAGCACATGGTGATGAACATCAGGTTGCTGTGGTCGTTGAGGTCCCACTCGGAGCCCCGGGGGGGGTACAGCACGAAGCCGATCTGCAGCCCAAAAAGGGAGCCGGACGTTAGCGCCGCTCGGTAACACACACACACGTCGCGTGCGCCGCCGCCGCCGCCGCCGCGCTTACCTGCCAGAACCAGCTGCCCTGCAGGAGGGTGAGGGTGCAGCGCAGCAGCTCCAGGACCACGTTGCCCCGGTGGAAGACCTCCAGGAACGCCACCAGCGCCTCGCCGAAGATGGCGAAGAGGAGGAGCTGGTGCACGTGCACGTCCAGCGGGCTGCGGCCGTGCAGGTGGTAGAAGAAAATGAATCCTGCAGGAGCGCGTTTGTTTACACGAGTTGGAACCGGTCGCTCACGTGCACAACTTCAGGGGAACCAGCCGCTTCCTCACCCTCGTTGAAGAAAGCGACGGCCAGCATCAGGCGGTCCAGCGCCAGCGGCGCGGCGTCCGTGGTGTGGATGACCAGCGAGGCGGCCGCCGCCAGGCCGAAGAACAGGTACATGGTGGCGTGCTGCCAGTTCATCAGCTGCTCCCAGTGCTTCCCCGCCGCGTCGTAGAGGCGGAGCTTCGGCCCGTCCGCCGCAAACTGCTCCGCCAGAATCCCTGAAGATTTGAAGCTGGTGAATATCAACATGGACGCCGCCCCAGCTGGTTGTTACGCTTAAATATGCAAATTAGGCATTATGCAATTAGGAATTTAGAATAAATCTACAGACTGAAAGAGACAAAGCAGTGAAATAAATGTTACTTGTTACTTGTGATTTTGTGTGATTTTGTGTGTCTGCGTGCGACCTAAGGAGCGACCGACGCACCGACCAACGAGAAGAAGAGAACCGCGGAGCTCTCGATGACCTCCAGGCGGCGCTGTGAGCTCCTGCTGGCCAGGCGCGTGGAGCCCGCGCCCTTGTTCCTGCGGGAGGCGCGCCACAGCGAGAACTTGGCCGTCCACCAGAGGCCCGCCGCCAGGAAGAAGCTCCCGGGCAGCGCGTGGCCCTTGAAGCTTCCCATGACCCCCCACCTGAGAAACACACAGAAACACACAGAGCACTTTATTCTCCTCGGTGGACATCTGGAGGAACTTCTTTTATTATAAACGCCGGTTCGTTAGTTAGAGATTTAAAAATAAACAAGATCATTTCAGAGAACTCGCACGGACGCAGGCGGTATTTTTAGACCCACTGGAAGGAAAAGTAGAGGCAATTTAGTCAAAGAGCATAATCAGGTACAATTAGTGTGTGTGTGTGTGTGTGTGTGTGTGTGTCTGTTCACCTTTAATGTATTCATGTTTGTGTTAAAAGACGCCCATTGAGAATTCAACGCTCTGAATAAGGATCATCAAACTGACGTGGAGCTAGAAACATGAAACCATGAAGAAAAATCGAAAAACAACCACCTAGTTGTTGTGATTTAATGCGAATCATCCGGCTTACGTTTGAAGACATTAAACGGAAATTTAAAAAAGCTGTGACATGAATAAAGGGCCCCTGAAACAAATAAAAGTAACCGTTATTTACTATGTGATCTTATATATTTACAGACAGTAACAATGATTCACCAGCCTGGTTGATGCTCGTGGCTGCTGCAGAACAGACTGTCCTCACATGCCGTTTATTCTCTCAGCACTAAAAGAACCAAATAAAGAGCAACAAATCAAGTAGTTTGACTTCAGTCCACCAGAGCGTCAACTGTGACAAACGATAAGATGGCGAAATACGAAGGGGAACCTCTCCAGACAGAGGAAAACACTTCAGGCGCTCGCCATGGCGATTACCCCCCCCCACCCCCACCCGCCGCCGCCGCCGAGGTGGCGTTTCCTCCTAATTAATCACAACAAAGCACTTGTTGTTGAAATGTGCTTCACAAATAAATCTGCATCACCCTGAGCAGCCTCCTGATTCACTCCTCACGTGAACACATGAATCAACACTTCAGTTCATCCCCAACATTCAACATGAACACATGAATCAACACTTCATCTTTCAGTTCATCACCAACATGAACACATGAACACATGAATCAACACTTCATCTTTCAGTTCATCACCAACATTCAACATGAACACATGAATCAACACTTCATCTTTCAGTTCATCACCAACATGAACACATGAATCAACACTTCATCTTTCAGTTCATCACTAACATGAACACATAAACACATGAAGGAACACTTCATCCTTCAGTTCATCACTAACATGAACACGTGAACACATGAATGAACACGTCATCCTTCAGTTCATCACCAACATGAACACATGAATGAACACGCCATCCTTAAGTTCATCACCAACATCCATCTTTAACGCGTCTGCAGGAGGGGATTAATACGTAGTACATAAAGCTGTCAGACAAATACAAAGTACAACATGTACCTCTGAGATAAAGTTTACCTGTATGTATATTCACCTGTTAATATTTCTTTTCACAATAAACACCTGAAATGCTGAAGGCGCTTTTTTCGTTTCTTCTCAATGGAAATAATTTTCAAAAAGCTCAATTTCTACTCCAACATGAACACTTCTTATGGTCTTTTTGTACAACCTTTATATGTAAAGTGGCATTAAGTGTTTCACATATTCATGTAATAAGATGTAACTACTGAGCGCAACGCAGCAGAACTCCTAGTAGAAAGAAAGAAAACGGGAGTCTTACCGAAGTGTGTTTGTCTCTGGAGAAAACTGTAGTATAAGTAGAAGTTCTTGTAGTATTTTAATAGTAGTATATCGGATAAATCGCAGCTTCCTCGCGAATCATTTCTGAGCAGAACAGACGTCCTTGGATCCAGAAGAAGTAAAAAACAGCTTCAGTCCTTCGCTTTCAGACCTCCAGACATTTCTTTTTTTTCTTCTGTACAACGTTTTCCGACGGCAAACAGGAAGCCTCCCGTTGGTCTACGGAGGCAACGACGTCACTGGTCCGAGCTGTGATTGGCTGCAAAGCCACGTCACTCACAGCTGTCCACGTGTGCACTTTCACTCCGCCCGCTCGCCCCCCCTAAACTCCCCATCAAGGAAACCGCTACTTTCCATCTCACCGGGACCTTCGTCACGTACGCCGTCTTCATCTTCATCGCCCTCCGCGTGACGTGGGCATGAGAGGAGGCACGTGACCTCGGGTAAACCAGATTTGTATTCTAAATTAAGGAATTCGTATGTGTCGTGTTATATATTACATATTTATTCATGCGATAAATAAATACATGAGTTTCTATTACATTGATTTACTTTATTATTATTTCGTTATGTTTTTATTTGTTGGACCTTATTACATTATTTACTGAATAAACATGAAGGAGACTTGAAACTAGAGATAAACGTTCGAAATGAACAGCAGAGACATTATCGAGGTCTTATTATTATTTACTCTTTACGTAAGGAGCTCTCTGGGTCCGCCATCGCGTCGCTGCTGAGCTCTGTCATGGTGCTGCCTTTGTTATTACGGGATTTGAATCCCTTTGATTATGTGTCATTATTGTGCAGCGTGAAGGGGAGCCAAGCACAAAGGCATAATGGAACATGAAACGAGTGGAGCCACACATCAGTGTGTGTGTCGACCATAAAAAGAGAGGAAACATAATTAAACTCATTTTTAAACAAGTTTATTGGTGATGCAGATAAACCCAAAGGATTCGATGAACCAGGGTTTGTTGGTTAATCACATGATGCAGGGAATAAAGATGCACTTCCTTCTCATTTGTTAGTACACTTCCACATAGAGGCTGAAACTATAAAAGATGAGAACTCAAATTTCCCATTCAAAACACAATATAAAGTAATGGGATGGAGCATAAGGACATGCGTGATAAGTTAACACAGCTTGGAGGGAGGGGAAATTTGAATGAGTTTGAATTGTTCAAACATTAGTTTGAATATGCAAAAACGTTCTTTCTCTGCAGGAAAAGAGTCTGCAGCAACGAGACGAAGGTTTGTTCCTATTTTAAAGTTTAGTTTCCAAAAGGTTTAAGGAGCCTGAGCAGAAGGTAAGAGGTGGTGTTCAGGTCTGAGAGGGGACACGAAGGGGTGGGGGGGGGGGGGGGTCAATGGAAATAAAGCGGCATGCATTGAATGTATGTGAATGTCAGTAATAAGTAGATACAGGCCTTCTTTAATTTCTCATTTACCTTTTTATTCAAGTGTAAAACAATGAATAAAAATGAATGCATACACCTGTGTTTTATATATATAGTAATATGCAATTCATCTTCCCTCTTCATTAAAGTATAACTTTACTCATTTGTACATTCACTGAACTAATGAAGGATTGTAGTTATAAAATATAATTAATTCATTAATTTTTAATACCTTTGTTACAACACGAAATACAAAACATTGAAGTTACGTCTGAACAAATAAACAAATGAATCCGATCTACACGCATGGGTCTAATTACACAACAACCTGTTGTGCTTTCATTAATAATGAAATATATACCCTTATTTATAAAAGAGGCACATATACTATATGCAGCTCATTCTTCAGCTAACAAGCATCCAGTTGTTTTATCATATATTCACGTTTTGAGGCCCCACACGAGGGTCACACCTGAACATCACAACGAGAAGTGGACCGGATCAGCGCAGGAGGGAACCCGGAAGTGGTCGCTGCGAGTCCTGCCGGTGACGTCAGCGGGGTCTGCGCAGGGAGAGCTGACGTCGCGCCGCGTGCTCCTCCTTCTCCACGGAGATGCGCCCGTCCGCGGAGCTCCTCCTCTCCTCCGAGAGCCTCAACGCGTGACGCGCCGCCGCCTCGCCGTGGGGAGCCCGACCCCCCCGCTGCGACCCCCGGGACACGTGATCAGTAAGAGTGGCGCCCCCAGATCAGGTGCAGGCGGATTGATGTCATAGGATCCACAGCATGCACAGGAGGGGGGCAAAGTGCAGACATGCAAATTTTGATTTTTATTGTGTGTATCTTTCTAGCTGTCTTCCATGTCCGTGTCTCATTTTGAGAGACGAGCTACAGTCGGAGGCCGCAGAGTGGCCATGCAGCGGGGACGTGACCTCATGCGGGGACCGGAGAGGCGGAGTCTCACCTCTCGGTGGAAGCGGTGTGAACAGTGCGCCTCTCGAACAGCCCCGCCGCTCCGCTTCACGTCCTCGTGACAGATCAGGCACAACTTGTCTTCGTCGGCCTGTCGGGAAAGAGAAGCAGGGACGTGAGACAGGTGAGACAGGTGAGGCAGGTGAGACGGGTACCCAACCACTCACCACAGACGCGGTGCGGTTGTCGCGGAGGAGGAGCCTCCTCTCGAAGGACTCGGCGAGCTCGGGGATGGTGCTGATCCGCTTCTCCGGAACGGACGGCTTGGAGCGGCTGCTGTCCACCGAGTCGGATCGGTGAGCTCTCGGGTGGTTCCTCCCGTCCGTCCTCTCGTCTCTGGGCTTCACGTGGCTCGGGCCGGGGGACATCGCCGCCGCGTGGAGATGGTTCAGCTTCATGGCGTTCAACTGAGACTGTGGACGCAAACATTGTCCTCGGGGATCAGTCTCTTCTCAGAGGGACAGACGCTGTCACGTTTACAAAGGGTGGACAGGTGAAGAGCTGGTGAAGGCATCAAAGCAGACGGACATAAAGACACACAGAGACGTGAAGACAGACAGGTAGATACAGCTACAGACATAAGAGACACAGGCTGACATGAAGACAGACAAGTAGACAGAGAGACAGAAATAAAAGAGACATAATGGTGTACAGGCAGTGAGACGGATGGACAGAGAGACAGGCAGTGGGGCAGACAGCTGCGCGTCTCTGTGACTGAGGTGAATCACTTGTGATGACATCACTGATTTCGGGTGGGCGGAGCTAATGGAGGTGAAGAGTTCACGTCTCATGTTTACGTCTGCAGTGCTGCGTTGAGCCACACGGGGGCGTCCGGGCCTCGTAGCTCTGATAACTATATAATATTCTAATATCTTCACATGAAGATGATGAACATTCTGTCTGTCTGATGGAAGGAAATAAACCGAAACAGATAATCTGTAAACCTAAGAGTTTATTTGCTCTCATTTATAAGAACAATGTTCCTTTTCTTACTACACGGCCCCTTTGGTCCCTGAAGGTGGAAGTGTCCATGTTCTTATGGATCGGGACACACGCAGTTACATGACCTATCGACCTCTGCTGGTGGAATCAAGCCTCGAAAACAAAACATGAGCTGGTTCTTCTTTTGCTTTCCTAAAGTCCTCGTGTTCGCCATGGACGTCCTCCCGAGGAACAGGACACACGCTTCTTGTTTTCTTTTATTTTGTGTAACGTTGTTGCTACTTAACCTTGTTTTATGTCTCGTTGTGCGTCTTTATGGTCATATTGACTGTTTTGTGTCTTTCTGAGTGACTGCTGCTGATGAATGCAGGGGAGGGTCCCTCCAATGCGGCCGGCCTTGACCTCTGACCTTTTTTACGTCGACCCCTTTCAAGAATAAAGGAGCATGTTTGCTCGGAGACAAACGCTCATCAAAGTTAGACATTAGAGACAAAACGTAACGGCTCGTCACCGTGAGGTCACTTCAGTCAGCGTGCGTGTGCACGTCTGGGTCTCTAAGCGCCAAGCGTGCGTGACGGAAGGCCAGGGCGCCGTACCGGGGGCCACTCACGCGTTAACATGCTGTCCTAAATACGAGCGCGCTCCCCTGCTTCTTCCACCTGGCTGCACTAAAGCGCCGCACACAGACCTCTGCCCTACGCAGGCATGCCGAGCCTCCTGCGGCGGCTCTCTCACCACGGTGGGGAGCGACGCCCTCCGATCTCCTGCTGCGGCCGCGGGTCTCCTGAGGCTGCGCTTCCTGTCCCCGGGGCGCCGGCCCTCGGCCCCGTGGCCCCAGTAGCTGCTCATCCACTTGGTGAAGTTCCCGTCGTCGTCGTCGTTGTCCGTGAGGAAGGTCGGCAGGAGCCTGAGGGCCATGTTGGCCCGGGGAGCCTTCCTCCTCCTCCTCCTCCTCCTACTCCTTCGGCGATGTGCGGACGGATGCTGAGCTCACCGGGAAGCCTCTGGATCACACACTCTGGACCCCCCCCTCCCCTCCACCCGCCTCCCGCCTCCCCACCACAAGGCCGAGGCAGCGGTCAGACGCCTTCGCAGCCTGCGGCCGCTCACTGGACTTCTGTTTTTCTGAGACGGTGCCAAAATAAAGCGCAGAGCTTTTCCCAGAAGCCGTGTGATGTGCTTAACATGGCGGGAGGGTAAAGATGGAGGCTGACGGGGACGAGCGGGGGCGGAGGCGGGGCTTGTTGCTCGGCAGCTGGGTGGGCGATGTGGACACGGCTTTGAATCTTTCCACTACAGTCGCGGGCCTCGGGGGACGCAACCGAAACTCCAATTTCCCCGTACTTTCCGCTCGCTGAGTACATCAAATCTGTCGATAGTTATGGAGTTTGCAGCGCCGGAGGCCGTTTGCACAGCGGGGGGGGGCGAGCACAGCTTTTCATATTACACACTGTACTGGATCAGGTTTACTCGTCTAAAAATCCTCCAGTTCAACAGCGAGGTGAAAGAAATTCACACGAATGGGATTTATTGTAAAGTAGGTTTTCACATACAAGGAATTTGTTTTGGTGTATTGAAACATTGTATCAACGTCAATAAAATATGGCAGCATGTGTTGCAATAATCCAGAAATACAAATAGAAGTGATTTAAAGAGAGATGAAACGTAATTTACACCTGAACTCAAACAAAACAAGCTGAAGATGATCTGAGCAAACAATATTTCAAATGAACAATTCAGTAGATTATGGACCCAGAGATATTAGATGAATTGACCTAAACTTATACATTTGACTCGGTTCATTATATTTTGGAATGATGTCACAGTGGGAAAGGAAATATTATTTATATTCATACACATTATCATTAGGTAAAATGATAATGTCCCCTGTATAGCCAGAAAAACACAAAGAGCAAATTTGTTTCCCGGTTTAATATTTTTATTTAAAACATTTGAATTGTGTATAAGTGTATAGAGGATTAGACTCCTGATTGAAGCCCCTCAGCCCAAATGAATCACGTTTAATCCAACCTTCTCTTATATATGTATAACAGAGGCTTTTCGGAAGCCAGACCGACTGGCCATGATTGGTCTCCGTGGTAACACAACAAACATCTGAGCCGGGCGACGCTAACGGAAGTAGACACACGTTGAGACCTGCTCATGGTCACATCTCCGTGGACCTGGTGTAAACAGGCAATAAAGAGATATGAGTATGACTGAAAAGCGTTATGCTGCAGCACGGTGCATTACCACAGGTGGAGGAAGTATTCAGATGTGGTACTAATACATAAGCAAATTCCACACTTAAGAATTATTTTGGTGTCTTTAATGTTGCAGCTTATAGTACAGTAATGGAACATTTTCATTTTAATGAGAAAATCATATCTTTTCCATTTGTTCATTTTAAATGAATGAATGAATACTAATATTTATCATGTAATCCAGAAAAAGTTGAATATTCCTCCGTTAAATGCAGTAGAAAAAGAGCCTTTTGCAGTAAATATTTCCTCCACATTTGAATTCCCTCGGACCAGCTGAACGCGTTTGACTTTGAAAGCATCGTTGCTGGTGTGTTCGAGGACAAGTGGCCCCTGGCAGTAATTGATCACTCGGTGAGCGCCGTGAACTGGGACATGAAGCAGGCTAAACTTGGCAAAGACACAAACACACAATGAAACAGTCACACTTCACCATTCACATGAACAAAATCCACGCCAATCGGGGTCCAAAGCACAGAGTGTCAAAAAAAAAAAGCTGTTTCAAAATATGTATGGAAAATATGTAATGTCGAAAAATCAAGTCAAAGAATGTTAGCTTGAAAAATGTTATGTCAAAACATGTTATGGAAAAAAGTTATAAATCGTAGTAAACTATGTATTTTTTAAATAGTCCAAATATTTAAGGTCGAGAAATGTCATGAAAAAAACTAGAGCACATTTTTTAATGTCAAAATACCAAAAAGGTAAAAAGAAAATGCCATCAAAAAAAGGTAAAAAATATTAGGTCAAAAATGTTTTGAAAAAAGGTAAAATATATGGGTCAAAAAAAATTTGAGTCAAAACTATTTTGAAAAAAATATGTAAGGTCAAAAAAAATATGGAAAAAGTAAAAGAATATTAGATCAAACATATTTTGAAAAAGGTCATTGTAATGTGTAATGTCAAAAAATCAAAATATGTGTTGATAAAATATGCACGTTGAAAAATGTTTTGAAAAAATGTTATTCAATAATAATTTCTTTAATTGGAAACATTGTTTTTTCGAGTAACTCGTCAGTCCTGTTAAACCTCCCTTGTACGGTAGATGGCGCTGCGCCCCTTAAAGTCAATGTTGCAACCCAACAAAAACCGCAAAGAAGATACAATATTTGGACTGCAAACTGCTCCTATCGTACTACAAGTACACACAGCCCCGCGGATCGTCCCCCCGGTATCCCATGATGCCCTCGGTGAGTCCGTGACCTCAGAAACACAGGAAGAAGAACACGCCGCGGCGCCCGCTCACGCTGTCCCGTTGCTGGTAACTGGCTGGCTAACTATCGCTCGGTCGTAGATAATGGCTGCTTCTAAGCCAGTCGAGCCGCAGTCCGGCACCGGACTCCCCCGCTGGCAGCTGGCCCTGTTGGTCGGGACCCCGATAGTCCTCGGAGTCGGGGCGGTGTACCTCTGGAACCGCAGCCGGAGGAAGGACGGCAAGCGGAACGGGGAGCGCAAGACGCCAGAAGGCAGCGCCAGCCCGGTGCAGGGCCGAGACGGCGCGCCTCCCGCTAGCCGAGAGCAGGAGAACATGGTAACGTTACCGAGGGGGTGGGGCTGGCTGCGTCCTCCTCTCGTTAATGCCATGGTCACACAAGTGTCCTTTTCCGCCTCGGTGCCCCGCAGGCACGTCACTGAATTAACGGGTCTTTTCCGTTAAAGTGCCGTCAAGGACACCGGCTGTCAGTGACGGCTACGCTGCGCAGCGAGGCGCCGGATTAGCCAGCGTTAGCTGCCAGCCTAGCTAGCTGAAGTTGGCTAACCTAGCTTTTCCGCTAGCTCGCTAAGTGTTTATAGCAAAGGCACGTTTGACACAACGTTACACGTCTTCTGCAAAACTACTTCATGTTACACATATATATGTGTGTGTATGTTATTAAAATCGTCAAATTCACTAAATTGTAATTATAAAATTCTATATCAACCATGATAACCTTCATGTACATTCATGCATACTGTGCATCTAATTATTATTCGTTCATGTACGTGCGCTAGTTGAGCTTTTTCAACTAGCACAACGGTCCGCGTGCACGTAGACGTGTTAATTAAAGATAAATGTGTTGCTCATTGTTGATAATTGTAATCGGTCTGTAGGTCTGGCGTGTTCTGAATCACTTAGAACTTATAAATATATGACCCTGACAAACCGTATTCTCACAAGAGCTGCCCAGTCTCTCCTGATTAGTCCACTTCAAAAACTTCATTCAATCAGTTGCGCTTTTTTTCATGTTCACTGATTTATTTATAAGAAATGTATCCAGATATCGATACTATCGATAATAACATCCTTTATCTATACAGCACCTTTTAAGTCTTGACTTTACAAAGAAAGAGAAACTCTGGTCAAATTGAACCCTGATAAAATCATACAACAGATTACGCGATAACTAATAGATCAATTCATTATTCACAGTTCATTTCTGTCATTTTGGGCAGAACTTAACTCTGAACATCTTTTGTATGATGAAAGCCCTAATTGCTGTTATGAGGTCATAAGTGTGAGAAGCAGCTTGAAGCTGTGAGGTCTTTTTAAATCCCTGATGTTTGGACTCGTTCTCATCCAGAGCCCGTTGGATCGAGCCCAAGCAGCCAAGAACAAGGGAAACAAGTACTTCAAGGCCGGCAAGTACGAGAACGCCATCCAGTGCTACACCGAGGCCATCGGCCTCTGCCCCACCGAGAAGAAGACCGACCTGTCCACCTTTTACCAGAACAGAGCGGCAGCCTACGAGCAGCAGGTGGGTCCCGCCTTCCCTTCGGACGGTTGTTGATGGATGAAACACATTGAAACAAATGTGGAGGACGTTGTGTCCGTCCTTTGGTGTAATGAGACGCTGTTGTATCGAGTGTTATTGATGCTGCCGTTTTAGGGACTTTGTCCCCATCTAATCGTCTCCCAGAGATATTTACTTCCACGCTGTCTTCTCACACCTCAAAGCTCCTCTTTTGATCAATGAGTTGCAGATTCTTTACTAATCATTTCCAACCTTTTCAGAGGTGTTTTTTTTTCACCGATATTCTTCTCAGAAGTCAGTGTTTTACTACAATAGATGAGTTTGAAGCGAACGCGTTAGTGTTGCCTCATAAAGGATTCACATCACTGCTCCAACTAAAAGAGTAACGTTTGCGCTTACATACAGATGCTGTTGGGTTCATTGCTTTTGCATCCTGGATTCTTGAAGCCTTCTCTGCCGATGCCGAACCTCCCGGACAAACAGACGAAAGATGAAATTTCAAGATGAAATTAAACCGACAGTTGCTCTCATTTCAGATGAAATGGACAGAAGTTGTTCACGACTGCTGCCAGGCCGTGGAGATGAATCCTCGCTACGTGAAGGCTCTGTTCCGAAGAGCCAAAGCTCTGGAAAAGCTAGACAACAAGAGAGAATGTCTAGAAGGTGGGAGACTCCTTTCACTTGAGAGAAAAATGTTGTTTTACGAGCTGTAATGTGTGAGCGTTATCTGAAGCGTGGTTTCGTTTCCTGCGTGCCTGCAGACGTCACGGCGGTTTGCATCCTCGAGGCCTTCCAGAACCAGCAGAGCATGTTGCTAGCAGACAAGGTGCTGAAGCAGCTGGGGAAAGAGAAGGCCAAAGATAAATACAAGGTGTGTCATCCACTCTGCGGCCCATTATCAGCCCCCTTTCTTTATAGATACCGGGTCCGTTTCCCTGCCGTTGGAGGGCTGCTGCTGCTTTAATCGGGATCAACCAAAAAGGAGCAGGCGAGAAGTTTGCCTTCAGGACTCGTGTTGTGGCTAAAAACCTCCTTGGTTGAGAATCGGAGAGCGAGCCGAGCAGCGGAAGTCCTGCACGAGGGACGTGTGATTCTTTACTGTGCGTCTCCCTGTTGACTCGCTGTCTTCTGCTGCAGAACCGCGAGCCGATGATGCCTTCTCCTCAGTTCATCAAATCCTACTTCAGCTCGTTCACCGACGACATCATCTCACAGCCGCTGCAGAAGGGCGAGAAGAAGGACGAAGACAAGGACAAAGAGGGCGAGGCGGCCGAGGTCACTGAGAGGTCAGATTGTCTTTCTTTTTATGAATTAAAGCTTTGTCATCTTGAGGGGGAAAAAAGCAAAACTCCCACAGGATAACAAAGAAATATCATATTTGAGTGTTGCCAGGTCGTCTCGGGGGGGAAAAGTATTCACCAATTTAAACCAAATATCAAAGGATTCACCTTTGACCTGCTCGCTCGCGCCTCCAGCTCCGGGTACCTGAAGGCCAAGCAGTACATGGAAGAGGAGAACTACGACAAGATCATCAGCGAATGCACCAAGGAGATCGATTCCGGGGGCCGATACACCGCCGAGGCTCTGCTGCTGCGGGCCACCTTCTACCTGCTGATCGGAAACGCCACCGCGGCCCAGCCCGACCTGGACCGGGTGATCAACATGCAGGACGCCAACGTGAAGGTACGGCCCCAGGGGGACGTCAATGAACTGCAGACTGGTAGCATTCTGCTAACGTGTGGTAGCCTTAGTGAAGTGTTCGGTTGTCTGGGTTTACCCGAGTGTTCACCCGTCCGAGGCGTTTCACAGCTACGAGCCAACGCTCTGATCAAGAGGGGGAGCATGTACATGCAGCAGCAGCAGCCCATGCTCTCCACACAAGACTTCAACATGGCCGCCGAAATTGACACAAGGAACCCCGACGTCTACCACCACAGAGGCCAGGTGCGTCTAAGGTGCAACGTTAGGCCTCATGTGAAGAGGTCACAGAGCTGGTGTGCGCTGGCGTTTAGCATGCGCTCGCCTTTGTCTTGATATGTTGTGCTAAAGTCGATCTTCCCTCGCAGCTGAAGATCCTGCTGGACCAGGTGGACGAGGCGGTGGGAGACTTCGACGAGTGCATCGTGCTGAGGCCCGACTCCGCTCTCGCTCAGGCCCAGAAGTGCTTCGCTCTGGTCAGTAATTTGTCCCTAGATCTTTTTTTTTTTTTTTTTTTGAGAAGCTTCCCGCTGCCTCCGGATGACTCGCTGACGTTCTTGTTCTCGTGTCCTTCAGTACAGACAAGCGTACACGGGAAACAACCCGTCTCAGGTCCAGACGGCCATGGACTGCTTCGAGGACGTCATCAGGAGGTTCCCCAAGTGCGCCGAGGGCTACGCTCTCTACGCTCAGGTGCAGGACGAGAAACGGCCTTTTGGCCCGTTTCCTCGCCGATGAGCCGCACAGTTCAGGCAGGAAGCGGCGGCTACATGTCTCGTGTCCTCCGGTGTCTTTCAGGCTTTGACCGATCAGCAGCAGTTTGGGAAGGCGGACGAGATGTACGACAAGTGCATTGAGCTGGAACCAGACAACGCTACCACATACGTCCACAAGGGGTGGGTCACGGTTCTGTCGCACCTCGTGGTTCTGCGCCGCAGATTGTTTGCATTGTACCATTATCGGAGATCCGAGACTAGATACAACCTAAAAGGAGTGAAACTTCATTTCAAGCTGTAAACTGAGTAATTACCACGTGTCCTGTCATAAGAGCCACGTTGAGTGGAGCTCCAGGTCCTCTTTAGCTGTATTTAGCTGTTGTTAAATGTTCAATATGTTTCCAGTTTGTTACAGCTTCAATGGAAACAAGACCTCGACTTGGGGCTTGAGCTCATCAGCAAGGCCATCGAAATTGACAACAAATGTGACTTTGCTTATGAGACTATGGGAACCATCGAGGTTCAAAGGTGAGCTGAATAACCTTTACGCCGACGGCACTTCTCTCTGGGTCGCCTTGGTAACCGCAGCATCTCTTCTCCCTGCAGGGGGAATCTGGACCGGGCGATAGACATGTTCAACAAGGCCATCAACCTGGCCAAGTCCGAGATGGAGATGGCCCATTTGTACTCGTTGTGCGACGCGGCGTACGCCCAGACCGAGGTGGCGAGGAAGTACGGCCTGAAGCCGCCGACGCTGTGAAGCCGCCGCCGAACCGGATCTCCATCGTTCCACTCGACACCGTCAATATGCAACTTCGCTTTTGATTTGCAAAAAAAAAAAGTACTGGATGATGAAAGGAAAAAGTACGACCCCTGAGATAATATATATAAATACGTATATAAATAAATAAATGAACGCGTTTACATCACATCAAAGGGGTTTTGAAGCCTTTTTATTGCTCTGATTCACCTAGAGAGAAACACTTACATGAAGGTCCATGTATTCCTGTCTAAATTAATAGTAACTATGCGACATGCAAGTGAACGGAAACCTTCCCAGTTTGTTAAACGATTAACTGACTTTTAAATCTACAGATACTGTGAGAGCTTTACGTAGTCTGGATGTTCACTCGTTAATTTATGCTGATCTAAAGTGTTGTTTGTTTTTCCCTCCTGTCACGTGTAACGTACGCTATCGTTTCTGAATGCAGGATCAAAAATATAGTCCCACGTGAGATGATTGTAATGCCGGTGTTGTTCCCATGGATACGGGGCTACAGAGAGGCTTGGTGTAGTTTTTTTTTTTTTTTTTTAATTATGGGATGGCCTGTTATTTCTACAGCATGCTCACTCTATGAATACATGTAAATGCGATGCTCGTGCTGTCTTGAACACTAGGAAAACCCAACGAAGGCTTATGTTTTTTAGAGGGAAAAAAACTTTTGCTTTAGAAAGAAAACTGTCTTTAGTTTTTTGGGAATGTGATTTTTGAATTGCCCCTTATGTCAGAAGATACAAGGGATTGGCTATTTAGTGTTCTTTTTCCCTAGTTCTTAATATTTTTTTCTATTGTATGTTTATTTGTCATTTCTCATTTGACAGAAACTGGTTTTATTTTTGTCTTTCAGATTTATATTCTCATATAACAAGCCTTACTTGTTTCTAAATCTCACGCATCTTTTAAATATGAAGCATCCAACCTTGTTCTCGAGTAACATCCCTACTTTGTATGTATGAATGAAATAAAATCAGCCACCACTGCTAAATTTTTGTAACGTTTAGAAAAATACTAATATTCTTTGACGGCAATTCATTTAGCATTTAGCCTGAACGTGCGGCGAAGGCTTCGTTCAGCTGGTGATAACTTCTTCTCCATGAAACCCTTTGAGAACCAAACTGCAAGAATGTGATGTGATAATCAACAGAAAACTACAAAACATTGGCTGTTCAATTGAAACGACACTGACGTTCATCGATGTTTGTGGGGACCAAAGTGAAAGGGAATCCCTAATAAAGATACATTCTTGGAATGAATTTTGACTTTTTTTGTTTTCAAGTTTTCAGTTAATGACTAATGTTTCTACACCTCAAAGTAAAAACTTGAAGAGACAAATGTGCAGCTGAAGATTGTCTCCTTTCAGTGAGACTATGCCTGCTTAGTATTTCTTTCATAACACTATTTACGTGCTATAATTGAAAGAAACCTAAATTTTCTTGATTTCTGTGTTATTTTTATCATGGTAATGAAATACAAATCAGTGTTGTAATTATTATAAAGAATTGTTAGAATAAAATACGAATAATCCAATTTGCTACACAAAAATAATGAAAACAGTAATTGTCATAATAAAATACGAGTGATATTAACAACACATGTATTATCTAAATTGGATCAGTTGCAGTCACGAGTAAAAGTTGCTCATCGGTGACATTGATCAGTGACAGCGGTGTGCGACACGTCGCCCGTGTTTACGGCACCCGACGTGTCTCCGTCAACACAACAATGGCGGACACCGCGGAGGAAGCGCTTCAGGGCAGCTGGTGAGTCCATTTGTTGCCACGCCAGCTGAATTAAAGACGTTTGTCAAACCGCTCCGTCGTCTTGCACCGGCAGTACGCGATGTAGAGAAGCTAAAGCCGTGACGGCTAGCGGCGGATGCTAACCCCGGACCGGCCCGGACGCCGTTAACGTTGCCGCTCGGCAGCTAGCCGGCTAACGTTAATTAGCCAAGTTGGTTCAGAAAAAGCAGCAACGCAGTGAGTGAAGGATGGACGCGAGCGGATTTCAACTAAGAGCCGCCCATCATGTATTTCTATCATTTTGTTTCTCGCAACAACTCGTTTAAAGGCCTCGCTTAAGCTGACAACGCCTAGCTGGCGTCGGACAGCCGGTGTTCTGTCGAGTTCTGCTTCCTTTTAATCAGAACCCGACCGCTCCTGTCACGTGACCGCGCTTCTACTTGAGTAGTGACACATTTATTTCCTGCTTTCTTGTGTATTTGTTTGAATATATTTGTAAATATTAGGAATTATTTTTTTTATATGGGGAGAAAACTGATTTGAAACGTAAATTAAATAACGGGTCATCATGCAGTGAGATTTCAAGTATACGACTCTGAGAAAACATTGTCTCTGTCTACTGACGTTTCTGTATCTATTTTATCCAATGCTAAATTAATGAACACAAGAAATTCTGTTTTACCAATTTTGTTGATTTTTTTTCAATGAATTAATCGATTACTTAACTAATAATTTCTTGAATTGAGGGCTGGACCCAGCTCACAAAATAGAAATATATATATATAGCACTACTGATAATTTATCACAGTGAAGCATAGTGTTCCGCGATGACTTTACAACCATCATGGGCACAAGTCACCCATAAGAAAGCCCGATCTACGCCTCGTGTGAACACTGGTCCGGTTCTCCTCAGGGACCAGGACCGAGCCGAGGCTCTGGACTCGGGCGGCTCCGACATGGAGATGGAGAGAGGCATCAACCAGGACAAGGAGCACTCTGCGCAGCACAGGGCAAAGATGTGGAAGGTGAGAAGAAGCCCGACTCGCTGCTGTTTACAACAAATACGGGTTTATTAGCAGCGTGATGCAGAAAATGAATGACCCTCCCAAAACAAGTCAACAAACTGGAAAGACCAGCACCTCATGCACAGATCATAGAAACGCCATCATGTCTTTGCAACACACCCACATTCCTGGAATCCCTTTAGGATAAAAGCTGCATACCTGCGACATATTCTAAACATCATTCATGTTGACGCACTCTGGTCGGTTTCGACATTAGAAGGATAGTTAACATCTGTTCATTCTCTTCCTGTTTACACTTTTAGAGTAGGAAGTTCTTCTCCTGAGTATCTTCTGTGGAGGTCATCAACATCACTTCAGCTCTTCTGCTGCCTCCTTTGGTTGTGTTATTCTTTGACATTTATAACCGCTTTACAGGCAGAAACCTGTGTGCTACTTTATTCCCTTCAGTATCAGCAGCTCTTAGATGGTGCATCATTGCTTCAAATTGTTATCCCTTTAAGAACTGAAGCTATTTGATTTAGTTAATCAGACGTTTTTAGGCAGATTGCAGATGTTCCTGTTTCATTCGTCAGGCCCTGCAGGTCCGTGTCCGTCCTTAACGCAGCTTTTTAATCCCTGTTTCCTCTCGTCAGATTGCTCTAAATGTCTCTGGAAAAGGAGACAGCCTGTCCCCCTGGGACGGCGTCCTCGATCTACCGGAACAAACCGTCATTCACAGGCGCAGCCAGCAGCTGATCGGTGAGTGAGCTCACCTCTGCAGTGCGATCGCGGTCTGAGCGCAGCTGACGCCGTAAGCTTTAGTGATTTTAAGCATCAACATTGCGAATGAGGCATGAAACCGCTCGTTCTGCTTCCTGCTTTGCTTTCGGTTCCCGCGTTAAGACCAGCTGGACGTGTCCGAGGAGGAGCGGCGCGACACGGCGTGCGACGTGGAGTCCGTCATCACGTTCTACTGCAAGTCGCGCAACATCTCCTTCAGCCCCGAGATGAGCTGGCCGCATCTGCTCAAACCGCTGCTGGGGCTGCAGCTCCCGCGCAGCGACCTCTACAACTGCTTCTACGCCGTCATGAACAAGCACATCCCCAGGTGAGCAAAGGGAGCGGACGCTGGACGCGATGCAGACAGGAAGTGGAGGGCTGACCCGTTGCAACCCGTCTCTCAGGGACTGCGTGCCGAGCGGCCGGCCCTTCCACCTGTACCGGCTCCTGCTGCAGTACCACGAGCCGGAGCTCTGCTCCTTCCTGGACACCAAGAAGATCACGCCGGACTCCTACGCCATCAACTGGGTTCGTGCCGTCGCCGTGGTTACCGCCCGGCCTGCTGCGACCGCGTCTGACCCCTGTGTCCCCCCCCGCCCGCAGATGGGCAGTCTGTTTTCCAGCCACTGCCCCCCCGACGTCACCCAGGCCCTGTGGGACTGCTACTTCCGGCAGGCCGACCCCTTCCTCATCTTCTTCCTCATGCTCATCATCCTCGTCAACGCCAAGTACGCATCCGCTACCGTGAGCGCAGGCGGGACGCCTCGGATGTGAATGATGACGCGTCTCTGTCTTGTTTTCCTCTGTAGAGATGCCGTTCTGTCGCAGGAAGGAGCCGGCAGAGAGGACATCATCAGTAAGCGGCTGTTTGTCTGTGGCTTTGATGATGCTTGAGCTGCGTGACGTTGGGATCTGATGGGTTCTTCTCCTTTTTGATGCTCAGAGATGCTGGAAGAGTCTCCTTCTCTTCTGGAATCGGAGGACGTTGAAGATTTGTTTTCTCTGGCTCAGTATTACCAGAGCAAAACCCCTCTGTCCCTCAGAAAGGTAAATCTCTTGTGTTTGACACACACACACACAAACACGCACACACACACCGTTGTCTCAGAAGCCATGGTTGTGCGTTTGCTGTTTCCGCCCCGATAGATGAACCAGAATCTGTTTGGCAGCAGCCTGGTGGCTCTGAAGGAGGAGGACACTGATCTGAGTCAAGCGCTGTGTCTCCCTGTGTCCGTCCCCGAGATCCTGCAGGCCAACCAGCTGCAGCAGGTCAGCACACACACGCCGCTTCATCTAAAGCGCCTGAATGTTTGCATGGAACAGCTGATGGGTTTTTAAGGAACCCTGAATCGCTGTACTAGATGCAGCGGAGCGGAACCCGTCACTGACGGTGGTGTGTTTGACCTCCAGGACGGCGTGCGTTTCTTCGTGGTGGACTGTCGGCCCGCGGAGCAGTACAACGCCGGCCACCTGTCCACGGCGTTCCACCTGGACTCCGACCTGGTGAGAGGAGGCGCCGCCGAGGCCGCGCGCGGGACGCGGACGCTCACAGAGTAACTCGCGTTCTCCTTCTGCTCAGATGCTGCAGAACCCCTCGGAGTTCGCCCTCTCCGTCAAGTCGCTCCTGGAGGCCCAGAAGAACTCGCTGGAGTCGGGCTCCGTGGCCAGCGGGGAGCACCTGTGCTTCATGGGCAGCGGGAGGGAGGAGGAGGACATGTACATGAACATGGTGCTCGCTCACTTCCTGCAGGTCAGCGGCCCGGCGGGAAAGAATCGCTCCTCCGTGTGGATTGTGTTTCTGTGCTGATTTAAGGTTCCCTGTTACAGAAAAACAAAGAATATGTCAGCATCGCTAAAGGGGGATTCATGGGTGAGTAGATGAGAGTAAATTACTGAGATATTTAAATGATGAATTTCTGACATCTCTTGTTAAATATTACATTTATATATAGTTCTGTGTTTGTATATGTGGATACAACTACTTTTAACATTTGTACACACTAGCAGTGAAGTGGGGGGGTGAGATTTTCCCCATGAAGCCTCTCTGAGAGCTGCGTGTGTTTCAGCCCTGCAGAAGCACCTGGTGGACATGAACATCGAGGGCCTGGACTCGTCGTACCTCCACTGGATCGTCAGCACGTCTGGATCCCACGGCGCCGCCGACGTAAGTGGAGCGACGCCGAAGCTCTCAGGTCCGAGCGTCAGCCGATAAACGGAGGTCTGCTCCTCCTCACGCAGGGAGAACTCAGCGGCGCCGCCGACGGGAAGGGCGTCAAGTCTCTGGTCAACAAGATGACCTTCGCTCTGAAGACCAAGTCGGTGAACGTCAAGGAGAAGATGATCAGCTTCATCGAGAACACCTCCTCCCCCGTAGACAGGTGAGCCTGCTCCTCCTCCCCCGTAGACGGGTGAGCCTCCTGCTCCTCCTGCTCCTCCTCCCCCGTAGACGGGTGGAGTATCTTCACAGTGCTTCATCTCCACCTGAGTGAGCATATTGACTGAATCCTCCGCTGATTATCGGGTGCAGCCTTTTGTTCCGCAGCAGAAACGGCCCCCGTCACGTTGTCGCGTCCTAACGGCTGGTTTTGTGTGTTGATGGCGCTCGCCTTGTGTCCCGCGCTAGAATGTCTTTCAATCTGCCGTGGCCGGAGACGGCGGGTCCAGATCGGTAAGAGACCTCGAGCTCTTCCTGCACCGGCATGTGGCGAGACGGTCGTCACAGTAACGCATGCTGAGCATCTCCCTCCCTCTGTAGCAGCTCGGACACACACACACACACACACACACACACACACACACACACACACACCCCCCTCATGCTTTCACTAACTAAGTCTGGCGCCGCTGCACTGAAGCCACCTCCACACGCAGCGCTCACGAGAGGCCCGACCGCTTGGTGACTCAAACGCTGCGTCTTCAGATGACATTCTGGTGCCGCTGTGCAAACGGCGACTAATCTGCCCCCTGAATGTCTCCTCTGCCCTCCTCTTTATATCTAACAGTGCAGCGGGGGGGTAGTTCTGTGCGTGACGTATCCTCTCTGTGGGGCAGCGTCTCACCTCCTGCAATGAGCCGCCCTGTTGTTTCCTCGTCTAGACACGTGAGCTGCAGCGACCGCGTGGGCAAAGCGTACCGGGGAGTGAAGCCCGTCTTCAGCATCGGGGACGAGGAGGAGTACGACACAGGTGGGCAGGGAATATGAGCCGGTCACTGCTGCTACACACACACTTGTTATAATAACGCATTATGATGCCATGATAATCCCCCCCCAGACGAGATCGACAGCTCGTCCACGTCGGACGACGACAGGAAGGAGATCGTGAACATCCAGACGTGGACCAACAAGCCGGACGTGAAGCATCACATTCCATGCAACGAGGTGAAGGAGACCGGTCACATGTTCCCCAGGTGAGCCGCGTTCGCAGCGGGACGACGTTGAATATGTCGCACGTGGACGAGGACGTAACGGCGTGCGCGCCTTGTTCCTCCAGCCACCTGTTGATCACGGCCACTCACATGTACTGCCTGAGGGAGATCGCCTCCCGCAAGGGCTTCGCCTACATCCAGTCCAGGCAGGCGCTGAACTCTGTGGTGAAGATCACGTCCAAGAAGAAGCACCCGGAGCTCATCACCTTCAAGTTCGGCACCAACAACTCGGCCGGCGTGGAGATCTCGGCGGTCGAGAGGTGCAGACTTTTGTTTGTGTGGCTGCTAAAAGTCCTCAAGAATAGGTTCTTTTATTTTTTATTTATAAGCTAAATGTGTTGAAGGCCTTGAGATGGACGAGGAGCTGCAGCTGCAGACTTTCCTCACAGGAAACTTTCCGTTGAAGTAATTTCATGAGTCGCTGTTGTAATGAACATTCAGAGGACAAAGTGCAAAGTTAACTTGAAGCCTTTCTCCTTTTGCTCTGCAGATATTTGATACCAAACGCCGGCGACGCCACAAAGGTCATTAAGCAGCAGATCATGAAAGTCCTGGACGCTCTGGAGAGCTCGTAGAGGGGAGGGAGGCTCGGGGGGGGGGGGGGGCGACACACAAACTGTAAGGAGAGTCTCTGTGAAACCTTCTGTCCCGCTGTGGTCCCCCCCCCCCGTCCTCCTCCTCCGCCGGACAGAGCCCGTGCAGTGTGGACCGGGAGGCCCCGTTTGTCGGGCGGACTGTGTGTTGAAGGACTCTGGTGCTGCTCCGGTGTTCCAACCATCCCCTCGCGTTAACTTAAAATAATATTGGTTATACTGTATGTGGCTTTTTCTGTTTGCTTTCTCAATGCAGTGCAGTGCAGTTAGACTCTGGCGCCCCCTGTCTGGCCTTAAGGGGGCAGCGGGACGGACCCGCTCAGCCACCACGCGACGGACCTTTTGTCTTAAAGGGAGACGGTCTGTGTTTTACTTTACAGCAGTTTGTAGAAACAAAAACGTAAAGATTCTATCATTTTCATTTCAGACAGTTTGCACCTTTTCTTTCCTTTGATGTCAGACAAGGAACCACATTCAGCAAAGCAGTGATTCCACGTGGTTCAAAGGGCGGATTCACTGATTGGGTTTGGGACTTTTTAAAACACTAGTCACACATTAACGTACGTTAAGTAAGTAAATCAGAAACCACCGTGTTACCAGACATTGTTTTTGTGAATGGAGTCTGGTGCATTTGTATTGATCATAGAAACCTGCTTTATGTCCCTTCAGAGAGGTAAAGAAGTGAAAATATAGCATTCACTTAACCGGGTGTAAATGAGCTTGTGTGTGAGCATCACTGCTCCATCTGGTGCATGGAGGAGAAGCTCTCCAGAGACGTCCCGTGGTGGTGTTTCTTCGCTTTCTGGAGAATATGGAGATTGGTTTCCTCCACATATTTGAGTTTTCTTGGCAATTTCCTACTGTAATCTTATAAATTGACCACTTTCGCCCCCTGGGTGCTTGTTTACATTTGAATCCAGAGCTGCTTTAAACCGTCTTATGAATCTGGTGTTTCTTCCCGCCTCTCGTAGCATTCCTTGTACTTTGTGCACTGAGCTCTGTGTGATATTTCGTCGTATCGATCATCTTTACGTGACGAGTCCAAATGCAACATGTCTAAAGTGTAATTTAAAACTTATTTACTTAAGTATTTTCTGATTTTAATAAATGGAGCGAAATCGACATGTTGTAATTTAGCTTTGTTATGGGAAATATTTGTTTATTATAATAGTGATTGCATAATCCAACTGAGACAGTTTACACAACAATGTTTCCTAAATTGCAGTTCATAATCCTGTGTTCAAATGCTAGAAAAAAAGTATTTACTCAAGTAGAACATTGTCTTCTGTGATGTTTTCTCAAATCAAAAACTATATTTTGAGTGTGTAGATACACAACTGTTTTAATCCGACCCTGAGCAGTTGATTGGACTGTTGGGGCAGTGGGCGGGCTTATGGCCGTGAAGCACCTCTGATGCCAACGTGCTGATCAATTAAGGACGTCATGATTTTTGTAATTGGTCGGTAGAATGCATTATTAAAAAGGTGCAGAGTATCTAACATGGTAAATGGTCTTTTTATCAAGTAGTATTTAATTATATGCTGCCTTTGCACGGCAAATGTTGTGGAAGTACAAAGCTGCATCATCTGTAGTGACCACCAGAGGGCAACAGGACTCTGGTCCCGTAAAAGTGAGAAAATGACTTGTCTTCTCAGTCTCTAGTTTCAAGTCTTCATCAATACAGCATGATGATCATTTAGGAAATGATGGACCATATAGAGTCAGAAACGTTGCATAGATGTGGCAGATATTTCAATGTGACTCTAATGGTGAGCAGGATAGGTCACGTGAATCAGTACTTCTGGCTAAACAAATAATACCTTTACACTGGTGTCTTATTTCTGAGTGCTGTAAACACACATGTGGAACAGGAAGAGTTTAAACCGGTGAGGTAAATATCTAAATGGAACGTCTTCTGACAGAATCACAGCAGCCAATATGCTCGTTACAGACTTATGTCTGTTTAAATATGAAATACGTCATGTTTATAATGAGTAAACCCTGCAACCACCAGGGAAGTTAATGTGTTGAGCCCTCTTAAAGTAACTTCACGGATTGGCTGCAAAACCCACCTACCCGCCGACGTAAATCTGCCTCTAAACTTCACAATAAAGGTTCCTAACTCTCGATAAGCTCTAGATGTTCGTCGCAAGGTGGCGATAAAATGGAAGAACAGATCATTTACATCCACATGTGTTCATTATTTTAGTCTTGTATGGTTTTGTTTTGACTTCCACGACGCTGCTCCGAGTCTAAACTCTTATTTTGAAAAACCAAACCTTCATCCGGGGTGGCACGGCTGGTCCGCCCTCTGGACCGCGCAGACATGTCCGCCGCAGCCAAAGCGATGTCCAGTACGTTACGTCACTAGTGCGAGTTTACGCGTCCAGCTCAACGACGGGCGCGTTAAACCGAGTGTCTTGTGTTTTCCCAGAATTCCGTCTGGCAGTGGTCCAGCTGCACGTGACGAGCGTCAAGGCGGACAACCTGAGCCGCGCGCGGGGGCTCGTGAAGGAGGCGGCGGGACGAGGCAGCCAGCTGGTGCTGCTTCCGGTGAGGAGGCGGATGAGGGGGGGTTTGGAACAAGTCAAGTTTAGTCCCAGTCCTCCAGAGACAAGATGGTTCCTAGAGTTCGTCTTGATGACTGCAGCAGAGACCAGTTCACAGAGGACAGACCTTCCAGCAGAGACCAGTTCACAGAGGACAGACCCAGACCCTTCAGCAGAGACCAGTCCACAGAGGACAGACCTTCCAGCAGAAACCAGTTCTTAGAGGACAGACCCTCCAGCAAAGACCAGTCCTTAGAGGACAGACCTTCCAGCAGAGACCAGTCCTCAGAGGATAGACCCAGACCCTCCAGCAGAGACCAGTCCTCAGAGGATAGACCCAGACCCTCCAGCAGATACCAGTCTTCAGAGGATAGACCCAGACCCTCCAGCAGAGACCAGTCCTCAGAAGACAGACCTACCTTCCAGCAGAGACCAGTCCTCAGAGGACAGACCTACCTTCCAGCAGAGACCAGTCCTTAGAGGACAGACCTTCCAGCAGAGACGTGTCCTCAGAGGACAGACCCAGATCCTCCAGCAGAGACCAGTCCTCTGAGGACAAACCCTGCTGCAGTAGAATGAGAGGTTTCCTAAGGGGACCCTGGTGCACAGAGACAGGCCCTCCTTAGTCCACATGGACACTGGATGAGGTTCCCTGCAGTGACCTTGTGCTTCGTCCTCAGGAATGCTTCAACTCTCCGTACGGGACGGGCTTCTTCTCTCAGTACGCCGAGAGGATCCCAGGAGAGTCCACCCGGCTGCTGTCGGAGACGGCGAAGGAGAACCAGGTGTACCTGGTGGGAGGTGAGGGACGGACTGCACCTCATGTCCTGCTCTGCAATACTGGAAGATGGAAATCACGTGAAAAAGACAATGAGTCTGATTTACTTTGTCTTTTCTTTTTTATTGAGGTATCAAATGTCTCAAAAGGTGCCAAGATTCACAAATCTTTATAAAATCAATCACAGGTTCTTATTGTAAACCTGCTGATGCCACCGTTGTGTCTTATTTAGGTATTTGACGTTGTTATTTAGCGTTATAGATATATATGTGTGTGTTTCCTGGCTCTGCAGGCTCGATCCCGGAGGAGGACGGAGGGAAGCTGTACAACAGCTGCACTGTGTTCGGACCCGACGGGGAGCTCATCCTCAAGCACAGGAAGGTGTGCGATCGCCTCCTTGGTCTGAAGGAGCCTTCTGAAGGATCCTCGCTCGGTTCCTCCTCACGTCTCCTTCAATCAACAGATTCACCTCTTTGACATCGACGTCCCGGGGAAGATCCGCTTCCAGGAGTCAGAGACTCTGAGTCCAGGGGACCGTCTGTCCACCTTCCAGACCCGTGAGCTACCCTCCCCCCCGCTCCCCTCCTTTCCAAAGGTCACCCCCCCGTCCCCCTCCCCGCTTTGACCCCTGTTTCCTCGCCACAGCGTTCTGCAAAGTGGGCGTGGGCATCTGCTACGACATGAGGTTCGCCGAGCTGGCGCAGCTCTACAGCCGCAGAGGTGAGCCGGCTGCTCGTCTCCGTTTGCATTGATAAGAAGGTGTGAAGTGGGGGGGGGGGGAGGTGTTGACCCGCTGGTCTCTGTGTCCTCAGGCTGTCAGCTGCTGGTTTACCCCGGAGCCTTCAACATGACGACGGGGCCGGCCCACTGGGAGCTCCTCCAGAGGGCCAGGTGGGCGGGTTTGTTTAGCATTTGGGCCGTTCGCGGCCTCCTCGAGCGTCATGTGACCGCGGCCGTGTCCTTGCGTCCCTCTCAGGGCGCTGGATAACCAGCTGTACGTGGCCACGGCGTCTCCCGCCAGAGACGAGGCGTCCTCGTACGTGGCCTGGGGTCACAGCAGCATCGTCAACCCCTGGTACGCCTCCTCGTCTCCTCCGTCCTTGTTTCCTGAGGATTGAGAATGTTCTTTCCAGTAGTTTTTTTTTTTTCCTGGCGGAAGCTTCCGTCTCACCTGATGTGTTCAGAGGAAGACGGTGTTTGTTTTTAAAGACGTTATCTGTCGTTTGGGATGAAATCGAGTTAATAGAAATTGTTGATACGAGCACGCGAGGAGAGAAGGAAAGGAAACAAGGAAGTACAAACTGAGAGGCGAGAGTAGCTCTGTGTCCGACTGCTTTCATGTGCAGCGAAGGCATCACGTACTTTCACCTCGTTATTTGTCACATTTAAAATGAAGATCAGTGTGTGATGTCATAAACATGAACCTTCCGGTAAGAATGTTTCTTTCTACATTGAGTACTTTTACAGATGTATTAACGTTTCAGTGCAGCAGCTGGTTGAGGTGAAGCTTAGTTCAACCTACTTTATTGACATGTTTGTTTTCATCCACATCAAAGCACTGTAAATGTTTCATTGAACGTCTGCATTTAGGTCTCTCAGCTCGTCTCGTTGATGTTCACTGTCTCTTCAGGGGAGACGTGATCTCAAAGGCCGGACCGGAGGAGGCCGTCATCTACGCCGACGTGGGTGAGTGAAGTCACCACCTCTGAGGACGACACGCCGTCTTCTGTGTCTCTAACCTGAACCCCCCTCTGTGCGTACTGATCCCAGACCTGCAGTACCTGGCCGACATCCGGCAGCAGATCCCCGTGACGGCTCAGCGGCGTGACGACCTCTACGCCGTGACGTCCCTGCAGGGAGCGACCGGCTGATCATGTGACCTCCGCAGAGACAGACAGACGGACTCGCCTCCGTCAGGGTCACGATGAATACTGCGAGAGTCTCCACGGTTTTCAAAAGTGAGATTTATTGATTTGAATGTAAATTGTCATTTTCAGTCACAATGGAACAAATGTAAATAAACATTACCGGCGACCGTTTGAGTCTCTTTATTGACGCTTGAAACGTGACAGGAAGTCTTATAAGAACTATATTTAAATCCACGTCACTTAATCCCTCCCGTCGCCGTGGACGACGACCAAAACAAGAATATTTACAAATCAGTTCTGCGTTTCCTCGATCACACGCCGGTCTCCTTCTTCTCCTCCGGCGTCATGGCCTCCTTTTCCTCCTCTCCTCCTCCTCCTCCTCCTCCTCCTCCTCATTTCCCGGGTTCCTCCTCTTGTATCCTGAACCAAGAGCAAACATTCATCCCGTCACATCCGGATAAACGGTTTACTTATTTCACACATTCATAACCTCCATAATTGTGTTTGAGCTTTTCATGACTGATGAAGAGAAACTGAACGGGATCAGAGGCGGGAACATTTAGCAGAACGTCGTCATCGCCATGTTTGCTCCGTTGAGCTCGATACGATAAATCATCTCGACGCCTCTTTGATCGGTTCTAAGGACGAGACGACGACGACAACAAACCTCTGTCCGGAGGCTCCTTTAGGGACTCGCGCCTCCTCCTCCTGGTCGCCCGGTCCAGGTGGACCTGGTAGACCACGCCCACCGACACCAGGACCCCGACCAACGCGCACAGAGCCGTGCTGAAGATCCACATGGCCTCCGACGCCCTGCTGCTCACCACGGGCTTCCCCCACACCTGCACGGGGCCTTGGCGGCGAGGAACAGGAAGGTTAGCAAACAGGCGTTGTGGTTTTTTTTGTGGGGGGGGGAAGATACGGGAGACGGCGAGCGGACCACGCACTGCTCAAGGACGTCCGGTTCTCGTTGAGCGCCGCGTTCTCCACCACGCACGACACGATGGCGCCGTCGGGGACGCGGAGCGTCAGCTGGCTGGTGACGTTGTAGAGGAGGGAGTGCGGCTGCGCCGCCGCCAGCGTGCTCACCGAGCCGCCGGGGGGGTCCTCGGTGTCGTTCAGGAGCCAGTAGACCGCGGGTTTGGGAAAACCCCCGCTGGAGTGACACCAGAAGGCGGTCTCGCCTCCGGGCCCCGCCTCCTCACGCCGCACCACCGGGATGCTGAAGCTGGCTGCGGGAAGGACAGAGGTTAGTTAGCTCCCTCGGGACGCTCCTTCGGTCACTTCCTGTTTGGGAACACCGACCCGCCGTCCTGAGGCACACGGCGCACATCTCGACGCCGCTCTGGTTCCCCCCCGAAGTGACGAGCAGGCTGTAGTTCTCGCGGCGCTCGGAGGCCTCCACCGCGGGCAGCTGCAGGGACAGGTTCCCCGTCAGCGTGGCGTCCCCCGGGGTCGTGGCCCTGTTGACGCTCCATTGCTCCACGTCCCCGTCGTCCATCCACGTCGACCTCAGCACCACCTCCTCGCCCCTCCGCCACACGATGCTGACGTTCACTGCGGCTACTAGCTCGGGGAGGACGCAGGGCAGCGAGACGAGCTGTCCGACGATCCCGAGGACGCAGTCGTCCTCTGAGGAGAGAAGAGAAGTTCATTTACTAGAGTTTTGGACTTGCAGTCACTGCTGGGGGAGGGGGAGGGGGGTAGGGGGGGGACGTCATGTGGTTTCACCGGTGACCGGATGACATCACTCTCTAAAACCAAGCCATCTTCTCTCTGATCGATGGAGGATCAGGACTAAACTGAGGCTGTTTCAGAACCACATAAAAGTTTCGTGCAGTAACTGTAATTATGAAGTACCTGTAAATTAATGGTTTTGTGGATACAACATGTAAAAGTAACAATTAGTCAACTTTATTTCCACAGACTAAACACGTTATTAGTTTCTACGTTATGTGACCTAATAACATGAAATAGTCGATTTGAATGAACATCAAAGGACCCGCACGATGTGAGTACTTGCGTGCGTGTGCTAGTGTGTGCGTGTCAGTCGTCTCACCCAAACAGGCGCAGAATCCCATGAAGCTGAGCAGCAGCGCGCAGCTCCACGCCGCCGCCCGGCAGGGGGGAGACGGACCCATCGCGGCTTCTCCTGCCGGGCCCCCGACGAGCGCAACTCGTTGCACCCCTCAGTGACGTCACAGGCGGTCAAGTCGCGGCTTGTTGTGGCATCCGCTCCAGTCGTCGGCGGGATTCGACCCAAACATGGCGGGCCGGGGAGAACTTTCCAGGAAGTAGTTTGTTTTAGTTTTAGACCCTAAAGCAGCAGACGGCCCGCGCAGCCTTCTCGCGGAGGGTTGTGTCAGACCTGTCTGTCCTGCTGCTAAGGTGGAGCACGCCCACACAGCGTGACGTCATAGCAACCACCTTGATTGAGCTTGTCCAAAGGGGAGGAGCTTTGAGCTCATTGTGAGAGGAGTCACTGGAGGGGAGGGGGGGAAGCAGACTAGTCACACCCTGCGGATATATATATCTATATCTATATATCTATATATATCTATATCTATATCTATATATATATACCCCCCTGCGGATATATATATACACATACACACATTATACATTGCCTTAACGTGTTTATATATAATATGAAACTTTTGTTTATTCATATGTTTACCAAAATAAAGAACCACCACCAGGTGGCAGCCTCTTGCTGCGTGATCTTCAGTGAGCCAGAAGAAGAAGAACACGTTCGCAGTGCGCATGCGTCGTGGCTCTCACTTTAAAAAGCATGTCAACAAGCAGGGGCTCGTGATGCTGTGCAACAAAATCGCCGTGGCGACGCTGAGGAGGATCCCCTCGTGGTTTCCGGTCCTGCAGCGCCGCCGCGCGCACACCTGTCTGACGTCATCAGCCACCTGCAGACTCCTTCGCCGACCTCCGCGTGCACTCGGAGCTACATGCCCCCCTCGGTCCAGAGAGTTCTCGCTCTCAGCGTGCAGGTGGAGGAACACGGATGATGATGATGATGATGATGATGATGATGACGGGGAGGATGACGTCATAGATGACAGCGAGGTGGAAGAGCTGTTTCAGTTGCGCGCCGCCGCGGGCGCCCTCGGGGCTGCGCACAGAGTGTTCGTGGTTCACCCCGACGTGAAGTGGGGGAGCCGGAAGCAGCACTTGACCACAGGTAGGTCACTCCCCTTCCAATCAGGTGTGCCCACACGTGTGTTTGTTTAATGACGTCACTGCCGTGACCTCGACCCGCAGCTGAGCTGATGATGGCGGAGGCCGTGGGGCTCGTGGACACTTTGGACAGCTGGAGTGTGGTGGACAAGGTCATCATGTCCACCAAGACGCCAGAGAAGAAGATGATCTTCGGCAAAGGGAACTTCCAGACTCTGACAGGTTCGGATCCGCTCGGGTGCGTCTCAGCAGATCGATGGTTTTGTTATTGTTGACGTCCTGTCTGTTTTGTGCAGATAGAATCCGACAGACGGCAGGAATCACAGCAGTGTTTGTGAATGTGGAGCGGCTGTCTGCTTTGTCCGAGGTGAACATTCCTACAAACATTTTAACCTCCATTTGCCTTTAATCAGTTTGGGGTTTTATTTTTCACAGGTTTTAGATTCTTAAAATAACCTTCTGGCTACACAGACAACTGTTACTTTAACCTGACAGAAGGTGTCCCCATTCGTCCCCGTCCCCCCTCGTCTCCTCATAGACTCTAAATGGACCATAATTCACTAAATGAACATCACACTGTATTGGAGAAGACTTGAAACTAGAGACTGAGACCATAAACTCATGTTTACAATGTTTACTGAGGGAACAAATCCAGAGAGAAGTAGAGTCACTTTCTCATAGACGTCTATGGGCGCAGAGGAGTCGCCCCCTGCTGGACGCTGTGTTTTCTTGTGCTGACTGATGTTTGTGGTCTCCCCCCCTGCCCTGCCCCCGCATAGAGGGAGTTTGAGGAGGCCTGGGGGGTCAAAGTCTTCGACAGGTACTCCGTGGTCCTCCACATCTTCCGCTGCAACGCCAGGACCAAAGAGGCCAAGTTGCAGATCTCTCTGGCGGAGATCCCGCTGTTACGGTGACGTTGATGTATTTAATTTAATTCCCATAATCCACTGCGGTATTTCTATAAACGTCTTTCATTCGACAGATCTCGTCTAAAAAATGAAATGGCAAACTTGGATCAGCAGGGCGGCGGCTCGAGGTACATCGGGGGCTCGGGTAAGGACGCGCTCGGCGACGAGCCCCGCCCACAGCACGGATTGGACGGGCGGCCGCTGACTCCGCTCTCCGATTGGTCCGTTCAGGGGAGACGCTGATGGAGGTGCAGCAGAGGCTGCTGAGGGAGCGCGAGCTGAAGATCCGCTCGGCGCTGGAGAAGCTGCGCAGGAAGAGGCGCCTGCTGCGATCGCAGCGGCGAGACAAGGAGTTCGCCACCGTCTCCGTGCTGGGATACACCAACTGTGGTGAAGCTGCTTTCCTTCAATGTCACTGACGTGAACCACGTGACCGCGGCGTGTTTACGTCATAGTTACATGTACATTATGTAGGAAATAGAAATATTTCTATCGGGTGACAAACTAGAGTTGAACGCGATTTGATCTCGGACCAGGAAAGACGACGCTGATCAAAGCGCTGACGGGCGACGCCGGCCTTCAGCCCAGGAACCAGCTGTTCGCCACGCTGGACGTCACCGTGCACGCCGGCCAGCTGCCCAGTCACATGACCGTCCTGTACGTGGACACCATCGGCTTCCTGTCCCAGCTGCCCCACCAGCTCATCGACTCCTTCTCCGCCACGCTGGAGGACATTAAACACTCGGTAACGCCCCCCCCCGCTCCTTTCCCCACCGGGTGGGATGAAGTGGGGGGAGCCGAGGCGTCTCGCTGACCCGTCCCTCCGTCTCTCTTAGGATCTCCTCGTCCACGTCAGGGACGTCAGTCACCCGGAGACGGCGAACCAGAAGGCCAACGTGCTGAGAGTCCTGGAGAACATGCGGATCCCCGACAGGCTGCTGAGCTCCATGATCGAAGTCCACAACAAGACGGACCTCGTGGACAAGTAAGATGTTTGTACTTAAAGGGCCGGCGTGTCGCATTCAGGAGGCGGAGTCTGACTTTTTAAAACTGTTTTTGATTCTATACATTAAGTGAAAAAGAAGAAAGTTGCTTCTCGTTGTTCTTGAGCGCTGAAGACGCTTCTCTCTGCTGGAAGTCGCCTTCGCGGTTCTCCGCAAAGTGAGAGCGCGTCGTATTTAGCTGGTTGCAAAGTTCAACTTCACCACTAGAGGCCACTAAATCTTACACACACACGCGCGACTTTTCCCTTCGTGGAAATGCAAGCTGTCAGATCCCGACTGAAGGTCCAAGTACTCTAAACTAAGCGGGACGATGTCCTGCAGCTATCGGCCCGCGGAGCCCGGCGCTCTGCCCGTCTCGGCCTTGGAGCGGCGAGGGCTCGACGCCCTGAGGGCGGCGATGGAGGAGGAGCTCGTGGCGTCCACGGGGAAACGCGTGATGGACCTCGCCGTCGACCTCGGATCTCCTCAGTTGAGGTGACTGCGCCCGTTTCTCCTCGCTGCCGCGTCTCTCTGGTTCATAATAACAACAACAACCCTCTTCTTTTTTAGCTGGCTGTACAAGGAGGCCGCCGTTCAGGACGTGCGGGTGAACGCGGACGAAGGCTCGGCCGTCGTCAAGGTGATCATCAGCGCCGCCGCCTACGGGCGCTACAGGAAGCTGTTCGCGGGGAGGTGACGCCTGACGAGGGCGACGCGTGCGGCGGACACGAAAACAACGCGCTGCCAGACCGGACGGGTGCTAGCGGAGGATGTAGCATTAGCCACGGCTAGCTGAGTGTTAGCACGTTGATGCGGCTGCCGGACTTGTCGTCCGTTATGCTGAGTTACTTATTCTTTCAAATCTGTCAACATGAATCCACTGAAACCTTCCTGTGTCCTCGACCAACAATTTCTTCTACATGCAAAACTGAATAAAACCAGAATGTCTGTGTTGCACATTATATTCGGATATTTGACAATGTAATTATGTAAAACAATGATTATGTTGTTGTAAACATCAGAGCAGCAAAATGTTTCCCGGGGGAATAGAAATATGTCAATTGAATGTAAGAAAGAATCTGGATTCACTTCCTGTCGAATAAAACTTTGTCGTTTTGCGTCTCTTTGTGTTCATATCGGGTCCCTTCATGGTGGTTCTGTCTTTGTGTCTCTTTGTGTTAGTTTTGTGTCTCTGGTCATTCTGCGTCTGCCTGTGATCTCTGCATCTCTTTGTCTCTTATTTTGTAGCTGCGCAGCAGCTTCCTGTTGAGCGCGATGACCACGGAGCAGAGGGGCAGCGGACCCACGAAGTCTCCCGCGATGATGTTGAGGCTCTTGGGGCCGGAACCCGGCTCCTGCTCCTCCAGCCACGTCCTCAGAGCCGCCCAGTTACCGACGGTCAGCGTCCGCAGGGACTGCTTCGGGTTCTCGGCGATGTAGAACCTGTCGGCCGTCAGGTTCAGGCCGGAGACGAAGAAGCCCTCTGGACAGACCGAGGACACAACGGAGGGACACAAAGCGCTGAGTCGGCGGCCCGGTGCGGGACGTTAAAAAGCGTTGCGAGTGCGCGAAGGACCCTGACCTGGACGTCCCAGGTCTTTGTGCCAGTCCAGGTAGCTGGTGACGCCCTGCGCCGTGCGCTGGTTGGCCCACCAGTACGGGACGGGGGGCCACAGGTCCGCGTGCCGGGCCGCAGCCTGGGAGTCGTAGGACAGGAGGACCTGGTAGCCGGACGTCCACAGGCTCCGCAGGGTGAGGACGGCTTCCTGGGGAGGACACGTGGGACATCGTGGCTCATTCACAGACATTTAGTGTTGAGTGAGTTCTTTTTTTGTGTATTTTGAGAGTTTGTGTCTATTTTTGGACATTCTGTCTCTTTGTTTTTTGTCCCCAGTTATTTCTAACTATGTGGTAGATGAGTTACGTTGTTATTTTGGAGACTTTGCTCGTCTTTTTCTTTGTTGTGTGTCTTGTGGTAACGTTGTGTCTCTCCCTGGTTGTTTCGGGTGTATTTTTGAGTCTAGGCCTGGTGCCTGGTACCTGGACGGGCCGCTCTTTGTGAGGGGGGGTCGGCCTACCTTCTTGGGGCAGAGTTTCGATCCAAACAGCTTCTTCAGGGACAAAATAAACGACTGGTGGAGTTTGTCGTCGATTCCCTCGAAATGGCTGCAGGCCAGAATGACGACCTCCTTCGGGTGAGACTTCAGCCAGGCGGCGACGGACGACAGCGTTTCCTGTGGGACGACATTTACTTACGTGAAGGATGCACAAGCGCAAACGGACACTTTTCAGCGAAGGGATTCTTCGTCTCTAAAATGACCTTTTGTATATCAGTCGGTCGCACGAGAAAAACAACATGATCCTTTTATTGTGAAGGAAGGGGCGGGATCTGGCCCGATGGGTCGAGACAACGGCGCCTCCGTGATGTTTTCTGCTCAACCTTTTTCCATAACCTGATTGGTTCGGTGCAAAAGAACTAGAACAAGTAGTCCACGTTCCTTCTACGGGTGTTTTAATTTGATCATTGAGACGAAGGAAAACCTCAAGAAGTCAAAGTAACCGACGGTTACGCTCACCAACACTGCCACGTGTGTGTATATGACGTGCGTGAAGTACAGGTCGCTGGAAGGGTCGCTGGGTTTGTGTGCGACGCGAAGATCGAAGAATCGAATCCCCATCGAGAGCTGCTCCTCGATGCTCTTGTCCTGCGAGGAAGAGGAAGAGGATTACCTGCACATGTCGTACCATCTTGGTCCCCTAGGGGTCCTCGCCTACACACACACACACACACACACACACACACAAACATACCTGTGTCGTGGCCCACTTGAAGATGACGGGCCTGGTGACGCAGGAGAAGAGGCGGTCCAGCAGCCGGAAGGCGTCCGACTCCGACGGGACCAGCGGGGAGCCGACGTCCAGGCAGTAGCTCATGGCGTCGTGGCTTCCTGCGAGACATCGAGTCAATGAATAAATAAATAAATAATTACAAAGAGTGACGTATGAACTTACAGAACTTCCTTAAAACCAACTCACTTTAAATCATAAGAACATTTTAAACCTCACCAATTGTACTTAAAGTGTTTTATGACAAGGATACCTCAATTTGAGGCCTTTTTACATAATCTTTTATTTTAAGTTATTAATCAAATTGTCTTCCCTAATTTTAAAATACTGATTCTGTTGTTTTACTCCATTCTACTTTATTTTACCACTTAATGATATTTGTATAATTATTTACCATATTTCTTTAATCCTCTAGCTTTTTACATTACTTTTTTTTTAATATTAATTGAATTAATAGAATAATTGTCCACAATCGTCTTACTGGCGTTTAGTATTTAACAATAACATTTGTTTTTGTAACACAACGATCCCTCGGGCATAAAGAAGGTTCAATGAGTGTCTCCTGGGACCTTGTCTCCTCCTTAGAGTCCTTTCTCCGTGCTTCCTTGCCCTCCCTCGTCCGGTGCTTTATTTACCCGGGATGGCCAGGTCGGTGAGCGGCACGTCCCACAGCTCCTCCGGTAGACCGGACATCCAGTCCTCACAGCGGGGGTCCATGGCCCACTCACGGGCACCGGGTGCGAGCAGTTCCGGGCTGCCTGCGCGGGTCCCTCACCGCGGGCTCGATCCCCTTTTAAACGACCGACGGCGAAGAGGAAGAGGAGGAGGAGGGGGAGGAGTCTTCCGTGCTGATTGCCAGCTGGCTAACCACGTGCCTTCAAAGAGGCCACGTGTTTCTGTGACGCAGAAGGGGGCGGGGCTAACGCGAAACAACACGAACAAGTTGAGCTGGAACAGAAAGCAATAGAAAAGAGAAGTGATGGCGGCCTCAGAGAGAAAGTCTTATTCTATTCTGCTCCCGACTGTGGAAGTTGAGTGTGAAAAAAGATTTATCTGCTAATAACATGTTAATAAGTTATTCTGGTTACTAAGGAATTGAGTACCGGTAATCAGTCCTATTGATTACCTTATATAATAGGGTTGGTTTTTCATTTTCACTAAGAAAGAACAGGATTAAATGAAACATATTTATTTCTTTAGAAGCTCAAATTGGAAATGACTGTTTCAAGAAGATCTCCATGGTTTTAGGGACGATTATCACTGGGTGTCACAATGGGGTCACAATGGGTGATTGTGATATCTTCACATGGTCCCATGACATTCAGTCGTCAATAAAGTGAGGCAACTTAAGCTTAAAAATGCTCATGTTTATTGGAAAAGCGTCACCTCCACAGGCACAGCGGTGCGGCACTGCTCCGAAGGTCTCACCTGGTGGCTCCAGTCATTATTAGTTCATGCAGATAAGACGTCCATGCATTTGTGTGTACAGGTGAAACTTACATGTCATAATTATAAAATAATGTACATTACAATCATATGTGCCCATTGAATACATCACTTGTGCTTCCTCTTCTGAAATGCCCAGGTGAGATCGGTTGTTATTATTGCTAGTCACCGTGACGATATACAGTACGTTGCATAAATAGTGAACTCAATGTAAACAGTGCAAGTCGAAACACCTCTATTTTCAAAAACTGAAATATACATTTCAACGCCTCCAGATAAGTGCATCTATGAAATCAAAACTAACAGTTCAAGTACTTTTTCCCGCCACAAAACAAGCTCATGCTGTGATTCCCTTCTCACGAGGACGGGTTCAGTAGTTTCTCGTTCAGCGTCACGACGGTCCGCGCGAACGGGCTCTCGGTGACGAAGTCCCCGGCGATGATGTTGAGCGAGCCGCCTCGGGGGCCGGGCGTCTGGTCCCGGACCCAGCTGAGCAGCGCCGGGTACGTGGACGTCACCAGGTCCTTCAGGGACTCGGTGGGGTGCGTGCAGATGTACTTCAGGTCCTCCGTCAGGTTGATGCCCGTCACGAAGAAACCTCCTGAAGAAACAAGAACAAGAATCAAGCAACAACAGCATGTGCGTTATCTCTCTCAGCGCTCACGAGGTGGTTCCTGGAGATACGACACAGGAGCGATGTGGCCAATTGCATTTATGTTATGGAAAGGAATATTAGGTGTTAAAGCTGCATTTATTTCTGCAGCGACCAGCAGGGGGCGACTCCTCTGCTCCCATGAACGTCTATGAGGAAATTACTCTGCTTCTCTCTGGATTTATTCCCTCAGTAAACATTGTAAACATGAGTTTATGGTCTCAGTCTCTAGTTTCAAGTCTTCTTCAACGCAGCATGATTCATTTAGTGAATTATGGTCCATTTAGAGTCAAACAGACCATAAAGCAGGGGACGCTTTAGGGCGGGGCTTACTGTGATTGACAGCCCCAGAGACAGCACTTCCACAAGCTTGTGACGACGAAAAGGCCAAACTCAAGAGTTTAAATCGCTCACAAATAGACGTCGCCGCGACTACGTCACTTTCTACGTCCCGTTCTCATAAAAATATGAAAAACCCTTAAAAAGGTCAGATGTTAAGTAGGTCTCCTCCTGGCCGGTAATCAATCACATGCAAAATGACCCCAACCAACGCGAGAACGCGGTGTGTTTGGTGAAGAAGCCCTCGCGCACTCTACCAGGGTCGGCCGTGCTGCTTCCTGTGCTCGAACTCCTCGACGAGAGCCTCGGCCTTGCACTTGTTGGCCCACCAGTAAGGGATGTGAGGCCACAGGTCGCCGTGGCAACTGCAGATGTTGTGTTCGTAGGACACAATCACGTTGTGGCCCGCGGCCCACAGGTTCCGGAGAGTTAACACCTCCTGAAATCAAACACATTCCCGGATGAGGTTTGAAAAAAAAAAAAAAAGACCAAAACCAGAAGTTTGACTCCAAAAGCCTCTGAAGCAACCCGTCTTTCCTCGTGACCCTTCTATCTGGTGTCGGCCCGATATCTGTAGACTGGTTGTCACCGCTGCGCTCCACTCTGCTCATGTGACTGACCTGTCTATACCGATCATGTGACCACTTGCCAAAGAGTGCAAAGGTCCAATCCCAGTGTCTTGTCCCGCCAGAGGCCTTAAACCCTGAACCCTCACGAGTTAAAACGCTCGCCGCTGTAACCGACGTGTAGATTTACGCCCGGCCCTTCCCCTTGAAGGACGCCTCCTCCGCCGTACAGGCGCCCCCTGTACGTCGTACCGTTTTGGGGCAGAGCTTGGAGGTGAATGCGTTGCGTATGGTGGCGAGCAGCAGCACGTGGAGCTCCTGGCTCAGGCCCAGGAAGTGGCTGAAGGAGAGGATGAGCACCTCTCTGGGATGAGAGTCCAGCCACTCTCTCATCTCCATTAGCACCGTCTGCCGGGGAGAGAAACACAAGTGAGCCGCCGCTGCCTCATTTCCAACCTCCTGGAGCTACGCCAGGTATGTGGTCGGAATGTCACGCGTCTGGATGGACGGGGTTCGCAGCTCCACATGAATATGTGGTCAAAGCAAACATGCAATCCCTCTAATGGCCACTGGGGTCCCATAGACGTCTATGAGGAAATGACTCTGCTTCTCTCTTGATTTATTCCCTCAGTAAACATTGTAAACATGAGTTTATGGTCTCAGTCTCTAGTTTCAAGTCTTCTTCAATGCAGCATGATGTTCATTTAGTAGCTTATGGTCCATTTAGAGTCCAATCGATCCCCAAACGGGACCTTTTACTACCACTGTTACTGGGTTTTAAATGTTGTGTTCCCACTTCAATAGCCTCGATAACACCCGGAATGATCAGCCGTGTGCACGGCTCACCTCCACAGTGAGCGCGGTGTAGACGCCGTGGTAGAAGCACAGGTCGGTGGAGCCTTCGTTGGGCCTGTGTGCGATCCTCAGGTCACAGTACCTGACCCCCGAGTCCAGCTGCTGCTTTATGCTGCAGTCCTGCAGGGACACGGGACGCACGACTCATGGCACCAGGTGCAGGGACTAAGCGGCGAGCGGCGAGTTCTGCGTCCGTTACCTGGGTTACCGCCCACTTGTACACAAAGGGGCGAATGAGAGGCTTCATGTATTTGTCCAGCTTCTGCAGCAGGTCCGGCTGGGTGAGGTCCACCGGGGATCGGTCATTCATATCCAGACAGTAGGTTATGGCATTGTGGCTTCCTAATGGAGGGGGGGGGGGGAGAATCATCACCAGCCCTTTGATTGTTTCGTGTTGTAAGCTCAACGCACATGCAAACGTGAAGGGAACACACACGCAAATACAGAAGACAAGCAAATGAGGAGCCGCCCAGATACTTTTACAACGAGTTATTACAGCCAAACCTCGCCTGTCGCCATGGAAACCGACCCCCATTTCCATACTGACAGAGTTCCATCACTTCCACGGTACTGATTGTGCCCCCCCATGTGTAAAAGAACCGTGCAGCAGCGTGATAAAGCTCCATCTGGTGTCTTTGATATTGCCATTGATTCCGGGTGTGGGGGGGGGGCGTCCTACCTGGGATGGCCAGGTGGTACAGGGGGGTGTCCCACAGGGCGCGCGGCAGGTGAGACATCCAGCTCTCCATGGGCAGCTCGCCCAGACTCCCCGCGGACATCGTGCGCTGCGGCCTCAGTGGACACACAACACAAACGATCACAACGATCCTGCGTGTGTTATTCTCCATTATCATTAGCGTGGATTTCTATTATAGTTTTATTACTATAATAATAATAATAATAATAATAATAATAACCTCATCCCCCTCGCCCCCCTCTGGGTCTTACCGGATCAAACTGCGGCAGCTGCCGCCTCCTCTCACCGGACCGGCGGAACCGGTCAAACCGCCGCAGAGACCGAAACCGGTGACACGGAAGCTGAAGGCGAGCGCGGCGAGACGTCCGTCCCAAACGCGTCAGATGACGTCATGGCTGCAGATAAAACATGTATGACGTGGTGAGATAAAGCGTGCCCCCCCGCCCCGCCCCCACCACCGCCCCTGCACCCACCACCGCCCCTGCACCGTGTCCACCTGCAGAGCCCCGGACCACGAGGACGGAAGATCCCGGCGCGTCTCTCAGGTCCCCTGATCGATCGGCATGATGATCGATCGATACGCGGGAGAGGTGACCGGGCGGTGTCTGTCGGCGTCCCGGCGGTGCAGCAGCGGAGTGAGCGGGCGGAGAGGGACCGTAGAGGGGAGGAGGGGGGGCACCACGCCTGCTGACAGATCAGCAGATGCCGCGAGTCTCGCCTCTTAAAGAGCCCATCTTAAACATTTTTAAGAAACAAAAAAAACATTTTCTTTTATCTGAAGAGGTCATTTTAATAAAAAAATGTTTATCTGTTTTAGGTTTCCTCATCAATAATTCATTTAGGATTAAACATGCGTCAGATTTGTGCAAAGTCAGCAGTTTTATTTCTACAATGATAAGTGGATGTGTAATAAAGCCTGTTATTGTTATACTGTCTCCTTGTGGCCACGTGTGGTACTGCAGCAACAAAACGGAAAGTCAGCGCTGGCTCCCTGGAGCGTTCATATTTTATGTGACCTAAATAAATGACCTTATGAAGCCTCCATGGGTTACATCACATGGTACGCAGGACGTGGGCTTACCTGCGATGTCACTCGTTAGTTTGAGGACGTTATAAAGCTTCAAGTTCATTTCCGGTGACGACGGTTTTTAAAAGTGTGCAACCAGTCAACGGGAGGTGACCGTATTTGGACAGAGGAAGCTGTAGAGGCCTGTCATTCCATGGCCCACTTGCACCTACATGGAGCTGCCACCTGTCAATCACATGATGTACTCACCTCTGCAGACGGGAAAATAAACTCCTTAAGCTCTGAAACGGCACAGCGGGGAAACAAGGCCCAATCAAACCGTAAATGTCCCCATTTCATTTGCTCACAACCGGGTTCAGTAAAACAGATTCCTTTCATCAACACCGGAGGACAGTAACAGTCAACCTGAACATTGGCACCAAATGAAGTTCAGATTATTTATTCAACATCCAGATTTAGTACATTTTATATTTAAATTGAGACACCATCAAACACCTGAAAGAACCGTAAGTAATGACGTGCAGATGTAGTGAACCAGCTGTTTATTATCAAAACAAAGAACATGGACGATGGTCATGTGACCCTCTGACACACACGTCACAGGCTGGAGCGGCGTCATTGCTTGTTTCGCACATTTCTGCCCACTTTGAGACAAGAGCTTTGATTTCAGACACAGAATCCTACTAATAGTGTTAAACGGTGCGCTTCTACTCACAGGCGGGACTCGTGTGTTCGTGACCTACGACCTCACAGCAACAGATGTGCAAGAAAACAGCTGCAACCTGTCGCATCAGCGACTACGTTCGCTCGACACGTTCTGAATTCACACGGTTCCTGGTCACACGCGTGTTACATGTTGCTTTTCTTCATACAAAAATGAAAAAATACAAAAGTAGATGCCGTACACGTCGACGTGGTCGCTTTGTATTCCTGCGACAGGATGTTTGAAGTCTCAAAGTGGAGCGGGGGTGTTTGAGTGGAGCGCAGGGGAAGGGGAGGTGGAGGGGGGAGCAGGTAACAATATGTCACAATGGACGGCCAGCGATGATAATCCCAGAAGACGGTCTCACGGTTTAGGAAGCACACTCTGCAGAGTCCGCCGGGTCCTAGTCCGGGTCCTGGTCCGGTCCTTCACGCGTCTGGCACTTGGGAGGAGGAGGAGGGTCAAGCGGCCGTCACCTCTGCACGGCGTTCCTGGAGCCCAGCGACTGCTTCCCGCGGCCGACCCCCTTCCCCCCGGCGCCCGGCTGAGGCGGGCCGACCTGCCGCCGCTGTCGCCTCCCTTTGGCCTCCGGCTCCGAGTCGCTGAGCTCCAGGTCGGGACAGTAGCCGTCGCTGTCCTGGTACGGCCGGCCGCCCGCGGGCCTGTGCTCGGGCTTGGCCCACGGCCTCTCCTTGGCGCCGCCCTTTCGGGACAGTTTGTCGGAGGCCCGCAGGTCCTCCGTGGTCCGTACCAAGTTGATGGTGGCCTCCTTGAAGGACCGGCCGAAGTGCTCCATGGCCGACTTGCGCAGGCCGCTGTTGTCCAGGGCCGGCGCCGCGGCGTCCGGCTCGCCGGGCGTCTGGCAGGAACTGTCCTTCTGCGAGAGGCCGTTGGAGGAGTGGCCTCCGTGGAGCGCGGCGTGCAGAGCCAGCGGCTTGCCGCCGGGCCGCGGCGCGGAGGAGGAGGTCAGGCGGCCGTTGGAGCGCTCCTCGCGGCGGCCGCGGCCGTGCAGCTGCGGCTTCCCCTGACCCAGGCCCTCGCCCACGTTGCCGCTGTGGTCCGGGCACAGCGGCCCGTTGCCGGACTTGGAGCCGGCGGTTCCGTTTCCCGGGCCGGAGGGTTTGGGCATTTTGAGCTTCAGCGTGATCCGGGGAGGAGGACGGAACAGCAGGCTCTCCGCCGGAGACGAGGAGGGGAGACCTGCAGGCGGAAGAGAAGCAGAAACACGTTCAGCCCTGCGGCACTCGGACAACGAGAGGACGGGGGGACAGAGGAACGGAGGGACGGCTCACCGGCTGAGAGCTCCTGGTTCAGGAGCTTCACGTGCAGGTTGAACATCTGCTCCTGAGCTTTGCTCTGCAGCACCTTCAGCTTCTCGCGCCGGCTCACCATGTAACACAAGTTCCTCACCTGCAGAGATGAAAAGAGAAAACTCTACAATCTTCCTCCTTCCTGGTAATTAACCAAATACTGTGGGAGACGTGAAGTTGATGTCCTTGTTACCTCAGACATTGATGTAATGTGAATCAATAAACGCATTTCAAAAGACACCCACCCTCTCCAGGTCCTGTCTCAGGTGCATGAACATCCTCATGCGCGTGTGGATGCTGTCCTCCTGCGGCTGCAGCACCAGGTTCTCCTCGTCCTCCTTGGGGGGCAGCAGGGCCCGGTTGAAGTTGGCCCTCCTCTTCAGCTTCCAGTACTGGCAGATGAAGTCCAGCAGGCGCGCCGGCAGCCCGAGGGCCCGGGACAGGTCCTCCTGGTGCACCAGCGTGTAGAACTCCTCCTCCAGCTCGCGCAGCCTCTGGGCTCGCGGCCCCGCCTTCTGGGCGTCGCCGGCGGGCTTGGGCCGAGCCGGGCCGGCCTCCCCGGCCTTGGGCTGGCTGTGCTTCAGGCAGTACGACTTGAACTTCACCTCGTCGCCCTCGTCCAGGATGGTCTTCATCTCCAGGCTGTGCTCGAAGGCGCAGGTCACGTGGAACGGAGTGGTGCAGTTCTTCACCGAGCACTGGGAACGCGACACGCAGGGAAAGCACACAAACACGTCACCTCCGATAAGAGAAGAGTCCGGCGTCGGAGGCCCGTGAAGCTGTGGCGAAGAGGAGTTCTTCCTCACTGACGTCACGCTGGGATTTATTTTGTTAAATGAAACCAGCCAACACGTCCCCAGCTGACATTCAACGATAACCTGTCTGTGTAATCTGGACGGTCGGGGACAGTTTCCTTGAAGGTCCATTTAATATTTTGTCTCCAGGAGATAATCTCCAGTTCAACTCTAAAGCAATCGACCAAGAATTAAATCAAAGCTATAAACACACGTACGAATATTCAATAGTACGTGTGGAACTGTTCCTCTGGGGGCACTGCGACAAGACCCCCCCCCCTCTTTCCAGCTAAGCTAAGCTAAGCTAACTAGCTGCCTCACCTGGATACAAGCGCCCGTCTTCCATTTGCACAGACTGCAGATGAGCGACCAGCGGCTGGGCGGGATGTGGGACACTTTGGTGATGGGCTCCATTCTCTCCGGACAGGCGATGCTCACCTGCGAAGGGACGGCACGGTGAGGTTATCCAGCGCCCCCTGCAGAGCGACAGCAGGGTGTGTGTGTGTGTGTGTGTGTGTGTGTGTGTACCTCTGGGATCCACAGAGCACAGCTCACATGAGCCCACTTGGTGCCGGCTCGTGTGGCCTTCATGGCCCCCCCCTTCTGAGGACACAAGAGACACTGGGGGTCGATGCCGAGGACACACGTCCTGCACAGCCAGTTCCCAACAGGCACTTTGACGATTCCGTAGCAGGCCTGCGAGGAGGACATCCCATTTGTTTTACAAAGCCACTTCAATAAAGTAAGACTCAATCAATAAATAAATCAATAAAAATGATTCCTACATCAGATCCTTAATTAAGCAAACGATTAAACAAAAGCAATAGTTACACTTTCCCAGTTAATTACTGACAATAAGACAATCAAATAACGTATACGATTTTTTAAACGTTAAGTTAAAATATGCAAGTGAGGCGTTACCTTCATAAACACGGGATACTTTTCATACATTGTGAGAGCGTTGCCACGGTTACCTGGTGCACGCAGATGTTGCACTTGTCACAGAACACCATGTCGTTGCCCTCCTCGCTGTCGGGGGAGCGGCACACGTCGCAGATGACGTCCTCGTCGTACTCGATGCCGAGGCCCTCCACCGTCTCGATGGCGTGGTTCATGTTGTCGTGGCACTGGCTCTCCAGGGCCTCCATGGCGCGCTCCATCGTCAGCTCGTGCACGGGCTCCTCCCCTGGAGAGACACAGCTCTTAATGGAAAACAAGCAACAACAACAAAATACTGCAACGATCGCGAATCAAATGGAATGGATATAAAGAGATGCAGAATCCGCCGGTCACAGTTGATCGTTAGAGGAGAACGATACAGTCAGGGACTTATGAACGAGGTCTGCGTGGTTAAGACGAGTTGTAGTTCACGCTTTTCCCCAGCAGGGAAATGACCGGAGGAGCGGTGGATGTGGCGGCGGGCCGTCGGGATCCTTTACCCATGCGGTCCAGCTCTCGGTTGAGCGCCTGCAGCCAGTGGAGGTCCATGTCGTCCAGGTCGTAGCGGCACATGGCCTCCGCCAGCTCCTTGATGGTGACGTAGCCAGGCTCCGTGGACTCAAGGCTCGAGCACTGGATGTGCTTCTTCTGGTGGGTGTAGAGAACCTCTTTGGGCTTCTCCTCCATGACTCTGAAACGGAAAGGGAGGAGGTGGGGGGGGTGAGAGCAATGCTCACAGAACGATCCGCATGGGACATCTCATCCAGCAGAGGATGAAAGGTTTTACCTGACGGAGGGCTCGGGGATGGTGTCTGGACTCGCCAGCACCTGCACCCCCTTCTCCCAGTCCTGCTTCCAGGCGTCCGCCAGCAGGTAGTAGTCCTCCGGGGACACGTGGTGAGAGTCGGGCAGCTTCATGGCGCTGATCAGGTCTTTTCTGAACACCTGAGGGGGCGGAGGGGAAAGAGAGACACACACTCATGAGACACTCGTCCTCGCCTGTACACCGGAGCTCGGCTACGGCTGCAGGTGGAGGCGACTTACTTCAGCCGGTTTCTTCTGGTTGGAGGCCGGAGCTTCGGGTTTACCGCCTCCATACTTGTGGGAGGAGCAGAAGGAGGTGGAGGGACCTGATCAAAGAACAAAATGTGTGAAAAAAAAACAAAAAAAAAAAAAAAGAGCAGAAGGAAACGGCCTCGAGTTCACGGCGACGACTCACTCTCATTGTCAGAAGTGTCGCTACTGCTCGACGACCTGAGACGTTTCATCCTGTAACATCCTGGGGAAGAGGAGACGACAATTTTTAAAAACATCCATCAGCTGAGCGATAAACAAACAGAGTGGGGAGACACTTAAAAATTAAAAAACAACCATTCATTAACGTAGATTAGGATTTGCTCAAATTAAAAGTAAATATAAAAGTCAACGAGCAGAATGATTGCGGTGACGGGCTGCAATGTATGGACAAATGGTATTACAATTTTTATATATCAATAATAAATAGGCTCTCAACTTAAATAGAAATGATCAAAATAGTTGTTGGTCTGTCAATTTCTAAACTAACTAAATAAGAATATTTTCTGGAGTTCATCCTCTAAAGTCATTCATTATTACTAGTATAGATGTATATATGCATACCTGGTGTAGAATAATGAGTGCGGCCGGGTGTGAGTGTGCACGGATATGACGTCACAAGTTTCTGGGTAACAGGAAACAATGCGCGCCTTTGTTTACATGATTTCCCTCATATGCTACATTCAATGTACGGAGATCTGTGACGTAACAACCATGATGGCGCCAAACACAAACTCCCAAACGCTGAAGTTAGTTTCCCGTTCGAACGTCAAAAAAGAAGTTTACTTAAGCTAATTCGGTGTTATGCGGTTAATCATAAGTTTTATTTTTATGCAATTGTTGTTTTTAAGAGTCTCGTGTTTTCTCTGATGAGTAACTTAGTCCTGATTAGTCCCGGGTTTGTAACTCAGGGTTCTGGTGCAAACAGAATGCAGCTTCGGTACCAAATGACAGTGTTTGTTGCCGACTTGGTGTTATAGTTCAGGTAAAAGAAGACTGGTTTAATGTGATCAACATACGAGGATAAAAGCGGTTAATTAATCGTTAAATAAAAAGGGAGGGCCGGTCGCTCAGCGCCGTGAATTAAATCGCCCCCAAAATGCCAAATCGGAAGCTTCGAATGCAAAGCTAACTTCGGCTTCCTCACTCTCGCTCACACACAAGCTAACATCCGGGCCTCCGGCGGGCTGCACTGCAGACTGTGGGGGAAATCAAACGTGGGCGCCATCCTCACACAAAGATGTCACTTCCTACATCCATTACGACCGAACTACAACGCACCCCGTTATCCCGTAGTCGCTACGTTCACTGTCAGCACCGCGCGGCAGGCTAACGCTCGCTAGCATGAACGCGGCGGCAGGGGAGGGACGGGGAACAGGCCCCGTGGCCTGGATCCACCATCCGGGGTAAATCCCGTCTCCCGCATCCCCCTCTCCCAACTCACGCACATATCGTTTCACATTCCTCCCCACGTTCTCTTTTTACCTCCAGTCCACTCGCCGGCGTCCGCCTTATTCCGGCCGCATTTCCGCCCGGTTAACGCGTCCAACATGTACCGGGGAAAAACTACCGCGGCTCCGGTTCTGGCTGCCTGAGGGGGTGCAGGGGGATCTGGGAGTTTGTATCCGACCACAGACGGGATCTCCTGGGCAGCAGTCGGTCCACCACCACGGCACAACGGCTCTATTGTACCGCGCCTCCCGCCGGGTCCTAAACTCCGTCGGCTTCCCTCCGACGCTGGGTGCGCTCGATTTTACAACTGGCGCTGACCTCCAGTAGTGGCAGCACGACACGGGTCTATCACTCATTGTCAAAAGAGGAAATACGTAATGCACTGACATGAAAGTAGCAAACATGAAATGACTATGAATCAGTCATTTTATCATTGTATCATAATTATTGATTCATGCATGTGTTGCCTTTATGTTGCAGCCATTAAATTAGCTATTTATTTTATCATTGTGGTTGCAGTTTCATCTACAATATTGTATCACCATTTTAGGTTTTACTTTTTGTAAATTGTACTTAGGTAGTGTAAGTTTAGTTGAATTATTTGTAACTTCAACATCAAATTGCAACATCAAAGAATTATTTTTATTCATGTGCATAACTGTTTCCTTCAATACATTTTATTACTTTAAAACTGTTAAATAACCAGTCGGGTGATTTCAGTTGTCCTTCAGCTTTTAATGTACAAAGACACTATTTTGTTTTAGGAGTCCAAACAACAAATCACAGACAGACGAGCATTTTCTATAAAAAAACAAAGCGTGCTTGAGTACAAAAGGTTCACAAGTAGAAAAGTACATCACAGGACGTCCCTCTGTTTGTTCCTCTTAAAAAGGCAAGTGAACAGAACAAAAAGGTTTGATTTAGCTTTGACTAAAACTGCAACGTGTTGGATGAAATCCCATCGCTCTCCTTTGGTTTTCTATTAGTCGGATCAATCAAACCTAAAAAGCTTTTAACTATGATTCACCAAATCTAACATGCTGGTGTATTTTAAGCTCTGATATTAAAGCAGTGCCTCTAAAGCGACATCAACAATCTAAAATTAACAATTTACCAGCTAAAATAAACTAAATCCAGCTTGTTCTAAAAAAACAGCAACTCAGCATTGCTCTTTAAGGGAAAGTTTGTATTTGTAGAAGCCTCCATTCACAAAGACTCAGAACAGCTGCTCTACTGCCGCCTTCGTTAGCTAGTTTGTGTTATTGTGCGAAGTTTAGAGCCTTTTAAAGTCCTACAATAGCACAAACAAAAAGAGCAACAGACGGAGTCGGCAGCAGAGCCGCTTCCCTCCGATCCGGGAGGTTAAATCTCGGTTCCTGTGAACGGACTCTGGTGTCGATAACAGCTTGAGTTCCCCGTCGGGAAGGTAAAGAGGTGAAAATGTTCTCAATTCAACATTCGAATGACCTAAAATAGATTATGTGAGGTGTCTAAGACCCGTCGCCAGCAGAAGATCCCTTCGTTGCATCTCCTGTAGTAACAAACTTCATACAATCCAGCCCTTTCAGACTTTGATTGGGACTCACGTGTGTGGCTCCGTTACGTCGGCTCAATAACAGCACAGTGAACAAGTCACTCATCGAAACTTTAACTTAAAAATGCTGACAAGGAACACGTGTGCACATAAAAAAACATTCAGTATGAGTATAAAACACATATTACAAAAATAATAACAATCACAAAAGTGGGCTAAGTCACAACAAACAGCTACGAGGGTGTATGAACGCACACACACACACGCACACACACACACGCACACACACACACAGTAAAAAAGAAAACATTTGTGTACTTGTGTTTTTTTCAGTTAATAAAAACAAAGCTGTAGAATAAAAATGAATTACAATGACAGCAGAGAGCTACATTCACAAATCGATAAAAGCAACGGGATACATTCGTAGAAATATAAATGTTAACTGTTTGTAGACAAAGGGGGGAGGGGGAGGGGAGGAACGGGGGAGGAAGGAGGGCTTTGATCTGCAGACTCGTGCCGATTCCTCTGTGAACACCAGAGCGTGAAACGGGTCACTTTGTCTCCAAACTTCTTTGAGGATTAAAAACAGGCTGCTCACACGGGGCGTTCAGGGGCATCCGTTCGTTCGGGCCGCTCGGCTCGCTCACAAGCCCATCTGCATGTCGGCGAAGTTGAAGAAGCTGTCGACGTCCCTGGAGGACGTGTTTTTGTTATCGGAGACGAAGACCTGCGGAGGAAAGGAGTAAAAATAACACGTGAAGTTTTCCAGATTAGCTTCTGCTGCAAAGAGAAGCGGAAGAGCCGGACGACCTTGGTGCCGCTGAAGACCTCGTCGGCGACGCGCCTGCAGGCCTCCACCACGCCGTCCCCGCTCAGCTCCAGGGCGATGACCGGCCCTTCAGAGGGGAGCCGCCAGAGCAACTTTAAAAACACACACTTTCCCAACGCACAAACACACCTCCAACCGTCGCTACCGTCCCTTTAAGACTCCATTCTCCCACCGAGTGAAAACATGAAACCGAGTTGCTGAGCAACAACATCAACAACAACAACAACAACACCACGAAGACCCAAACCCTGACGTACCGTTGGTGACACACTCCACCAGGGCCTCGGCGCTGTTCTGAAACACCCTCTTCACGTCTTCGGGCCGCATGGACACCTCCTTCGTCTGGATGAGCACGAAGCCTTTGGCAGTGGCCTGTTCATAAAGACAGTTCACAGAAAGAAACGGTCAGATTGTTTGTGCGACAGAGCAACGCACACGCCGAGCTGCACACGAACATCCCTGGAATGTCGAAGCGGCCTCAAAAGGCCCCAAACTTCACAATGAGGGCAAAACACATTCACTAAATGAGCATCATGCTGCAGTGAAGAAGACTAGAAACTAGAGACCGAGACCATAAACTCATTTTGTCAATGAGTAATTTTCTCATGGACGTCTACGGACCAGAGGATTCGCCCCCTGCTGGTCAGGAGAGAGAATGCAGCACTTTGGCTTTACTCTGCATAATCAGAGGTTGGCTGCCTGGTTTCAACTGTTAACGTGGACGTCCTACACCCTAAAAACTAAAATAAGCAATAATTCCCCCAAAACTACGCTATTCTATATCCTTTAATTGCGACCAGGTATCCCTCCTGTCCTCGCACTCACCTCGTCGATCAGCTTGCGGGCGTTCGCGGTGCTGTACTCTCCGGCGAAGAAGACGAAGAGGCAGGACTCCTCGCTGCTCTTCCGCCGTCCCCCCTTCGTCAAAGGCACGATGCTGCGGCCGGCGTCGGCGGAGATCCGGACCGACTTGAACTCGGACTCGGGGCCCGGAGGCGGCACCGCCTCCAGGACGGCCGAGGCCTCCGGCAGCAGGCTCCAGTTGGTCTCCCCGGACACCGGCGTGAAGTCGTGCACGTTGCTCCAGTTGTTGTTGAAGACGCTGAGCCCGGCGTCCTTGAAGTGGAAGGCCAGCTCGGGGTAGAAGTACTGGAAGCAGCCGAACTTCATGCCCGTGGACGACTCGATGATGGGCTGCGTGGCGCAGCACAGGAACACCTCCATCTTCTTGCAGTCCCGCGTGCGGAACTGCTGGCAGGCCACCACGCACCGGACGTCCCTGCAGTCCCGGAAGAAGACGCTGCCCTTGGCGGGCCCCAGGACCACGCGGCAGTTGACGCAGTCGTCGATGGTGACGGCGGCCGAGTGGTCGAACACGTAGATGTCGCAGTTCTCGCACTCCTGGATGACGAACTGCTGGCCGTTAAGCGTGCCGGGCAGGCGGCCCACCGTCACGTCCTTGAGCCCCGTCAGCATGTAGTCTTTAGGGTCCACCTGGGGTCAGAGGGGTCACCTGCTCACACAACCAGACTACACGTAAAGCAGCAAGGTGAAGCACGGCGAACAGGCCCGAAACCATCTGGTAGATGAGGACTTTTATTTTGACAAAAGCAGAACGCAACAATGCTGCAGGCGACGACGCTTGAGGCCATTTAAAAAAAAAAAAAAAGAATAAACTAAATAAAAGATTAAGGTCCGGACTAATCGCATTAACTCAAGTAGAACACGTAGGAACACATTTGAGGAACATGTACTTTAAGCACTTCCTGTTCTCCTCTACTGGACCCCGCAGGTAGATATTGAACTCTTGTAGAAGACGCGATGCTGTAGATTAAACGGGACCTAAAGGAGGCGACACACACACACACGTTCACTTGTATGCCTCCTCCATGTGCGTTTCTCTCCCAACCTGATGTTATTTTCTAGTCATCTTATCGAGCCGTTTCCCCGGCGACAGTTTAATGTGGTCGACCACAGTTTGACTCACTACGAGCGGAAGTGGAACCACCCTGAAAAAAGAAGCAGCAGCAGCAGCAGCCATGTTGAGTGTGTGCTAATCCGCTAATGAGATAAAAGAGGAGCGAGAGGGACCAGAATGCAACGTGTTGTCGCACGGCGCTCAGGGGCCACGCGGAGCTCGTTATTCAGAGACGCCGTTGTCGTGGCCGTCGCGAGCTGAAGACGTTGGAAGTGTTTAAACAGGAGCAGCATGTGGTTTTGGGGGCTTTTGTTTCGCATCTCGCTACAGGTTCTTTCCCCACTGTGGTTTTGGTACTTGTACTTTAAATACTTCCTCCACCTCGGCTTCTCCTGACGGTGTGTGTGGTGTGTAGTCGAGGTCACACCGTGAACATAGAGAGCAATACAAGTTTGTTAATGGTTATAGTACCAGTGCAAGGTCTGGACACATTTAAACCCTTTATATGTTTTAGTAGTTGATGAATGGCTACAGTGCTGTGTTAATGGTGCGTGTTCACAACGCAGCCACGTTGTGTATTTTATGAGACATCGACTCACGCTGTCCGTATTCCACAGTGTTGAAATGTATGACTCAATGTGTGAATCAAGGCCCACAACCCGTTTGTCTGCATGTTACAGGAAATCCTCACCGAAGCGCGGGTGATCTGGCTAATCTGCAGATTAATGACATGAATGAGGAAGTAACCCGGATGTAACCGAAGCGGCCTTATCGGTGTTATCAGCATTATTATTGTTGTTGTTGTTGTTGTTATGATCGTGAGTCTATGCTCGCCTTCTCGCGCTTGTCCCAGCTGTACTGCCGCGGCTCCTCCCCGCCGCCGCTGTTGCCAAGGGAAACCGCGTTGCCCGTCGCCGCGGTGTCGACGGTCGTCGTCGTCGGCGTCCGCTCGTCCGTCCCGGAGGACTTCCGCTTGGACTTCTTGGAGAAGAAACACCCCATGGCGGCGGTGTCTCGGCGGCCGTGGACGTGGAGACGCGGAGGACGCGGAGACGGGGGACACGGCGGTCGCGGATGTGTGTTTGCGGCTCTTCTGGTTTTCTCTCACCTCCCCTCGACCCGGCTGGTCGGCTACAGCAGCCAATCACAGGGCTCGGCTGGAGTGAACGGGATGACGTCACGGGGCCACGTAGAGGAGGCGCGTCGTCGTGGGGCGTTTGCAGAGAAAAAGTAGAATCGGGTCGTTTTTTGTAATCTTTACTTTCGCCAACTACCAGTTCAATACGAAAATGATAACATGAAGAAAAAAAAGATTGTTACCTTTTACCCCATAATTATTCATTTTCGTCACATAATTACAACTTTTTATCTAATAACTTTTTTTATCTCATATTTATGATAAATTGATTGGTCCTCACATCAGGCGTCCTTCATCAGTCGCGTGTAAAGGTGGAGCTCATTATTGGTTACCTCAACATCTAATTAAACACATTACCTGAGTAATATACTTAGTTACTTCCCACCACTGGTACATCGTTCATCCCGTTGAGGTTGCGGAGGGCGTCATGTTTTTTATTGGACTAAGGCACGTGTTATGAATAATAATCCCACTAAATCTACACCTATCATTTTAACAAGATATGTTTTCAATCAAATAAGCCCTCTTGATCCAGCATAAAAAAATCATATGAAATCTGTGAATGAAATACAATAGCGCACCTAAATAAATTCATCCACACTGTTGTTTTTCATTTTTATTTTGAGTTTTTCTTTTAGAGAACACAGAAAAATAGGTGATACAACCAGACACTAAACACAAACTTAAAAACAATTGATAAAATACGGTGAAGGATCCCTCCCTTCAACGAACACCAAAATTAATCAAAACGTTCAAATTATTTTACATTGATACGCCATTTTTACCAATGATATGGGAGGACCAAAATCAGAACAACACTAATTTACCAATCTCCCTTGAACGCACTTAAACAGTCTCACCTGCCTGAGTAAAATATTCTTTACACAATAATAACGCAGAATAAAAAGACTGAAGAGAGTTCTGAATCAAAACTGCAATCTAATGCCATCATTTTCCCGCATTGACACCATCTGGGATGTAAGAAGAACTCAATCAAACAGGTGACCACGTCCAACTGGGCGTCCGATCAGCTCGCAATTTAAGCCACTAGGCCACTCTATTAATAGGTAATCCCCCATCATGCCTCTGTGAGAGATGCTCTGAAGCCGTGGCCTTCCTGTTCATCCCCTTTTCATAATCTGTGTCACCATCTGACTTCAGGGGCCACACGGTTTCTTTATTGCCCCCGAGCAACAGGTGCTAATCCCAGTCTGCTGCACGAGAACAACACTCAGAATGTAGGACTCCGTTTCCCTCCAGCAGCAGCTGCTTCTGTCACACGGATGACAACTCGCCGCGTGGTGCTCGTAGCAGCTACCTGGTGGTTGATTGTTCAGATCCCGGACCGACTGACTGGTCCAAGGCGACGAGCTGCTCCTCAATACCGAGACCACGTGATTTCATCCCTTCTTTTTTTGCAAGTCAGGACTTTTGTCCTCCAATCACGGCCCATGTGAGTTTCCTGTTTTTAACCACTGAACTGCAAATTCATCATAATCTCAAGGCAGTGACTCAGTGATGAAATGAGCCTCAGAGACAGAAAAGCAGATCCTCAAACCGAGAAGCCCAAGAAAGTCTAGAAAGATACTTCAACTTCTTTAACCACATCGTACCAGCCTCAAATAGATGCAACTTTTTAGACGCCTTAATGGTAATTGACACACAAATAAAAGAATACAATATATATGTTTCAATTTCTGTTCATATTTTTGTAAAGAAATATATTTTTTGAAATGAATCTAGTAGTCGTTACATTATAAATGGTAATAGCTCGTCGAAACAAAAGTCATACTTACCTTGTCAGAAATGAAAATCCTAACGTAGTGTGTCAAAAATAAGCTCTTTCCACTGCAACTTTAATGGTTTCTTTTTATTTGCAGTTTCACCACCTGACTTACGTGCTGCAACTCATTTCAAATGAAACGAGAGTCCAGCATTAGATCACATTAGATCTCATTAGATCACATTATATCTTGCACCACATCAGGCTGGCTATATATATATATATATATATATATATATATATATATATATATATATATATATATATATATATATATATATATATATATATATATATATATATATATTTTCATCAATAAAAGTATGCCTTGGTGTTTTAATGTTGAACTCATGAATGTTATGAATCCCTTATTATAGTTTTCTGATCATACGCTGACCTGACACCGGCCCAAACGGGAGCGATCCGTTATTTGCGGGTGCAGGCTGTGCAGGATTAAACGCTGTGTCACACGTCACTGACGTGGTGGTCGTCCCTTTAAAAGGTGGAGCCTGCAGCGGGCGCTGTGCCGCGTTTCCCCGCTCGGGCTCAGCTGTGAGGAGCTGTTGCTTTTCCCCTTCCTCCTTGCAGCAGTGACATGGCATAGAGCCGCCATAGAATCCTGCACCAATGGACGCGCTGCGGCCGCCGAAGCGGCGCGGAGCCTCCGGCTCGACCGCGACGACGAGGAAGATGATGATGATGATGATGGTGACGATGACGTGCGCCGCCGCGTCCGGGCGGCAGGCGGAGGACGGAATGGGAGAACTGGCCACGGAGAAGGAGGCGGAGGAGAGCCACCGACAGGACAGCGTCAACCTGCTGACGTTCATCCTGCTGCTGACCCTCACCATCCTCACCATCTGGCTCTTCAAGCACCGCAGGGTGCGCTTCCTGCACGAGACCGGGCTGGCGATGATCTACGGTGAGGGGGGGCACCCGGGGACACGCAGCAGGCTTTGCGCGATGAGATTCTAGGAGCCGCTCCGTTATTTCCTCCGCAGGAGCGTTTACCGGAAGTCTCCCTGAAATCACTGTTAAACACGTGTTTTGCATGCGCGTGCTAAACGTTCCACTTTTATGTTCGCCCCGCATTGAATGCGCTTCATGTGAACAGCGCGTTTTGTTCTCTTCCTCTTCCCAAATAAGCCTCCGTCCGATTGGCGCATTTGTCAGATTTAAAGGTGCGCGTGTGGGATGTGGCGGCCTCTAGCGGCGAGGCTGCAGATCGGCTCTCACTGCAGCGCACACAAAAACACATGATCATATTAATACTGCCAGGCTATTCAATCACAGTTCTATGAGGTCCAGTTAGTTATTTTTCATAACTGATTATCAGATCAAATAAAGCTGACGTGTGTGTGTGTGTGTGTGTGTGTGTGTGTGTCGATGCGTTATCTACGCCATCTTTATTTGATTTGATAATCAGTCGTGGAGACGGCGGACACATGTTTGGACTGATGAACACTGATGCTGTCTTGGATGCACATAAACATACAGTCATATATAAATAATAAGACCCAGCAGCGACGTCCCCTGCATGTCCACGTCCTCTGTCCTACCGGTACGTCCTCGTGGGCGAGGGGAGTGTTTTGGTCAGCCGGTCACACAGCCGAGCCGTAATAAAGTCTCAGGAGTCATTTATTAACCACAGAGGACACGCGCAGGGGTCGCTCACGCGTGTCGTTTATTTGCTCGTGGTGCTTTTTGATGGTTCTGAAAACAGGAAGCGGCTGTTCAGATTACAGCACAGATTTACTGTTTCGACTGGCGGCGTTCTGCTCTGCGCTCGTGGGTTCTTTGTTCTACTCCCGTAATAAACATGTGGAATGAACTAAATCTGGATTCTGCTCGCTGGAGTGGACCATCAGCAGTGTGAAGGGGAACAGGCACAAAACATTAGTATTAGTATTGAGGCAAATAGAGTGAATGAAGTTCATGGTGTCTGATTAGCAGAAGAGTCTCATTTTACGCTCATCGAGCTTCCTATTGAGAGAAACGCACACAAAACCTCCCACCAGCTGGAAAGAACCTAAAGTTTAAGGGACCACAGAAACTGGAACCTGATTTCGGCGGTTTGATCCTGAGGCAGTTGAAGGTTTTCTGTGTGTGTGACGTCAGAGCTTCAGACCACAGACCAGCAGGGCAGCGTCCCGGTGGCCGGCGTCCCGGTGGCCGGGGTCCCGGGGGCCGGCGTCCCGGTGGCCGGGGTCCCCGGGGCCGGCGTCCCGGTGGCCGGGGTCCCCGGGGCCGGCGTCCCGGTGGCCGGCGTCCCGGTGGCCGGCGTCCCGGTGGCCGGGGTCCCCGGGGCCGGCGTCCCGGTGGCCGGGGTCCCGGGGGCCGGCGTCCGCTTCCCCCACACGGTCGGTGCTTTGAGGCGAACAAAGATGAATCCTGACTGTCCCCTCAGGTCTGCTGGTGGGCGTCGTCCTGCGGTACGGCATCCCGGCCACCAGCTACCACAACAAGACGCCCCCCAGCTGCTCGCTGCGGGAGGGGCCCGTCAGCACCGTGCTGCTCAACGTCAGCGGCAGGTTCTTCGAGTACACCCTGAAGGGGCAGATCGACTCCCGGGAGATCCACAACGTGGAGCAGAACGACATGCTGCGCAAGGTGCCGCCTCGAGCCGAGCGTCCGTACCGCGCTGACCCCCCCCCCGCCCCCGCAACCCCGACTGAATCCTCCTTTCTTTTCCAGGTGACCTTTGACCCCGAGGTGTTCTTCAACATTTTGCTGCCGCCGATCATATTCCACGCCGGGTACAGTCTGAAGAAGGTGAGGCGCTGGTTTCATCCGTCCACCAATGTGGTTCATGAGTCAAAACCCAGCAGTGTAACCGTGTCAGGTGCTAATCAGCCTGCTGCACACTGATTCTATACAACGTGTGCATCCAAGCTGTGGCGTTAGAATCGTATCCATGAGGCCTAAACGTATGAAACGATCCACCAAAGGCCTCGTAAGTTTCCAGCCACGTGAACGATGGAGAATCTCCGCGTGAATGGTTTTCTTTGAGCCGTATTGTTTACCCATCGACTCCGTTGATCGTTCGCTGTAGACTGCCGGAGCTCGTTACCGGGTGCGTCATGTGACCTGCGGCGTGTTAATCCGTCACGCCGTTAATTCCCACGTTCTGTTAGTTCTGCTCTGCGAGACTCGCTCCCGACAGTCGCAGGAGGAAAACACGCGTTGTTTATTTGTGTGTGATACTTTGACACTGAGGAGAGGCGCGTTTGTTTGTTTTATGACGGCTCAAACGGAGGAATGCCTGTTTGCGTTTCCTCGTTTGACCGCGAGGCCTTCAGGGACCTGTTCAGTGTCAGACTTCTGATGAACCTTTTTGCTTCTCTTGCCTTGTGCTCCTTTTTTTCCCTTTCTAGAGACACTTCTTCAGGAATCTGGGCTCCATCATAACTTACGCGTTTCTTGGCACCGCCATCTCTTGCTTTGTCATCGGGTGAGCGTTCACTTCCTGTTTGACACTTTAAAAGTGCATCTTAATCTTGATGAACCAAAAGGACCTGTAAACACACACCTGTGAACTCCGCCAGGCCAAAAGGTGTTGGGCAACTTTGCATATAAGCGTTGTGCTTCGGCCTTTATTTATTGTCCCTGCTACAGGCGGGTAGAGCGACAGGCGATCCACTGAATCAAAACGCTTCAACCCGATTGGACGCCACGCAAACAAAGTCGTTGCTGCTTTTGTTCCATTGATTAACATAAAAATGTTCAACCAAACCCTTCCTTTTAGTGATCGATGCTGCGTCTCACCTGTCTGTCTCACCTGCCCGTCTCTCTGCAGGAACCTGATGTACGGTGTGGTCAAACTCATGCAGATGGTCGGTCAGCTGACTGACAAGTTCTACTACACCGACTGCCTTTTCTTCGGCGCCATCCTCTCAGCCACAGACCCGGGTACGTGAGGAAGCGCCGCGTCAGCGGTTTGTGCCCCGGAGGGGAAGGGGAACTAACGAGCCGTCTTCTTCCTTCATCGTGTGCAGTGACTGTGTTGGCCATCTTCAACGACCTCCACGCCGACGGAGACCTCTACGCGCTGCTGTTTGGGGAGAGCGTGATGAACGACGCGGTGGCCATCGTGCTCTCGTCGTGAGTCAAAGGTTTTTTTTGCTTCATTCAGCTGCAGATGGAAGCGTACGCGTGGCCTCTGACCTCACCTTTTTATTTGTTACCCTGATGTTGGTGTTCAGAGACCGAGCAGAAGGAACTCTGCTTCCCTCTGCTGGAAATTACAAAACGTTCCATTTGACTCCCGTTAAACCCTCAGCGTTTCATTCATCATTAAATCTAGAGCTTCTCAACTGAGCTTTTTAATATTTTTTAAGGAGTTGATACATGTAATCCCTCTGGTGTCCACTAGGGGGATCACTCCTGCATTATGGAGTCAATACATGTCATTCTCCTGGTGCATTATGGGGCACTGCTTCAAGTTCAACGTGGCATGGTGTATTAAAACTGCTGTTTAAATGCTCTTAACTTTGTGAACGCAGACTTCTGATGATGTTGTGTTGTTTTATTTCAGGTCCATTGTTGCCTACCAGCCCAGCGCAGCCAACACGCACATGTTCGACGCCGCAGCCTTTTTCAAGTCGGTGGGGGTCTTCCTGGGTATCTTCAGCGGCTCCTTCCTGATGGGCGCCGCCACGGCGGTCGTCACCGCTCTCATATCCTTTCACAGGTCGAACAAGAAGTGTCATTTCAGAGTGCAGCTCTCGGACTGCGTTGGTGCCCTTAACTCGGCCGCCACGTCACCAAGTTCACCAAGCTGCACTGCTTCCCGCTGCTGGAGACGGCGCTCTTCTTCCTCATGTCCTGGAGCACCTTCCTGCTGGCCGAAGCCTGCGGCTTCACAGGCGGGTGGAGTAGGAAGTGTCCGATATTAAGATATTATTAAAATTGATAAAAAATGTCCAAACAACAAGTATGTGTCCATAAATTGGAAAAATGCAGGGAAATTTCCCCTAAAAAACATACACACACATATGTGTGTATTTTATGTGTATATATGTGTATATTTGTAGTTTCCCACAATTCTGATATTTCTGAGAAACGTGCAGAGAAATATTTTGGTCAAAACCTTTATTCAGTTTATTATTTTCCACAACCTCATTAAAAGGGAACATTTACAAGCGATGGATCATGAAAATGGTGAAGAAATGACGTCTTTACGTAACTACAAAAAAAGAGAATACATTTCCCACAATGCAATCAGTTTGCATCTTTTATTTTATTATTATTTATTACAAGTATTTCATGATGTTTGAATGTTTTCTTTCAAAATGTGAAAAAAAAATTAAACGTCGTCGTTCGATTTGAAGCCTCAGATGTAAAATATTTAAAGATTTTTTTCCTGGAAAACCACGTGATCGTGATGGTGATTGGATCAGCGTCATTAACTCAAACACGGGTTCTAGCGCTACGCCACAACGAACTGATGGCATTTTGTTTTGTTTCTGAACGCAGGCGTTGTGGCCGTGCTGTTCTGTGGCATCACGCAGGCTCACTACACCCACAACAACCTCTCTGCAGAGTCCAACACGCGCACCAAGCAGGTAACGCCCCCCACCCCAGGCTACCAGATGGCTCGATGGCCGGCCTGCTGTGACCTTAATCGGGGTTTTCTGTGGACGTCCCGCCCACGCGGGGTGCAGTCTGGAGGTTCAGATTAGCACATACACAACAAGCAGCGTGACGCGTTCAGGGACCAACGGGAAACAAGTGCGCCTGGCTTTGTCCCATGACCAGATGTACGTCCTGTAAATCTCTCAACATTTGAACATCAGTAATGAGGCCTCTGTATTACATTTATAGAACACGTTTAATTGTTCACCTCTATTGTGACTTGTGTTTGCCCTAAAACCGTCATGGCAGCTTCAAAGCAGTGCATTGTGGGAAGCCTTCTGAACCTGAGCATTTTTCCTTTTGTTGAATGAATGATGTGTCTCCAATGCAGCTGTTCGAGGTCCTCCACTTCCTGGCTGAGAACTTCATCTTCTCCTACATGGGTTTGGCTCTCTTCACCTTCCAGAATCACATTTTCAGCCCCATCTTCATCGTCGGGGCTTTCGTATCCTTTCTGGGGCAGAACGAGTCTCATCAGACGTTGTGTGTGTACTTGCTTTGGTCTATTTGTAGATGCCACGTGTCACTCTTGGGTCGTTTTGTGCGTCTCTCTAGCTGTTTTGTCCACGCTGATGTGGCTTTGTAGTTGCTCTCTTAACGTCGCCGCTCAGAGCGCCATATTCATCGGGAGGGCGTTGAACATCTACCCGCTGTCCTTCCTGCTCAACCTCGGCCGGAGGCACAAGATCAGAGGGAACTTCCAGCACATGATGATGTTCGCAGGTAAGGAGACCTCGTAAGCTCCTCCCCCCCCCCCATCGCCTGGTGATTGGATGGTTGTCGGAACGTGGTCCCTCCTGCCCGCAGGTCTGCGAGGGGCGATGGCGTTCGCCCTGGCCATCCGGGACACGGCCACGTACGCCCGCCAGATGATGTTCACCACCACACTGCTCATTGTCTTCTTCACCGTCTGGGTGTTCGGAGGCGGGACTACGCCCATGTTGTCATGGCTACACATCAGGTGACGTGCAAAATTGTCTAAAACTACCAGGAGGAGATGTGGTCCAGCAGATGGAGCCACGGATCCCTCACGTTCTAAAAGTTGGAGGAAGCCAGTTAATAAACAAACGTTTACTGTATTTTACCCGTAAAAGAGATCAAATTAAAAGGCCCACAGCTCCTCCGTCTCTTATTGGCCAAAGAAGCTTTAATAGCTGCAGCTGCGTTGGCGTTGTGTTTTAGATTAACTCCCATGCTGCGAATGACTCGTGGTGAGTCAGCAAATAAAAAAACACAAAGCCAAAAGAGTTAATTTAATAGATGTGGAAAACCAACCCGCTCAAAAGAGTTAAATCCATATTTCCACACTATGCAAAGGGGCTTTTTAATAAACTCCTCCGTTACTTTCATTCCCTCCGGTTCCTCATTTACATTTTAAATCTCATTTTGAATCCATTCATCCCCGTTGAGGCTCCTCGGGGGGCCGCAGGTGGGACCATGATGCACTGGGAGGGAGCCTCCATTTGTCACCGTGCAGCGCGGCCTCTGTTTTAATATGAGCAACGCCTCCCCCGGACCCGGAGGAGCCCGCTCTCCCCTTTTCAACACGTTGCCGTGGTAACCGTCTCCCTCTCTTCCAGATATGCTGATGTGCGTTTTGTTACCCGGCAGTGGGACACGTATTCCTGTTCCTCCGCTATTCAACATCAAGCTCACCGTTCAGTCTGTCCTAAAACGGCTTCTATCTTAACGGACGGAAATGTAGAAACGCCGGCGAGCTTTGCAGAAAGAGCGCCGCCAACGGGGGAAGAGGGAGAGCTGCAGCGCCGTGCCTGTCACGCGTGACAGGCTTCTTATCAGAGGAAACTGCGCGGTTTTGCTTTGCAGGCCGACCGGCTCGAGTCTAAAGATGGCCGCCGTCCTCCATCTCAGCGCCGGTGTTACACCCCTACTGGTTCCGCCACCTACTGGTTCCCCTACGCGTGCGCGTGTGCGCAGATGTGTTCGCCTCTGTTTCCTGCTTCTGTGACGTCACACGCCACACATTCACAAACATATTGCTGAAAATCTACAAAACACATATACATTGCAGCGTTTACAATCGTATAAGTGAGCACTAGCCTACATCACAGCCACGCATGAAAACATTTATTTAAGGAAATGAAATGAAAAGGAAGATTGGAACGACTGGTATTCGAACCCCGTGGCTCAAAACATATATACACCACGCCTGCGGCTGTTTGTAGGAGACCGCGGGAGGTGGGGGGGGGGATTATGTCCAGCAGACTGAGTAGAATAGCCGCTCGTTAGCTTAGCTTAGCACAAAGAATGCAACGAGCGTTTTGAAGCCTTGAGTTTGGCTTTTTGGAATCTTGGTCGTGGTAGAAGTTTGTTGACTCTTTCTATTTTATATTCTGGCCATTCTCGTCTTTTTGTTGTTGTTGTTGTTTTTTTAACATCTCATCGGTGTCGTTATGGCGACCCCGTTGATCTGCTCCCCGTCTTCGGTTTAGTGGTTGATTCAGAGGCCTCCGCATTAATCTCATCTTACTCACAATTAAAACTATTTTCTGCAACGTTGTTGTTCGTGGAAAGTGAACAGAGCTCTGCTCTGCTGGAATGAATTTTTCTTTAGTTGAATGCTCTTTTTCTTTTTTTTTGTCATAATGTATATCACAGAAATCACATGATGGTTTCTTCAGTTGCTTCAGGCTGAATGTCTTTCTTTGATTTTTTTTTTTTTTTTTTTTTTTGGGAGAATTTCACAAGCGGTGAAAACCTGGCTTGTTTTATACAAATGTGGTTTTGTGTTTATAAAAAATGTGCTCATCTTTTACGCTTAAATATACAAACTAGAGTAATAATCTTTTTTTAGCTCCTGTTTATCCGGCTCTGCTTCGGCTTAAACGCTCATTTGAAGTAACTTTCCGCCACTCGCAGGTGGAGCACGCAGCGCTTTCATGCACGGACCCTGAAATGCAGCAGATCTGCAGGCGCAGGAGCCACAAAGGTCACGAGGAGGGAAATGACTCGGCAGCGGTTTGATGTCTCCTCTCTGTGTGTTTCAGGGTGGGTGTGGATCCGGATCAGGACCAGCAGCCCAGCGCAGACAGCTTCCAGGTGCTGCAGGGGGTGAGCATGAAACATGAAAACATGAAGCCACCACCTGTGCGTCGGTTAACAGGGACTCTGGCTCTTCAGAGCGATAACGAAAGTGAAAGTGTGTGTGTCTGCAGGAGGGCTCGGAGGCCGAAGGACTGAGCAGGACCAAACAGGAGAGCGCGTGGCTCTTCAGGCTCTGGTACACCTTCGACCACAAGTATCCTTCACGCAGCCGACGCCTCTGTTTGTACCGACGGGCGTTTGTTCACTAACGTTACATTCCGGGGGCTTTTGGCGCCCGGCTGGGCCGTCACGGGTTTGTCCCCGGTGACCGTAACCTCCGGCGGCGGCGTCCTCGGCGTTATTGGATCACAATTGTTCCCTTTGAAATGCTTTTTTTGGCTGCAGGCTCGCTGCCTGTCGAATGAAAGCTTGATTCATAATAAATGAAATGATGAGAAATGGAACAGAAGGCGCCAAGAGGACGGACGGCAAGAGACAAACAACAAACATAATGAGTGAAGTGTTCTCCGTCATGAGACTAATGGGCTCTCATCTAAAAGATTACTGAAGAGTAGCATTCAGATATAAGAGGCAATTTACTGTTGTATTCGGAAGAAAGGGTAGAAATGATTCAATTTAAACGAGGCACAACCCCCCCCCGCCCCCCGTTTCCTTGCTGACGGTCACTGAGCTGGTTTTTCCTCAGCGAGCGGCCAGCTACCTGAAGCCCATCCTGACTCACAGCGGGCCGCCTCTCACCTCCACGCTGCCGGCCTGCTGCGGCCCGCTGGCCCGCTGCCTGACCAGCCACCGGGCCTACGAGGTGAGTCCGAGCCCCCCCCCCCCCCCCCCCCCCCTCCCGCTGCAATCAATCGCTCCTGCTGGGCTCAAACATTAAACAGGCTCCTTGTCTGCTGCCTCCTCGGTTATAAATATGGTGAAAGGAGGGAATCGGTGGTTTTCTGGTTTTTCGGGAGCGTCGCTCTGAAAGCGGGGGAGGATGCTCTTGGTGTTGGTCTGTGTTTTTCCGCTTCGGGGGGTTTCTAGCCTTGAGCGACGTTTCCTCTTATCTCCTTTTTTAGCAGAAACGCTGGCCTACCAGAGAAAATGAACCGTTAAATAGCCAAAGATAACAGTCGCTGAGCTCTTTGCAGCGCGGCAGCAGGAAGGAAGGCGCTGCCGCTGCTTCACACCTTTTACTTGCTATGGTTTCACTCGACCCACGTTGGCTCTGGAGGTCACGGGGTCATCGTCGGACCGTTTCAGACCGCGACTCAAACCAACGGCTCGCGAGCCTCTCGACGCTTCGCTGAAGGAGAAGGTTTCTGTCTTTCTAGAAAAGGCCACATGACTTCCAGCAGCGGGTTGTTGGGCGTTACGTCCTCTCGTGAGGACGCGGTGCAAATAAACCGCCAAAAGGAGTCGTTCTTTTTTGCCCAAAGTCGAGACTCAAATGTTAATTTCACAGTTGTGAGAAAATCTCCTTTAATAACCAAACTGAACCGCTGATGGATTTATTATCCGTTATTCCCCCTGAAGGGGAAACTGTAGGAGAGTCTGCGTTATGTCATCGCTCTGTTATTGTGTCCTCCCCCCCTGTCCTCCCCCCGGGGGGGACGTGAGAGCAAACTATTGATTCTTCAGTCTGTCAGAGACTGAAAACCTCATGAACCTCAGAGCTGTTCATTAATTACCCAGCATGCAGTGTGTGCTTTTAAGAGACTTTCCTAACCGCACAAGTCCCATCGACTGTTCTGTCCCTTTATGAGCCTTCTGGCGTCCCCACTGGGTGTCCCCTCCCATCATGTCCCCATGTCTTTGTCCTATATGTCCCCTCATCTCCGGTGTGTCGTTGTGGTGTTTTTTCACTTGTTCAGGACCAGCTGAGGGACCTGGACTCTGAGATCTTCAGAAACGACAGCGACCTCACCTTCACGTTCGGGGACGCCTCCGTCACGGCCAACGGGGCGTCGGGCGTCGGGGACGCGGCCGGAGTCTCGGGCTGGAGCGCCAACGGGAAGAGGAGCGGCAGCACCTCGGAGGAGGCGCTGGAGCGCGAGCTGGACTCCCGCGAGCAGGAGCTGCTGAGCCGAGGCACTCGCCTGGTTTTCCCCATCGAGGATCACATCTGACCCCCCCACCTCCTCCCTGCCCCCCCCCCACCCCATGTCCTAACGAGGCCTGTGCTGCCTGAGACGGCCTCGCCCTCCCGCATCCTGCAGGCTCAGAGGGTCCTCGTCCTTCAGGGAGCTCAAGGAAGCATTTCATCCTCATCACGCCGCTGGAGTTTGTCCCCCAGGGACGTTTTCTTCTCCGCTGCGATTCAGTTCGACTGATTGATTCCTCTGCGGGAAACGCAGGAACACCTTTTCTTATCGTGCATTTATTGTTATGCACCATGTGACTTGTTTTGTGTTCAGCTGGGAGGAGGAGCTCTCATCACATGACCTAATGTAATCACATGACCTCACCATGTCCAGAGTTCACCAGCGAGCTGCTTCTTCACAATCTCATCTAGAGGCTTCTTTCGTTTACGGATCAAACCAGAGATCTGGAGCTGTGCGTGTGCGTGTGCGTGCGTGCGTGCGTGTGTGTGTGTGTGTGTGTGCGTGCGTGTGTGTGTGGGTGCCTGCGATCCAACAGTGAATGTGTCTCCGCCGCTGCCGGGGGAAGAATGGGAGCATGTAAATAGCCACAATGACGAGCTCTGTTCCGTCTCCACATGGGGGGCGTCTTGGAGCCGGGTCCTTTGTCCGCCTGCTGCACTCGTTTTCACAGCGAGTTTTCCACTTGTGTTGTTTTCTCAGAAACATTTGTGCATTTATTTTTGTTGGGCTGCATCTTATTTTTATTTTTTTTAATTCTCAACACTTCTTAGAATATCCATAAAATAGATCAGAAATGTCCTTAAAGTTTTCCTATTTCAACAGATATTACCGTCTGATAACGACTCATTTGCACATTAAATAAAAGGTACAGATAATTGCCTTAATGTAATAGAGCAGGGGGGCGGGGTCATTATCACCTGTGGTGTCTCCTTTCAATCAAAGGTCAAACTCAGAACAAAGAGCCGTTGGTACCAAACTGTTCCTCTGAAACTCTGACATTTCTCCTGTAAATGAACCCAAATAGGAAGTTGAGTTCCTCATTAGTCCTCTGAACCTTTATGGGATACATTTTTCATTTCTAATGTCCAGCTGTTGTCATACCTGTAATTCTCATTCATTGCGCACGTGGAAAGTCACTGGGGGACGTTTGGCTTTGCTCCCCTTTTGTTTTTTTTTTAATTCAGGGAGCAGCGTCTCCTCTGCAGTTCCGCAACGAGGACACGAGGACAGGTGGACGGAGGCCCGGTTGTGTAACCAGAGAGGTTTTTGTTGTTGTTATGGCTCCCTGCTGGGGGGGTCAATCTGGCGTGTGTGTGCGTTGCTTTTAGAGAACATTTCTGGACTTCTTCTTCTGGGGAAAAATAAAACGGAACTGAAACTTGTTTTCTGCCTGTGGAGAGAATTTCCCCACAAGTTCCTTTCAACATAATCGCAGAAAGAAACAAAGCGTTTTGTGGAGCTGCACGCGGCCGACGGCTCAGGTGAAGAGCAGGAGACCCCCGTGTGGCCTTCATGGATCAACGCCATCGCGTTTACCCGAGAAACGGCACATGTCGCTCCACTGTCAATATCTGCACCTGTTGCCACGGCAACTGGCTGCTCGTTCTACTAACCCTGTTCTGCATGTCGACATGTGAAACATTAAAAACATTGGATGGCGAGTACTGAATTATTTTCATGATGATCGAACTTCTGAAGGGGAAATGTTTAAATGATTTACTGATGTCAGCGGGACCGAACCAGCCCTTCAATGTCAGAATAAAAGATCGAAGGACACCGGAGCTGCTGGTTTGTTAATGTGAGACTCTAGTAAATCTGAACACGATATAATTAGTGATCGAGAGGGAGGTGAACATTCCACACGTCATTCACTAAACCACCAAGAACGTGACACAAGCACACTTCCAGACATCACCACGGACACTTTATTTTCCACATCGATGATTACAGAACCAACTTCTAACAGTTGAACACTTGGATGCTGGTGGACGTCGCAGCATCTTCACACGTTTTAGATCAACTATGAACACAAAACGAATCCGTACCGTCTGCTACGAAGCAGAGAAACAACCGGCCAATAGAGCGGCGCCACTTCACACCCAGTGAGTGTTTAGTCAGTGGGGGGGGGGGCTGCAGCTGCTCCGGATTCCTGAGGGGGGGGCAGGCCAGGCCCTCGGCCCCAGAAAGTACTTCTCTCCGAGCGGGTGAATGGGGGTGGGAGGGGTGGAGGGGGGTGTGTTGGGCTCGTCCTCGCACCGAGGGGGGATTAGTGCTACTAAAACGGACAGAAGGACAACGCAGCGGCCTGCTGGTATTAAACACACTGTACAAATAGGCTGCTCACTGTCCCCCCCCCCCCCACCACCTATAGGAGCACAGTCCAGCTGCTCGTCTTCATGTCCCACCTTTCACCCTCGGCGCAGAAACACCAGGCGCCCGGGCGAGAGGGAGAAGGAGGATCGAAAGAAAATCCACCCGCCGGTTAAACATTACGGCTGCTCGCTGGAAACCGACCCGGAGCAGAAGGTCACTTCAGAGCGGGATTAACGCCGGGCATCCCCGGCAGCGCGGGCCGCCCCCCCCCGCACAGCACCGCCACTGAGACCGCATGGCCGCCGAGCCTCTTGTGTGTCCTGCTGCTCATTGGGGTCAACCTGAGGGACACGGTCACCCGTCCAACGATGGCGGGCGGTGCCAAAGGGACCCGGCTGCCTCCACCCCGTTCCTGCTCGGCGCCCGGCTGCTTGCGGGGCGGCGGGGGGGGAGACAATGACCCCCTTCTCGGCAGCGACGACTGAGGTCCGGAGACATGCTGCCAGTACCCCCCCCCCCCCCCCCCGCCAGAGAGGAAAACAATGAAGCCTCTATTAACCAGCATCAGCCGGTTATTGAGGAGGGAGAAACCGTGCTGCTGGCGCCTCGCGCTCATGGACATCAGAATACTGTTAAAAAAAAAGGAGACGCATCCAAATAAATGTGCTCCCTTTAAATGTGAAAAGAAGAAATAAAACACGGAAACATTATCAGATCGAGCCGTTATCTACGACACAAGAGCAGAGTCCATTGTTGTTGTATTCTGCTGTTAAAAAGGCGCAGTGAGCAAGACAATATTAAATCACATCAAATGATGCCGTCCAGCCGCGTTCATGACGTCAATGCTCGTCTGCAGGGGTTTGTTACTGGAGAAACCTAGTTTGACTTGTTAGAATGAGCTAAAACCGATGCGGTCTGTGAACACATCACACAGAGGGCTCATCTAAAGCGCAGGGAAACCACGGGAGACCCTGCAGACGTTTCCAACTAGCCTCAGTGGGAGGGCGGGGTCAAAGGTCAGCAGCAGGGCCCAGAGGGAGGTTTTCAGTTAAACAGTCAGCCTCCTGCTCGGAGAGCTGTGGCGGTTTCGGTACCTCGTGCACGCTCACCTCGGCACCTTCCTCACAGGCTTTTGTCCACGTTGCTCCTCCCGTACCCGAGCTGCCTCATGACCTCGCTGCAGTAGGCCTCCACCTGGTGGATCTGCTCCACGCTGAGCCTCTCCCTCCAGGCGTAGATCGCCCCCTTGGCGTCCCTGGACGAGATGAGGAACGGCCGGTCCGAGGAGTAACCCTGGCCGTGCGTCATGTTCAGCGCAAACTTCTCCAGGGCCGGGGAGCTGGTGAGGTTGGCGAAGCGCAGCAGCCTCTGGAGCTCCTCCATCGGGTGCAGCACCAGGTCCTCGTAGCGGACCCGCAGGTAGTTCCTCCTCAGCCAGGGAGGCGCGTTGGCCACCAGCATCATGTCCCCCAGCCAGTTGTCGCAGATGAGCTCCATGGCGCTGGAGACGTAGCTCTCGGCCCGGTTCACGCGGTTGCTGGGAACGAGGAGCCGCTTGTACTTGTCGGTCTGCTTCTTGCTGCGCAGCACCTGGATGCTCTCCTTCACCAGGGCCTGCTTGGACTTCAGCCGGGAGTTGTGCACGGCCCTCGGGTCCCTGAAGAGCTGCACCACCTGGAGGTTTATCTCGGGGTCCCTCATCAGCGGCACCAGCGTGTTCAGGTCCAACACACGCACCCCCTTGATCACCATCACCGGGTACTTCCTGCACTCACTCTCCAGCTCCCTGATGTCCCGCTTCTGGCACTTGGCGCAGCGGTCCTCCTTCACCAGCCCGATGTCGTGCCGCTTGTGCGCGTCGCACAGCGGCTCCGAGCAGATCACCTTGTTCATCTTCCAGCCGAAGATGAAGGCGGTGGTGATGTTCTGCGAGCCGGCGTACAGCCGGAGGACGGAGAAGTCGCAGCGGTACAGGCTGTTCATCATGTCGCGCACCGCGCCCTGCAGGCTGCCCGCGTCCCCCGGGTACAGAGCCTGCCAGATGTGCCACATCGGCTCGTACAGGTAGAACGCGTCGGGGTGCTGGTTGAACAGCTCCCCCAGGAACGAGGAGCCGGTCCTCCAGGTGGCGTGGAGGTAGATGTGGACCCGCGACTGGCTCCGGTTGCCGGCGGGCTCCGCCGCGTCGCTGCCGTTGCTGCCCCGGTAACCGTTATCCCACAGCAGCGCCACGGAGTTCTCCAGATCCGGGCATCGCGGCTGCTGCTGCGGCGGCTGCAGTGCCTGTTTGGCGCGCTGCACGGATTTGTCCCGGTAATCCAACACGTACGGGATCAACAGGAGCAGGGCCGAGTACGCCAGGATCAAAACCAGGTACTTTTTGTGCAGCCTCCTCTTCATTTCCTTTCGCCGGGCCGCGGGGGAGGGGGAGGCTGGCTAAGCTAGCTAGCTCGCCGGCTAGCTGCTTCTCTGGAGGTCGGCAACGCGCAGTGAACCGTGCGGCGCAGCTCCGGTGCGTTATGAGTGCGCGGGTCGGCCACGCCCCTTCAGCGCCACCCTTTCCTGCCCCCCCCCCCCCCCCCCGCTGAAATACGCGATAGCATAATTGTCTTTTTAACCGTGAAGAAACGTGGAGTTTGTAATGAATTATTTTGATACGCGTCATAGGCGTGCATAAAGCGCGCGCGCCGTTCAATTGTAAACCTCGGAGAGCCTTGCTCGAAGCGGTGGAGGGAGAAGGACCTGCGAACTTCATACAAGCCGTACTAATTGTTGTTTTTATCATTATTTGTACTTGTAATGCAATGTCTTTGTAAAAAAAATTCCACACAAAACGACGTTGATTGAAGGCCATTGGATTTTTAGAGAGACTTGATGGGAAGAGGACCAAACTGCTACTTAACGTCGCTAGAGTGGCGCAAAGGATTGTGGGAGCTTCACGTTTAAATACATGTTACCCTCTAAATAGTGTCGTGTGTTGTCAGTGATCCATTCCTGTCGTCTTGATCGTTGAATGTTCTTGCTGCTACACGTCGATGGAGTCAAACGAAAGTAAAACAAAAAGAATAGGTATTATAACTTTGTTGAGTATAACTTGTCGCGCATGCGCAATAGTTACCCCCATTTGTTGTCCATTGAGTCCATCGCCGCTGCGTAGAGAGCCAACGTTAAATACAGGTCGTGTAATTGCAATAAATGGCGTCATGCAGCGTTTTATTGTTCGTGCAAACTCTGTAGCTTGAAAAATCATCACCGGGAAAACTATCGAGGCTGTCAGACTGCAAACCTGCCGCAGTGCGAGTCGATGTCACGTTAGCGTAAGCTAGCTAGCCAGCTAGCTGCAGCAGCAGCACCGCTGTCAACATCAACATGGCACACTGGACCGCTTTCGAGAAGGAGACGGAGAGAGAAACGAAGAGGCTGATAAGATGCATCGGCGGGGTCGAGGACGAAGAGGACCAGAACTTTCAGCTGGCACTGAAATTTGCCTGGACGAATTTCAGGTGAGGTTTACTAAGGGAGGGGGGCAGCTTGTCGGATGCTAACATGCCAGTGTGATGCTAGTAAGCTAATTGAATTGATTTCTTTTTTTAATTGTTGACAGGTTTCATCGATTCCTGGACGTCAACGGCCATAAAGTCCAACGCAGTTTAAGTGGGTGAGTGTGGGGGGGGCGGGGGGGGTCATATGTATTCTTTCTTCAGCCTGAATATGGATACTACATTCATCAGTAGTGGAGTATTACATGTAAAAATGTTGTGCATATTCTCTTGATAAATGAATGATGAATGTATAACTTGGTACGAGACGGAAATAATGGAACAATTCTCCCTTTTTTTGTACAATAGAGCAAAGTAAATGCCTCCAAACACAGAATACTGGAATTTATTGACAAGTCGATGCACAAATTTGATATTATGTCATTAAATCAGATAATTTGAACACTGTTATATAACCTATAATATCTCTGCTAATTATCAAAAATAAATCCGTTGCCATCTTAAGGAGATGGTTACCGTTGTCTGTTATCTTTAGTTCCGAGATGTCAGGTTGAACATCTGTAAACCTGCTGTGTTTTCCAGGATCTATGAGAAGCTTATGGTCCACTCTGACGTGACTAAAGCAGAGAGCTGGAAGAGGCTCACTGAGGAGTTCCTGAACTCCCCTTTACCTAACACGGAGGGATTAAAGGTCTGCGACCCTTCCGATAGACACGTATCAAATGCATGTACAAAACAATATCCACAGCGGTGTTCTGTGGTTGGTTCTGCAGAGCGATGCACACTACAGCGCCTTGTCTCTGCTGCTCTTCTTATCGGACTCGCCCTTAAACACAGACTTCACTGAGAGGCCCAGGGTGAAGGAGGCCGGTGAGATATATATATATATATATATATATCCATTATAAAGACATCCATGTTCATTATAATGACTTCCTCTTGTGTCTGCAGAAGAAGAAGACCGCTTTGATTGGGCGAAATATCTGATGGAGGGTGAGGACTTGGACATTGGTCCGTACCCAGATACGCCTGTGAGTAAAACGCACTCACCAAACCAACGAAACCAACAGCTACGTCTCCTTTAGTTTGTGCCATCTATGGTTATCATTTTTTACTGATTGGAGCTTGAACTCATCACAATGAACTCAATGTAGTAAATTGCAGTTGTGTATCAAAACGATATTGTCATTAAAACATGCCGTGCTTCATTGATTTTAGTTTGCTCAGTGGAAGAGCTGTAAACTATAGAACCACCCTCTAGTTTTAGATTCTGAATCCATCCGGACCCTTTTCGATTTCATTTTAGGACTGGTCGGAGGAGGAGAGCGATGACGAGGACAGCCAGCAGCCAATCAGCAGAGAGGACTCTGGGATCCAGTGTGACAGAACGCCGCAGGAAGACCAGGACAACAACAACAACAAGGCAGTTCCCATTACCTGGACAGGTGAAGACTGATCACACGGCAGCCCCAGAGACACACACACACACACACACACACACAGTGTGTGCAGAGAAGCTAACGGAACGCCTGTGTGTGCAGTGGGGGAGCCCGCCGCCCGGGTCTGGCTGGAGCAGAATGTAGTGACGCCGTACTGGGTTCCTCACGCTCCTCGCTTCCCTCACAGCTTACATCTCCACTCCAACCTGCTCAACGTGTGGTGAGCAACCGGCCAAACTTCACTTTAGGCCAAATATTATATCATATATAAGTTACAAAGAATATCCAAATAAATCAGAACCAGATTGCTTCACATTTTAAAAAAACATTTTATTTTACTTAAACGAAAAATAATTTCTCCTTGATAAGGCCGAAAATACAAATAATTGCTCTACAGACATTTGCAACATTCCCATGATTGTTGCCGATTCAGGATCAAGATTCTGTGATTCCACAGTGGTTTTTTATATATAATATATATATATATATATAAAATTCTTCTTGATCACACATCCTCAGGGATCAGCACCTGTACAACACGGACCCGCTGTATCTGCCCGAAGAAAAGGCCTTCGTCACCGAGACGCAAGTGATCCGGGAGACCCTGTGGTGAGAGGCGCTCACGCTGCGGCGTCCTCACGGGGTCCAACGGAGCATCTGTATTAACACTTTGACGCGTTGCAGGCTTCTCTCCGGGGTCAAGAAACACTTCATATTCCAACACCACGATGGAAAAGTGTCGGTGCGGAGTAACGTGGTGGTAACTCATCTCACCAGTGTAAGCGGAGCGTCTTCGCGTTGCGTCACTTGTGAGCGCGTCGTCTTTTATTTTGAAGGGAAACACGGCGTTGTCGCTCTCTCGCTCTCTCCGCCCCTCAGAACTGCCTCCGCTCCGTGCTGGAGCACATCGCCGTGTTCGGGCAGGCCGTGTTCAGGCTGCAGAGGTTCATCGACGAGGTGACGGGTCACAGCTCGGAGCCCAGCCCGCCGGGCGCCGCCTCCAAGAAGGGCTCGGAGCCGCCCTTCAGGACCTACCAGGCCTTCGTGTGGGCGCTCAACAAGTACTTCACCGGCTTCAAGGAGGAGCTGACCACGATCGAGAGGGAGGTCATATGCAACGGCAAGTGCAAGTCGGTTTAGTGGGAGGAGGCGACGAAGGAGATGAAGCTGAACGGGGTTTTTCATTTCTCTGCTCAACGCGTCCGTCCTGCAGATGAGACGGTGACCCTGTCGGCGGTTCTGAATAGACTCAACCCCCACCTGGCCCAGATCAAAGTGCTGCACAAAGTCTTCTGCACCGGGGTCGCCGAAGTCCCCCCCGAGACCCCCAACGTGGTGCGGGCCTCTCACCTGCTCAACACCCTGTACAAAGCCATCATCGAGTACGACAGCGGCGGGGAGGCGTCGGAGCAGGCGGTGAGTTTGAGTCCTAAGGGGAGCGCTTTACTTCAGTTATGTTGTGTCATCATGTGACCTTAATGAAGTCTGTGACCTCCAAGAACTCAGGACAATCCTGTTGAACATATTCTATTGTACATTGTATTCTAACTGTTGATTGTTTCACTCGTGCACCAAAGAACGAGTGGAACGTTCTTGGCAATGTGTGTGATCCCCGCTGCGTCCTCTTCCCTTCCAGGTGGCCTTGCTGTTCTCCCTGTGGACGGAGACGGTGCGTCCCTATCTGGAGATCGTGGACGAGTGGATCGTTCACGGCCACCTGTTCGATCCCGCCAAGGAGTTCATCATCCAGAGGTACGTATCACCGGAGCCATGAACGCACATTCCAGCTGCTCCTCCACAGCGCCTCGTCTCCGTCCCGCTCAGGAACAAGGACGTGCCGGTGAACCACAGGGACTTCTGGTACGCCACCTACACTCTGTACAGCGTGTCGGAGACGGTGGAGAACGAGGAGAAGCTGAACGACGCGGCCAGCGGGAGCTCCGGGGGGGATCAGGCCTCCGGCAGCCGGCAGCTCACCATGGTGTCCTTCCTCAAACCCGTCCTCAAGCAGATCATCATGGCCGGCAAGTCCATGCAGCTGCTCAAAAACCTGGACTGCAAGGAGACGGAGGAGTCCGGGAGGTCCTCCAGAGGTCAGTGTGTGCGCACCACAATGTAACGCGTCCTCTCCTCAGCACCTCAACTACGTCAGGTCTCACGCGACCGGGTCACGGCCGCCGTATTGGTTGAACAATGTCCGAGTGTTGCTTTGCAGACGCGGAGAGGAAGAGCTTGTACACCCTGTTTCTGGAGTCGGTGCAGTCGCGCCTGTGCAGCCGAGACGAGTCCCCCGTGGACACGGTGACCGAGCAACAGGCCACCAGGAGGAGCCTGATCAAGATGCAGTCCATCATTTCACAGCACCTGGAGATGCAGGACGTGCACGACCCTCTGCTGGCCATCAACTTCGCCAGGTAAGCGATGACACTTTCGCCCGTCGGACCGAACGAGGAATAAATGAGAAAGCACAAGTGATCGAACGTGAAAAACAATCACTTTTGTAACGGCCAGGCGTTTTCCTCCGAGTTGCATTTAGCCCCCACTTTTTAAGGCTGGGTTCGTAATCTCTCCATCGCTACTGTCCAAACATCCGTGTCCCTCTCAGGCTGTACCTGGAGCAGAGCGACTTCCACCAGCGCTTCTCCGGAGGCGACTTCAACGTGGACCGCTCGTCCCAGTCGGTCACCTGCCAGACGTTTGAGCTCACGCTGCGCTCCTGCCTCTACCCGCACATCCAGCGGCGCTACGTCGAGTGCTGCGGGAACCTCATGAAGACCCTGAAGAAGGACTACAGGTAGGATTGGCTCCGCGGGGTGGGGTTCTGGGGTCGCGGCCCGCCCGGCTGTTTGAGTGGCTGCGTGTGTGTGTGTGTGTGTGTGTGTGTGTGTGTGTGTGTGTGTGTGGGGGCAGGCTGCTGGGATACCTGCAGGCCATGAGGAACTACTTCCTGCTGGAGGCCGGAGACACCATGTACGACTTCTACACGGCCATCTTCGACAAGGTGCAGGAGAAGGACAGCTGGCAGCAGCTGTCCTTCCTCAACGGGCAGCTGCAGGAGGCCGTGGGACAGCGCCACCCAGAGGACAGCAGCAGGTACTGCACGTGTTTATGAGTTCGACTTGTCTTTATGTAGTGCAGTTTTATGTGAAGGGCCAAACATTTTCCCTCCCCTCATGGGATTACGAGGTACTGTAACTATTTCATACGTCAAAATACGAAAAAAAAAGAAAAATAACCTTCAAAGGCAACAAAAAAGTAATTAAAAACAGAAACCAAAATAAGAGAATAAAAAAAAAGACCTGGCTGATTAATATATTCACACCTAAAATGGATCATTTCTTTTTATTTTATTGAAATTCAGTCGATATTTGAACCCCATCGCTTTCTATTTTTTTTTAGGTTGTCCATCTTCTTGGAGACCATCGACCCGGCCAGGAAGAAACATCCTGTGAACAATCTAGAAGTTCTTACGCTGGGCTACAAGGTCAGCAACGAGCTCACTGGGACACTTTGACTCTGTTATTTATGCTTTGATAAAGCTTCCTTTTGTCATGTTTGTACGTGTGTACGTCGACTGAGCGCGGGCGATAAAGGAATCCCGGTTTCCTCTCCTCAGGTTCCCTGGCCTGTTGACATCGTGATCAGCTCCGAGTGTCAGAAGATCTACAATCAGGTTTTCCTGCTGCTGCTGCAGATCAAATGGGCCAAATACAGCCTGGACACCCTTCGGTTCAGCGGTACGAGCTCTCCGCGTCGCCGCGCGTGGAGGAGAAGGGGCTCGGTCGGGTGTTAAACGCGGGTGTTTGTTTCTTCCAGACTTCACGGACGTCACCAAGAAGCCGGAGGGAGCCGAGGAGGTGAAGACCAAGGAGCCGGTAAACCAGCAGATTCACCGGATGTGTCTGCTGCGGGTCAAGCTGATGCACTTTGTCAACAGCCTCCACAACTACATCATGACCAGGGTGAGACGTGCAGCAGGCGATCGAATCGGAAGGACCTAGTAGTAAAGGGTTGTGAAGGTTTTAAACGTTCTCTCACATTGTTTTCAGATAATCTGATTCGACTTTATATTTCTGAGCTCCCCAGTTTTTAAGGCTCATTATTCTCCAGCTAAAATAAGGGATTATTTTGAAAGGCTGCAGGTACCCACATTTGTTTGAAAAGCCTTCTGTAGTCCTTGGCACACAGCGTTAAATCTGCGCGTGTCGTCTCTTTGCAGATTCTGCACAGCACAGGTCTGGAGTTTCAGCACCAAGTGCAGGAGGCAAAGGACCTGGACCAGCTGATCAAGATCCACTACAGATATTTAGCAACCATTCACGACCGCTGCCTCCTGAGGGAGAAGGTAAGCAGATTAAACCGTCCATCTGTGTGTCGTTGGGTGCGAACAACACTTCGGTGGGATTCTTTCCAAAAGTCCACGGAACGTCTAGCAGTGCTTTTGCTGAGCTGAAGCTGCTCTGATAAACGAAGACGCACCCTTCGCCTGTGGACGGTCGGGTTAGGTCATTGAGTCGTGTGGTTGTGTTTCCTCAGGTCAGTTTTGTGAAGGAGGCCATAATGAAGGTTCTCAATCTGGTCCTCATCTTCTCTGAACGGTGGCAAGCGGGATTCGGCGCCTGGAAGTGAGTGAGAGCTTTCTTATGGAACCCGGGGGGGTCACAATTGTCTCTAAATATATACAGATATGTATTTTTGTATCACTTTCAGAATCGAGTCCATCGATAAAATGGAATCCGATTTCAAAAACTGCCACATGTTCCTTGTGACGATTCTGAACAAGGCCGTGTGTCGGGGCTCCTTTCCTCATTGTGAGTATAACCAAAGGTTACGTTGACCATCTCATGAATATTATCTCGTCAGCGCGAACCGGAACAATGAGCAAGACGTCCTTTTCTTTGTCTCCCGGTGCAGTGGAGTCTCTGGCTCTGTCTCTCATGGCCGGCTTTGAGCAGTGCTGAGGAACCTGATGCAGTGTGTGTGTGTGTGTGTTTGTGTGCACTGTGATGTGGTGGACGGAACAGAGATGTCACGTATGACGTCGCTGTCTGCTGCCCAGACTGGGTGATGTCGGAGGACTGTTTTGCATTTGGGCGCCGAAGTCGAACAAATTGCTTGACAAACCTGAGCTTCTGTATTTAAATAGGAAAAAGTGACTTTTTGTACAATACTGCTTTTTTTAATGAGCTGATTGTTAATTATGTGTATATATGAAGCACAATAAATATTGCACTCTGATTATTTTTGTTGTTATTTCGCTTTGTGCAACTGCTTTTTGAAGATACGTGTAATCCTCCTTGTGTCCACTAGGGGAGCCACTGCTGTATTGAGCTAATGCATATAATTATCCTGGTGTCCTCTAGGGGCACCAACGCTGTATTTATGGAGTTATTACATGTAATTCTAGTGTCCACTAGGGACATCACTTTCAAAAACTTCCTGTAGTCCATATCAGACATTTACCATACTTATGTTTAATTTTTCGGATGGTGCTTTGGCACTAATGCTCCTCCATGCAACAATAAATACATTTATTAATTCCATTTTAAAATATAATTTATTTTTTACAATACTATAAATATGCTGGTACGTTGTTACTTTTTCCCCGTAGTTTTCCACTACGTCCATGTATTTCATTTGGGGAATGTTGTTTGCCACTACTCACTTCTACGTTATTTAGATTTAATTGTACGTTTTAACTCTAAACGTTACACTACGTAAATCCAAAACACTGCTCCGTGTAGCATTGGGATTCGGGAGGCGGCTTTGGCAGCGCTGGGCCTCCGTACCTTCGGGCTCTTCCCGTACTGTACATTCCGGTGAGTGTCCCGCCCTCCCCCCGCGCGCGCCGCTGGAGGAGCTCTAGCAGCGCAGCTAACCGCCGCGGCAGTTTCCTGTTGAGTTTCCCTGTTTGAGGGACAGGAACTCCCAGCTCGGCCTTCCTCCGACTCCTCTTCCTCACCCTCCCACCCCCCTCCGCCCATGATAATAACACCCGACGGAGCAGGAGAAATAGAAGAAGAGAAAACGATTACTCCGGCCCGACCACGGAACGGAAACCTCCGAGGATTAACTTCCACAAAAAAAAAAAAAAAAAATCTGGACTTCTCCGGCGGAGATCGACGTTCCGGTTCAATGGCGCTTTAGTTCGCCTCATTACCGCACAAGTTTTACTCGCTAACCGACAACTCGGGGTGAGTAGAAGTTTCTTTTTTGGGAGGGGTGCGGGTGTTTCTCCAGCTGCGGTGGTTCGGGAGCGAGTTTTGGGAAGAGGGAGCGTCGTCTCGGGAGGACTTTTGGGTAATTAGCCGCAGGAGGTGTGAAGCCATGTTCCTGGCTCCCAGCAGGCCGCAAACTGAGACGAATCTCAGGCCACCGATACTGCAGGGACACGCTACTCCTACCACGGGCACACGTTGGAGCAAGTACTCTGTCCTATGACAGTAAAAGTACCTCTACCACCGCGTATAAGTACTGTCTAAAAAAATGTTAATACTTTGAAGTAGTAAAAAGTAAGAGTTGGGGGACTGGGGTTAAAGTGGTTGGTCACTGAGAGGTGAAGTCCCGCCGCTTCCGGTTGACCACTGAGGACTTTTTTTCTGGAATATTATATTCTGTTGTAATCAATAGACTGTATATGAGAAGTGGGCGTAGTCGTCGTGACGTCAGCCGATTGGTTTGAGGACTGACGTTTGGAAGCCAGGAGTTACAAGATTTTGCCATCGCCATGGTCGCCATATTCTTTTTTGCCATATTATCCTAGGAGTGATTTAGAGAAGCCATATACGTCTGCTAAGAGACCTGTCAATCACAAGGCTGCCCCGCCCTAAAGCATCCCCTGCTTTATGGTCTGTGAGTCTAAATGGACTATAATTTACTAAATGAACACCCTGTACTGGAGAAGACCTGAAAATGGAGATGGAGACCATAAGGTAATGTTTACAATGTTTACTGAGGGATTAAATCAAGAGAGACGTAGTCGTTTTCTCATAGACTTCTATGGGACCAGAGTCGCCGCCCCCTGCTGGTCACCACAGAGAATGCAGCTTTAACTCGTGAATAATGAAGATGTTGCCACAGAAAAGTAACATATTTCAATAATCTAAAAAGATGAAAAAGCGGGAAACATTTGTGTAGAAAATACATGTTGTAAAAGATTGTATTGTCACTTAAATGCTGAAATTGTTGGTTTATCCGCCGTTACTACTACTACTACTACTACTACTACTTTTAGTCGGCTAATATCAGTTAGTTCAGAGGTCACAAGGGAAGGAAGGAAGGAAGGAAGGAAGGATGGTGATGATGAGGTTTGATGGTACTGAAAGTTAAACCACATCTGTACTGCTGTTTTTTCATTCGCGGTTGAATGCCGTCTTCACGGATGTAACAAAATCAATTTAGAATGATACAAGGTGCTGCCTGCGTATAGTTATATAAATATATCTCTATACATGAGAGCTTCATTCAGAAAAACGGCAGTTGAACCTCTCGGAGGACAGGAGTCCCTGGGTTCTGTTTAAAGCAAAACTGTTCAAGACAACAGAAGAACAGTGTTCCGAGCGGTAAAATCACTGGTTTTGTTCTGTTGTCTAATAAAGGACTTTGCGTTGCCACAGAAGCCGATGCAGAAAACTGTCGAGATGAAACGCGTCCAGGCTCAGAGACACGAGGGGCTTCAGTTTGTTGTCTTGTTCATTTGCACCGAGTTGTGTGTCCCTAATGAAGCATGCACGTTCTGCTTGGTTCGATGTTGCAGGAACACTTATGTTTTTGGAGATTAAAGACTTGCTTTGCATTCCACTGGTGGTTTGATTTCCTGCGAAACGGCTCGTTTTCACACCTCAATCATTAGAAACTACAACTTCCCTTCAGCGTGTTTTGGAGACTTCCTCCGCAATCGGTGATCTCAGCTGGCTTTGTTTTGTTGTTGTGGCAACCTTGAATCTGTTTTCGAGAGATTTAATCATTGCCCCTCTGCACACCAGAGATCATTGTTCCTGCTTTTGAACACTTTTCTACCATTTAAGTTGTTATACTTTTACTTTGGGTTTTAAATAAAACACTGGTTTGCTGTCCAAACATCACAATCAACAGACTTGGTAAAATATCTTTGTTGTACAGATCCTACGCTGATCACACTACAAGCGACAAACAAACAAACCGATGCGCTCAGCAGTAGAACTCCTGTGTTCTGAGCGGTAACAAAGTTTTTGTCAATAGAGTTTGGTGGATTTGTTTTTGTTGTCTAAATTAGGTCCACAGCAGCACATTGCTTTGGACTCTTATAACTCTTTAAATGGTATTTATGTATCAATTAATTTACCGTTTCAAGCATCTTTGGTCTAAAATCTTTCAATGAGTCCACAGAACCACAAACCCAAACCGTCTCCCAGGTCTCTCCCCGTCCGCTGCTTATTGTGTAACACGAGCTGTCCTGTGGCGAGCTAACGAAGCTAAAGCTAACTGTATCCTGAAAGCTCTCCGTGCTGAGGGCTCGTGTTTGGCCGTCTGCACGGCACACCCAGTTTATTCTGGAGGCCGGTTTAAGCTCCTTACTGTGTAATCACAGGCACTCACACACACACACAAACACACTGTACAGATCCACCCGGTCGGATAAATTAGCTGCCTTTTCTAATTTGTCTTCTGATAAGAGGGGACGTCTCTATAGGAAGTGTAAAGAAGAAAAACCACTGTGTTCCTCTTATTGTTAGTGTTTCTTCAGCTCTTCTAGTTTTTTTCTTTTAGAGCTACTTAGTGTTTTTATTTGCTCCCTCTGGTCTCTGAGTACACGTGTTCTGTTACTTTCTGTTTCTGAGCTGAAGGTTGAGTCGTTTGTTCCCGTGTGGAAGTTGACGGTGAGTCATTGGACCTCGCGTGTGATTCATCCCTCACGTTTTTTTGGGAGGTTTCTCCACTGAGTTGACTGACTGGCTTGTCTGTTGTGTCGCTTACTTTTTTGTTTCAGTTTGGCAAACCTTCACATAGAAGACACTTCTCTACTGACTTCCTTCTCTTTTTTTGCAAGAAGAAAAGAGTATTTCACAACTGACCGACTATTTTTACCTCCTGTACTTCTTGTATACTTTGGCATTTTGTGTATCTGAGACTCTAATACTCACTTGCTTTACTCGAGTCTCTTTTCTTAACGCAGGTCTTCAGGAGTGAAGAAAACAACGATAAACAGGGATTTGGACAATTATTCTAATATATATATATATATATATATATATATTCTCTGATCTGAGACACCAGATTACGTCTGACAAGATCATTGTGATTAAAGTTCAGAGTGCCGTCAGTAGGCCTTTTGAGTTCTGCTTCCTCTTCATGTTCACACATCCTGAATAAACAGACGACGAGGATTTGAGTGAGTTGACCTGTTTGAAACAGCACATTCCAAATGTATCAGCTGACTTTGTATTTTTATGCCTGCATGATGGGAAGTGGACTAAAAAGGCTTTGAAACGTTCTAGCGGTGCCTAATTTTCCACCAAGTTCCCTCTTTTGCAAGTAGCGTTTTGACCTTTCTTCTATTTACTAGATGTCATTAATACGAGGAAGTGGGATGTTGCCGTAGCAACAGGCCTCTCTCTCTCCGTTTGGTCATCTGAAACCGTCGTTGGTCGGCGCCGTGCACGTCCGAGCTCGCGTTAGCCCCCCTGTGGTCGGGTGTGTTTTTTTTTTTTTTACCTCTGGTGGCCGAAATGAGCATCACACCAGCAAACATGACCAAACGATTCCCCGCCCCCCCCTCGCCCCCCAGCTGTTCTGAAGACTTCCATCCGCATGCAGCAGGAGGTCGGTGACCTCCGCTGACCCCGGACCTGTGGTCCCGCCGGGCCCTTTGTGCTGCTGCTCAGTCGATGTTGTGGATTTGTTTGAGCGGCCGTCTGTTTTTTAATTGTTCGCTCTGTGGTGACGTTCAAAAAAAAGTCACCCGTCAGCAGCGTGAGGAAGCAAAAACGCGGCCGAGCAGATTGATTTAACATTTCACCCTGTTGATGCAGAACACCTGCTTCACTTTGTCCTGCAGTTAGTGGCATGAAACGTCACTGATGCATGATGGGAGAGCCGCGAGCGGTAAAGTGTGACACTATTAGTGTGACACTGGGAAATGACGCCGTTGTTGCTGCAGAGCTCTGCTTTGGGAGAAAGGAGAAAAGGCGGCGAGTCATTGAGACGGATGTCGGACAGCGCTGACCTTGTCGTTTGAGGTTGCTGAGGAAGATGCTTTGAAGCCACAGAGAGGAACCCGAAGCTCTCCTGAAGCTCCTGTCCAGAGCCAGAGGTTTCTGCATCGGCCCACCGGTTTAATTATCAAAGTGTTTTTAAAGGCAGTCAGTCTTCAATACTGCATAACATGTTTAAAAAAAAAAAAAATATTTAACCTTTTTTGTAATACATTTAATACCACTTCTTTATTCTCAGCTCTTATAATTATAATAAAGTAGTTAATGAATATCAGTTGATTTGCAGTGTTTGGCCGGTTCCATATACGGTCCACGTGCGCATCAGTTTCTCCATTTAATTCCACCGTAAAACACAATCCGTAAACATGGCGGTTCTTCTCGTCCTCTACGGCAGCATGGCGTCCACAGTGACCTTAGAAGATGCCCTCTCCAACGTGGACCTGCTGGAGGAGCTGCCGCTCCCCGACCAGCAGCCCTGCATCGAACCCCTTCCCTCCTCCGTCATGTTCCAGGTGATCACAGCGAAGCCTCGCCTGCTCACGACATCTTCTTCAGTTTCTATTTAGACGTGAAGCGCTGCGATGTCCGGTAGTGGACAGAAGACGGGACAGACGTGGAGACGTTTCATGTGATGAAGTAAAATGATCAATAAATAAACAGGAAGTAGAAGGACTCTCAGACCTCCATTCAGGCATCACGTCATAATAATAATGCATTACTATTGATTAATGCATTACTATTGATTCTTTCATTTATTTAACATGTCTGTTATGTGCCAGTTATTGTACTGCATGGCGTATGTCCGTCGTCTTTGTATTACATGCTGCCTGTGTTTTGCTAGTGGTTTACCTGTCCTTTACTTCTCACGCCCGTCGCTGTGGTAACGTAACCTCTCGTCTTGCCGTCACAGCCCAACTTCAACACCAACTTCGAGGACCGGAATGCGTTCGTCACCGGCATCGCCCGGTACATCGAGCAGGCCACGGTCCACTCCAGCATGGTACGGCAGCAGGGCCTCCCCCCCCGACCTCACTGACCCGCGGTGCAGAACTGGGCCGCCGGCTGCGGGGGCTTTGTGTCTAATTGGCGCTGGGCCTCTGAATCAAACGGCACTTTGTGTGGAGGCAGAAAAGGAGCAGTGGAGCATGGGAGTTGTAGTCCTCATGTGTGCAGTTCAGTGTCTGAATGGAGTTTGGGGGACGTGGTCTTCTGACTGTTTGTTTTTTTCTTTGTTGAACTAGAACGTGATGTTGGAGGAGGGGCAGGAGTACGCCATCATGCTGTACACCTGGAGGAGCTGCTCACGAGCAATACCACAGGTAATTACTGGTACTGCAGGTGATTACTGGTACTGCAGGTAATTACTGGTACTGCAGGTAATTACTGGTACCGCAGGTGATCACTGGTACTGCAGGTGATCAGTGGTGCTGCAGGTATGAAAGTAATTTCAGGTAATCACTGGTTAAATATTGAACTCCCCTGTAGTGTCTCCTCATACTTAAATGAGTAAATGAGGCTTGTTTTCAACTCACACTTTTTCCTTTTTTAAAAACATTCCTTCACAGGTGAAATGCAACGAGCAGCCGAACCGAGTGGAGATCTACGAGAAGACGGTGGAGGTTCTGGAGCCAGAAGTCACCAAGCTCATGAACTTCATGTACTTCCAGGTGAGTTACAGTCGGCGTGAGACTGTTTCACCGCTCGTCAGCCTCAGCTTACCCCCCCCGACCCCCCTCTCCGCCAGCGCACGGCCATCGACCGTTTCTGTGGTGAGGTGCGGCGTCTCTGTCACGCGGAGCGCAGGAAGGACTTTGTCTCGGAGGCGTACCTGCTGACCCTCGGCAAGTTCATCAACATGTTCGCCGTGCTGGACGAGCTGAAGAACATGAAGTGCAGCGTGAAGAACGACCACTCGGCCTACAAACGGTGCGCACACAAGAGGGCGGCACCAACACACAAAATGATTTCACTTCTGTTTAGATGTACTGCAGCCTCTTGTGGACAGAATGAGTATTTCAACAACAAACACTGCTTGTCACAGATGGTAAAAGTAACTCTTCAGTCATCAGCCCGGAATACTACTAATGCTATTAGGTGGAAAAAAGCTTGGTAGGGATAATGATTTAAATACTTTTCATTTTCTTTGGGATTTAGGCTTAGAATTTATTGCGTTTGTCAGGAGTTACATTTTGGGTCAATGTAAATTAATTATTCCTTTTTTCCATTTAGTCTGTGAATGTTTGAAATAAAAAAACGACTTTGTTGCCTTCTTCCAGAGCGGCTCAGTTCCTCAGAAAGATGTCGGAGCCTTCGTCCATCCAGGAGTCTCAGAACCTGTCCATGTTCCTGGCAAACCACAACAAGATCACCCAGGTGGGTCAGGTGGTCCTCATTCGCTTCATTCAACATTACGAGGACTAAAGATGCAAGAAAAGCTTCGGGTTCAATCTGTTACAGATGGTGACGTCTGTGTTTGAACTTTGAACAAATGATTGACAAATGTCTACGTCAGAAACCGCCAGGATTTCAATGACTTTGTGTTTATTTTGAAGAACGCCTTTTTTTATGGTTTCAGAAGGACACATTTGTCTTTAAGGGTCTGAGTGTATTTTGACTTCACAGTTGTCCGTGTATGTATTTATAAATGTATATTATGTATTTATGTAGTCATGGAATTGTTATAGGAGCCGAGGTTCAACTGAGACATTATTTAAAAAAATTAAAAAACACACTTGCTAGAATGCATTTCATACAGTAGCACCGAACAAATGATTACCGACATCCCGAGGGATTTACAGAATTAATCACAAGGGCCTTTTAAGGTGATCGGTGTCTCCTATATATAAAAAAAATCTGTTGTGATGTAACGTGGATCCGTTGTGTGCAGTCTCTGCAGCAGCAGCTGGAGGTGATTAACGGGTACGATGAGCTGCTGGCCGACATCGTCAACCTTTGTGTTGAGTACTACGAGAACAAGATGTACCTCACGCCCAACGAGAAGCACATGCTGCTCAAAGTAAGCGTGCGGCGCCTCCCGTTTGGCTGTTCTTCCCCTTTGGGGTCGCAAAGCACGTAACCCCTGTTCCCCTCCCAGGTGATGGGGTTCGGCTTGTACCTCATGGACGGAAACAGCAGCAACATCTACAAACTCGATGCGAAGAAGAGGATCAACCTCACCAAGATTGACAAGTTCTTCAAGGTACTGAGGAGACGCGCGTCAACTTATTCTGTCAGGTTGTGTTGATGCATCACACACAAGTCTACTAGAGGTGTGACAGGGAACCCGCTTCACTGACACTATGATGCCTTCAGGCTCCGCTCAGTGAAAGCCAGCAAACTTGAACTAATGAAGCTTAAATAAATCCTGTTTTTATTT